>CP054667.1:18555231-19155231 GCA_013348765.1 Carpinus viminea
TTTTTTTCCTAAGCAACTTTAAAAGGTGGATTGAATATGGTAGAAGACAAGAAGGTAGGTTCTAGAATGCATTTCACATGCAATGTAGGCTAGCTGTAGCCGCCTTCCTTAGAATTCACGTTGTGGAAAGGCAAAGTAACATGATTATTCATTCAAGAAACGAGGCTGAATTCCTAGGACATTTTAACGTGTACTTAATTTTATTATAATCATTTAAAGGATTATTATTAAATTGTAAACTAAAAGGTTCAATTCATTTTAATAAACCCGATTTGGCAATGACTATTCATGGTGTAATCATGGAACTTATCAACCCCAGATGGAAAAAGGAAGCAAAGTTCTTTTGGTAGGACTAGGAGAATTAACTTTTAATCACCTTTTGCTATTCACCCAAATGGAAAAAATAAATTTAAATTTTTTATATTTATTCACTCATTTGATCCACCGACAACACATGCCCAAACCCTAGATGTCATATGGTACGTACGTTTGGAATTTTAATTTTAAATTAAATTGCAAAAAATAAATTATTTGGCATTACGTTTTTAAAAAAATTGTGATTTGAAAAAGCAAAAAATCTGCATTTTCAAATAACAAGTAATGAAATACTTTTTTCAAAATGCACAATTTTAAAAGTTATATTGCAATTTTAAAGATTAAATTGCGATTCTGCTAAATGCTATAACTGCACTTTTAAATTACATATTTTAAATTGCTATTTTTAATCATACTTTTTGAAATCACGAACTCAAATCCAAAGGGACACTAAATAATTGGATGGGTCACTTTGGCTAACTGTTTGATGGAACCATGTATATATTTGTGTTAATAAATGGGTGATAAGGATACTTAAAGTTGCACATGCCACATAACTATGCCACATAACTAGACATGGTGGACCTATATGCATCCTGATATTAGTAATGATTCATAACTCATATTGATTTGCATCTCAAGTCAAGGACTATTTGTCTTCCATTTGCAAAATAATAATGAATAGTAATTTTATAACATACATCAATTTTAAAAAGATAAAAAGACGATTGCTAACATTAATTTTGACAAAAAGATTGAGCATAAGCTTGATATAGCTTTAAATATGTTAAATAACTACCTCATCTCATCCAGTTTCTTTATTTATTTTTTCTTTTTTTGAAATACAATATCATAGATAAATAAAGGATATTGTTTCAAAGATTGATGATTTGAAGATTTGCTAAATTGTGAGCTGTTTCATTTGCTTCCCTTTTAATATGCCCCACATAACATGATTGGAAGCTATTTGGCACCGTTTTTGTATCTTCAATCAACTACCCAAACTAAACGGACTTCAACGTCCTTTTTTTTTTTTGCAATGCATGTACAATTTTCTAGAGCTTATTATGATATGCTGAAATCCCAATTCTTTACTAATTAAATTCCACAACCTTCTATGATGCCAAAGTTTTTGCAACTATTGGATATGAGATATTTTGTCCGAGATTGTATTTAACAGCTTAAAAAGTACTTGTAGTATCTAAAAGCGTATACCAAACAAAAATTAACATGTTTGGTAAAAGATTAAAAAAGCACTTCTTTTACATTTTTACTCTAAAAATAGTCAAAACACACTTTTGAAACAAACTTAACCAAAAAAACATATTTTTGACCTAAAAGTGCAATTTCTCAAACATAATTCAAAACATACTCATAGGGATTTGTGAAACACAGACCTCAATACATTCCCCTCATGCCTACACTCGTCTTCATTTTTGTTTTGTCATCCCAAACATCTTTGAGGACGGGCACCTCGACAAAATATGGCTAATAATTTCCACCTCCAAATCACAAATAAGACAAAAGTGGATTGGACACTAACCGTTTTTTAAGATAAATGTTAGGGGTTAATATTTTTTTTCCATATTTAGTCAATTTTATCTTACAAATCAAAATTTTGATTTATGTACTTATGTGGACCATACTTAAGTCAATTATGAATCCCACAAATCTAATTGTTGATCTATTGAATTTGTAGGAGAATATAAGCTAAATATGAAGAATTTATTGACCCGTAACATTTCTCATTTGGTAAATGATGTTTCTTTCACTGGCAACATGTCATTATACGCCTTCCACAAAAACATCTTTACTACCCTGGAGACATCAATCTTCCTAATCCTCTTCCGTAATCTAGTGTGAATTGGATCTTTTGAGCTTCCCCCTTTCCATATCTATCTAATAGATAAGTATACCTACATATGTATTAAAAAAATCGAAATGTTAATTAATTTAGGAAATATTGTTGGAATTTAAATGTATAAAATAACTTTAGATTTGTATTAATTAAGGACATCTTATCGAAATTTAAGGGGTGTCTGTTTCATAATATGTAGAGATATACCTTGGCTATTTTAATGGGATATGTGAGGGAAGCCAAAACAAAACTTTTAAGATCCATATCAATCAATGTAAATTCTAGTGAAAATTTCATTCAACTCCATTGAACGTTCATCATTTTTACAATTATATCTTTAAAGTTTAAAATTTCTCAATTTAGTATAACGAACTTTTAATTTTTTGTAATGTCACATCCTCATTAGATTTTTTTTCATTAAATCCTAACAGAGGAGTGTTAAAATTTATCAAAACAAACATTTTTTTTTTAATAAAAACTTGTATTTTATAAATTTGACAGATTTTAACAAAAAAACCTAATAATGGGTGATATTACAAAAAAACTAGAATTTCAATACACTAAATTTACAGTTTTTGAACCTTTGAAAGAACTACAAAAGTGATGAAAGTTCTCAAGTTTTCACTAATATTATTCCGAAATTGTTAAGTCATTACCTTGAATTCATCTCTCTATTTTCATTTTGAAATAAGGTATTTCGATTTCCGATTCCTACAATTAATACATTCATCTGGTTTCTGCCTTTTGCAATTAAATCATTCTATCAAAAATTTAATGCAAACCACGTGAAATCTTAATTATACCTAAACCCTAAATAAAAATAAGAAGGCAATAAAGGAACATCAATTTCCCTTTGTCATATTTAAATCTCAATTTCCTCCCTTTTGACTGAGTTGGTCTTAAAAACCATCCATTTTTTCACCTTGAAGGTATTGCTTGGACCAACCCTTTGAAGAGTGGCCGAATCACCTCAAAAACCTTTTTATTTGTATTTTTTTACAATAAAGAAATCTTAACGAAGGTTTGCTAATACCTGCTAAGGGCAAGTGAGGAGATGACCGCCACCCCCTCCGCCTACAAGGTAAAATGTGACTTTTGCAGTGGTCTAGCCAACCTTTCAATTGCATAACTCTTTTTTTTGATTTTTTGGTAATTAATCTATTAGGGGTATAAATTCATTTTTATCTACATTCCAGTAATAAATTAATAATAAACTTAATAGAGGGACTAATTGAAAAATAACCAAAAAATAAATAAAATTGTATAGAGCTGGTTGGAAAAATTGAAAACTGAAAAAGAGTAATTTAAAATTTTGAGTATAAAAACTCACCATATGAGACAAGACAACACTCAACTCCATCGATTTTTTTTTTTTTTAATTTTCGAAATAAATAATTTAGTAAAAAGTCAATGAAAATATAATTGAAAGACTAATTAAGTAACCAAAGGAAGGATGGATCATATTCATAAATTAAATTATAAATCATGACCCATGTAGCTGTCGAGTGCAAAAAAGAAAAAAAGAAAAAGAAAAAAGGGCAGATGAGTCATTACACAAAATAGTAGTCAATTCTTTCCATAGTCAACAGAGTCCGTACATATAAACAAAAAAAGAAAAGAAAAAAGAAAGAGAGAGAGAGAGAGAGAGAGAGGCAACTGGCAAGCAGTGAAGAAAGAGGAACGCGTTGTTATGACAACACAACACAAGACAAGGGAGTGAAGAGAGGGAGGATGTGAGTGTGAGGGTAGACAGAAGGAGAGAGATGTAAAGTAGAGACACGATCTACGCCGCGTGAGCAGATCCTACTTCGCAGCTCTCTCTCTCTTTCTCTCGTTCTCTTCCACTTTTTGCTTACACCCCAAAACCGTGAGGTTAAAGAGAGATACAGAACAAGAAAAACCATCGAATCCTGAAGATTCATAAACAAAACAAAACCAAACAAATCCCACTGTCAGGAGAAATAAATCCCACTTTTTTTTTTTTTATTAGTCTTTTTGTTGCTCTTTTTTTTTTTTTTTTTTTTTTTCCATTTTCTTTTTACCAACTCCTCCGGTGGGGCACAGCCCAGAGCCACCACCGCAAAGCTGGGCCCCGCCCACCTCACCTCACTCTCTTTTCTCTTTCCTCCCTTATACCCTTTACTTTGCATTTTCTCGATCCCTCTCTCTGTCTTTGTGTGGGTGTGACTCTCTCTCTCCCATCTCCTTCTCTCTTACGCGTCCCACATTTCCACTCATATGCTCTCGACTATCTCTCTCTCTCTCTCTCTCCAAAAGACTTTCATTGAGTTCTAAGATTCAGACCAGCCAGTTTACAGAGCACACTTCGCTTGCTGAGGAATCAAAATCAAAGACTTTTCTCCTCTCTCTCTCTCTGGGCTTTTGCTATATGCGGAGTTTGGGTTTCTTGTGATGGGTGCCGAGCCGAGCGTTGTGGAGCGCAAAGTTGGATCTTTTGGGTGAGCAGGGGGCGTGTTTCCCAGTTGGGATTTTCGATTCGGTAAGGTAGGCTTTGTGGGTTTCAAGTGTTTCAGATTTGCTGAGCTTTGTGGTGAGCGTGATGGACACGAGGGGTCGGCTCGTTGCCGGGTCTCACAACAGGAATGAGTTCATTCTGATCAATGCAGATGAGAATGGAAGGGTAAGAGCCTAAGCATACCCCTTGTTTTCATTCATTTTATGATTTGAGGAATACCCGTTTGCACATTTTGTTATTTTTCATTGTGGGGATTATTAGAAATGTAAACAAGATTGGGGCTTTCTTTAGTATTTTCATCCAGTTTGGGTGCCTTTGCTTCTAATTTGCGTGATGTGCTTGGAAATTGATGATTGCTTTTGTGGGTTTTGGTTTTCTTTACTCACAATTTGACCCGGGTTATTTTTACTTATTTCAGTGTATGTTTCTGCCTAATAGTGACTCAATTCCTTAGAGAATTTTTAGTTAGATGGACTTTCTTGGGCTATGACGTTGATTTGCAGTTTGCATCCAAACGAGCGGGCTAAATGTGAAGTTTTAACAGCTTTCTGTTGTTAAATTGGTTATTTCTCTGTACCTGGGCTAGAGTAAAGCTGTGCAGTTAAAGGTTTCTGCCTTTTGATCGAATTATTTGAATTTGGTAGGATTTAGGAAAAAGCTTTGGATTACCATTATGATGACTGTTTGACCCTCCAACTGTCAAGTTTTCTTGGTATCTCCAAATTTTTTGGAAGCTGTTAGAAAATTGTGTACGGTGGATTGTGAAATGGCTGGAAATGCCGTGAGCTCAGGAAAAAAAAAAATCCTGGATATACCGTTGGGCTTCTGCATATGTTGAATACCGATTGTCATATATCATCAATTTGCATATGGGGGAGACTTTCAGTCAATTGTATTTCAGAATCTACATATATTACTGTAGTCTAAGTCGAATAGAAAAATTGATAAGCTCATGAAAATTTGGAAAGGACGTTGGTATTATTAGTTTAATGTTGAATCTTTTTGGGAAATTTCTAATCTTATTCAGGATCACATTAATTTAATAAAATTTGGTGAAGTGAACTTTCTTAGTCTCTATTTTATCGTTTGATTTGGTATGCAGCAGGTTGAACTTTCGGTACATTGATCAATCATCTACTTTATCTTGCTGAAGTTGTAACTTCTTGTAAACAGATGCTTGCAGCATTAAATTTATGGTTCCTTTGTCTTTGCAGATTAAGTCTGTGAAAGAATTGAGTGGACAAATGTGTCAGATTTGTGAGGATGAGGTGGAGATTACAGTGGATGGAGAGCTCTTTGTTGCCTGCAATGAATGTGCTTTCCCTGTGTGTAGGCCTTGCTATGAATATGAGAGAAGAGAAGGCAATCAGGCTTGCCCTCAGTGTAAAACCAGATATAAGCGTCTCAAAGGTGAAAGATTTTGTCTAGAGTCTTTTATTTGCTTATCTATTGAACATGCAGTTTTTCAAATTTCTGACTAGTGACGTGAACTGCAGGTAGTCCTAGGGTTGAAGGTGATGAGGAAGAAGATGACATTGATGATTTGGACAATGAGTTTGATTATGGAAACCTTAATGGTCTTGGCCCACCAGAAGGTGCAGAGGCAATGCTCTCTTCCCACCTTAACTCTGGCCGTGGTTATCACTCTAATGCATCTGGAATCCCTGTGGTCTCAGCACATGAGACATCTCCCCTTAGTTCTGAGATTCCTCTATTGACCTATGGCGAGGAGGTAAATCAGTTTGAAGTCCTGATCTTATTACTCTCTTGTACGCATGCCTTTATGTCCGTACTTATTTATGTGCATGTGCATATGTATATGTATAACGTGATGAATGCTAATGCTGCTTTTTGTTGTTTTAGGATTCTGAGATTTCTTCTGATCGACATGCTCTTATAGTACCCCCATTTATGGCTCATGGAAATGGAAGCCACTCAGCATCTTTTTCTGATCCATCTATACCATGTAAGCCATTTTTCCTCAAGTAGTTGCGTATAGTTTGTTACTTGCTGTTTAGAATTAATTTTTGCAGACAGAGTTTAGAGCTTTCAATGTCTGTGTTGTAGTGCAACCCAGACCAATGGTTCCTAAGAAAGACATTGCAGTATATGGGTATGGGAGTGTGGCTTGGAAGGATCGAATGGAGGACTGGAAGAAAAGGCAGAATGATAAACTTCAGGTGGTAAAGCACCAAGGAGATAATGATGGGGGAAACTTTGGTGGAAATGAGATAGATGATGATCCTGATTTGCCCATGTAAGTGACTCTGTTTTCCCCCCTTATGTTGTGTGTTCTATCCTTTTCCAAAAACCAAGATTGTTCTATTAAATTATGAGCATTTTTTTCTCTAGGAGAAATTTTATAAGCATTACTGAAATAAGCATCATCTTATCTGAAATACCTATATCATGTTACTTTGGTAAGACGGAAAGGGTCTTCCTAGAACTTCCACAGAATGCATTCTGCTAAATTTACCGCAGATCCTGATTTTTAAAATGTTTTGATGCCCCTAGAACTTCTTGAATTTGTCCACCCCTTGTCAAAGAGATAATGGGAAAGGGGGAGCTGCAAAAGTTTTTGTTGACTAGGTGCATGCCTTCCATTGTCTTTACAAAAATTCTTCCCATTGAACACTGATGTATATACCTAGATGCCTGTGTTTGTAGACTACTTGGGTGCTTCTATCTGTTTGCTTCTGATCCTTATGCTTTAGTTCTCTGTATTCCATAGCTTTAGGGGCTGTACCTCAGGTTGGTATTGAGACTTGGATCTATGACATTTATTATAAATTCCTATATAATTGTGTGATTTGTGATTGATTAGATAAGTTTCATCTAAGACCCTCATTTTTCTTCTCCCCTTTTACCCCACTTTTGACCATTTTAGGGTGATGTACACCCCTCCCCCCAAAAGCCCTCTGCCCTCTTTCCCATGTTTGACTATGTGTTGGGGTGTTATTCTGTGTATTTTGTTATGTAGTTCTCAGTCACACATCGAACTTGAAATTGTTAATGTGCAACGTTATGATATATATGAAATTGAAGTAGAAAATAAGTCTTTCTTTTGGTATCCTAACTTCTGTTCCTGTGCCTTTCTTCATTTGTTGATTTACTTCTGGACTATTTATGAGCTTTCTTCATATATGTGTCTATCAGGATGGATGAAGGCAGGCAGCCACTTTCGAGGAAGTTACCCATCCCTTCAAGCAAGATAAATCCATACAGAATGATTATAATACTCCGCCTTGTAATCCTTGGCCTCTTTTTCCATTATAGACTTCTCCATCCAGTTAAAGATGCGTATGGCTTGTGGTTGACATCAGTTATATGTGAAATATGGTTTGCTGTATCATGGATTCTGGATCAGTTCCCGAAATGGTACCCAATAGAACGAGAAACATACCTTGAAAGGCTATCATTGAGGTAAATGGGACTGGTATATTTTATCTAGTGCCTTGTTTCATGTTCCTTCATTGCCATCAGTCTAAAGGTTTCAACTTTTGATATTGAATGTTTGCTTCTTATACTCAGGTATGAAAAAGAAGGGAAGCCATCTGAGTTGGCCAGTGTAGACGTCTTTGTGAGTACAGTTGATCCTTTGAAAGAGCCTCCTTTAATTACTGCCAACACTGTTCTTTCCATCCTTGCGGTTGATTATCCAGTAGATAAGGTTGCTTGCTATGTTTCGGATGATGGTGCTGCCATGCTTACTTTTGAAGCACTTTCTGAGACGTCAGAATTTGCAAGGAAATGGGTTCCGTTCTGTAAAAAATTTAATATTGAGCCAAGGGCCCCAGAATGGTATTTTTCACAGAAGATGGACTATCTGAAGAACAAAGTTCATCCAGCATTTGTCAGAGAAAGGCGTGCAATGAAGGTATTGACTTCGCCAAACACAGGAGGACCCCCCACTCTTATAATATCTAGAATACCAAATCATCTTAAGATATATATATCTTTGATAGCTTGTCTTGATTTTCTGGTTATATATTTAATTTTTGATTGGTAAGTTATACGCACCTGGTGGGATTTGAGTCCACAACCTCACCCTTCCCCCTTGCTACGAAGGAAGTATCATTTGAGCTAAAAGCTCATTAGTGGTATATATATATATATATATGAGAACCTCTTGTGAATGGTGTTTTCTGATTTCTCTATTTTATTGGTACAGAGAGAATATGAAGAATTTAAAGTTAAAATAAATGCGTTGGTAGCCACAGCACAAAAGGTTCCTGAGGATGGCTGGACAATGCAGGATGGGACTCCATGGCCTGGAAACAATGTACGGGACCATCCTGGCATGATTCAGGTGAGGTGGTATTTCTTTTACAAATATTGATGGATTATTTATTTATTTATTTATTAATTTTATATCATGATATTGTAAAGTATCCATGTGAAAAATGACTCAGATGCCATTTGGTGCTCTGTATGTGCATAATCCTCATACCTTTACATGCTAGATCGTCCTTATGTCATAAGAGGTTGGGAGCAGTCCCAAGTTACCTTGGTAAAGGGGTGGGGTTAGATGTGATACAGTGTCCTGATGTTTTTAGATGCCAATTAAAAACAGAATCTTGCTTTTACAGGTCTTCCTTGGCCATAGTGATGTTTGTGATGTTGAAGGAAACGAGTTACCTCGTCTGATTTATGTTTCTCGTGAAAAGAGACCAGGGTTTGATCACCATAAGAAGGCTGGGGCCATGAATGCTCTGGTAAGACTGAAATCTTTATCTCTATGAAAAGGCCGTTATTTCAAATGCTTGGCCTACGGTTTTGATTTTTGTTCATTCATTATGATTTCTGAAGGTGCGTCTCGGCAGTTATTTCAAATGCTCCTTATCTACTGAACGTTGACTGTGATCATTATATTAACAATAGCAAGGCACTTAGAGAAGCCATGTGTTTCATGATGGACCCCACATCAGGGAAGAAGGTTTGCTATGTGCAATTTCCTCAAAGATTTGATGGGATTGATCGTCATGATAGATACTCAAATCGGAATGTTGTATTCTTTGATGTATGTATATTCTTGTTCATTTATTATATCTATCTTCTATTTGTGTAATTACATGTTTATAGGCTTATAGCATTTCTTTTATTACTGTGATGCCTAATTTTCCAATTGAAAACAGATCAACATGAAAGGCTTAGATGGTTTACAAGGACCCATATATGTTGGAACTGGATGTGTTTTCAGAAAGCAAGCACTTTATGGATATGATGCACCTGCCAAGAAAAAGTCCCCTAGCAAAACCTGCAACTGTTGGCCAAAATGGTGCTGCCTATGTTGCGGCTCTAGAAAGGACAAGAATGCAAAGACAAAGAAGGAGAAAAAGAAGAAGTCCAAGCACAGGGAAGCATCAAAGCAGATACATGCTCTTGAAAATATTGAAGAGGGAATAAATGGTGAGGATTCACTAACAGAGTTAGTTGCCATCTTGAGTGCCACATTTTCTATGTAATAAAAGAAATTCCTGGACAGTATGACTTAACACTGTTGCAATTGCAGAATCAACTGCTGAGAAATCATTAAGTATGCCGCAAATGAAATTGGAGAAGAAGTTTGGGCAGTCTCCTGTGTTTATAGCCTCTGCGCATATGGAAAATGGTGGAGTTCCTAAGAATGTCAGTCCTGCATCACTTTTGAAAGAAGCAATCCAAGTCATCAGCTGTGGTTATGAGGATAAAACAGAATGGGGAAAGGAGGTAAGCAAAAACATAGAAGTCCAAAACTTTTTTCAAAGTTATCTTCTCTTCTCCAGATTCTATCTTTGTAACCATATTGCATTCTAAATATTTGAACATGAAACCAGGTTGGATGGATATATGGCTCTGTAACTGAGGATATCCTGACTGGATTTAAGATGCACTGCCATGGCTGGCGGTCTGTGTACTGCATACCCAAGAGGCCAGCATTCAAGGGGTCAGCTCCTATAAACCTCTCGGATCGTCTACATCAGGTTCTTCGGTGGGCCCTTGGATCTGTTGAAATTTTCTTGAGCAGGCATTGTCCAATCTGGTATGGCTATGGTGGTGGGTTGAATTGGTTGGAGCGATTTTCCTACATAAACTCTGTTGTGTATCCTTGGACATCCATTCCCTTGCTTGTTTACTGTACTCTGCCAGCCATCTGTCTTCTTACTGGACAATTCATTGTTCCTGAGGTAACATCCCTCAACATCATGTTATTAACTTTATTTTTTGCATCCCAATTTTTCCTATCAGGCATAAGCACATTATGCAACTGGCTTTTGGAAGATCTACATGCTTGCACGAATGTTGTACATTGTATCAGTGTGTCATTATGATTGCTTGTGAGCTTGATGCATGGTGTTGATTGTTAGGTTTAGTTCATTTCCTTGTAGTCTCACATTTTAATGATTGGAAGGTGTACTGTGTAGTTTTGAGCAAGGCTGAGTAGATTTTCTTGTCACATCAGTCGAGGCCCTTAAAGCCCTTACTTTAATTAAACATTGGGCCCTTAAAATGGCTGATTTAGTTAGTATTTTTCTTCTAATCTTTGTACTAACTCAGGGTTCTTTACTCAATTTGTACAGATAAGCAATTATGCCAGTCTAGTATTCATGGCTCTTTTCATATCTATAGCTGCAACTGGTATCCTTGAGATGCAGTGGGGTGGTGTCGGGATAGACGACTGGTGGAGAAACGAGCAGTTCTGGGTAATTGGAGGTGTTTCTTCTCATCTTTTTGCACTCATCCAGGGTCTGCTCAAGGTGTTGGGCGGTGTCAGCACAAACTTCACAGTTACCTCTAAAGGTGCAGACGATGGAGAATTTTCAGAGCTTTACATCTTCAAGTGGACATCATTGTTGATCCCTCCCACAACTTTGTTGATCATAAATATAGTTGGGGTAGTGGTTGGGATCTCGGACGCGATCAATAACGGGTATGATTCATGGGGGCCACTTTTTGGTAGGCTATTTTTTGCCTTCTGGGTCATCATGCATCTCTACCCCTTCCTCAAGGGATTACTGGGGAAACAAGATCGGATGCCAACCATTATTTTGGTGTGGTCTATTCTGCTGGCCTCAATCTTAACTCTTATGTGGGTTAGAATCAACCCATTTGTGTCAAGAGATGGTCCTGTATTAGAAGTTTGTGGGTTGAATTGTGACTAGGATACATAAATAAATAAATATATTAAGATTTAGTTGCTTCTCAGCTACTACAATTTTCAGGGATAGTTATGGTGGTGTTGCAGAAGAGAGATTGAATTGTTTCATCCAATTGCAGGAATTTGTTGGGAGAAAGAGTTAGTCTTGGGATATGTAGATAGGGAGAGGGCTTGGGGCTGACACTATTATTTGTTTTATAGGGTTGCATCAATTCTTTTATTGCATTCCTGTGGAGGGTTTTGGATAAATTTTTTCAGTACCTGTATCACAAGAAGTACTGAATTATAATTTATTCCCCCAAGTGGTGGGGGTGTCTTATAGTTGTCCAAGATTATTAGTTCAATTGTCTGTATTGGTTGCCTTGTACGCTGTGGACTTTGTCATGAGTGCTATTAATATTCTAAGCATATTGGATTTTATTCAATTTCTTTCCTTCATTTCATGTATATAAACCAAGGCTTCATGTTATTAGCTTTTGAATAATGTTATATACACTCAACTTTTTCTTTAAGAGTTGGTGGACAGTCACATCAGGTCAAGACAGTTGAATGAGATTTGAGTATTTAGAATTACTTATTAGCTTTTCATCTTGAACACCTCTACTTTTGGGAATAAATTAATTTAGATATAAGAAATCTTGAAAGCCCCTCACATAGGTGTCATGGATCAAAGTCCTTTAAAATTCCAAGAGAACTTTACCATGAAGAGTTCTTTAAAATCCTAATCATTATTTTCAAATTAATTTATTTAGATTTTATAATCTCAACAATGATTACATGTCATATATAAGCTAAAAAGAAATCAAGGATATTTTCAATTAAATTCTACACATCAACATACCACACATGATAAGTTCTAAGACGACAAAATCTAAATCATTTAATCTAAGGTGATAAATATGATTTAAAATACTTAATAAAATAAAATTTCCTGAAAACTCGAGAATACTAACCAATATCATGATATAACTAAAACTAAAAAGAATATTTAGATTTCAACTATCAAGAACAATCTAAATTCTATTTCCTCCAAGGATGTGGTGAATTTTGAACTTAGATTTGAACTCCTGTTTCTTCTATATTTCATTGGAGGAAATGGAATTTACAATAAAAACTATGCAGCGTTTCATTTTTCAAACGAGTGAAAACACAAACTTAACTCTCTAAAATACTCTTAAGTTGCTTTGAGCCTTTGACAATGTTTCAAAAAATATGGCAAGTTATCTAAACTACAACTCAAAAGAATACAGTCCTATTTGAATGTACCAATTAATCAATTATAATGGCAATAGAGGGTGTAATGATGTCATGATTTATTTTCATTTGCACCTATCTTGGCATCAAGTTAACCAACAAATGTGTCCTTTCCTGTTGACACATATAGAAATAGTGCAATTCATTTGAAGTTTTTCTTCTCAAGTCTGTTAGGGCTTACCTTACTTATGAAACATAAAGCTTACGGAAAAATTATATTTAGTCCTCTCATTTTGCCACTCAATTTGCAATGTCCTCCCAATCTTTCAATTTGATTAGTATAGCCTACTAATCTATTATTGGAGTTGAGATGTTCTCCTTCCATGGCCCAAAATAACAAAAATACTTCATATAAGATGAAGAATTTATCTTAATCTTCGTAGGTTTTTTTTTTTTTTAAAATCATCTTTTAGATTGCAACAAAAATAAATATGATTTGTAAAGCGTGAGCTGATGGCTGTAAGATGTGATGGGTTAAGAGGAGTAATGATATAAGAAAGACTATAGTCCTTCTAAAGTCATCTTAAATGTGATGTGGCATTTAAAATCACAAATAGATTAAAATTCAGTAATGATCATCTCAAATTGAATGATGATTTTAAATGTTACATCATATTTGAGATGACTTTATGAGAACTATAGTTCTCCTTATATCATTTCTTGGGTTAAGAGAGAACTCAGGATTTGGATGAAACTTTCGAAATTACCAAGGAACCCTAAATCTTCTCTCACTATTTATTATTTTATTTTATTTTATTGAGTTCCCCTTGATTGCCATACATAATTAATTGTTTATTTATTGAAAGAGTAATGCATTCTTTTATCTCTTCAAAGCTAATGTAATGTAGTCTCCCATAGCATATGGTGCATGAAAAGTACTACTATACATTACTCCATTATTCCCCCATCACCCCCAAAGCTAATGTGAAGTAGTTCTCTAACCAAGAAACCAATCCTCATGCATCAAAATACATGGAGACCATGCTACATCAACTTTAGACGATAACGGTATACAAAATTACTCTTATTGAAATACAAAGTAATGTCATAATTCTTTTGTTTATTGTGCCAAGTAATGAACTAAGGGGATGCTAGATTCGCAACATCTCTTGCTTTTATTGATCCTTTTAACTGGCAGAGCCATTTTTCCAAAGAAATCATTCCAGTTAACAAACCATGCCTTAGAGTTCATGAACAACAAGGTTCAAATGGGTCGATTGTTGAGTTCCAACTTGTATTTGCAACTTTGAGAAAGAATAGTAATACCATATAGGTGAGCCAATTTGGTGAGCTCTTACAACTCATCATGATGATGTGGCAGTAAAAATGATGCATTAGGTTATAATTGAATAGTAGAGTCTACATATATTGTTTCTCTTTTATAGAATAAATCACAAAACCTTAATCGACATCCAAACCACACAGTGAGCAGACATTTTCAAGCAAAACAATCATGACTCAAATGCAGATGTGTATTATTTTAAAAACACACACAAAAGGAATAACAATGGCCCACGGAGGGAAAATTTTGATAAATGTCATAATGGCTTCTACTACAACACCTGCTTTCAGAGATATATCATCAAATACCTCAACAGTTCTATAAGTAAACCAGTCAAATTTAAGCAGCTGCAAAGAATATGTCAGACAATTGAACCCAGTGTTTAAAGGTCCAAGTGCAGAACTTTCTCCACGCAAACTGATACAATGATAGGCCCAGCCAAATCCCCAGCAGCACAGCCTGCAAAAAAGCAAAGTTGAATGGTGGAAAATATAATACATAGAATAGACCATATCCAATGCCAATTACACAATTCAATTTGTTTACCACAATCCTAGAAAGCTTTCAAGGAATGAACTTACCAATCCACTGGCCAGCTGAAGGACGAAAAAAGGTGGCGCCAAGCCCTGCTCCAATGGAAGCAAAAATTAGTGATGCACCACACCTCACAGTAGCACAGGAGACCTTTTTTGTGAGAAGCTTAACTCTTTCTGCTTTATCAACATCATCACGGTCTTCTTTAATCATAGAAGAAAAGTATCTGTAGATTTCGATGCCAACTTGGACGAGCCATGTTGCTGCAACCCCAAGAAAGTGTCCTGCATATCAAAATGAGGCACAACACAATGCAAGCTCAAGCACTGAATAACAATAAATGGGAAGAAAACAAATATAAAAGGCTTCACTCACCTCTGAAAGTTGTCCTGCAAATGCTGAAGAAGTACACCGCTGTAGGCATCCCTCTTCCAGCTTTGCGCACAGCAGATTTGGGAACATCTGTGCATATTGATCATAAGCATCAATTGTCTAGAAGATCTAATCAGAAGCTGATTTGATTTTTATGTAAAAATAGATATATCTTGCAGTCATAACTAAGTTCATATCCTCTATTCCATGTAAACTGTCCACAGATCCTTCTTTTATATCTGATGAATACAACAAATGGCCATTTGAAACATTTGTTTTTCTACTTTTAAGTACCTTTCAAAAGTTTCCATGCCATCCTTTGTGAAACATAATGGACAGCCATTCGTTCCAGCACTCGTCTAGTAGTTACAACTGTAATCTGTAATGGTATGCAAAAGATCACTAAGTTAAGCTACTTTCAAAAGGATACAAGCTGAGGTTCCTAGCTTTCTAGAAACATGCAGTGCACAACAACAGAAAAGATGCAAAGATTTGAAGCATAAAAAAAATGAGTTCCAAGATTAATATAATTGAAACAAATATTTTGGGATAAGAATGTTGTAAGGTGCCAGGAGTCAATTACCAATTATCATACAAAATGCAATGCAGTGACCTTCTAAATATCAAGAAGAATGGTTAGATTGAGATTAATTCTTTCCCATAACCAAGTTAAGAAAGATCAAGCAAAGATGCAAGTCTAGCCAAACTCTTAAATCAAATCTGAGGAAACTGAGAATCAATGATACAAGGGAAAGCAGAAGAGTGGTCTGAGTGGAAATGGGCACAAACTCACAGAATTCATTCTTGAGTTTAAGCCATTCTTGTTGTGGTTAACAGAAATCCCCACCTTACGTGATGGAGTCACTCAGACAAAGGAGCACAAAGTAAAAAATAGTAGCTTTTCAAAGGATTACAGTGAGCATCAACATATGAACTTCGTGTTAACTAGTTGAAACCAATTATCCAACAGATATTTCTAAAATAAAAGAGCATGAGGACAATATGTGAAACACACATGAACAAATGTAAGTACTCAAGAGATAAAAGAGAGAAACAGTGCCAAAAGAGATGGATCCAAGGACATGGTGAGTGGGCAGAGAAGAAACAGGACATTTGATAAATTAATTATTAACCTTGCATTAGTTTTAACCATAAAAAACATATATATGAAAATCTGGCATTAGTTTCTCCTTGAGAAGTCAATACAACTGTGTCAACAAATGTTAGATTCCAGACCAAGAGATCTCTGCCACATAAGATTATAATAACTGGCCAAGCTGCTCCTTTCAATCATTGTAATTTATCACCCATGAGAAAATTAGAAATGAGAATCCTTGAATGCCAAAGATCAGAACCATAAGTCTTCATGAAATTGATTGTGGGGAATATCTGTAGTACTCACCTCACGGATGATTTGCTTCACTGATTTTTTGAGAGGAACAACTAAATCTACATGGCGCTCTTCTTGAGTGTCCTGAAGGAACTCATCATCATCCTCTTCAACATTTGAACGAGGCTCCAAAAGAGGCAAATAGAACATCAAAAATGATCTCAAGGAAGTCATAGCAAATGCCCTCAATTCAAAAGCTGAGAATAAAGGCTTTAACTCAATATAGTACTCTTTTGTTCTGTATTTCAAAGAATCATGCTGAAAGATATTTGCAGTTGCACTTCGTATGCGGGAAATGTAATCCTCATCCAATGATGCACCAGCATCACAATGAGCGACCGGTATCCTGAAATAAGAGGGTGTAACTACTATAAGTCAATATACATTCAAATCTTAGCTAAACATCTTTTTGAAGGTGGTCCTAAACATTCAGCAATAGAACCAAGTAGCTTGTTTCAAATGAAAGCAATAAAAAGAAAGATATAGAATTCATGAAAGTTTAAATTGCACATCTAGGTTAGTAAATGATCAAAATCTGCAAAAGACAACAGCAGACCGCTCCCCCATTTTCTCCAACTGGTAATCATCCAAGCACGTAATGTTTTTTACCCCTAAAAAGTGAATAACTCAATTTGACCAGGCCAAAATAGTGTACCAAGCTTAGTTCATTTAAACTTTACTCAGGCACTAAAACATGAAAAGCTCTGAATACAAAGCTCGTTCTTTCTATTCTTTTCATTTCTTTTTGCCTGGAGCAACCAAATGGAATGTAAGATGAAACTACTGTACTTAAATTGCAAGGATTTCTAATACACATAATTAGATAATTTAAGCCACCCATATAAGACCATCAATACAAATATATTTATGATTCCTAAAACAATGTGACCAGTTTAACAATAAATGATAAGGCACATCCAACCCAAATCAACAGAAATCTCTATAATCTAAACCTAGATCAAGCTTATAGCCTTAATCAAATTTTACCGCATAACGAAATCGGCAATAAAAAAAATAGCCTAGTGACCCATTGACTATACCCATTTCACAGAAACAACTTTAAACCATGCCTCTGAAATCAAGTAAAACAACCAAGCCAATCCGATCACTTTCATATTCGAAAAACAATAACCAACTGACCAATTGGCCATGCCCATTGAACTCAAACCAGTCCATACCCAATACCCAATCCATAAATAAGCAATTCAAACCGTTAGAGAGAGAGAGAGAGAATACCCAAACAACGCCCTGGAGGCAAAAGGGGTTCCGGCGGAGATGGCAGCGGCGGCGGCAGAGGCGGCAGCGGTGGCTGAGAACAACCCATAAGAGTGGAGGCTTTGGCCTGTATATAAACTTGGATTTTTCCGTAATACATCCAAAACTATGGCTATTCCCGCCATTGTTGCACCTTCTATCTAAAACCAATCAACAAAGCTGCAAACTTATATTTTACCATACACAAAGTATGGCGTGGTAAGACAAAAAGACAGAAAGAAATAAATAAATAAAAAGTTTCTGGGAAAATTTTTCCTGGGCTTTCCCTTAATTTTCTCGGGGAAAATTACTGGGTTTGACTTGAAAGAGTGAAAGAGATCGAGCTTCTCGTTGCAGAGAATAGGGGGAGTGAAAGGCTTACGGAGCCTGATCAGGATCCCATAGAATTTTTACGAAATTCCAGATTCTGAAATTATAGAATTGCATCCAACGGCCTCGATCATGCCATATACTCAAAATTTAAATCTCGAATTTTCGAAAAATACATTTTACCTCGAAAGTTTAACCTCCTTTTTCCATTTTGTCTCTTATGTTTAAAAATCGATAATTCCTTCTCGACAAAGTTTTCGAAAATTTCAAAGAAACCCATTCATTAGTCATTTCTGTTTGAGAGCGTCTTCGGTGCACTTTTTGCACAAAAAACAGTTTTTGTACTATCTATTCACCATTTAATACCTTATTTATTTTAAAAAATTACAAAAAATTTATATGTTAGCAAAATATAGGATTCTTCACATTTTTTCTAAACCACCCCTGCAGCTACCAGTTCCATCATGTCTAGTTGCCGCCATCCGTCGTCCACCACCATCAGCCACCAAAAAAAAAAATGCTCCGGCGACTTTTCTACCAACCCTGGCCACAAAAATCGATTTTAATGCCTAAAAACTCATTTTTAATGTCACAAAACTCATTTTTAATGCCTCAAAACTTAATTTTTAATTCAAAACTAAAAACCTAGAAATGGAAAGTTAACCCTTTTGAGATTTTATCACCTAAAAGTTGTCGAGCCATGTTAAAACCAAAAAAAAAGATCTAAAACAAGATTCATCAGAAAAAATCAAACCCACCAGAGCAAAACCCATAAAAAAAAAATCAAAAAATAAAGTTGTTGAGCCGGTGGTCGGCCAAACCCAGGCCAGGCCAGCCAGACCCAGGCCGACTGTAGGTTTGCAGCATGGGTCACTCACTATGAGGAACCCACGCTGAGACCATTCTCCGCCGCCCGCCTAGCCTTAAGCGAGCCAAAAGATTTAATATTGGGAGCCGTTATTTATTATTATTATTATTTGGGTTTATGTCCATACTATGAACAATGAATAGTGAAATTGAAGTTTTCAACTCATAATCTAATAATCTAAATCTTAATTCATGCATAGAAATTCATTAGGTAAAATAAAAACTCAAAGAGAAAAATATAGCAAAATCCCCTAAATTCCTTACTTATACAATCTTAAAAGTCACCAATACTTCATGCCAATCATCTTTTCAGAAATAAGAATCAGTCAATCAAGACCCCACAGTTAAGGTGAAAACAAAGGATTACAAATTCAACTATTTATAATGGGTATCAATAACATGTATTATTCTCTTAATTTGATCAAATCATCAAAAAAAAAAAAAAAATGAGAACCAGAAATTTTGGGATACTTCAGTGTCACTAGTAACAATCCAAGCTGTTAATCAACTCCTGATCACCTATTTTTTGCCCTAAAAAGAAATGACACCCGTTCAAATTATAAACAATTTTTAGGTGCTCATATTTCATAAGAGGGAAAAAAAATCAAAATTAAATACATAAAATTAACCCTAAATCAATTTAAAGGAAGCAAACTACAAAGAATGCAAAACTCACCTGTTATTATATCAAGGAAAAAAAAAACAAAAGAAAGAAAGAGAGTGGATAGTGGGAGACAAAGAAATAAAGAAAATAATATAAAACAAAGTGAGTGGTGGGAAGGAGAAAATAAAAATAAAACCCAAAAAAAAAAGAGGAACAGGAAGTTCGCGGAGAAGGTGGGAAAAGAAGAAAAATGAGAAAAAGAAAGGAAAAAGAAGGCTGAAGCATGAGCTTTGAGAAGACAAGGAGACTTATAGCTAGCCTTTTTGGGTAGAGCAGCATGTGGGAGCCATGGATTTTTTTAATGGCTTTCACTGCTCTGAATGCCTCATATAATTTTTTTAAGAAAAAACTTCTTGGGCGAGCCGTGGGTTTTTTTAATGGCTTTCACTACTATGAATACCTCATATAAATTTTTCTTTTTTATACTTCTTGGTGGAGCCATGGCTCTCCCTGGTCTACATGTGGCTCTGCCACTGCACTTAGCCCATTGCCCAGATCACTGTCATCCAGTTCACCCGCACCGCCCAGGAAAAGATGAATAAAGAAATCAAGCCTCGTTGTCGTCTAGCCCAGTTCATTGCCACCGCCCAACTCGCCGCAGTCAAGCCCTTCTGGCGTCTTCTTCCTTCTTTCTTTCTCTTATTTTTCTCCTCTCTCTTTTCTTTCCTCATATAATTAGGTGGATTTGGTTTTATTTTGGTAGTGTGTTCCATGCTGAGGTAACAAATTATGAATAGCTTGCACAAAAAAAACATTTTGTGCAAGTTGAGTATATAAGTTTTTTTTTCCTTTTTCTTTCTTTTCTTTTCTTTTCTTTTGACAAAAAATGGCTAAAGTTCATTGCTAATGTGTTTTCGGTGCAAACTTTTCAAAATTGCCTTAAAATGGCCATATTTAAAAATATGAAGAAGAAGAAGAAGAAAATTGGGGATGGCATAGTCACCCCATGGCCATTTTGGGATGGTTAGGTACCTCCATTTTGATGGGGGTGGCTCAGTCACCCTTTTTGCCAAATGAAAGCAGTTCAGAATTTGAAAGTGATTTCAGCCATCCTATCTAGTCCCATGAAGGCCCCCATTTTGGCTAGATTATGGTTTGTCCACCCCTTGCCCGGATGGTGGCCATAGTCACTTTTTTTTTTTTTTTGGGAAAATAGGAGCATTTAGGACATTTTTTAATCCCTAAAAACCCATGTGCAACACACATGATCTTTCTTTTGTCAGAGAATAAGGAAATTATTAATAAATAAAAAAATGGTACAACTTTGGGGAATAAAATGTATTTTTATTTTTGCCTTCAAATTTGAAAGACACCCAAAAGCCTAGCTATAAACCTATCTAAAACAACAACTTTGGCAAAATCAAGCTGCAAACAAGGTGTTCAGCCAAATAAGAGAGTTTCACAGAGGAAAATGAGGTTTCTGTTCTCTCGAGGCTTGCCCGTTTGGGGCTGTATTAGTGCAAGAAAACACATTTGGGTGTCTGTGCAATTTGGTTTTTGACGACGAAAGCTTGAAGAGAGGTAAACTTTTGCTCTAATCTTGATTTTTTTGTTGTTATAAGCATGTTCACATGTTGTTTAGCTGTTGTTTTAGATTTATTCTCTGGGTTTTATTGTTCAAGGCTTCAAGTTGTTGCTGGAGCGATGATGTATAAACTATGTATTAGAGGACTAGCTTATGTTTAAACGAAAGTTATTAGGACCATGGATCTACACAACCATATATAGGTGGTGCTCGCAATGACGGAAACTTCAAGGACAGATCTAGAAAGTTTGACGAAAAGGGATTAAGATATATAAATTTTTTTTGGGGAAGGACCATGACCTATAATTTATTATTATTATTATTATTTTACTCCTATTTTCTTTTGGGTGGGGGGGGGTGGGGGGAATTGGGGATTAGCCATAGCCATCTCTTGTCCCCTATGATTCTGTCTTTGGATGAAATGATGACTAGTAATGTTGGCCACTTGATAACAGTATGCATGCTTCAATGGGGGCATTATTGTTGTATTATAAGTCCCACAGGACAACATAATCCTTACCAAGAAAGTGTTAAGAACTAAGATAGATTATATGGAGTTTAATAATGACCTATTCACATGAGATATCATATATTATATCTAAAGCATCAACTTGATTTTTTAACTTGTCATTTAAGAATAAGTCTATTGCATATTATTGCCTGTGATTTATCAATTTTTATGAAATAGTTGAGCTTACCATGTAAAAACATGTTCTCCATGTGTACCTTATTCATTAAATTGTGAACTTACACTTATTTTTATTTTTTCACCTGCAAAACATGTTTGTTTTATAATTGTCTTAATGTCAGGTACGAGGAGGAGGGGCCTTTATTCCTGAAGGATCTGGAGGGATTTGGCGAGACAGATATTTGAAGAGCTACACCCTAGCCTGTTTGATTTCTTGATGTTTGGAAGGATGGGAAAAACCAAAGCAGGTTATTTCATGGGTCTATGATTTGCAGTGCAACGTCCCTGTCATGCCGGAGTGTCCACTTGTCGATTATGAACTTGTCTTTAATGTTATTCAGGATAGTGAAATGACTTCCAATGACATTTATTGTCCACCGTATTGGATAGCTGATTTAGTCTTCTGTTAATTTGGCAGCTTTAAGACTTAGACCGAGAGGTCGTTTATGCTTAATTAAGTTATGGATTGAAACTAGCGGTACATATTTTTTCAGGCACAGAGAATAATATTTGATTAAAATATTAATAGTTGATCAAGCAAACGAAGTGAATTGAACGGAGTGTAGTGACATTCACGGTGAATCATTGTCTAACACTCTCAAAAACCATGTAAGTTAGTACTTACATAGGTTTTGAGAAAACTTAAGGTTTAGGTTAAAGTCTATTTATAAATTGGTGCATCAGAACGAGTATCAATCGAATATCAACTATATGTCTTTGTGGCTTTTTTATTTGTTCAAACACTCATCGATTATCTGCCTTTCATTTTGATGTCTTTGCGGCTCACATCTTCATCCGTTGTATGACCAATTCAAAATGTATCACCCGCTCGATATTTTCAACTTCTATCAACCACGTTCGAACATTTATCACCCAAACTTCTCAATGGATCTTTCATTAAAAGTGCAATATATCCATGTTTGACCACCTATTGGCCGAAGGTCTCTAAATTTGCCTCTTTTCAACACAATTCACGCTCTAAATCTAGAATCAAGTTGTCTTTTTTATTATTCCTTTCTCATGAAAGAAAATTGCTAATAAAAAACCTAATATATATATATATATATATATTTGACGTGTTGACCCTTTGAAGTCAATTCCTTTTTTTTTTGACTGCTCATGGTCATGGTAGAAAAAAACAATAACGAAAGACAGAGAGAAAGACCAAAGAATATTCCGTTTTAATTAGTTTTCTTGGTCTTTTGAGTTATGCTTACTGCTTACATACACGCTAGCGTGTTAATTGGAAATTGGAAAACGTAATTAATTCCCTTTTTACTGTTTTCGATCTGTAGTTGCCGGCCAGTGTTTATCAATTTTTTATTACCCACCAATAACCAAACAATATTTTAATCCACCACTTTTTTCAGTAATAAATCAAGCTATTATATAATTTCTTTCGTGTTACAAATAATAGAATATTGTTGATGAAATATTATGAGAAAATTAATTAACATTTTTCTTTTAACATTAACGTACAAAATAAATACTTTCCGTAAAAAAAAAAAAAGAGTTTTTTCCTAAAATCTTATAATTTTTATCCTTTATATTTGTAAGGAAATTTTTCACAAAAGACTCTTGAACTTTCACACCTTTGAAAAACCCTTAAAATTTAAAATTCTTAATTTTACCATCTTCTTTGTTAGAATTTGGCATTAAATCTTAACTTAGGCTATGGAAAATATCAAAATACCCTCCACTATATATTGATAAATTGAGTAAATTTTAAAATTTTATAAAAATTTCAAGAGTACGTACAAAAGTTATTTTATTATTTTTATCATATGTTTTAACGTTCGAGGAGAAATTGTATCAAATTAAAAATTTGAGAAGTAAAATTGAGAAGTTTTGAAATGTCAAATTTTGTGAAGTTTGAAAGGTGAAATTAAAAGTTTGCATAAAAGTTCAACGAGACTTTATGAAGTTTTCCTCTTTTATAAAAATATATATATATTTTTTTCTGAAAGTAAACCAGATTCATATATAAAATTCCAAATAATATGATTGGACTCAAGTAGGAATTTGTCTTCCAACATAACGATGATTTGATGAAAAATAATAGGAATTTGTTTTCCAACGTTGTTATTAAGGTGGTGGCATCAAAAGTTCAACCCATTAACCCATCCATCCTCTTTATTTATTAGTTGCCTGTCAGTGTCAGAATAATTTCTTTTCTTCCTCGTCTGTATCATTTTTTGTCCGAATTAGAAATGGGAGGATATCGAGTTAGATTGTGTTTGAGATTGTAATTTTACAAAAATAATTTGTATATTTAAAAATTTGTAAAATATAAGGTATTTAGTTTTATAATTTAAAAAGCACTTGATTTAAAAAAAAAAATGCGATTTCAATAAACAAGCTATGAGATGCTTATTTGAAAAAAATGTGAATTTAAATCAAAATCATAAATTCACATAACAAATATTTAATAAAAAATATTTTTTAACGTATGTTTTAAACGCTTTTACTATTTTAAAAAATAGTATTATTTTTAAAATCGTACTTATTGAAACTGTAATTATAAATGAACGTTTATAATAAAAGGATATTTTTATCTTATAAAAAAATAAAAAGACAAAAATATTATTTCACTGTAATGTAACAAACTCGATATTCTCTACTTCTTTTGAATTAAAGGGGATCTTATGCCCAATTTTTCAACCCTTCACACCAAAAGTAAAAAAGGAAAACGTACAAGTTGCTTGCATCATCTGAATAATTTGACTTCTATAATCGGATCAGGACGCTAATAAATTACAATTAAAAAATAATTTTGTTTTTGTTTGAAAAAAAAAGGTAAAAAGAGAAGAATTATTATGCATACGACAATTTACAAAGACATTATGTCTTATGATGAGCTGGGTCAACGTTGATTTTTGTTGACCCTTCGTCTTAACTTCGGCAATGTGATAAAGTCATAGCCAAAATTTATAATCGTCCATACTCATTAGATTAAGAGCAACGGGATATATCCAACGGCTCAAATCCAACACACGAAATTAGTGGAGCCCCCAGTACAAAAAAAGTACAACGGTCATTCGGGTGGGGCCCCTCCGGATGGCGGGTTCGGACGGTATTTGATTTGTGGACCACAAAGATCACATATTCACATATTATATTCAATATCAGCATCTACATTTAATATAATTAGATACACAATCAACAATGAAAACGCGTTCTCCAGCCGTTGGATTGCTTAGTAGATTTTTATAATTTTGTACGACCGTGATATCAGTGCGAGGGTTATCTTTTATAACCGGTTTAAATAAATTTTATTAGAAAATTTTGTTATTCATGTTTTAAATGTAGTCTATTCAAAACAGATATACTTTTTAACAATGTATTTATATATGAGTTAACAAAGATTAAATTATAAATAACATTTTATTATAAGAATTTTTGTTTGTATATATAACTTTGTAACCTCATAGTATATGACTATGATTTTGTAAATCTTTATATTTTATGCTGTAAGAGCTTTTTGTTCTGCTATGTAAGAGTTTTATATTCGTAATCTTTAATCAATAAAATCCTAAAAATAAAAATAAAAATCTTATAATTTTGTATAACTGTAAGACAATAAGATAATGTGATTGCGAAAAATTAACTTTTAGATTATCAAAAGCTCTGTAAGAAAACACTTGTTGATTTTTATCATATGATAGGCTATTAAATTAGATTTCAATTAATACATTTGACATTTTTGAGATGAAAAATGTTATTTAGTAGACTTATGTATTAATTTTATACAATTGGGATGACGTAAATAGTAAAATCAGCCATTAGATTAGCATTGGTTAAAATAAAAAATAAAAAAAAAAAATCAAGTGCGGTTCCGTAGGTAGATCTTCTTGCCACGTCATCTTAACAATATGATAGTTGTACATAAATCTATTAAATAATATTTCTCATCTCAAAATGTGTAAATGTGATAATTAAATTCTTATTTAGTAAACTATCATATAACTGCTCTAATGATGTAGTGATATTGTTTTTTTTTTATTCAAAATTTAATTTTTACTGTCATGTTATTATAATTTGTAGCCAATTATATGTATATTGCTGCCGACTAAATAACATTTTACTAATTATTAATAAATCCAACGGACAATATATAATACACATCAGCTATTTATAAAGGTTGGACCGAGACCATGGGATTAAAAGAGATGGAATAATAAAAACCCATATAAATAATACTACTATGATCTTCCCATCCACCTTCATAGAACCAACGTTGCAGTTTCTCTCTCTCTCTCTCTCTCTCTCTCAACTCATACAACACTTGCCCACGAAACGCGCTCTACGCCAAGCCCTTTAAAGGAAACCATAAACGGAGAGAGAGAGAATTGATCTAGTCGCGTCTTCGATCTTTCTCGTCGAGCACCTTCAGCATTTCAATGGCGGAATCGTTATCTTCTCGTAATCTCCAGAAACTCCTCACCGACTCGGAAATGGCCGCCGCCCAGCAGCTCATGCAGCTTAGCGACGAAGACAGCTACAACAACGACAACAACAACAGGAAGAAGAGGGACGCGCACACAGATGATGACGAAGAGGTTGATCAGAGCCGAAGCGAAATTACTTCTGCAATAATTGAAGAGATTTTCGGGAAAGAAGAGGCCTGCCGGTGCCGGCCCAAGAAGCAGAGGTACCGATCTCTTGTTAGTATTTACACGGCAACGAAACCCATCAATGGAAGATTCGAGAAGAGGGTAAGATCTTACGGAAACTTTAATGGGGTTTTAGCTTAGGAAGATGGGTTGCTTAATCTTAGTGATCAAGTTGTGTAAAGAGCTTTTATGATCCTTTTGTAGGAAAATTGGAGACTGGGTTTCTCTTTTTTACCTTAATAATAATAGTTGAGGTTATTTCTAATTTCTTTATTGTTATTGTTTTTTTTTCTTCCTGATTTCTGCATATACATGCCACACTTTTACAGGATTTTTACTCTAATATAGTTCGATCGGTGAATGATTTAATATCATTCTGGGTGAATTAGTATCAAATATATATCTGTTTAACACTCCCCCAAAAAAAAAAAGAAGAAAAAAACCATGTTTCATATTGGATGGGTAGTCTACTGATATCATCAAGTGAGTGATTGTAGATTATAAAGGCGTCGGTGTTTAGGACTTTTTCTAATTAGAGGATGGGATTCTTTTTCCCCCTTTAGCAGTACTCTAGGAATTTTGTTTAGTTTTATTGCTTGCAAGCAATGACAA
Source organism: Carpinus viminea (assembly GCA_013348765.1). Lineage (NCBI taxonomy): Eukaryota > Viridiplantae > Streptophyta > Magnoliopsida > Fagales > Betulaceae > Carpinus > Carpinus viminea. The sequence continues at coordinate 18,582,404 of CP054667.1, forward strand.
AGCTTTGAGAGGAATTTCATTGTTTAGTGCTGTACCTGTACCACTAATGATTTAACAGTACCATTTAAGTATATATTGGTTGCAAGCATAACTAAAAGCTTCGGAGGATTTTTCTTTGCTTAAATATCATTTAAGATTTGAGAAAGCAAAGTGGAGATGGAGAGTACGTGTGTGATTGCCTGGTTTGCTTCCCAAATATCTTATATATATGGAACCAGATGCAAATTAAAGGGTCATTAAAGGTCAAAGTAATTGTTAATTACGATTACAAGTGTCTCACTTGCATGGCTTAATTATAAACTTAACCATGTGCATATAAGTTCTTAAACACTTTTTTTCTTACAAGTCGGCTTTTAAGAGCAAATTATATCCAATATTTGTATTATTTGATATAAATGTCATGTTTTATGTCATGAGTTTGAACCTGCACGGAGGGAACGACTTATATAATAAAGTGGCCCGTTGTAAAAGTCGAGTTTGAAAGTGTGGTTGTATGTTACAATCCTAAGTGTCCCTACAAAGTTTAAATACAAGTTTAACCATGTGTATATAAATTGTTGGGTACTTGCTCTTAAAAGCCGATTTTCAAGAGCGAATTCTAAGTAAAGTTTATATTATGGAGTAGATATGTTTTATGTTGCTTATCAACAATGCATATGATTTTATCTTCAAGTTATGTATGTAGTATCAAAAAGTGCTCATTGAGAGAGTTTTATTTATTTTTATTTTATATATAGGATTAGATCCGTGACCCTGTCGCATTTGGCAAAATGATTGGAATGGATTATTAATTAAATAAAAATTATTTTGTTAGCAGGCCAAGTGTTTGTGCTTAATTTTTCATTCCATCATTGGCACATGTTTAATTACGTGGTGGATTTTTGAATTAATTGTTGGGGATTTTCAAATTAAATAAAGACTTTATTTCGTTTGAATGTTGTTTTGTTTTGATAAAGCAAACTACTTCACCAAATTAAAGTTTTTCTTTGTTTGAACAAAAATTTGTTAAAATATATCGCCTTTTGGCCAAATAGGCTGACGAATTCTGAGTTGAATGTAATTTTAGGCAGAAGTGATGCTTCTATGTGTATCAAGTGAAACCATAATATAATATATTGCAATACTACTCAACCCAAATGCTTAAAATTTATGATCGAGTTTAACTCTAATTATGTTATATTAATAATTCATGCTAATAACATCTATCAAAACATGCACCGTATTTAATTTTTTTCCCCCTCACACGTGTGTATTTATATTCAACAATTTCTCATTTACGTGTGAGTCAACATTAAATCGCTGTACTCCCCTCGAACCAAGACATTTGTGTTAAGTTAGCAACAAAAGAGTGCATTAATATATATATTTAAACAATACTCTATTTCAAAAGACTATGTTAATAGATTTGGATTCACTTAAACATATTAACACTTATAAGTGTACTCACAACAAACATAATACCCATTATACAAAGTCTGACGATCAACTTGGCCATCAGTTGATGTTATTTTCTCACTTTTATTAATAAGAAAACTCTTGAGAGATCTTTCTTCCCCTATTCCATACAATTCTGAAGAGTTTTTAAGAATTAATACAAAAAGTTAATCGTTCTTATGTTTACATAGTTTACTTCCCATTATGTCACATTGTATCAGACGGCCTCTTCTGGCACAAAAGGACAATCTCTCTATATCTACATTATGATTCTTTGGTTGGCAATCCAGAACAAGCAAGATTAGTACCCAATAAATGACTTGCACAAGGCATTATATAATCTAATATTTGTGTCTATATAATCTCTTTCCTAAGGACCTCGACCAACTTGTACATCGGTTGTGTAGGACTCTTCATAGCAGCTCCTTGTTTTGTAAGGTTGTCAAACTCATGTTTGTCGTTTTTATTTATTGTACTTAGAAGGATCGACATTGTACTTTTTTTCTTTATAGGAGTTTAATTTATAAATAGCGTTATCCATATCCTCCAATATATATATATATATATATATATATGTATGTATATAGGGTCAATTTGAAAATTAGTCTCTTGAATAGTTTTGAGAATTTCCATGAAGAAAGCTTTCTTGTGAGGAGGTGTGGCTTCTTTGAAGACATTTTAAACCTAGTTTAGATAGGTTGTTTCTCTTTCTAGTGCTCTTTTCTAGCTTGTTGCCTTCTTTTTTTTTTTGACATGTCCGCACAAGAGAGAGGAGTGGGATTCGAACTAGTAACCTCCACTTCATGAGACGTTGTCTTAACCAATTGAACTATCTCTTGGAGATGGACTTCTTGTTGCCTTCCTCCTCCTTAACACAAGGCTTTTTCATAGGATATGGGGAGTTTGCTTTGATGACACATGGTGTTATAATCGAGCCAAATATTGAATACTTAAGCTTGTTTTGTTTAATTTTGTTTTGAACACGAGTTGAGCTTGAATTTCTAGATAATTTGTTAAAACTCAAATCATTTATTTTTTTGAACGAAATCGAGTGTGTTTATCAGCATACTCAATTTATTTATTCATTCATTCTTCATCTAAGTAAATATATATTAGGCTCCAATTTATACTGAGTAGTCCCTGCTAGATGTCCTTCTAACCTGAAGGATGACAGATGCTTCCTCATCAAAGTAGGATATTTCTTGTATGTTTGTTTTTTCCCTTAGATATTTTTTCTAGTTTTAATGAATTTAATTTTTACTAAATTACATGCATTGACTCATAAAACATGACATAAATAATAATATGGTATATATATATATTATTCTTGTCTCTGTAACTATTTTGATTTTATGACCATATATAGTGAATACTTTTACCACGGCTTTAAAGTTTTTGACTTGACCCCTACTTCAATAGGAATTATTTGAACACTAATTTGAATGACTTTTTTCTACGACCATCCCATAATTAGTTTGAATGAAAGAATTAATGTTCTTTCAAACTTAAGGTTGAATTTGGGTTATATGGAGAATTATGTAGAATTGCAATATGGCTGTTATAATCATATCTCTAGAGTCTAGTCATATATGTCTTTTATATAATCATTTCGTTTTTCCTTTGTATATATGTATGAGAAGTACAAGTACTGATCATGATAAATTACTGCCCCACTTGCTTGTTCTTCATTTTCTTAATTATGAGCCCACTCCAGGAAAATAATAATTTATTTATTTATGAGCCTATAAAATACTTTATCTAAATAATTGTGATTAAGAGAAGACCCTCAAAGCTAATAAATTAATACATTTATCTCCCCGCGCTCTTTGACCGGGACATAAATATGTTTATGAGAATTACACGTTTATTTAAATAGAGAATAACTTCAACCTGGTTTAAAAGAGATTTGAGACAAGAAAAGAAAAGGGAAATTGGTTGGTGGATACAAAATATAAATGAATTTCAAATATTTTCTAGAAAAGTTGAAAAAAGTTTGTGAAAAAATCTCTCTCTTGTTTATTTTGTCTTTTGTGTGGCAGCAACAGGTTTAATCAATCTGAACGGTGAAATTGTGGTAATTTCAGTTGAGTTCATATATTGACAAGTAAGTTGACTCGTTAGTCAATTCTACTTCTTTTTTGACGAATGAGTTAGCTTTTGACTGGTCAAACCATTGTGTGAATTACAAGATTGACCCCCCAACCATGATTGATTGAAATTAAGACGTTGGGCAATTTCATATATCAACCTGGCCGGCGTGCATTACTTTTTTTTTTCCCTCTCCCTCTCTCTCTCTCTCTCTCTAATTTCTTAGATTAATGGGCTTAACGTGTTCTTAGAAATAATTGGTCAAGTCATAAAGGACAGATTCTTAAAGGTAGTTTAATCAGTTGCAGATCATGTTTCATGAAATGAATGTCATTAGTTTAAATTCTTCTTTCTTATTTTTTTTGTATGACATGTAAAAATATATATATATTCCGTTGGCATATAATACCATTTGGCAACTCATTTCTTTCTTATTTTTTATTAAAAAAAAATTAAACTCTTTTTTTAAGCATTAACAAATAATTTTCTTCCATTTTACTCGCCAAAGAAGATAAAAATGCCATCATATTTAGTAATAAAATGATGTCTTGTCTCATTGTATTTCTCAGCAAATTAATTTACCATTTACTGGAAAACTCACCATATATAGTTGGAAAGCTCAAGGGATAGGAATGAATGAATTTAATAATCTAATATATATTCTAATACTTTTCTTTACTTGTGGGTTTAAATTTTCCTTAATTATTAAGTGAAACTTAATACATGAAATATCTAATTGAAACATGAGGTAAATAATGAATGAATATAGAGTTTGACCCAAAAGCTTAAGTTGATAAAATTTGATGAGTTTAATAATTTAATTTATATTTTAACAGTTGGGAGACATGAATTTCTTTATATTCTAATACTTTTCTTTGGGTTTAAACTTTCTTTAATAAGTAAAGCTTAATACATGAAATATCTAATTGAAATATGAGATAAATTATGGATATAGGGTTTGACCCAAAAGCTTAAATTGATAAAAATCAATGAGTTTAATAATTTAATTTATATTTTAACAGTTGAGAGACATGAATTTCAAGCGTGTTTATAATTAAGCAAAATAATTAACTTCATCACTAAGCAAAATAGGTGAAGCATATATAGCAAAAGAGGTACTATTACAAATAGTCCAAAAATATGTTAACTAATCTCCATTAGGATCCATCAACTTGTTAGTTTAATTTCATTCCATTAAGAATTAAGTGAATATACACAGTAATTCTAAAAGTCCCACTTATGTCTCTCTTAAGTCACTTCAAGAATGATGTAGTTATTAAAATTACCATTTAATCAAAATTCAATAATGATCAATCACAATTCAAGCCCAATGGTGATTTTAATAGCCACATCATTATTGGAGGAACTCAAAAGAAATATGAGAAGGACTTGTAGCATTACTCGAATATACATCATCAAAGAACAACTGAAATTTGAGAGGGAAAAAACCAACTTCAAAATTTGTGGAATCCATGGCCGTTCAGAATTTGTAATTTTAAAATGTGCAATTTGAAAATATATAAAGATTTCAAAACATGCAATTTGATAATACAATTTCTTAAAAATCCAATTAAGCGTTTGGTAAAATCATAGTTTAGTAGTTAGATTTTTATGATCTAGTTTAAAGTCTGCAAAAATGTACGCAGAACAAACTCTAAGATCAGTTTTTTTTTTTTTTTTTGACATGTCCATGTAAGAGGGAGAGTGATGATTTGAACTAGTAATCTTTATTTCATAAAGCGTGATTTCTAATCGATTGAATTATCTCTCTGGACAACTCTAAGACCAATTCTAAGAAAGCAAGTAATACAAGAAACAAATTCAAGGATGTCATAATCAAGTAGACTACAAATAGATGTTGCGTATAAAAAATAGGGTTGGGACCCATAGGATCCATGAAACCTAATAAATTAAATTAAATTAAAGTAAATTTACATCTTCCCCCTCATCTTCATAGAACCAACGTTGCACTTTCTCTCTCTCTCTCTCTCATAACTTAAACAACACGTACCCTCAAAACCCTTTCGACGCGAAACCCTTTAAAGGGAAACACGGCCAACAGAACATCAGAGAGAGAAAACGGCCGAAAAAAGAAAGAATAAACAAAAAAGAAAAAGAAAAAAGAGTTCATCAGATCCTCTCTTTCCTTTCCTTTTCTGATTTCTTCTGAGATATTTCAGTGTTTCAATGGCAGAATCACCATCTTCCACACGTAAAAGTAATTCCCAGAAGGTGCTGACGGTGATGGACATGCGTGTCGTGCAGCAGCTCATGCAGCTCAGCGATGAAGATAACAAAAACAACAGAAAAAACGATAAAGATGATGATGACGTGGTTGATAAACCGCGAAGTGACGACACGTCGACTATGGCGAAGATTGAAGAGATTTTTGGGAAAGAAGACGTGTATCGGCCAAAGAAGCGGAGGTATCGGTCTCTCGTTAGTATTTACACGGCGACGAAACCGATGAAGGCTAGACATGGGAAGAAGGTGAGGTATTCAACAAACCCTAATTTTGTAACAGATTAATCTGTAACGGAGTTTTAGCTTAGAAGGCTAATATAATATTACTGATTGAAGTTTTTTAATAATATCTTAAAAAGAGTTGAGCTTTTCTTACTATAGCGTGTTCATGGCTGGTGATGGTGATGATGATGGTGGTGATGATGGGTCAAGATTAATTAAGTGTATTTTTTTTAAAAAAAAATTTGGTTACTTGGATTAATTAATTAATATCATGATATAGAGTATTTATCCGAATTAATTAAGTGAGACAAGATCTTTTTGGAATGCTAATCAAGTAGGCTAGCTCATGGGCAAAATTTAATTCTTCTTATGAAGAAAGATCTCATTCATGTATCATCATATCCCCCATTAGCTTGGTTAGATATTATGCGAATGGGGGTCGTAAGTGAGTGAAGAAATATGAATTTCAACTAAAACCGAGGGTCTATGTAAAATATTTCCACTGAAAATCGATGCTAAATTGAATAACATTTTTGATTGAACAGGAACATCTTCTTTAATTTTCATAAAATAATTTTCTTTTTTTAAAACTGTAAACCACAGACTTTGAGCTTTTCTATCTCGCACACTCTCTCTCGTAGTCGTAAACAATGAAAATTGTTTTTAGCTCAAATCATTTTCTTGAAAAGTAGTTTTATTGAAATATTTTCAATAGAAACCATTTTATGTCGAATAAAATGCTTCAAGAGATTGTTTGGAATGTACCAATATATTAGAATTAGGAGGGAAGGCAAGTTTAAAAAGATCAACATTAACCAAGAAATTTGTAGAAATTGGGGTGTTTTTCATGATGTGTTAATTATATTGATAGTTTTTGGTTGTATAGTTGTTAGCTACATTGCAGCTTTGGTTTGGATGATGTAGTTGAGCATCTAGCGTTCTAGCTTAAATGTGTTTTATAATAAATACAAAAATTCATTCCTAAATAATAATAATAATTCAGCTAGGCAAATGGTCTTTTTCTATAGGAAAATAAGAGATTTTTTTGATATAACTTGAGGCTTTTGGCTATAGTTATACCGGTGCATGCATGTGCTTATAATTAATTATGGTAATGACAGTTTTATTTAAGAGGAAATTTCTTTTTTATGCTTTAGGAAAAGGATGTTCAAAATGAAATAGATAATATCAAGTTAATGTATTTTAAAAGGGTAAAATTATCATTTAATTCTTTAGACAATTTTACCCCTCTAAAATACACTAACTGTATACTCGAGGATCATATTTCATGCTTTATATATTAGCTAATACCATCAAAGAGGGATTTTATTCGATCACTGGGGAGAAAGGAGGGGAAAGGGAGATTTATCTTGCCAAGCACAAGCATGTGTGTACGTACGTACTCAAGTAGCAATTAGTTTTGCTTGGAATGACATGTTATTTAGTAGATTGTTATATAACTGTCGTACAATTGAAATGATATATGGTAGTGAAAATCAATTTTGGAGGGAGGTTAATGATTAATGCTGATCTAAGCATGCACTAATTTTCTTTGCCATATTATAAAATTGTTTGACAGTTGTATAATAGTCTATTAAATAACATTAGTTTATTGAAATTAAGGCTGAGATAGAGATTATAAATATTGTAGAGCGTGTTTGGTTGCTGTTTTTGAAACAATATATATATACATGTATATATATTGTTTCAAAAACAGCAACCAAACACGCTCTACAATATATATATTATATATATATATATATATATATATATATATATATATTCCAAAACAGCAAAACGTGTTTCACTACTGTAGTAAGTCGTTCGGCAGTCAATTTTAGAAACAAAAAGGAAAAAACAAAATCAACTAAAACACGAAATTTGGAAACAATTTAAAGATGTTTCTAAAACCAGATTTTTGTTTAACCAAAACATGCGCAGAGTGCTTAAGGGCACGTTTGATATACAGAATGATAATTTCTTTAGGAATAGAAATGCTTATTACTTGGAATATATAAATGGAGTTGGAATGGAATGATCATCATTATTCTTTATTCTTTAGTTTGGTGACAACATATATTCTCTCACTATAATTTAATCAAAATTCATAAAATATCGAAGATTTATATATATAACAACAACAACAATAATAATAATAATAATTTTTAAAAAACTTGGAAAACGTTCTATGGGTGGCCGACAACCCTTGCAAAACCACATGACCCCAAAGAGTTCCGGGGTTGGGAAGACGCTTGGGGGTGGCCAATCCACCCTTCGTGGGCATCATGGGTGGTCTTGACCACCTCTGTGGTTCTACTAGGGTGGTTGGCCGCACGTAGAACATTTTGTGTTTTTTTTTTTTATTATTAAATACTTTATTAGTATTTTGGTTTGTAAATTTTTGTATTTTTCCACCTTGGGTTCAAATCCTTTCATAAATGATACCTAACTTACGGGAAAAGATCAACTTAATACCTCCTTTAGCCCAAACTAACAGAATGTCAATGTCACATAAAAATGTCACATATCCTAAAAAAATAATAAGAAAAAAAAAAAAACACTAAACCTAAAAAAAATTTAAAAAATTCATGTGGTGGTCGGCCACCCCATTTTGGCCAACGGAGGTGGCGGCCACCCCCATTTTGGTTATTGGGACCACCCACAAGCGCCTCGGGGTGGTTCGGCCAACCCAATGGCCAAAATGGGGGTGGCCAAAGCCACCCTTGTGGCCGGCTAATGGGGGTGGCCGGCCACTCCCAAGGCCTTCAGGGGTGGCTTAGGCATTCGGGGTGGTTTAACCACCACCAGACTGGCCTTGGGGGTGGCTCAGCTACCTCCAATGACCAAAATTAATTTTTCAATTTTTTTTTTTAAGGTTTAGTTTTTATTTTTATTTTTTTTTATCTTTAATTATTTTTAATTTTTAGCACATGTGGGATTTCTATATGATGACATGCATGTGTGACGAATTCTAATGGAGGTACTAAGCTGATCTCTTGCCGTAAGTTAGGTACCATTTATAATAGGATTTGAACCATAGGTGAAAAAAAAAAAAAAAAAAAATCTGCAAACTCAAGTACAAATAAAGTATTTAACCTTTTTTATATATATTTTTTTAAAAAAATTAATGAGTTTTTTGGACAACCCATTTCGCTCATCAAGGAATATTTATTCCTTTCATTTTAGAGGATACAATAAAATTCAAAATATGTGCAACACACCACATGTAAAGAAGCTTACCTCCCAAAACAGCACAATCCTTTTCTTTTATCTTTGTTCTTATATAATCAATAGCTACATCATTAGGGGAGGCATTATCAACTATAATTGTGAAAAGCCTATAAACCCCCCCAAAATGGTACAATCCTTATCTTTTATCTTTGTTCTTGTATAATCAATAGCAACATCATTAGAGGAGACATTATCAACTATAATTGTGAAAAGCCTATAAACCCCCCATTCTAGCAATGCAAAACTTCAACATTCTTCTAATGGTCTCACCCCTATAAATAAGAATTATGCAAAACTTGAGGATTTTTCTTTATGCAACTTTCAATTACAATCAATAAAATGAGCAGTGGAAAGGTTGTGTTGGCAAAAAGGCTTCCTCTGGAAAAAAATTCTCTACACAAAATCCTCTTGACTTGCATTCGTGCTAGAGGACTTACTCCTCTCCTCCTTCATGAAGTTTTTACTACTAATCATTTTAGACTGGTTTATCCTTTACTATTTTTGGCTTGGGGTTTTGAAGGTCAGATCTTTATCTATCCATTAATTTGCCTTGGTCATCCACGCACCTCCTTGACGCGCGTGGGCTACACCTGGCTATTCTACCATGGATCTATCCCATCATATTCAAGGTTCTCTTATCCTTTTATAAAGAGTCATTTTGGTTCCCCATATCTTTCATATATGGATTTGAGTTCAAACAACTTTTGATCTGGTTGGGCGCCAAAATCACTATCCTAGTAGGAGATCCTTCATCTAAAGTCTCTTTTTGGTACATTGAGGTGCTAGACGTCTCTATCTAGATTGGGTCTCTTTGTTGATTTGGTTGTATGTATAAATTCGTTGTTTCCACTTACCATTAAGGTCTTTATTTGTACACAAAATTGGATAAGGAACAAGTTAATTGACATTTGGGGAGACTTTGTAAAAGCTGTGATGATCGAGGTGAATCTTTATAAATTAGTTAAAACTTAGTTTTCATTACTTGTTTATTCATTTAACTCAAGTTCCTTTTATTGTAGATAAGCCTCAACCTTAACCTTCAAGAAGTGAAGCATCTCTTGGCTAAAATTTTGTTTGTAATGGTTAGTTATTATTATTTTTAATTTTTAATTTTGATTTATTTTACTTACAAGTTAATTGTCTTTATATTTTACTTTAAATTAATTTATACTTGTAGGGGTGTTGAATTGGCTTCGTGGTGTGCTGCTACTAACTGTTGCATTTTGTGGTGTTACTTGTACTTTAGTAGATTATAATGTTTGATGGATCATGATTTAAGAAAATCCATCACCAATTTTTTTAAGCATTAGAACCAAATTTAAGGCATTAGCATCAAATTTGAGGCATTAACACTAAATTTGAGACATTAGCACCAAATTTGTAAGGCATTAGCACCAAAATTGAAGTATTAACATCAAATTTAAGATGATCAAATCCATTTTAAGTGATATCATCCCTAATGGGTTAGCCTTCTACCCATAGATTTTAGTTTTGAATCAAAAAATAAATTTTAAAGTATTAGAACCTAACTATTAACTCATAAAAATTAATCTGTTAGCCAAAAAATAGTATTATAATTTTATTTTTTCTTAAATCATGCCCTACGTAAGACTAAGAGAACGTTAGAAGAACACTATGGAGAGAACTCTTAGCAAACCCCTTTCTTATATGGTAAATTGCAATGTTTTGTACTTTTTCAGATTTCAATTCAATTTATAAATACTTGTATTGCCCAATATTTACATTTCAATTTAAAATTTTCAAATTACAAATCTTCTTAATTCTACTAATGTTTTTTTTTTGAAAAATAGATTAAGCCCATCTTAAAAGAGTCTATTAAGTAGCATCTCACAGTGAGGATTTAAAATTGATACATCACGGTGTACATGATTCTGCTTCATGCAACTATAATACCCAGTTGTCTAGTAAAGTTAGCATGCAACATCTAGTAAAAGTTAAGAATGAAAGAATGTATTGCTACAATTCCTACCCAAAAAAAAAAAAAAAAAATTATACAACCTTTTCCATAAAATCTTGGTAAGCAAAAACTAAGAAAATATTCCTACCCCACAACCTACTAGAACAAAACTGCAAGCAACATGGCAACAATACTTAACTTGAAACAAGTTACAAAGCCCACAAATATCAGCAAACTTCAATAGAATCCAAGCAGAGCAGGCAACCACATCATTCTTCAACTGCGCACTAAATATTTTACTTCAGCAACACCTGCTGGCTTAGGCAGCCGCTGCTTGGACTGGCCCATCTGATCTGAAATTTCGACCACGGCCACTGCCCCTTCCCCTGCCGCGACCACGCCCTGCAAAACCACCTGACAATATTGTATTAACAGAGTAGTCACCTGCAAGAGTTCCACTGGCTTACAAGGCCTAACAAGTAGCAAATAAGAAAAATTAATTAAAAAGAACTCCAATGACAAGTCATTCCAGCACCAGGGTATTTTAACAAAGAAATTTCAGGTAAAAATGAAGTAGCACATCATGCTGTTTTAGTAGGGTTTCATGCATTTAAGTTGGACTAATTTGCTTATAAACTACTAATTATGAAAAAGCCTATTCACCATAAGATGTTATGAGCGGCATTTGAATGATAAGGTCAAGCAAGAATCTCTTTATATCAAACTCAAGCACCAACACTTGTTCCATTATTTACAATTGCTGCCCAAAATATTTGAATAAATGACAATTTTCTTTATCAGAATAAACAACAATTTTCTTAATCAACTATGTTTTAAAGACTTAGTATAAAGCATCTTTATAACAGAAGCTTTGTCACAAATTATATACAAAAGCGCAGAGTAAGATTCATGAGTTATTGGCTGCGTATGTACTGAGGGAAAAAAAGAAGAAAACGATTGCATGAATTGACAATCCCCGTCCCTGCCCAAAAAGAAAAAAACATTTTTCTTCTGCTACAATTCTATTCAAGAAATGAACCTTGCCCTCGATATCTTATCACTGGACCTCATACGAAATACAATACAACTTATGCAAACAACACAGCTTTATCAGGATCACCAGAAAACAAAAACAAAGTGAAAATATGAGAAGTGAAGCTTAAGATTGATTGCTCTACAAGCTTACCTCGTCCTTGGGCAGGTGGTGCCTCTGATTCACCATAGTCATAGTATCCACCGGATTGACCGCCATAGCCTCGTCCTCGGCCCCAGAAAGAACGGCCCCTTGCACGGCCACGACCTCTGCCACCAAAACTACGTCCACCATCCCAACCATCTCCATTATACTCCCCAGGCCCATTATAACTTCCTGCAATAATATTAAACAAATCGCAAACCAACAAGCAACTTTAGCAACTCTCACAGGCATCAGGAGTCAATATAAATTCAGGATCATCAAAGTCAAACTGCGATCGGTAATACCTCTACCCCTACCCCTGCCCCTACCCCTTCCACGACCACGTGCCCTGCCTCGCATCCTAGGCGAGCTTTCTGCTTTATATAAAATAAACCAATGGAAAATTAATATAACAGTAGCAGAGGCCCTCTGATAAAACATAAAATTATAAAACAAAAAATAGAAACTTTCACTTCACCTCCTTCATCTTCATATTCATTCAATGGTCTCACTTGGTCAACTGGAAGAGGAGGTTGATATCTGCATTAAAGGAGTTCATTAAATCAAGGAATATCCAGGTGATTAAAATAGTAAAGTTTGGTGCTCTGGTGACCTAAACAAGAATGAAACATCTACCCATTTTTCAATATAAACTATCGAAACAAACAAATCACTGGTATTTCTTCTATCAGTTTGGCAAACAATTCAAATCCTAGAGTGAGAATTTTAAATATCTCACACTTGCTTCATGTACGACTATGAGAATTTTTTAGTTCCTCCAACATAGTAATTTTTTTCTAAGAATATCTTGAAAAGTATGATCTATCTAGCTAGCTATAAGTGTTCAATTTTTTTCAAGAAAAAAGTAATACTTATGACACTGCAAATATTAGAAACTGAGGGTAATATATATCTTAGTGTTCATCCTACAAACTTTACACTGTAAACGAGCCATACCAAGTAGTCAGCTGCTCAATCTCAGCTCACGCAACAGGACTAGATGAAAGGTTTGACTGGACTTGGTGAGTTTATCAAGAAGGTTCAGCTAGACTTCAAAAATTGATGAGCTCTAAACAAGATAGAGCATGGCAGGTTTATCTAGTGAGCCAATTCTGAACGAGACTTTTATATGGTTACCTCGAGCAAAGATTCATGTATAAGAATCTTAAATGATTCATGCTTTGACAATATGTACAATTACAAAAAAATTAAAAAATGCATATCCAATGCACCAATAAACATTTAGAATTTATCATCTGAAATAAAATATTTGGTCCAATATTAAAGAGAGATCCACTCTAAATCACTTACCCAGTAGAAGAAGTATCAAGATCCTTCTTTGAAAAAGTGATTGTGATCATTGAAACATGGCGTGTAGTCTCCAGACTGCAACAGAGCAGAAAATCAACCATCCCCATACACAATAAAACTATAGCATTTGCATGAGCTTGATAACATTAAAGAGTCTACTGTTTCATACGGAAGAAGGCCTTCTTCTAGTGGCTCCCACGTATCAGTTATATCAATTGATCCAATTGAAGTAATTTGATGAAGACTAGCAATTCTTCTCTGAAAGAGGTAAAATTTGATAAATAAAAAAGTTCAGAGCAAGTGAGATATAAACAGAGCACTGTAGTCCTACTTTAATTAGTTCAGCAATCATCACAGTCTTATTAATAGCTCTGCCCATTGCTTTGAGGACAATTTCATCAGACTCTTTCTCCTGCAAAAATTATAGGCATTAATTAGAGAGATAAATAGCACAAACAAACATATTTAGGAATGAACATTTTGAAACTTGTGTCAGAGAAACAGCTAAGAGGACATGCAAAAACACCCTGAGAATTGAAGAGTAAGCAGATCAAGCAGAATTGATGAAGAAAGCACTAATAACTCAATTGGGAGATCACACAAGAGAATGCAAAGGCATGTTAATTCTGGAAAAAGTTTATAAGCCAGAAGTGTAGTAACAAGATATCAGTATGAAGTATCATATTACCATCAGACTTAATTCTCCAACAATCTAACAAAATAACATTATAAACAAAAATACAACATATCATAAAAGTAAGTCAGCATCAACTAGCAAGAACAGTGTCTCTAGGACTGCATCACTACTATCACACCATATGTTTTCTCTGATAACCTTATCAACCTAGAAACTAAACAAGGCATAAACCAATAAACAAGGTTTAAGAAAATTGCACACCAAGTCAAACAGAGATCAGATCCTTGGATGGCATATAAATTAAAAATTCTATCCTCTTCCTGGTCAGGCAAGACTCTAAGTCAGTCCTGGAAAGATTAAAACGTGAACAATATGTCCATCCCTTTAGTACTAACACCAGAAGTAATACATTTCAAATTAAATTTATATCGAATGTACAAATAAGCATTTCTAAACCACGGCAGTCCTGCAAACAATAAATATAAGTAAGTCTCAAACAAAGTAAACATTACGGGTAGTAGATATTCCAGACTATTCCATCATATCTCGACTCAAAAGTCAATACAATTGCACAAATTAGATGCCGACTTCCAGGCCATAAACTCAAGATCTAAAAACTGTCAAATTCAACTTCTTCTGACAGATATACCCGCAACCTTTTATTATTATTATTATTATTATTTAGATAATTAAGTCAATTTCATTAAAAGTGCAAAGAGACGCAACCCTAGTACACAGGAAGAATACAAGAAAAACCCCTAATATGTAAAATAACATAAACAAAAATCCAAAAACTCAGAAAAATTAAAAAGGTGCAAGCTATTGCGCGCTGCTATCCATGTGTAGAGGGATTGAAACAACATTTTGTTTCAGCTCTAATATATCAATCTCCCAATCTTCAAAGCTCATTGCATTTGCTCTGTCCAAACACAATATTTAAACATAAAGGAGCCACCCTCCAAACTTGAGAATTACGATTTCCCATTTGTCCTCTCCAACTCACCAACATCTCTCTCACCCTTTCCTTTAAAGAAAAAAAAAAAATCTCTCTCACCCCTCTAGGCATAACCCAAACAACACCAAACAAATAAAAAATCTAACTTCATAATTCACTTCCAATCTCACAATGAAGAAGGAGATGATCAATAGATTCCCCAAAAACCTATTCAATTCGTACCATCACATTCCAATAAAAAAAAATATGGGGACAAAAACCATTCTCCAAAAAACCAATGTTCTTTTTTATTGTCTCGCATAACCCAAACTAAATACATAATCTAGCTAATTTATACCATCAGTCCAAGAAAAAAAAAGGAAACGTTCTTAAAAAACCCAACATTCTATATGGCCACCATTTCCACACAGTTCTAACAGTAAGCTCTGGAAGTACGTAAACATATCAAGTGAAAAAAATAAAATAAAGAATATGGGAGAGAGAGAGAGAGAGAGAGAACCTGGAGAAGAGTGGTGGCATAAGTAATGTAATTCCTCATGCGGCCTTGAGTAGTGATTCGAATTTCGTTCTCGTTTATAGGCGTCTCCGCCTTCGGCTTCTCCACTCTCTGGTACCTATCCATCTACATCCCACCCCAACAAAAACCACAACAAACATTACTCCTTCATTTCGCTTTCCAATACCTGTTCCTCTTTCTTTTTCGAAGCAAAGAAACAGAACCTCAGAACATTAAGAGGGTAGACGTTACCTGTTTAGCTCTCACAGAGGCTTCACGCTCTGCAACCATCTCTCTCTCTCTTGGTGGGATTTGGATGGAGGGACCGAAAGGCTCGGGAATGGCAGTTCTGGTGGGTTTTATACGATGTGAATGAGGCGGAGAGGAATAAGGTAAACCAAGTAACCCGAGGAAGGGTGTATGGCTTTGAGGTCGCGGTCCTATCGCCGCCGATACCGCTCTTTCTTGGGCACCTATATGGGCCCTGTTATTCCTCGCTTAAGCCCAATAGAGCGCAAAGTTCTATTTGGAGGGATATTTTTGCCAATTTAATAAATAAAAAGACAAAAATATTCTTATACTATAACTAATTGATATTATCTAATTCATTTAAATTGAAGATAATCATTTTCCACAAAGTTTATGATTCAAATGAGAGGCAATTTTAAATTAAAAATATATATAAAAATGTTTTGAAAACTTATTATGGTATGTAAAAATAATAAATATGACAACATTTTTTTTTTTATAGAAACCGTCATATAGAAAGCACTTCTTATGTGCCATAATCTGATTGAAGCTGATATAATATTTGACAGTTTTTACTAAAAAAATTATACGGAAGTTCAGTGTAGGGACTTCTTCTTCTTCTTCTTTTTTTTTTTTTTTTGTTTTGCATAAAAAATTGTTTATTTTCAAAGTAGGGTAGGCATAATCTCGGTGAACAAGTCAATTATTTTAATGTATATAAATTATGCATTATACATAATACATACTTAATAATCATTGGTTTCCTCCATGTGATCTATATCATCTATTCAATTCCTTAACTCATTTTTGATAGGGTTATCAATGTTCTAAAAGACTTGTAATACAATATTGATGTCCTAAATACTGCTACATACTGTAATCATTAATGGTCTTACCGGATTTAAACTCTGTGTGTTCCACACAACTAACGATGCCTTAGTTATGACCTCATTTGTACAGTGGTCACCTATAAAACCATTTGATTCTAGACCAAACATAAAAGTAAACATCTTTAACTATATGGTCAAACCCATTACAACCATGTGTTTGTCATCCGTACATAATGATCCACACTACATCTTCAATTATTATAAATCACATCATAAACAAATATTCATTTGAAGCACTTATATACATTTGATAAAGTTATTGGGCTCACGACATATTTTGTTTGAAATGGGAAATAATAGTATGCTTAGTTCATTAACATATTATATAGTGAAAAATAATAGTTTTGTAAGCATTTATGTACCTCGAGCGATTCTCCTCACTCTTAGATATCTTAACCTCCATGACCCCCTACATGATTCAACATAATACCATAAGGTAGTAAACCTAGATGTTTTAAATCCATGATGTTAAATCATGAAGAAAAAAAAAAATAACTTATTGATAATACCAAAAGGTCAATATCATTACAAGAACGAAATCAAGCTTAGGAGTTATCTTTTCAGGAATTTATGGGTTTCTATATATGGGTTGAAATCAGACAATCAAAGATTCAAATGAAAAAAAAAAAAAAAAAAGGAGAGAGAGAGAGAGGATAAATTGACCAATTCAAGGGGATATCAACCTCCAGACATTACATACAGTAATTAATATTTTTCACTGTTTGATTTTCCATGCGGCATCTACATCCATTTGTAGAGAGGCCTTGCATCTTTTTCCAGGAAAATAACTATTACAGTGTCACAAACTAAGGAGAAGAAAGTAAAAATAATGCTTAAAATAGAGAGACTGCAATAATATACAATTATTCTGATTATGGGCCATATTACAGAAATATTGCTTAATTATGTTCATGGACTGTGCAACTAATTGTACAATTATAAGCCAATTGAAATGTGACAGCTTTCATAGCACTTATCAAGTTTGTTCCCGACCACGTGAGGCTCAGTACTCTCGAGCATCTCCAAGTATTCCTCTTCGCATCTTTCAAGACATTTTTTTTTCTTCAGTTTTTTCCTTCTCGATTTAGAATTTAACTTCTTTAAGCGCATACCATCATCATCTGGAGAGAAAGAGAGAAGTCCAGCAGGTAGTGGCAAGGGATGGATCGAGAGAATTAATGGGGAATATCCGAATATGGGAAGCAGAAAAGGAAAGCGAGTTGTCCTCTGCATCCTTTAGAACTAGAAAAAATGTCACTAACAACGTTATCATCATCATGAGTCCCTTCATTAGATTTTCATGCATTGTTCCTCGATCTCCCTCTCTTGGGTTGTTTACTTTTGGGAACTGTAGGATGAATCTACAACATCTAAAGCTTTTATTTTGAAATTATAGACATTTTAGTTTGAAATTTTATCTATTATTAAAAAAAAGCTTGGTTTTATTTATTTATTTTTTTTATCTAAGCAAATAATTGTTTAAGCATGGTGACCTTGGAAAGCTTTGATGGCTTATGGCTAACCTGACTTTTGGTTAAGGCCATGCCTCCTAACTCATTAATTTTTATTATAGTCATTGGGTAACTTTCAGATTTTTTTTTTTTTTTTTTGGCAAAACTCGTGTTTGATCGAGCATGAAAGTTATATTTGAATTTATTTAAGAGAAAAATTATTTAAGCATGAATTGTTTTTATGGCTTTAGAATAAAGTGAATTTTATTATAATCATCAAGTAATTTCTAAAAGTTTTTTTTTTTTTTGGCAAAAATTGTGTCTAATTGAGTAAAAAAATTGTATTTGAATTTATTTAAGCAAACAGTTGTTTAAGTATGGTGATCTTGGAAACGTTTGATGGCTTTTGACTAAAGGAAATTTTGGTTAAGGTCAGATCTTGTGACTTTTGAGCTTTTATTATAGTCATCGAGTAATTCTTAAGTGTTATTATTATTATTATTATTATTATTATTTATGGTAAAAGTCATGTCTAATTGAGCATGAAAGTTGTATTTGAATTTGTAGGAAATGATATGGCTTTAGGTAAAGAGTTATAGTCTACTTGTTTATTTTAATTCCATATGTGTTTTTAAGTGAAAAAATATGTTGGCCTCAAGAAAGAGATATAGAAAGGAGTATCAAATTATTCAAATACCGAACTAGCTAGGACTTAGAAATATGAAAAGACAACATGATTGAAGTTGCAAATAAATTTGACATTTAAAATTGCAAATTAAGTCAAATGTATAATTCATCTTTCCATTACAAAGAATAGTTTAGGAATGATATATTCGATCATAACTTTTGAGTTGAGGGGTGAAATTGTACGCTAAACTGTTGAAGTTAGTGCCCTAAACTCCAATTCATTTTATAAGATGCTTTTATTTAAATTAAATAAAGCTATTTATTTACTCATATATTTAATAAACATTGAGCATATAATATATTTGCATGCTTTTACTTTATATATGATTATTATTTATCATATGCATGTAAATCACTGGCTTCATTCCCCAAACACGTACATACTCTATCCAATATAATCCCCAGTACGGGTGCTTCCCAGTGATGCTAAAGTATCCAATCCCCAGTACGGGTTCTTCCCAGTGATGCTAAAGTATGTGCCCTCATTGACCCACACACCAGATGGTGGAATTATGATCTGGTACGTGATGTTTTTACGAAGAGGAGTCATCCAGAATTTGAGGCATGGCGCTCAGTCCTGGTGGGCAACCGGATCATCTGGTCTGCTGGCTTGGTACTAAAAATGGAGTATATCAGTCCGCAGTGGCTACCATCTAGGTAGAGCTGCTGAGGAAAGGATGCGGGGGTCTAGCTCTAATGGGGCGGCTGTGGCTGAATTTTGGCAGAAGGTTTGGCGAGTACGAGGGCCACCGGTGGCGAAGCTCTTTATTTGTAAGGCCTTGTAGTAATGTATTGGCAACCAGGGAGAACTTACACAAAAGGAAAATTACCCAGGATGATTTGTGTCCTATATGTGGACTAGAACCTGAGTCTACTAGGCATATTCTTTGGGGGTGTGGATCGGCCAAGGACGTCTGGTTGGAGAGTATCAGGAAATTACAAAAAAGTTCCCTCAAGGAGCCCACTTTTGTTGCGATCTTTGAGAAACTGGTTGATGTGCTGGACCGTGAAGAAGTGTAGCTATTTGCTATCATAGCCTGTCTAGCTATTATGGTTGAGAAGGAATCATGTTGTCTTTGGGGGATCGCTATCAACTCCAGCGGAGGTGATACACCAGGCCAAGGAGCAATTGACGGCTTATGACAGAGCAGAGGAAGGAAGACGTAAAGGCCTGTTCACACAGTAAACTGGGAGAGATGCTACGTGGCAAAAACCACCGGAGAGCTTCTATAAGCTTAACTGGGATGCGTCTATTGATGTGGCACGAAAGCAGATAGGGATTGGCGTTGCGGTGAGGGATCATAAGGGTATGTTGTTGGCTTCACTGTGTGCAACCAAGGAGCAAATTACGGACCCAGGTATTGCAGAAGCTACAGCAGCTTGGCATGCAGCAAAGCTTGCACAGAGGCTAGGACTGAGACGCATTGTATTAGAAGGGAATGCCTAGGAAATTATCAACATCATCAAGCTGCATGAAACTTGGATGGGGTGCTACGGTCAAGTCGTTCAAGATGCTAAACAACTTTTGGGACACTGTTTGGAGTGGAAGGCGAACCATGGCGTGGTTCATAGTCTTGTAAAGCTAGCTCTGTCTTTAGGTCATGAATCATGATATGTTATGGCAGGATAATTTTCCTTCTAGTATTCGGTATCTTGTACGTACTGAGCAAGGATCGAATTAATCAATGAAGCTTATCTTTTCTTTAAAAAAATAGTCTGTATTGAGAATAATAAGATTATCTCACAGAAGATCTTATATCATAAAGCATGTAATTTCAAACCTTATATTTGTAGTCATTAATGGAACTGGGCATTTCATTATATATGATCGTAACACTTCATTGATGATGATTTGTCTTGATTGTGTTGTTGTGAGTTTTAAATTACTCGTAAGCGCATGAATCATTTGTAATATAGTGTATGTGCAAGTGCGAGGTCGAATCCATAGGAAATTGCGTCGTAAAAATAGATTTCTATCTAAACTTATCATATTTTAACCTAGTTCCAAATTTCGAACTATGTTGTGCAAAAAAAATGTAAACTAAACTAAAGTAATTTAAAACAAATGATAAAAGCACTAAAGTTTTCAGAATCTACCTCACTAAATTAAAGCATACATTCCCATGTTTTTGTTCATACATCCGACATACAATTAAACGTTATGCATGTTCTATTGTTCCTATTGAAAGATTCAATGAATCTATCCGTATTTACGAATGATAATGTATATTCAATTTAGTTTAAAAGATCCAGTATATCCGTTGGATGAAATACACTGAATATCCAACTTTGGCACAATCAATCACAATTTTGTCACAGAATTAAATTAAAACAAATATACATTACATTAAACGACGAAATTGTATGAACAAATCATAAAAATATGTAAACAAATCAATGGTGAGACTTCATCTTCAACCTTAATTGAATATTTAGCCTCTCATGACAAAAGAAATTAATAAGAAACTAAATTACTTCATTAAAATTAAAATATTAATACATACAAAAGAATTAGAGTTCAAAGCTCCAAAGACCTAGAAAACATGAAATTTGACAAAGCATGGTACCCTCGGCATGTCTTCGTACGTTTACAATAGAAAAAGAATGATATTTATGAGTTAACTTTTGGATTTCAGTACTGTCAGGTCGACCGAGTGTGCTCGATCGCACTCAAGCATGCAGTTTCCACTTTCGATGGGCACGAGTGCGCTCAATCGCACTATATGTGCGTTCAAGCATACTACCTTCAGAATTAGTCACCTCTTATTAAGTATGACTTTGTAGATCTTTAAGTTAGCTTTTTAATGACACTAATATCGCAATCCGAGCTCTACAACTCTAGATATGGCTTTTTTAGTGTGACTCGTCGGGTGCGAATCATCAATCATCGCTCGATCCAAATTTGTTGCCAATGCTCCTTGAAGTGTCTTAAGTCCCAAAATTAATGGAATGAGTTGCAATTTTCACTTTAAAGCCGCATTTTTCTCTTAACAACCTACAAATCACTAAAACACCAAAACTAACAAAACATTAGAAAATAATAAAGCTAAAGGTTTAGCAAATGCAAATTAAGAGGCCTAATTATGCAATATTTGGCACTTAACACATGTGAGGTATTCACTTCGGATTAATGTATTGGTGCAGATTAAATGCACCAAACAAACCAAGAGAGCTATCATTCCTTTTAAAAACTATCTAAAGGAGTGATGTGAAACTTTATCAAAATGGTTATGATATTGATTTTAAATCCCGGAAAAATCGCGAACTCAAATGTTAAGTGTAGTTACTTTGATGCATTTAGAAGTGAGACTTTTCCGCGGTCAAATATTCTGAATGCGTTGGGTGATCACATGTAATATTGTTAGAACATCATCCTCAAGAAAGAATCCAAGTCTTTGATTAATTCAAAGTTATAAGAAATTTCCACTGAGTTTAAATTCAATTGATTAATTATTCTTAGTCCTTTGACCAATATGTTTTAGTATTGGATTACTAAAATAACATTACTTGATGAAATATTATTTATTATTAAGAGAATAATTTTGTGATTAGAAGGGTACTCAAGGATAAGTGGTAGTAAATTAAAGTAGTAGAATAATTGAATTTGTTAGATATTTATATCTATGTAATTGATTAGCATAATTTAGTGATTAAAACACCCATATGACAATCTTTATTGTTGAAGCCATTTATAGCATAATCTACTTTCATGTGCTTCATCAAGATAGAAGATTGATCATGTTTTCGATTTCCACCGATCACAATGGAGATTTATATGTTGTGGATGATCCTACAAAGTTTCAGCTCAATCAAACCACAAATGATCACTCATCAGAGCTGTTGATCAAAGATCGACGGAAAACCTTGAAGTCTGGAGCTTCAATTCAAGGAGGTCAAAAGCTTCCGTTCGACAAATGGTCAACCGCTCAAATGGTACTATTCACTCAGAAGCTTCTATTCGTCTTGAGTTCGCCCTAGGGTCGACTACTCAATTCTTACTATTCACTCAGAAACTTGTGTTCGACATCTGTTTGACTAATGGTCGACCGGTTGCTGCTGTTTCTAGAGGAAGCTTAGTTCTGATCAACCAAGGTTCATTTAGGGGTCGACTGCCCATAAGCTTTTCAAGTTTAAATATTATTTTATTCATGTAGGGCCATCTAGGGTTTCCTTGCCCGTGTGGAAATGTAGTGTTTGCCGCCAACGTTTGTCCCCCGGTCAACCACTCCCCTAGCTTCTGTCAGCTACTCCACCATAGAAGGAATCCCACGCGTGTCTAAGCCTGTCTGATTGTCTGCCACCATTCAACTGCTGGGGAACATCCTGCAGAAGAATCCTGACACTTGTCTTTTAATCAAAAGTTGCCACATGTCACTGGTGAGAAATTATACCTCAACATTCAACGGCCATTCAATCGCTGGACCTGATGTGGAATTCCATCTTCAAAACAAGGCAGCATGGGCGCTCCTCTGACATTCCACTTGATAGCTCCACACGTATCAACGATCGACCGCCCAGATTAGGGGTTGACCGCTTGTCAGCCAAACTTGCATTTTAAGGATGACTTGGCATTTCCTCTTGAGCCTATAAATAGGGGACTTTGCCATTCGTTTTCTTCAAGCAAAATACATAGTAATTCAGTGCAATTGAGAGAGAAGCCTTAGTGCTTAAGTTTTGCATGTGTGCCTTGAGAGTTTCTTATTATATGCCTTAAAGTCATACTCTCTTAGAGTAATTGTTGAAGTGTTTCAATAAGCGTTGTATTTGTTTGTTTGGTTTTGTTGCAGCTTATCGAAGAGTCTGGTAAAGGAGTATCACTAGAGGAGGGTTGTGAGCTAGGAAGATGAGTTGGAGCCTTGTTGATTCTTACAGAGCCAAGAACGTACAAAGGGTTGTAAGTGTCTCGTGTCTGAAATCTCTTGATAACTTGTCTTATAGTGATATTTTTGGGTTGGCTGCCCCTAAGAGATTTTTCTAAGAGGTTCTTGGTTTCCACTTCGTTACCAAAATATTGTGTTTATTGCTCTATTGCTTTACATATTTTAGTGATTGTAGATGTTGCTAGAAGTAAATTTTAATTCCGCACAATTTACTTGCAACACCTATTCAACCCCCCTTCTAGGTGTTTTCGGGAGTCTTAATGTATTTTCAGACTTTAATCCGATTATGAAATATTTTATGAATCAAATATCCAATAGAAGAATTGTCTAAGGGATTAATTGATTAAATAAAAAATATTCTCTAGAGTTCAATTACAATTTAGTGAACTAAATTGTAAATAATATTAACACGTGATAAGTCATGAGATGACATTTGTCACAAGCCTATTGGAGCTAGAAATATTTTTCCTTTGGGTCCATCTTCAAGCTAATATAAGTTAATCAAGATAATATGCCTTATTTATTTATATGGGTCATGTTTAGATTTTAAAATATGGATATTATGTGAGAATGGTATGGACTTGTGTAAAACATAATCCAAGAGAAGATTGAAAGGTTTAGGATTAGGATAAAACCAAAAAATTCAAAGGAGTATCAGAACACATGTGCTAGGGTCAAAACCCAAGTATAATGCGCCTAATGTGATCGAGGCTAAGGAAAAACCTCCACCTAAAATCAGTCACCTAGTCATAAAGGGAGTGGGACTTTGTTTTCCTACTAGTCACACGTTGCTCAAGTATTAAACTTTTTTAGTAAATCCTATTATAAATATAAGACACTTATGATAGTAAAAACACAAGTCTTATTACTAGATATGTGATTTGCTCTCAAAATAAAAAGGGATTGAATTAATCACCCTTTTGTGAGAGTCCACACTTTTTGGTTTTCTTCATTTGTTGAAGAGAAGACCATCATAAGGAGCAATGAAAAAAAAAATGCAAGAAGACCAAAAACACTATTGTGGCTGAATTTCCAAGTAAGTTTTTCTTACTTGCTCTTGTTATTTCATTTTATTGTTCTTCATGATCTTTCCGGTTGATAGCATATACTTTAACTAATGATTATGTGTATAAATGAATAATGAATAACTTGTTGAGACATTAGTTTGCACTAGAGATTGGTTATACGGAGATTAAGGTAATATTAATTATTTTCATATTTAATTTCTTCATTTACTTGTATTTTTTTTTTTACTACACTATAATAACACTAACACAAATGAAGTTGATAGCAAAGAAGATGATGTTTTGACAACTGATGTTAATTCCTGTGACATTCCAAATTCATCTTAAGCACAATCTGTTAATATTTTTTAAAATGAGCATACTTGTAGTGTTTCATAATTCATATCTTTGATTGCATGGGATTGATCATGGATCTTTCAAGTGGACAAAACCGGGTATAATGGCCCACGGGAACCTAATTTATAATGAATTTAATGTCATTATGAAGAATTTGCTCATAATCATTTTTTAGGACTTGGACCTTGTGTGGCTCAAGTTAATGTGGGATGCCGACAAATCTATTTGTCTGGAATTACTTGAGATTATCTTTATGCTTTACTTAGTTAAACATAAGCCTTAATTTATTTGGAACAGTTGTTAGTGATATGTATTATATTGTGGTGACTAGTCTTTAACCGATACATTTGGAAACCTATCTATGTTATGATACTTTCAATTCACTCTATTTATTATGGTTGTAGTCTTAAAATTATTGTTATCTCTATCCCTTAGTCAAAGTCTTTTGTTGTAGTCTTTCTATTAGGAGAGTATGAAATCTTTGAGTCTTGTTCCAAGAGAAATAAGGCTAAGAGGCTAACCATGAAGTCAATTACCAGTTAATTGATTTCACTATGGCATTAGAAACTACGTCTAGCAACTCCTAGCTGCAGTATATTCAGCTTTAGCAGTAGATAATAAAATTGAAGTATGCTTCTTACTCATCCATGCCACAAGGTTCGTTCACGTAGAAACATCCACCTGAATTTGGTTTACTAAAGATTCTCTTGGGTTTGCCTGAATCTAAGCACAAAATCCAACACTAAAAGAGATATCTGGACAACTAAGTGTGAGATACAAAAGACTTCCAGTCATGCTATAGTAAAGAGTTTGATAATCACTCTTTCTAGAAAAATTCACTATGATTTTGACACTTGTGCTCATGGAAGTATCAAGTATGGATATGTTTCTTCCCATATAATCCAAGTTTATTTACCAAGTCCTTTGTGTGCTTGGCTTGAGAAACAAAATTCTCATCATCAAATTGTTGAACTTGAAGACCCAAGGAGTAACTTAATTCACCAATTGTAAGGGTATGCTTCAAGTGGTATGATATTGTCGCTTTGTGACTCACCCTACACATTTTTTGTTATTGAGTCTCTTAGGACCTTAGCCCGCACGATTTTTGTTATTGAGGTTACCTCAAAAGGTCTTATACCATTTAGAGAGCATGCTCATATATAACTACATATCCTTTCCCATAACCAAGTAATGTGGATGCCACACCAATCATGCTCATTTTAAAGACAATTTCATTTTTAAGGCAAAAGTGTGAGCATGAGTATCAACTATAGCTCCAAAGACAATGTATGTAGATGACATTGCTATATGGTAAAATGTAGACTACATATGATTAAGAAAAAAAATGTAGCTTCAAAAGAGGGGTAAGTGCATGTTAAGCTAAAATATATGTAGATGACATTGTCTTTGGAGCTATAGTTGATATTCATGCTCACACTTTTGCCTTAAAAATGAAATTGTCTTTAAAATGAGCATGATTGGTATAGGCAAAGGGAGAGGGTCATTAATTTTTAGGAGACAATAAAGCTTTATTGGATTTCAAAACCCAACCTATTGGTGTCTTACAGTCAACATTAACAAACCACACAACCATTTTTTTTTTTTTTACCCCTTGTCTTCATTTCATTCCTATTCTTCTCATTTCTCTAAAAATTCTCTCCAATTTCTTCAAAGACTTCAACCATTAATAACCCATACCTACTACTCACAATGTGATAGGCACCAAATGGAGTTTTAACAATAACTCTTAGGGAAAATTACAGTTTACCCAACCAAAGTTGACAGCATTTTTCAATTCGAACACCAAAGTTTCAATTTTTGCAATTCACCTCCAAAGTTCCAAATTTTTTCAATTTGACCAATTATTTCTAAAACTTTCCAAACTGCCCCTACTTTTTTATTATTATTATAAAAAATTCGGGGTGGCTGTAGTCACCCCTTTGGCCATCTGGCCATTTTTGCACCCCCATTTTTATTTTATTTTATAAAAATAAAAATAAAAATAGGGGCAATGTGAGCATTTTAGGATAATATGGTCGAATTGAAAAAAATAAAAAAAAATTGGAACTTTGTGAGGGTGGATTGCAAAAATTGAAACTTTGGTGTTTGAATTGAAAAACGTTGTCAACTTTGGGGGGTAAACTGTAATTTTTTCCTAAATCTTATGAGAATGGTATAGGTCTAAGGGAACAAGACAAGGCTATTGGCCCAAGAGTGCACCCAAAAGAATAGATTTTGATGAAACATTTGCTTTAATTGCTAGACTTGAGTCTATTTGAATCTTGTTGGGTACAACTTGTAACCTAGGATTCAAACTATATCAAATGGATGTTGAAAGTGTCTTCCTAACTAGGGTACTTAAAGAGGAAGTTTATGTTGAGCAACTGAAAGGGTTTAGAGATCCTCATCATCCAGAGTATGTGATAAGTTGAATAAAGTCATGTATCGTTTAAAACAAGCTCCCAAAACATGGTATAAGAGACTGATTACCTATCTCCTAAACCATGGATTTACAAGAGGTGAAGTTATCCATACCTTATTCATTCAAAAGAGGGGTAAGTGCATGTTAAGCTATAGTCTCTTTGCATGAATTATGCATATTAAGCTAAAATATATGTTATTGAGTCTCTTAGGACCTCAGCCCGCACGATTTTTGTTATTCAGGTTACCTCAAAAGGTCTTATACCATTTAGAGAGCATGTTAAGCTAAAATATATTTTTATGTACATATATTTTACCATATAGCTCCAAAGACAATGTATGTATGTAGGTGAAGTTATCCATACCTTATTCATTCAAAAGAGGGGTAAGTGCATGTTAAGCTATAGTCTCTTTGCATGAATTATGCATATTAAGCTAAAATATATGTTATTGAGTCTCTTAGGACCTCAGCCCGCACGATTTTTGTTATTGAGGTTACCTCAAAAGGTCTTATACCATGTAGTCTATATATGCAATTTTCATGTAAAGCTACATTTTTTTTCTTAATCATATTCATTCTCTTTGCATGAATTATGCATATAATTATAGGTTAAATTATGCCATGAATTATACCATTAAATTATACAATTTATTAGCCCTTATGGTCTCCATTGAAATGCATTGATTTACTTTTTACTAAGTTAACTAGGTTGAATTCAACTAAATTTACAGGGAGCCTCAAGGTTTCGTCTCTTTTCTCTCTAGCCGTTAGAGAGAAAACCAAAGCCTAGTAGCCACACAGGAGAAGAGGTGTAACTCCTCGAGAATTAATTAACTGGTAATTAATTCCACGGTTCGTTTCCCAGCCTTATTCTATTCTGAACAAGATTCAGGGACTTCTACTCCTAAAAAACTGAGGATACTAAGCAGTTGAAAGTAATTAAGTTCTATAACATTAATCATTATAACCAGAGCATCTAGCCAAAGATCATCAAAGGAACATAAATCATACTATACATATCATTGTTACAAGGGATCTATGCTATATCTTAATATGCAAGCATACATCAAGCCCTAAGTTTACAGCATAACTAAAAGGTATTAGTTATCATAAGTACTCGCTTAAGTTTGCAATAAGTCCTCAAGCATCTTTCAGATTGAGTCCTCCAACATAACCGAATGCTTCGCAGATCCACTATCTATAACAGCATAGTTATACATATAGAGAAAAAAGAAAAATAATACAATGGTAAGTTCGACAACTTAGTGAGTAGAAATGCACATAACATACCTGTCATTAAATTGTAAAGTCAATTATTTGCAAAGCACATGCAACATTATGAGATGACAATTTATCATATGTGATATAGATATAATATATGCTTTTAATCATGAGTAACAGTAATAGTTCAACAGTATAGTCTACCCGAGATATTACCCATTTTCAGTAAGGTTGACGTTGTCCCGATGGAATTGTAGTATGATGCTGGTGCCTTAGCCATGACACGACTACCATACATAATACTAACGGTACGACGGAGTTCGACCTCGAGTGGCCCACACCGTTAATGACATTCGTTCTATATTGACCATCCATTGGGAATGGCTGCATCTTAGTCACGAAACCATTGAATCCAAAGCCACACACACACACACATTTGACTATAAAGTTAACTTATATAGTAAGCCCATGGTCATTATACCACACATACCGGTGTACCATGTCATATGATGCAATTAGTCTTATCAGTCTTTTACATACATAGTTTTACAAGTCTTATTATTATCTTATTAACCAACACACGTCTTCACAAAAGAAAGTTTATAGTAATTCCAAAATGTATTTCATGAAAGTTGTAAAATATGGATGTTTAATATATATAAAATAAATATGCAATGCAAGAAAAGTAACAACAAAGCATCTATGTGAGTTTTTACTCACTCGGATCGTAAAACTTCTCCATATAATTCCCTTAAGGCTCCATAACCTCAAATACTAAGAAAATACTTATCATTAGTTCTATTTCTACTAAAACAACTATAGGATAAGGAAATAGGAGCTATGAGACAGTTGTTGAAAATAAACTTCCCTGTCACACTCTAGACCGTGCATCCGAGCTCGGAGCCGTACGTTCACTGTGATACTTCGAACTATGCGTCTGATCTCGAGATCGTACATCCACTTCAAGGTTTTCAGGGAGAACTCATTTTTCTCCACTCGTCCTCCTATTCTCCAAATCAACTCTTAAGACTATCAAAGGCTTTCTAAGTCAAAATGAAACCTCCATGCAATGCGATCATGCTAAATTAACAAAACGCTAACCTAAACAAGATCTAAAGTATAATTAAAGCTAAACTATGACTACCAACACAAGACAATAATCGAGCAGCATAACGACGTAATTAAAGAGATAGGTAACCAAGCATTACCTCCTTGAAGTGAAACTTCAAGAACCTCCACTCAATTAGCTTCGAACTCACAAATCTCACACATGGAGGATTTTTGCAACCTGGCGGCTCCAGAGGGGTTAGGAGAGAGATGAGTGTGAAATTGGCGAAGGGTGAAGGGTATTTATAGGGCCATAAAGCAGCGGACGTCCGGTCTTAGGAGCGTACGTCCATGTACTATTACACAACGGTTTAAAGGCTGTTTCGTACGTCTAGGTATTACCCAGTGATCAATCCAAAAAGTAGCGGATGCTCGGTATTTTTGAGCGTATGTTCGTGTACTATTTATAGAGTACGACGTACTATCTGTCAGCTTATGTCCAATGGTCCTAGCAGATGTCTGCACTAAAAGACAAGAGCATATGTCCAATGGTCTCAGCAGATATCCACACTAAGAGATAAGAGCGTACATTTGCCAACCCTAGCGTACGTTTGGTCCAAAAGATAAAATTCTCAAAATGCTTTTTTGGTTGATCCTAGTGACCCAAAATCCAATTTAACCCTCTAACTAAACTACTTAAGCTTAGTTAATTATTTGGGTCACTACAGGAGGGTTGGCCGTTTGCCTGCCTCCCTCCTCCCCTCATCCTTTCGCTCCAGTGCTAGTTATTTACCTGATGCCCTAGTCCTGGTGCCTCCTTTCTTTCCCTTCCTACTGCTCCTTCCCTCATCTATTTTTTTCCCTTTTTCCCTTTCCATGCCGTTTTTCTTCCCTCACCTTCCTTTTTCTGCAGTGGCCTCCTTAACTTGTTTGTTGCTCTTTGTGGGTTCGGCTTGTGGGGGTTTTTCACTCAAACTCTTCCCCCCGGATTTTGTTTGTGATCGCCGCCGATTTGTGTCGCCGATTTGCCGCTCGCTGTCGGGTCTTTTCACGCATCCCCACCACGCCAAGCTTCCAACTCCCCTTCCGCAGTGATATTCGGCCTGCATGGGTCTAGCTCCCTTCTGGCTGCCGTTTTACCTGTTTTGGGCTCCATTCCTGCTTTTTCCCTATTTTGTTGGTTCATTGTTGTTTTTCGTTTTTTCCTGTTTGTGTTTGTTTTCAGGTCCTGTGTTGTTGGTCTTCTCCGGGCCTGTTCACCACCCACCATTTGCTATTAGGCCTTTTCCTACATCCCCACCGCAATGAGTTTCCAACGCCTATTCTGTTTTTGGTTCCCGACTTGTGCGTGATCGGCGTGTGCTTTTTCTTTTTTTCTTTTTATTTTCGTGTATTGTTGCCTTCCTTTGCTTGTATTTGTGGTTTTCGTGTGATTTTCTTTGTAACGTTTTATTTCCTTATATTGCTTTATTTCCCTGTTTTGTTGGCATGTAATAAGGCTTTCTCCTCTCTCACTCGAATTTTGTTACCTTCAAGTTTTTAACTTTGGTCCTGACCTTTAAGTTGTGGATGTGATCATTATCCTAGCAATTGGGTCAAGGAGGAAGAGTTTCGGCATGGGAGTCTTTTCGCTCTCAGAGTTGAGGAATAATAGCTATCCATGCATTTGGTTGAGTCTGTTTGGTGCAGATTTGGTATTAAATCTGAAGTTTAGTCATGAGTTAGAGGATTGGTCTTGACTGTCTTTCCGCTCTCAGGGTTGAGGAATAATAGCTTTCTATGCATTTGGTTGAGTTTGTCTTATGCAGATTTGGTATTAAACCTGAAATTTAGTCATGGGTTAGCGAATTGGTCTTGATTGTGAATTGTATTTGTCATTTTTTACTCTGGTAATCTTGTAACTTTATGATATGGTTGCTAAAGCTATGTAATGTAAGATCTGTATGCTCGTGTTATTATTGAATAAAATGTTATGTTTCCTTTAAAAAAAAAAAAAAGTTAACTAGGTCGAATATCAATGGCATGCACATCTAAACTCAATAGTTTAGACCAATTCACATATTAAAGACAAGGACGAAACCAAGAAATTTTATGGGAAGGGCCAGCCAATTTTTTTTCTATTCTTTAGAATTTTTTTTATATAAAAAAAATATTTTGTTTTTTTTATGAATTAAAGATTACAGAAGTCAAAAAAGTGAACATTTGGAAGTAAGGGCAAAAAAAAAAAAAAATCTTAATGGGTAAGACCAAAAAAAAAATTAAAGAATAGGGCCAAATATGTTTATTGGATACAGTCAAAAAATCTTAAAATAGAAATGTTTTTGGGGGGGAGGGGTAAATGACTAAATTAAAACTTTACTCCTTCTACGTTCAAAAAAAAAAAACTTTACTCCTTTCTTCTTTTTTTTTAACACTTTTACTTATAATTTTGTTTCCGTATTTGGGGGGCTCCCTCTGTCACTATTAAAGATGTACTGTAATTTCTAATTGTTTATTTATTTATTTTATCACCTAAACAAAATCCATAAATAAAATATGAACCATTGGAGTGAATTAAGTAGTAATTTTATAAGTCACTAAAAGAGTGAGATGATTTTTAAATCAACGTTTAAGCAAAATTTAATAATAACTGATTATAAAATTTTTTATCTCGTTTTTCTTTTTAAATAAATTGCGAGAAGGTCTTTAAAGTAATTAAATCGACGAAATTAGTTTAATAAAACAAATATCATTAATTTATATTCTCCGCTTTTATGTAAACATGTAAAAAAAAAAAAACGATGAGACAGATTAAAATTACGTTAATGACCAGAACTTCTTTTTTATTTTTTTATTTTTGCTTTTTAACATGACCAGAACCTATTCTGGTACCATTTTAGAATCCAAACCTAGGTCTCCAGGCCCCTCTCTCTCTCTCTTTTCTCGCTCAGAGGCACACAAGCCCCAGGTTGGACACTCAGACATATATAAATTCATAGAGATCAGATTCAGAGCTCTCAAGCCCGCCATCTTAACGGTAAGCAACCTCAGCTCTTTTTATCCTCCTTCTACTTAAGGCGTTTTTTATGCACGCCATTGATGATTGAAGCTTCAATTTGCGTTCCATTCCGAGATTATTGTGTCCGTTACCAATAAAACTTCTTGGGTTTTTCTTTAATCATTTTTTTTTTTTTTTGGGTCTTGTTATTTTGTATCAGGTAAAGTTGTGTTCTATGATCTTATTAACATGTAGTTTGGTTGCTGAGAAAATGCGGGAGAAATTGGGCTTTAAGTCTCCAATGAACGGAAAAACTAAAGTTGGGTCCAAAAACCATGAAAAATGCAAGATGCATAGTATTTATTTTTTCTTCTTCTTCTTGGTTTTCTTAGGACCCAAATAGAGGCTAATGCTTTTCTCGTAGAGTTTCTACTAGTGTCACTTGTATTATTATGATTTCTTTTTTCTTTTTTTCTCTCAGACATTAGAGGACTCTAGATGTTTAACAAGTTTTGTAATTGTTACAGTAATTGGCTAGAATGACAGAGCCTTCGAAAGTTCTTCATGTTCGAAACGTGGGTCAAGAAATAACTGAGGTACTCTCGCATTGCAAAGGAACTTCTCTCTATTTTTTTTTTATTGTCCGAGTACCATATTGTTCATTTCAGTTGTGTTTATTCGTATCTTTCTTTGAATTTGCCAGAATGATTTGCTTCAACTGGTTCAACCATTTGGGGTTGTCGGCAAGTTGGTGATGCTTCGTGCTAAAAACCAGGTTTCTTTTTTTGGCTCCTATTGTTTTCTTTTTGAAACATGTTAGTGCTTCTATGCATAGTTCAGTAGAGCAATAGCAATTAATGGAACAGTCTAATTTATATTGGTTTTGTCTTGTCATTTTGAAACAGGCTCTTATCCAGATGCAGGATGTGGCATCCGCTGTCAATGTAGTGCAATACTACACGAATCTTCAGCCTAGTGTTCGGTAGAATGTTTTATGTGACAATTTCTCTTTTCTTATATGCATGGCTGTGAGCCTGTGACAACAGGAGACTTCTCTAGTGGAAACCCCTTTGTCAGGTCATGGGTTGAGTGCCATGGTTATTAAACCCATCAATATGTTAATTAATTTTTTGAGTCTGTTTTTGAAATGTTACACTGAAAACTTAAACGTGTCTGTATGGTTTTATTAGGGGGAGAAATGTTTATATTCAGTTCTCTTCACATCAAGAACTGACTACAGTGGATCAGAATAGTCAAGGGCGTAACCAGGTTGGTGATTGAATTTTGGATACCTTGATATATGTGGCTCTTAGACCAACAATATTTGTCTCTGTAGCTCTTGCACTCATGTGATAGTTTTATGAGAGATATGAATAGTAAGTCATGGTTATGGACTTGGACTGCTTTGTGTAATGAACTCTTTAATAATGGAGATCGTCAATGTGTTTTATATCTGTTGGTTGTCAGAATGATATCAAAAAACAAGAACAATTTCTCTGATCTTTTTGTGGGCACTGTTCATTTAATAAGCAAGGCCTGCCCCTCGACCACTGGGGTGTGGGTGGGAGTTGAACTAATACAATTTTGGCCTTTTATGAAAACCAGAATATATACAAGCTTCTGAATGACTAGGGTATCTATTTGAGGAAATAATTAATATAATTAAAGGGATTTTGGCTTTCAAATGCTTTGAAGTTCAAATGGCTAGGTTCTATCTTGAAGGTGGTGCAAAATACAAAATTACTATGTTAGAAGCCGTAGATGTCTAATAAAGTATGCACTCAACCTCACTTAAAGTGGATGCAAATTATGTTAAATGCTTATATTAGTGTGTACCGTGTATGAACTTTGAGTTAGAAACTTTGTTACAAGCAAGCACTCTATCGTATACTAGCTAATTGGATTGCTTTTCATAAGCAGTCTTATCAGTTAAATATGTTGCCTGTTTGTCCATTGAAGATGTAAACTGACTTTGGCTAAATCAGAATTGGTTCACGTTGGCAATGCCAATAATGTTGAAGGTATGGCTAGCATTTGGGGTTGCAGGTTCTCTAGACCTATGAAATATTTAGGCCTTCCATTGGGAGCTGCTTAAGGCCAAATTTATATGGGCTAACATTATTGACAATATAGAGTGATGTCTGGTTGGATGGAAGAGGATGTATTGGTTTAGATTATGGCATGACTGGTGGTGTGGGGATTAGTCCCTCAAGGCAGCTTATCTGAAATTATACAGTTTGGCCTGTAGTAAGGACGCTTTTGTGGCAGATCATATGGAGTTCTCTAGTGACTCTCATCAGTGGAATGTTAACTTTATCAGAGCAGCTCACAATTGAGAGGTGGTTGTATTTACCTCATTGTTCAATTTGATGTACATTACTTATCCAAAAATAAAAAATAAAAATTGTTGTTCTCCTTTAAATTGAGTCAAGGTGGTGAAGACAAGTTTTGTTGGGTTCTTTCCAAGGGGTTGTTTGATAGTAGATCTTACTACAATATTCTTGGTCTCCGTGGTAGCACTTATTTCCCTTGGAGGGGTATTTGGTGGAATAAGGCTCCTATGAGAGTAGTGTTTTTTGTTTGGTTGGCTGCCTTATGGAAAATACTCACCATGTATAAACTAATAAAGTGGCATGTCATGGTGATTGATAGGTGTTATATGTGTATGAAGAGTGGGGAGTTAGCAGATCACCTTTTACTCTATTGTGAGGTAGCTAATGCTCTTGAGAATGCCATATTTAGCCTTGTAAGGTTGGCTTGGATTATGCCTAATTGAGTAATAGACCTTTTTGGCTGCCGGAAAAGGCAATTTCATATGCTTCAAAATGCTGTAATGTGGAAGATGGTTTCATCCTACCTTATGTGGTGTGTTTTGAGGGAACGAAATGATAGAAGTTTTGAGGACCGTGAACAGACGGTAGAGGAATTAACAGATTTTTTCTTCCAAGACTCTTTATCATTGGGTGCATCTGCTTTAGATTTAAATATTTCTAGTTGTCATGTTTTTCTTGGTCTTTTTTCTTCTAGGGTTGCGTCTTTTTGGTTTTTAATTAAATTGCGATTACTTATCAAAGAAAGTAAAACCACCCTAGAGGTAATAATTGATATTTAGTTTGATATGACCTCTTATTATTGGTTAGTGAGCTAGACTTCAATACTTACCAAAAACAAAAAAGAGCTAAACGTCAAGCTTCTAGAGAAGAGGTTGAACTTGCTCATTTGTCTGCATGACTCATGTGAAAATCAATTTTTGAACTTTCTATAAAAATGCTGTTACTCCACCTAAAATATGCATAAACAAATATGTATTTTGCTTGTCTGTTTGTGTTTGTATTTTTTAGGTTATAGGCTTTTCTCTTGTGTACTACCTTTGTACAATACCTATATACCTGCGCAATGCCTCTTTGAAGTTCTAATAAATTCTTACTTACGAAAGAAATAGGAAAAGGGGTGTGGTGTTTGTTTATAGATGTAATGTTTTTTTTACTGATCTAATCCTTTCTTAGTCTTACATTAAAGACACAGTCTGTACACTATATTTCCTAGTCTCCCCATGTTTGAACCCAAAGAAACTAAAGCACAACAATGAATTTCCCTAAAAAAAGATAAGGTTTATCAAGTATAGCATTAATGAAATAATTGGACCTTCAAAAGCGTGATGCTTAGTTTGACTAATCTATTTTCCTGTGATCATTGCGTGATTAAATGCATTTTAAAAAGAAATCTGACAAGTAATAAGAGGGTATTTGAAACAGGAAAGCCCTTATGTACGCAGGATATATACAAAAGACATACCTAATAATTCCAATCTACAATTCAAAAATATCCAAAATTCCAAACAAAAAAAAAAAGTGAAGAAACTTGGATGTGGGTGGAAGCAGTCATCCACTCAGATAATGATCCCAGAAATAAAGATTTAAACTCAAGTGTAGGAAGTTCAATGTCATTAAAAGTCCGATTGTTCCTCCATCTCCAAGTAGTCCACATGAGACAGAGAAGAGTTGCTTCTTCTTTGGGATTTGTTGGTCATATAATTTTTTATTGGTAATTTTTAGGGGAATCTTTTGTATGTTTCCTCTCTACAAAATTTTCTCCTTTTTTTGATAGAATTTATTGTTAATTACTGAAGAAAAATACATTGATGAAATTTCTTTGTCTGTGATTGGTATACTATGATAAAAAAGTTAAGACAGCTTTTCTAGAAGATAGATGAACCCTATTAAAAAAAGAAAAAAGAATGGAATCAAATGGAAGATTTTGTATATCCTTAAGTGGATATTAAATGAAATGATAAAACAATTGCAGCAACTAAACTTGTAACTGTTAAGAGACCACAACCCCTGAAGAAATGACTTACAAAACTCTCAATATAACCTTTCTCACCATGTGTTTTTGTGTGTGCGTGCGTGGCATGCATGAGAGAGGGAGAGGGAGAGAGAGAGCATATGTTTATTGTATTTGCAATGTTTGTCAAACAGTCAATTCATGAAATCAAGGATAATATAATTATTTCTGAAATTTGAGTTAATTTTTCTTTTGCAAATGGAGATTTGTCTATGTTGATTTTAGTCCACTCGCAGTAAAAACCATCTTTCTAATTATAGATTCACTGTAAGTTTGTAAAATTGTCACCTTTCTAGCCATGGGTGCATGGCAAGTTTCCAGCAAAAGTATCCACTGAGGCATAATATACGATGATTAATAAATTTTTCTTTGTTTCTTTTTCAAATGCCTACGTACTAGGTAATACAGTTACTTATAACATCTCAAATCTTTTCAGTTTCTATTTCTCTATTTATTTATTTCTCTCTCTCTCTCTTCTTTCACTCTACATTCTCTCCTGACTCTGCTGGTATTCTGCCGGAACTCTCAAGGATGCACCGCCTAATCGAATTCTCTTAGTCACAATTCATCACATGCTATATCCCATAACAGTGGAAGTGCTTCATCAAGTGTTTTCTCCTTATGGTTTTGTGGAGAAGATTGTCACATTTCAGAAGTCAGCTGGTCAGCTTCTTCAAGTCCCCTCTCTCTCTCTCACTCTTCTCAAACATGAAAAACTTGTTGGACATATCTTGTGTTTAGTATGGATGGAAGTTTCATTTTTAGTTTCTTCATCTTTCTTAATGCTTTGGATTGTACAGAGTATTGGGATTTTAACATTTTGATTGTGTCGGTTAAGCATACTCCTGAGATGTCACTGATTTATTCAAGGACAAATAACAGAAAAGGTTTTAGAAATGTATTAAATATTCTCCAATGGCCTGCAAATTGTGTAGGTTTCCAAGCCCTCATCCAGTATCAGTCACGCCAGAGTGCTCTTTCTGCAATAGAGGCCCTTCAGGTGGGTGGGTTGGTGGATGCTTATATGTGTATGTTTCTGGAAAGTTGTTTTCAGAGTTTGTTCTGATTAAATGTTCAAAATTTGGAAACTGCTTTGTAGGGACGAAATATATATGATGGTTGTTGTCAGCTGGATATTCAGTTTTCAAAGTAAGTGTTATCTTAATAGTCTCTCACCCAGCAGGTTTGGTTATCTGTGCAGTATTGAGTCTTCTGTTTTTATTCTTTGTTATATATCAGCCTTTCTGAGCTACAAGTGAACTACAATAATGAGCGCTCCAGGTATGTGCAAAGCATCCCAACTTCATTTGGCTGTGTTAACCTCAATTTTCATTATGGTTGCAATTCATAGTTAATTTTTACCTTTATTCTGATTTATCCAATGTGTAGGGACTTCACAAACCCAAATCTACCTTCAGAACAAAAAGGCAGATCCTCACAAGTATGTGCTGTTGATGTTATTTTTCTTAAAAGTGCATGTAATTTTCATCAATCCTTTCACACTAGGGTTTCTACAACTTTATCTCTTTGTGTTTCTGAGTTTCGTATTTGTACTGCTTATCTTATGACAGTCTGGGTATGGTGATGTTGGTAGCATGTATGGTCTTCAACCTCCTGGAATTGGGGCAGGTACGTTTTCTTGAAGTCCTGATTTTTCTTTTTGCCACCAATGTATTATTTAATTGACCAATTACTGACAACTTTAATATATCTTATCTGTTGCAGTAGGATTTCCACAGGTTTGTGTTGCTCAAGCTTTACTCTGAACCTTGTCCAGGTTGTTTTGTTCATTTCTGAGTGGTTTATTAAGTAATTGCCTTGTTTAGGAGTATGAATAATTAGTGTCTTTAAATGCTAACCCTCTTGTCCCACTAGTTACTTAGTTTAAAGTTTGGTAAATTTTAGTAAAAGTTGTACTCAAGACGCTCTTTTCAAATATCATTCCCAGTGTTATCTTCAGATTTTTGTTCATTATTTATTATTATTATTTTTTTGGTTATGAACTCTGTATTTTCAGAATTTGGAAATTACGCATACTATACACTTTTTGGTAAGTATCACACACATACACGCACCCACAGATGTAGACTGACCGTGTCTCATAAGTCTCATAATATGTAGTTATGTGCTTATGCATGTGAAGTGACTAATAACCTCAAAATCCATTTTGTTTTAGAAATGGTTAAAGTTGGCAAGCTTATACAGGGACTTGTTGAATGGCCGACTCTGGCACCAGGAGTGCCCAGTAATGTCATAGATCTAGGGACAAAAGATGGTAGATTACCTCTAGTTGCATGATATTTTTGTGCATTTTACTTTCATTGGTTTTGCAGAAGACCTTAGAAATGTGATTCTATTTATCTGTTTTGTAGTTATTTATGGATAAACCTTTTGCATTGTATTATTTTAGATGGGAGATGCTGCAGCCATCACAGCTGCCTTTGGTGGGAGCCTGCCTCCTGGTATAAGTGGCACAAATGACAGGTGCACTGTCTTGGCCTCTAATCTAAATCCTGATGTAAGTGGTGTTTCCTTTATTTTTTGACATCCGTTTCTTCTTTAAAAGTTCATTAATGCTATATGAACTTTCATTGGTCAGAAAATTGATGAGGATAAGTTATTCAATTTATTTTCCCTCTATGGAAACATTGTGAGGATCAAGCTTCTCCGCAGTAAACCAGACCATGCCCTCATTGAAATGGGAGATGGATTCCAGGCAGAGTTGGCTGTACACTTCTTGAAGGTTTGATTTTTTTTCCCCATATGCTTGTCAGAATCCAAAGTAGAATTTCAATTATATACAAAATCTTTTCCCTTCAGCATTGATATTAAAATTGCAGTTCTTACTATATTTCAATAAAAAAGAGAATTTAAGCTTCACACTTTCACCTTACCAATAGCTAACCTACTATTCATTTAGCCTTTGAAAAATAAATGAAGCCCCAATTTGGAACTTGAAGTAAGAATGTTGCAATTTAAAAAATGACATTTTAAGTCATTTGGTGGGACTTACTAATGTTAAAGGCACTGATTAGTAACCCCTTAACACTATTTATGTTTCCTTTTCCCAGAAAAATCAACATCAAAATATTATCATTTTTTTCACTTTCTATATCATATCACACTTTTATTACTATTCATATAAAAAAAATATTACAAAACAAAACTTTTTCACTTTTCGATACAAAATATTCTTACTTTTTTTTACATCAATCCACGTCAGCTACAATACTAAAGGCAAAAGGGTTTGCCAAACACTCCCAAATTGATAATGTTATGTCCATTTCTTGTGTGACAATTCATATTGTTAACAAAGTCCAATACACATTTGCATGCGATAAGCAATGGTATGTCATGTTAACATAGAGTTGTGTTTTTTTATTAAATTCTTGTTTTATCTAATTTAGAATAAGATTTTAGATTGAAGAACTTTTTTGTAGACATGGTATTGCTTTGTGCATAAGTGTCTTGATAGTTAAAGTTACTTTCTCAACACTTTTGTTGGAGTTAGTAGCTTATATTAACACCAATGGAGGGCCAAGTAGATGGGTATCGCGACGTTCATAGAGCGGGAGTCTACTGACCTATAGGCGTAATTAAGTTTGCGGGGGGGAACAATTAGGTTGTGAGGGTGCCCCTGCGGTACAGTACAGGTGTACAGGGGTATTTTAGGGATTCCATATAGTTCCGTACGGAATCCGTACGCGTCGTACGCGTAGGTTTTTGGGGGTTTTCCTATATATATATCTTATTGATGTAAACTTGGATTCATTATCAGAATAATAGCCGCCTCTCTGTGGATGTAGGCAAATTGCCGAATCACGTTAAATCTGTGTTTCTCTTTTGATCTCTCTCTTTTTGATTCTATATGTTGTTCATCATTATTGTGCACGGTTACAACAACTTTTAAACTTGATTGAAAGATCTAATTGCGACTTTTTAAATTATTTGAAAACTTGATATTGTCTTCCCTATGTTTATCGCTATCATGTCAACTTCTTAAAGTTGGGAAATGATTATGAATCCTCTTACATTTAACTTCTTTTTTTTTTTCTCCATAAGGGCAAAATGTTCAACCCTTTCAACACTATAAAGTCTCACTCTACTCTTGCCTCTCCATTATGAATTAAAGCCCTATCTCTTACTACCAAACATATTTATATTTGTGTTAGAATATAAAATAATTAAACTCATCTCATCTTATAAACTTAAGTTTTTGGGATAAGTGGTGATTTGACATGGTGTTAGAGAAGCGGTCTAGATTTTAAATTTTGTCTTGGTCATTCCCCTCCCATCCATGTTCATTAAATATTTTACTTGTTGGGTCTCACCTATTAAAGGAGAATTTAAGCCCACACGTGAGAGAGAGTGTTAGAATATAAAATGATGAAATTCATCTATTCCTATAAGCTTAAACTTTTGGGATAAGGGGTGATTTAACAATTTGTTTATTTATTTTTTTCAATTTCGCTTTATTCCTTAAATGATTTCTTATGTTCTTTCTAATGGCAAGTTGGGTGAACTTGGGTCTCTCTCTACTCTTGCCTCTCCGCTATGTTTTTTAATCTGTCCAATGAACCAAAATTGTTTGGCTGAACTTGGGTCATTTCTAATATGCATATAACAGAATTTGTACTTGTCATAAAAAAATAATAATAATAAAAGGAAATTTGTTCACATGTCCTTAATTAGCTTCTTAGAAAAGTGAAAATATCTATCTTGGTTTGTATTATTTATTTAGTCAAGAAATTTTAGGACCTCCCAACCCAAACAAAAGAAAAAGAATCCTTTATTTTCGGATGTTGATTAGGGGATTTTCTAAGATCACTGACTGATGTGTGCTAGGATTAACCATTCAAGACATTTACCTTTATGTATTTGAGCAATGCAATTATATTATTTCTTTTAATTATAATTTTTTTTTTATTGATGTTTCTTAAAGCTATTCACCTTTGACCATGGGGATTTAAGGTGTTTTTGAGCATTCATGACACTCATTGTTCTGCCTTCAGATTGGTTTGCCAACAACAAAAGTGGCTATGGCCCCATTCCTTTCATGGGATATTCTTTTTGAGATTACAATGCTCGAGTGTTAATATCTGGCTTTGTATTTTGTTATAGGGAGCATTGCTATTTGGAAAACGGCTGGAGGTAAACTTCTCTAAGTATCCGACTATAACGCCGGCTCCAGACACACATGATTACTCCAATTCAAACCTTAACCGCTTTAACCGTAATGCTGCGAAAAACTATCGATATTGCTGTTCACCAACCAAGATGATCCACGTGTCCACCCTTCCTCAAGATATTACAGAAGAAGAAATATTGAGCCACCTGGAGGAGCATGGAACCATTGCAAACACCAAAGTCTTTGAGGCAAATGGGAAGAGACAAGCCCTAGCCTTGTTTGAGACTGAAGAGCAAGCCACTGAGGCACTTGTCTGCAAGCATGCCAGCTCCATCGATGGATCAATCATCAGAATCTCCTTCTCCCAATTGCAATCTATTTAGGAATATTGCATGAAGCAGGAGCTCCATTCAAGGACAGTTGTGCTGAATTATCTTCTCTTATTGTTCTCTTTACATTTAATTCGCCACTCTCAACCACCTTCGGAAGGTGGAATGATGTTTGCCCTCTCTCCTTCACTTCTTCCCCTCAGTTTTCAAAATTTATCTAATTTTTAACGTTTGTTTGTTCATGTCTATATTACAACGGGTTTGTTGTTGGGGTTGGTGAAAGATTTATTGGCTCCTATTGTTAAAATTCTTGTTTTTTCATCTCAAATCAAAAACATTAACAAACAATTCAATTGCAAAATACTGTAAAATAAAAGTTTTACATCAATACATTATCGAAC
The DNA here is from genome assembly GCA_013348765.1 of Carpinus viminea. NCBI lineage: Eukaryota > Viridiplantae > Streptophyta > Magnoliopsida > Fagales > Betulaceae > Carpinus > Carpinus viminea. The sequence continues at coordinate 18,625,504 of CP054667.1, forward strand.
ATACTAATAAGTTACAACAAAATTTACCATCATAAAACCTCTAATTTTAAATTGAGGGTAAAATATTTTTTATTACCTAGGTTTTCACTTTTTAATTTTTTCACACCTAGGTTTCAAATCTTATTACAAGTAGTACTTGACTTATGGAAAAATACCAATCTAGTACTTTCGTCACATTCTGTTTGCTTAAACTAACAGAATGAAATGTGTCACCCCCACAATATGCCACGTGTCCTTTAAAAATAATAAAATGATTAAAAAACCACACCTAATTTTTTTAAGGTTTAGTCTTTTTAATTGTTTTATTATTATTATTATTATTAGGACACGTGATATGTTGTGGGTGTGACACGTTTTATTCCGTTAGTTTGAGTTAACAAAATGTGATGGAGGTACTAAGTTGTTATTTTCTCATAAGTCAGGTACAATCTGTAATATGATTTGAAACCTAGGTGTGAAAAAATAAAAAAGTGAAAACCTAAGTACTGAAAAAGTATTTTACCCTTAATTTAATCCATATAAATTAAAGGGTTGAATACATTTTTGTCCCATGTGATTTAACAACTTTATTTTTTGCTTCTTATAGTTTAATTTTTATCATAGAAGGTATCTCAAATTTACATAAAAATAGAGATGGTATCTCTGTATAAATTTTGTCCAAAATTTGATGGAAAGTCACATTAGCACCATTAAAAATTGACACGTGTCCATATATTAATTAAAATTATTATTATTTTAAATAATATTAATATTAATAATAAAACTTACAAGGTGCTACACTGACCATAGTAAATTTTAGTAAAACTTTTTTGTTTAAAAGTGTCAGCTAGAAGAGAAAAATAGCCCACAATGGCTATATTTAACAAATGCTCTTAAAGGATTAGCTATTAAGCCCATTTTAGTCTTAAACCAATATTTTAAAATAAAAATTTGTTACGGTAAACATCTGCATATAAAATATTATTGTAGCACATTGAAGCAACGTTTTATTCTTTTCTTTCTCCCTTCTCTTTCCCTTTTTTCTCTCTCACCATTTTTTCAATAAAAAAATATTTTTTTAAAAACAATAATTAAATAAAGAATCAGATAAAGTTTGTACTGAAAAATTAATAACTAAAGTCTAAAATTATATATGTGTACTTTGAGTAGTTAAAATAGTCATTATTATTGGAGATGCTCTAAGCATACATGCATAAACAACAGGAAATGATAGGTGCTATTCTAGTATTCTTCTGGTATCCTTTCAATTGTGATGTTGCTTTTAAAATCACTAATAAATTAAAAGTTAATAATAATCTCAAATTTAATGGTAATTTAGAAAGTCACATTACAGTTAGGAAGACACTAAGAAAACACTAAAAGAACATCTAACACTTTCCATAAACAAATACCCAAATGTGAAAGGAAAATGCTTGTTTTTGCTATAATTTTGTTAGAAATTTACATGCGTTGTATATTAACGGTAAAAAAAATTAAAATAACAGTTTTATAAATAAATTTAATTGTTTAATCACTTACTTTATATATGATATATGTACTATTACATAAATTTGTAATAAAAATTATAGTATCTCTAACAACACTCAATGCGAAATATACAACAACATATTGAATTGATAAAGATAATCATATGATTTACCTTTATATATATATATATATTCGCTATGGGATCTATGCCAAAACCCAGCATTCACCCACTCAACCTCAGATCCATGGAGCGGCAATAGAGGCAGCCATTTGACTGGCTTGCTGGTGTAAGCCTTGAGGCAATCGTTAATCGCTCTAACAAAGGACAACGACGACAATTACAAGAAACATTGATGATGTTTCCAATGTTTCCTTGTCCATCTATTTGGTTGACATAGGTAATGGGACTTGAAAATTGGATTTTAATCTCAATTTCCATTTTAAAATTGTCTTTATAGGAAAAAGTTTAACCGACCAAAAAAAAAAAAAAATTTAAAAAAGAGTGAATTTTATAAATCGTTTAATTAATATTCTAATTAATTATCTCCCTTACATGTTGGCTCAAACTTCTATTTAATAGGTGAGATTCAATACAAAATATTTCATTAAAATGGTTGGCTAATTGTGACAAATTTAAAACTTTTGTTATGATATATATTTAATCATCATATATTTAATCATATCTTACCCAAAAAGCGAATATGAATAAATAAATTTAATCATTTAATTAATATTCTAAAGACAAATATAATAAAATATATATTTTTTTAAAGAGAACAATTCAGTCTCATTCATTGATAAACGAGCATAAAACTCAAATAACACAAAACAAAAGCTCTGAAGCAACCATAACTGACGCTACAAGGTTACAAGATGACATATTACATTCCAGACTCGTACAAAATCCGTTAACTTATGACTAATTTTTAATTTAAACAGCAGATCTGCACCAAAACAGACTCAAACCAATGCATAGGTAACTCTTATTCCTCGACACTAAGGGCAGAGAACCCCAGCCAAAACTTATCCTCCTCGACCCAAAAGCCAAGATAACGTTCATATCCACAACTCAAAGGTCTAAACCAAAGAAACTAACCTTAAAGGCATCAGGCAGACAGATCGAACGAGATCATTATTACAAGTAAAAACAAAATACTTTTCATGCTCCATTGGTTAGACGTATGCTTAGCACATAGGTTTCACTCAAAAACCAATTGAACTTGAGATTTCAGCAGCAGTTAATCCGAGTACCTCATGGGAGGTTCGATGCCAAATTAGAAACAAGATGAGCTAATAATATGCCCTTTTAATCAGACCAAACTAATAAATCTACCAGTTCTACTCAAACATCTAGCAATAACTAACCAAAAAAAAAATTCTAGCAATAATAAATTAATTTTGCTGTGGAGCAACCTTTCATACCTGCTTGCCATAACTCAATTAATCATGATGGGGTTAGAAATTTTGTTTAATATCAGATAGATGCCAAAAGCAAGTTATAAAAACACATTTAGAATGAGGAACCAAAGGAACTGAAAGAGATCACATAAGCTAGAACTAAAATTAAATATCATTTGTGACAATAATCAAGTATGCAAGGATACTGTGTGGCACATAAACAGAAGTAACTCAAAGGCAATCAGCTTTACTCAATATGAACCTTGAGTTCATGCTGCCTACAGAATGAACTGAAGATACATGTAGGGAGAGGAGATGAAAAAAAAAAAAAAAAAAGTTGAAAAACGGTATGAGAAGACATGCAATATCTCAACAAAATTCAATCCAGAAAACTTCTTTTTCTTTTCAATAAAGTCATGAACAATATGCATTGCCAACAAAACTGTGTTATTAAAGATCCGGTGAACAAAACCAAAAACCAACACTGGAAAATATCAAACTACAAAAGCACAAGACCAAGTTCGGATGGCTTCAATGCATGCCTTGTCCGGTAGTTATAAAGATAGTAATGAAGTTGCCCATCTCCAGGTCCAAATTTTAGTTCTTTCAGGAAACACTCGTTCTGCATGACATCCAAAGCATTGAAAACATCAAAATCCTTCTGTTTCGCTACAATAAGAGCATCATTCATTAATTGAAGCAATGGAGTCTTCGAGGAGACATTATAGTAAGAATAAGCAGCTTTCAAAGTCGAGTAAGTCTGATTGCCAAGGATAGACGAAGGAAGTGTGTAGAAGCTGCAGAAGTCAGTGATTTCATGAGTCTTTGGGCTCTCTACCAAGTAACTATCAACCACGTTCTCATGTGGGAGAAGCCAATGCTCCACATCATTTTCGTCAAAATCAGGTGCAACAACAAACTGGCTCAAATAGTCCCTAAGCAACCGAGTAACAGCAGGGACATCTCGAAGTTCCATTTTTCTGAATCCAGGGGTAGCCGGTGTATCCGGTAATTTGTAAAGTTTCATGGTTCGGCTCATCGTCATCCTTGCACCAAGCCTCGAAAACCCAACATCAATAAGTTTCTTTGGGTTCAAAGACCTATGCCAATACTGGCAAGTTGTTATTGGTGTTGGAAGAACCACTCCAGCTGTATAAGCTGCTTGCCAAATATTCTCCAAGTGAACCCTCCGAGTGACTTCCTTGATCATAACAGGTGCAAGTCTCTTTGATCTAAGCTTCTTGTGAACACACAAGAAATTAATCTCAGCCATTCTCACAACCACATCCCGGACCCGGATTCTAGCAGGGACACCAGTAATAAAAGCAACCAGCTTCTTCGAAGCTTTGGCACGAACACCAATGTGCCAACTTTTGTAATAACCAGGAGGATGCAGTGCCCACCTAAGAAACTCCTTGGAGTAATTGAATCTAAACATGCTCTCATCATCCTCAACATAATTATTCTTCAACAAATTGTAAACCTCAGTGCAAGTCCCCTCGGAGTCCATGTCACATGTGGTCCATTCGTAGGGACTTGGCAGATTATATGGTTCTTGTTTGACTTCTGATAATGGTGCCGGGGGCTCAATCGGGCCCTCTGGTACACTCGTGTCGCCAGCATCCTTGAACTGCCCAACAGGTTGGGTTTCCCAAAACTTATGCCTCTTGAGGGACGTGTCTTGGAATTTCCTTACTATGGTCTCCAATGAGCTATCATCCTTGGTAATAGGGTTTGCATCCAAATCGTTATCCAGGTTTTCTTTAGGAGAACCAGGAGGAGATTTGCCATCACCCATTTCAACAATTTGTGTCCAAAAATGTGGTTTAGAACCACCTAACAACGAGAAAATAATCTAGTTATTATCTGAAACTGATTCAGAAAGCAATCAAAGACAATGTTCTATTGAAAATTTAAACAAAAAATCAAACAATAATGAACACTAGAGATTCTGGGCAAGAGTGAATTCAAGCAGACCATTAACTGTATATCCAAATACTAAAAATACATAAACCCCAGACACCGTCTTCTATCAAGATCATTTCCTATTGCTCTAGTAAACCTAGAAGAACAAGTCTGAAAATGAAATTATGGAAAGTTCATAGATTTCTGATATTCGACATGATCAAGTCGAAAATTGAAAATTTACATAACTTACAATCTCACTGGCAAGCTTTGTAAGATTGGACCTTTAAGGCAACGCAGATCTTAAAACAACATTGTAGTTTGATTGTTTTGGTCTCTCCGCTGTTGAATGAAATGGGAATTTAGGATTTTTGGCTAAGGCAGCTTTGGGAAACACGACGAGAGCTGTCGTTTTATGTTTGAGAAAAAAATTGTAACTAAAAACAAACAAGAAGCATACGAAGATGAAAAAAAAAAAATGGAACTAAACCTGAAGAAAATACGCTGAAAATGGAGTAATTTGAGATATACAGAGAGAGATCTGAACCTGAAGCAAATCCGCAGAAAAGAGAAAACCCTAGCACCTCGCGTACAATTCCCCTTTTCTCGCTGCGCCTCAGTGCCAATTAGGGAATCGCTAGGTTTTTGATTTTATAGTGATATAATTAGTATCCGAGCCCCTGTAAAGTTTAGAATTTGGTATTTTGCACCCTAAACGACCAACGACCGTTAGAATTGCACAAATTGACAAACGGCAAGACGTTTGTGACTAGACACCCTTTTGAGGACTATAAAGAGCATCTTCTTTTTTTTTTCTTTTTTAAAGAAATTTCACTGAAGACTCTCAAACTTTTATTCGTTTTGAAATACCCATAAACTTCAAAAAATTTCAATTCTCGAACTTTTACTCGTTTTGAAATACCCCATAAACTTCAAAAAATTTCAATTTAGTCTCATGAATTTTTAATTGCTCTCAATTTGGACCCTCCATCAATTTTAATAGTTAAAAATACTAAAAAAAAAAAATCCCTGATTTTCATTTTTTAAAAATAAAAAAACGTTTTGGAAGTTGAAATTTTATACAAAAGTCAAGGGTATAAATGTTACGTAATGTTTAAAATTTAACGGAGGGGTTTAAATTGAGATCAATTGAAATTTCAGATAATTAAATTGAGAGTTTTTTAAGTTTAGAGAAAATATTTTAAAATGAGTAGAAGTTTGGGGGTCTTTAACGAAGTTTTCCCCTTTTTTACATGTCCACGAGTGTTGCCCATTTGAATGAATTTTGTTTTGTTTTGTTTTTGTTTTTGTTTTTTGTTTATTTTTCATCCAAAACATAATCAAACCACCAAAAAACACAAATCTAAGGAGAGACGAGATAACTTGAGATTTTTTTTTTTTAAGCAAATAAGGAAATAGTTACAGGAAAGAGATAACTTGAGATTAGAAATCAAAAGAGAATAGATCTTGAGATGCAAGAGTTGAAGAGAGATGAGATGCTAAGATGCATAAGCTAAAAGAAAGAGAGAGATCAGTTGAAGAGAGATCCTTAAAATAGTGGATCAATCCTTGAAAGAGATGAGATCCTTGAGCGTTAGGGTTGCGTGCGTGAGGAAGGAGTGAGGACTGAACGAGGAGAAGAGGGTTGGAGTCGGGTTGAGCGTCAGGTTTATGTCGTACAAAACACCTTAAAATTTGAAAATAATTTTACGTTAAAATAAACAGAGCTTGAATGACTATTTCTATGTAATAGCTTTTTATTTTTGTTTTGTGCAAACAAAAAAAAATTAGAATTAAATTATGATTCAGTTTTAGTTATAGAAAATTTGGCCCGTCATTTTGTTCCAACTTCTAATATTCTTAAGTTAATGGTGGACATTATAAATTTAATGGTTGTTTTATTGAATTTGTAAATAGGCAAAATATGTGAAATTTATTGACCCCTAATATTTCTCTATATATAATAGGGGAGTTTTAAACAGGAGAGTATAACATTGCTACAAATGGCATCCTTAAATTAGAAGAAATTTGTGATTATATTTGTGTGATACTTATTATATTTTAATACAAATAAAACTCATATAATTTTGAACTTTTTTTTTTTTTTTTGACATATCCACACAAGAAGGGGGAAGGAGATTTGAACTAGTGACCTCCGCTTCATTAAGCGTGATTCCAGCCGATTGATCTACCTCTTGAGAACTATAATTTTGAACATTTAAAAAATAATACGGAGCAAAATAATAAATCTTTCTTTTTATGAATACAAAATAAAATTGAATCTTTCACTCAATATACGCAATCAAATAAATTATCTCACGTCATTCTTAATGCTTAATTATCTCTTTAGTGTTTTGAAAGTGTTTTTATTCATTTTCTTGACAACAAGCAAATAAATTTGTATCTTTTTTTTTTTTTTTTATGTCTACACAAGGGAATGGGAGATTAGAACTAGTGATCTTTGCTTCATTAAACGTAGTTCAAGCCGATTGAGTTACCCATTGGGGACAAATAAATTTGTATCTTATTTTGCTTTCAAAAAATAAAAATCTAAAAAAAATTCGAGTAAATCATACAAATGTACAAAAAAATTTCCATAAAACCATTCAAATGAATTTTTTTTTTTTTTAAAATAAGACTCTTAATTTTAATTTATTTCATATTAAATGTTACAATATTTGTTCTCATGTGGGTAGTTTAAAATGAAATATATGCAAGAAAAGCCGTTGATTTTGATAATCAAAGCTTTAGTTTCTAATATTATTGATGTGATACCTATTATATTTCAATACAAACAAAAATTGATATAATTCTAATTAAACATTCTAAAAAACATAGAAAGCTAACTAAAAGAAAAAAGAAATTTTGTAAATACAAAATAAAACAAAATATTTCACTAAACATTTAATGCAATCAAATCGATCTTTACATAAGGTGCAATGCTTAATATTTATTTGGTATTTTCAAAAGTATTTATGTTCCATTTATACTTATAACTAAATATTTGCCTTCAAAAGCATAAAAACACTTTCAAAATGGTCGAAAATCGAGTAAATCACATAAATGAAACAAAAAATCCCGTAAAACATAAGAGCCTTTATTACTTTTTTTTTTCTTTTTTTTTTAAAGGGAATCATTACAGTCTCATTGAAGAAGGATCACGAGCGTAAACGCTCTTACATCACAAAGTATAAAACTCTAAAAAAATCATAATTGAAGCTACGAGTGCCTCCATGGCTTCTCTCTTATGCTTAATAAGTGCTTCTTTTGCAGACAAGTGCCACATTGGCTTCGTTCTTATGCTTAATAAGTGCTTCTTTGGCACAAATTTGTAAACTAGTTTTATTTATTTATTAAGTTTATAATTATTATCAAGAGAAATTACACTTACCCCTTGATCTATCCATCATGTGCACTTTTACCTTCAAAGTTTCAAATGTGACACTTAACCCCCCCAAACTTTTAAATTGTTGCAATTCAACCATTTTGACATTTTTTTTTCAAAATGCCCCCATCACACACACATATATATATCCAAAAAAAAGAAGAAGAAATATGCCGGGGTGGCCGAACCACCCCAAGGCCACCAAGGCCAATGGGGTGGTTCCCCTCAAATAGTCTTTTGAGGTTTGGCCCAAAGCCGAACCACCCCTTCCTCGAGGATGGCAACCACCCCAAGGCCTAATGGGGTGGTTTGGTCACCCCTAAGGCCAAACCCTCAAATAGTCTTTTGAGGGTTTGGCCTAAGGGGTGGCCGAACCACCCCCTTGGGCCTTCTGAGGGATGGCCGAACCACCCCCAGGCCAAACAGGTTAGCCGGCCACCCTCTATGGGGTGGTTCGGCCACCCCAGCATATTTCTTCTTCTTCTTCTTCTTCTTTTGGATTTTTTTTTTAAAAAATAAAAATATGTGATGGGGGCATTTGGGAAAAAAAAGTCAAAGTAGTCGAATTGCAACAATTTGAAAGTTTGGGGGTTAAGTGTCATATTTGAAACTTTGGAGGTGAATATACAAATGGGTGGATAGTTCAAGGAGATAAAGTGTAATTTCTCCTAATAATAATTATAAATTTAAGAGAAAACTTCAGAAAGCCCCCCCAATCTTCCAGCCTTTTACACAAACAACCCATGAACGAAAAAAAAAAAAAAAATCTCACTTACTCCCCATAATCTTTCATTTCGTCTCATTTTGGACCCTTAAAGGCCCAACACGGCTCAAAATGACGTCGCTTTGATGTCCAAAGACGATGCCGTTTTGGGGCTCAAAACGGTGAGTTTAGGGTTTAAGCGTCTAAAGTGAGAGAAAATGAAAGATAGGGGGGTAAGTGAGAGAAGTTTTAGTTCGTTGGTTTCTTATGTAAAAGGCTAGAAGATTGGGGGGATTTTTTGAAGTTTGCCTAAATTTAATAAAGGGTTAAATACTTGATTAGTCCCTAGGGTTTGAAAGTTTTATTTTTTCCTTCCTAGGGTTTGGAAAGTGACCAAATTGGTCCTTGAGGTTTTGAAAAGTGACCAAGTTAGTTCATCCGTCAGTTGACCATTAGTCGACTTAACAGACTGACACGTGGACCAATTAGAAGTTGACACATGGCTACTTAATTAAATTTTTTATTTTGAAAAAATAAAAAAATATTTTTCAAAAAACACGGTGGCCAAGGGGTGGCCCAGTTTTCTTTTTTTTTGAATTTAAAAAAATAAAAAAAATAATTAATTGGTCACGTGTCAACTTCTAATTGGTCCATATGTCAATCTGTTAAATCAACTAACGGTCAACTTATGGAAGGAAGAACAATCACAAACCACAATGACCAATTTGATCACTTTCATACCTAGGAAGGAAAAAAAAATTTTCAAAAAACTAGTTTACAAATTTGTGTGTCTGCAAGCATGCCAGCTCCATCGATGCATCAATCATCAGAATCTCCTTCTCCCAATTGCAGTCTATTTTACAAATTTGTGCCGAAGAAGCACTTATTAAGCATAAGAGAGAAGCCACTGTGGCACTTGTCTGCAAGCATACCAGCTCCATCGATGCATCAATCATTAGAATCTCCTTCTCCCAATTGCAGTCTATTTAGGAATATTGCATCAAGCATGAACTTCATTTAAGGACATTTGTACTCAATTATCTTCTCTTTTTGTTCTCTTTACATTTCTCTTTCTCATTCTCTTCTCGATCCCCCTCAGTTTTCAAAAATATTCTTTACTTTCATGTCATATTATAAAACTATTTCAAACCAAAAACAAAACACCCTTTAAACCACATTAACAAATAACAAACAAAACTTTTTTTTTTTTCCTTGGATCTTAGTAGCCAAGAAATAACATCCTCGACAATATTTGTGGGGAACCTGAAAGAAAAACGAAATTTTGATTTGAAACAAAGATGTTTTGTTGGGAGACAAACCTGGTTTTCAATGTTTTGTTATGGGGGTAAATGGTAATTATGACTAAAATTGTGGGCATAATAATGGATCTCAAGATGGTTCACGATGACGAATTCCTATCCATATGAGCAATTTCCATCCTCCATTTTCCTTGGTGTGTGATCTCAAGACTGAGCATTGCTTTAGATCATGCCAATATATATATATATGTGTATGAAGAACACTACCTCACAAACTCGGCTACATGGTGTTCTTGGGGCTGGATTGAATCCTCTTACTCCCCCTTCGAGTTGCAAGTGTAGGCTAATGTTTTGAGAAGAATGTGGGCTCTAATGCCTACACAAGACCCCTTTGAACAGGCTTACGTTTCCAAGCGAAAGCAGGACAAGGTTTCCTTGCCAAAGTAGGATTTGAAAAACCTAAACCCAACTACCCCATTTGGGTATTAAATTTTCAGGTCATATGAAAATTTTGTCATTATGGTTTGTCATTTTATCAAGAGAAATGTTGGGTTTTGCAAAAAAAAGGGTTAAATACTTTTTCAATACCTGTGCTTTGAATCAAAATCAAATAACTACCTTAGTTTTCAAAAATATCACAAATGGTACCTGTGGTTATCAAATAAACTCACTTGATACTTCTAGCAAGATTCCGTTAGTTTTTTTAACGGAATGCCACGTCACCTTTACACGTGACGTGATACCTATGATTTCAAGGCGTCACATGGCGTGGTATCTGGGTTTTTGAGTGCCACATCATATTAAATAATATTAAAATTATGTTAAAAAAAAGCCTCAAAAATACCTGCGTACTCCCAAAAAAAAAAAATTCCATCGTGTTCTCTCTCTCCATTCTCCGCTCCCCCAACCCCTTAGGTTTTTGCAAATCCACATTCTTTCTTTGCCATCCCTCTCTCAACTCCGTCACCTCTCAACGCCATTGCCATCTCAATCTATTTTTTGCAAATGAACATTCTCAAAACAAATTGTAAATACAGTGGGAAACAGACTTACCTCAGACGAAGGGTAATGGTGAAAAATCTTTTCTCTGAGGAAGACTGGCGGCTAAGGAAGACCAACGGTGGTGATATGGCGACGGTGTGTTAAGGAGTGGGAGCGACATGTGTTGAGGAGTGGACGGCAGCTTGTTGAGAGTGGGCGGGACGGCGTTGAGAGGGACGGCGGCGTGCTGAGAGAGGATGGCAAAGAAAGAATGTGGGTTTGCAAAAACCTAAGGGGTTGGGGGAGAGGAGAATGGAGAGAGAGAACACGATGGATTTTTTTTGGGGAGATGCGAGATATTTTGAGGTTTTTTTAATTTTTCTTTTTTTTTGACATAATTTTAATATTATTTAATCTAATGTGACACTCAAAAACTCAGGTATCACGCCACGTGGTGCCTTGAAACCATAGGTATCACGCCACGTGTAAGGGTAACGTGGTGCTCTGTTAAAAAAACTAACAAAATCTTAACAGAAGTACTAAGTAGGTTTATTTAATAACCACAAGTACCATATATGATATTTTTGAAAACTAAGGTAGCTATTTGATTTTGGCTCAAAGCACAGGTACTGAAAATGCATTTAACCCAAAAAATAAATTAAAAAATTAAAAATTTTGGTTCTCAAATTACGTATAATCATCTCATGTGATCTATTGTTTTAGTAGATAGAAATATAAGGTGATGGAATCTTAATACATCATTTGGGAACTAAAAAAAAAAAACTAACATTTCTTTTTTATCAAAATGCTCATTAGGCTTTCAAAAGTGACAATTCGGAATGTGATTTTCACCTTTATCAAAATGTTCTTCTTTAATCTATCATTCATAAAAACTAACGAAATTTTTACCAAAAAAAGATCCACGTAAGACCTGTAAAACATTGTCATGTGTATTCTCTCATCTCTTCAACATATCCTCTAAAACAAAAAACCAAAAAATTAAAAAAGAAAAAGAAAAGAAAGAAAATAGGAAATGGTGAAACAGGGTGGCGTTGGGGGCAATCCCCATGCCATCACCCATGGTGGTACTGGTAGGGTTTCATGGCGACCTACCCACACTTTCGCAGAGGTAGTTGGAGGGGAACCCCCTCCTTTACAACGTAGTTGCGAGGAAGGGAGTCCCAGGGGAACCCCCTCCTTTACAACGTAGTTGCAAGGAAGGGAGTCCCATGTGATTCGTCTTCTTTTACACTATTTGGGTCACCAGGTGGGGAGCCCCTTGTAACCACAGTCGCAAGGTTAAAAGAGATGATCACACAAGTCCCCTGTGAGCCACCTATGGGGTGGAGGGTCACCAGCGACCACATCCACAGGTCAAAAGGAGATAGCTGTGGAGGTGGGGGGGTCCTTGCACCCTATCACCAGAATTTATTCTACCGGCCACTACACCCTTTCACCATTTTCTTCTTTTCTTTTGGAAAAACTTCACTAAAGGCCGAACTTCTACCCGTTTTGAAATATCTCTCTAAACTTTAAAAACTCTCAATTTAATCCCCTGAAGCTTTAATTGTTCTTAATTTAGACCACTCCATCAAATTTTAAATAGTACATGGTATAATATTACATGATGTTATACCGCTTACTTTATATGAAATTCAAACTTTCAAAACCTTTTTTTAATTTTTTTAAAAAATAAAAATCAAGAATATTTTAAACATTACATGATGTTATACCGCTTACTTTATATGAAATTCAAACTTTCAAAACCTTTTTTTTATTTTTTTTTTAAATGAAAATCAAGAATATTTTGATTTTTTTTTTTTTTTTGTATTTTTTAAGGCTAAAATTGACTGTTAAATTAAAAGTTTTAAATTTAAGAGTATTTCAAAATGGATGAAAGTTCAGAAGCCTCTAATGAAATTTTCCCTTTTTACTTTCGGTTTCTTTCTATTTTTAATTTTATATATATGACAATATATTTTGCAAGCTTTACAGGCAAAAAATCTGTTAAACGAGAAATTGGCAAATGGACCACTTGATATATAAGGGGAAAATCACGCAACTTAAATCACTCTTAAGAGAGCCTTATTATTATTTTTTCCTTCTTTTCTTTCTTTCTTTACCAGTTATTTACAAGTGGGGTAGGGTAAGAGGAGGAGAAATTTGAACCAGTAGCTTTTGTTTCCTGAGGCAAATTGAGCTATGCCTTAAGACAACTCAAAGAGGTTATTAAATTAACCATGTAAAAGAAAAGCATTGTTTGCATTAAAAATTCTAGGCCAGTATTTTTATACGGCCGCGTTTAGTCTAAAGCAAGTCTGCCAGTGGGTCTGAACGACGTCGTTTGAAGCAAAAATCACTGTCACATAGAGACGAAAAGAGCAACAGAAACAGGAATGAAAAACAATTGCAAGAGTCGCAAGACATCTAAAATTTCTTCAAATTACAATGAAATGGTGAGTTGTAAAACAGATTACAGATAACCCCACTGGACAAAGATATGACTCTTACCATACATCTGCTGCTACTGCTGCTGCATTTAGCGTATTGAATAAAAATGTATCATCTTAAAGAAGTAGTTATCTTCCAACTTTTTAACACATCAAAAAGAAACGGTGCATAATTTCTTCATGCTCCACCATTAAACTTGGCTTCATATACATCGGGTTGCTGCAAAACCAAGAGAAAATGTTTGTATAAAAATCAATTCAATAATTAAACACCAAGGTTTAACTTTACAAAAGACATAATATAAAAAGATTTTAACTTTACAATCCAAGGACCATGGGAAGCTGCGCGAGCATAATAGTAACACAATTAATACATTACCATGAACAAGGCTGAAATCAACCTACGGGCAAACCATCTCAGATGCATTGCACTTTGGGCAGCCATTGCCCCTTCCACAGTTTCAAACCGCAAATACACAAAACCAGCACTATTTCTGTATGCCATATCAAACAGGTTAGAAAGGAAAAATACGGCAAATCCGTTTCTAATATCCATAGACATGGATGCATTAATGCTTCTCAAAAAACAATTCCCACAGATAATGGGGATGAGCATTATACATTCATACACTTACTTGTCCACATGTGCATGTCTCACTCGGCCATATTTAGAACATTCTTCTTCCACGTCCTCTTTGATGTCCATATCAAAATCTGGATCCATCTGCATAAAAACTTCAAACATTAATATGTTGCAAGACGAAGCAACAAATAAAGCAAGAAAACCACAGACCTCCGTTGCTGGATCAAACATATTCTTTAATAGTAAGCACTCGCTGGGGCTTCCAACAGGTTCTGTGGCTGGGGTAGGAATAGCTTGCGCTGGAAGAACTGGCACAGAAACTGCAGCTTGCCCATTGACAGGCAAACTAATGGCTTGAGGATTTGGAGCTGACCCATTAATCATAGGAACTCCGAGAGAGCCCGCTATACTGCAAAATTTGTTGGGAAAAAGCTTAGGACTTGGTTATCATGACACGAAATAAGGACTGCTGAGACACAAACCTTGTGGCAATACCAGAGCGATCCAACTTCTGCATAAGCAGTGCTCTTGATTGAGCATTCAAAGACTGTACGGAAAGATAATTTATATCAGCGAGCAACTCATTCTGTAAAAATTTGACTACGCAACAAACATTATGGGCATTTAGTGCAAAAGAATTGAAACAAATATATATATATATATATATATATATAAAGAGACCCCCAGTTGATGCTAGGGGAGAGGATCTCCTCAGCTTTCCATCTTAATACTTGTCAACTTCAGAACAAATATCTATTTGGTAGTGAGTTTTCTATCATACCCTTCAGATTCTGCAGCTAAACTAATCCCATGAAAGAATAATCATTATTGTCATGCATGATTGCCAAGGACAAGCCCCCTTACTATGATGTGGACAATAATCTTAAAGTAACCATCTCCTAACCGTATTATGCTGCACTCTACTTATATTAAATGAGTATAATCATAATCCTTTTTTTTTTTCAGAGTAAGCATCATCATCATAATATAATAGACTGAACCAC
Organism: Carpinus viminea; assembly: GCA_013348765.1. Lineage (NCBI taxonomy): Eukaryota > Viridiplantae > Streptophyta > Magnoliopsida > Fagales > Betulaceae > Carpinus > Carpinus viminea. The sequence goes on from CP054667.1 coordinate 18,640,639, forward strand.
ATACTTGCACATCTTTATGGAAAAACTAATGTTCCTGCCTACATAATACATATGATAACAAATTTTAACTCACCAAACCACCCCCATCATCATCATCAAAGTCAGCAGTTTTTGCTCCAGTGTCTTGTGCTCCAACATGATCTGTAACAGATGAAACCTATATATACACAACAGTATTAATCACAACTACATTGACACAGATGTGCAAAAATAGGTAGTGATATAGAAGTACAAAAACATGTAACTAACAACAATATCAATGCAGGCAGGGAAAAAAACATTATCAATGCAGTACGATCAAATTGCTGTAGACACTTATGATATCCAAGTTAAAGAGCTTCATAACACAACCGTACCTTGATAGTTCGACCAGCTATTTCCACTTTTCCATTCAAAGATTGAGCTGCCTTTGCATCTTCAAGTTTAGCAAACTGTAAATGCATGAAGACCAGTGAACTAATTGCATACAAATTTATTAATTAAAAACAATCTTTCTACAGAGTCAACTGAAATATAATAATGCCTTGGAGAGAGGGGAAGTGTTGGGACTAGAATACATTACTGACTTGAACAAACCCAAAACCCTTGCAGTGTCCTGTCTCAAGGTCAAGAGGCAGTTGCACAAGCTCTACAGGACCAAATGGTTCAAAAATCTGAGCAAGCACCATAAACAATATGCATGTCATAAAAATTAGTAACATGTAACTGAGTGAGATCAAGAATTGCATAGATGGTGGTTTATATCCATCACATAAAAATGCAAATCAAAAGAATACAAGACAAAAGGAAACCATGTTAATGATAAATCAAGTCCAGTATGCAATTGCAGTACCGCTCTAAGTTGGGTTTCGGTCATGTTGAAGTGTAAGTTGCCCACATACAGTTTTCTATCAACTGCTCCATATGGACCTGCAAGACCACTTGAGCCCCCAGTAGAAGCATTAGATTGAACTAGATTCTTTTCAGCCTCGGAAGGTTTAACCATAACAGGTTGTCCAAGAAGAAGTTGGCCAGAGAGAGCAATTGCCATTGGCACAGACATTGCATCATAAAACTCAATATACCTGCAGAATTACCAAGACTTACAATAAGTTCTTCAGAACATGGGAGACTAAAAAGCTTGCAACCAAAACTTACAAAGCATATAGCAAAGAGATGTAGGGAAACAAAAACTCTAGTGCAGAGAGCTCAAGCTGAGTTTCTTTTGATGGATCTGATGGACTCATGTAAAAGAAAATGTTAGCCGATAAAAGTAAAAATAGTCAACAAATATTACATGACACACTGATCAAGGAAAAAGAAGAGAATTTTTTTTTTGATAAGTCAAGGAAAAACAAGAGAAAATCCCATTAGAAGAACGAGGAACCTTTTTTTTGGGGGGGGGGGGTTGTAGAGGAGAGAGAGATGCTGTGCCAATTATATTCATTATACAAAGCTTTTACGAAAAAGTGAAGTCTACAAAAGTTAAGGACAGGCTTTCAATCTGTGATGGGAGGTTGTAAATGGAAGGTAGACATGGACATAGAACACTCCTCACATCACATTGTATCTAGCTAATGAAATTTACAAAAGGACCCAAAGAAGTTTAAAACAACTCAGGTTTATGTCATCTACCTTGAGTACGCAGCAAGAATTGATTAAACATGAGTGCAAGGTATTCCCATCATCCCTCATCATTATCGCAATGCTAGTCCATTTAAGAATACAGTTAAACTTGATTCTTGTAAATGATATCCTAATAACTATTTTACAGTAGTACATGCATCAGAGTATAAAATTGTCCAACAAAAAGGGACATACCCAACTCCTTTTGACCGTCTTGAATTCCTGTCCATGATCAGCCGGACATCCCTCACCTGAAAATGGGGGGAGAAAAGCTAAAACACAAATAGAAACAGTCTAATTTGCAAGGATAGCAAATAGAGACAAACTGGATGATTACACTGCACATAGAAACACTTATATCGGGCCGTTCACAAGACTATCACATAACTCATATGTACGTTTCACTCACCCCACATATACAGAATGTTGAGACACAAGTAAGTCAATATACTACTCGTAACTGAAGGCAGAGGAGCATTTACTGCAACAGCAACCAAATGTATCTCAATAACATGGACACATAATGTTTGAAGCATTGTCTCATGCAACAAAATTGTAATTACTTAAACACATGTAGGAAGAAAAGAAAATTTTGAGTGGCATTGAAACCATCACAAGATGACAATATGAAAATAACATTTTGAGAGGAAATTTTTTTTTTTTTAAAGTACCATTTTGAGGAAAAAAAAATATACAGTTTATTGCAAGAGAAATCCAACTATTCCAATGATCTGCAGACTATAAAGAAATAAAAAATTTGACCAACCTTGCCCGCTCTTGAGAAGAACTCATATACATCCCTCTCAGTTGCTTTCAAAGGCATCTGCAATCACCAAATTCATAACAGCAGAGAAAACAAACAAAACACATTAATAACATTTATGCTTACTTAAGTTACTTGCATTTCAAAGACATAAATATCTAGTAGAAAAGAGTCTACCTGGTATGCAAAAACAGTTCTCTGATCCCTTTCTGGATCTGCTTCCGGCTCCACTACTTCTTTCTTATCTTTGAATCTCCTGCCACCAATACAAGTTTCAATATAATGAGAAAAACAAGGTAAAAGAATTATAGAATGCTAATTAATACATTATTACAACAAAATTTTTGAAAAAGTTGCTGGTAATAGTCAATCATGCCCATACATAAAAATATGCATAAGATCAAAAGAGTTATTTTGCCCCCTTTTGTTGAATCAGCAGGTATGCTAGTGAAGCAACTTTCAGAACCGCAAGGATCATATAGATTTGGGGTGATGCCCTTGTCATATAAGCATATAGATATAGAAATAATTCAGATACATGCAATAATAAGATGAACATGCACCAAGAATTTCCCATCTAGGTGTTGTTGGATTGCAAGGGAATGCATTTCCATCATCTATACTTTACCTTAATCAACTGCTCCTTCTCCTAGTGATCTTCCAATTGAGAAAACAAATACTGACTCGTGACTATCATGCATCATGTAGCATTTTAATACCAAATTTTCCTCTCTATAATGGTGAATTCCTAATTCATTGCCTCAAAAGCTAAAACCAAATAGAAACAGTTTAAAAGCTCCAAATTGACTAGTCCTATTAAAGTGATAGCAAAGATGTGGCCAACGTTTTTCCCTAGATGGTTACAATTAGTATCAAAGTCACCTAATAATGCCAATGTAATACTGCCAGTACTACATGATGTAACCCTAACAAGGACATCAAGGGTTAAAAGTGGTGAGTTTGTAGTACCTCGGTCCCATATTGGAAAATAAATACTGCACATAAAGTGAGTGGTTTATAAAGGCACTCATGGGTGCTACATCTTACATTGCTTGCTTACTAAGTAAAACTTAACTTTATAAGTGATTTTAGAGAAGCTCCAAATTGACTAGTCATTTTGAAGTGATAGCGCAGATGTGACTAACATTTTATCCTAGGTTTTTGCAACTAAAAGAGAGAAACCAGACAAGAAATCCCAATGAGGGAAGGGAGCAGGAAGTACCTAGAGCTTCTAGTTAATAGAGCCACCTAACGTTTCTCCCTTGCACTAACACTTACAAACTCTCAAAAGTGAGTGGAGTGCCCAATACCTACTGGGGATGGACTTTCTAACAAGGGATTGTGTGGACCCTCAATCCCTAATTGACTCACCCCCCTAAAAAAAAAAAAACACCTTTGTCCTTCACTCTACATATACTCTGTATACAATCTAAAACTTTGCTGCCTCCAACACCTTGAATCCTCCCTAACCCTAGTTATTGTCTCTTGCAAAAGCAAGCTCTTATTCATCTCCCAAACATCCTAGCTCTTTATCTATTCAATAGTTTAAACTACAACAATTGCTCATTTTACTCCCAAACACTTCAAAAATAGAGACGTTAGAAAGAAACCTAGTCTTTAACATCTCCATCACAGAGAAGACCTGCAGGTAAGATAGCAAAACAAAAAGACTTCCCCACCATCTTTTGCTGAATCACTAACTGACTTCCCCCATCCCTACTGGGGATGGACGTTCTAACAAGGGATGGTGTGGACCCTCAATCCCTAATTAACTCACTCCCCCACCCCACCCCCGAAAAAAAAGACCCTTGCCATTCACTCTACATACACTCTGTATAGGCTCTACAATCTACATACTTTGCTACCTCCAACACCTTTAATCCTCCCTAACCCTAGCTGCTGTTGTCTCTTGCAAAAGCAAGCTCTTAATCATCTCCCAAACATCCTAGCTCTTTATCTATTTAATAGTTTAAACTCGAACAATTGCTCATTTTACTCCCAAGCACTTCAAAAATAGAGACCTTAGAAAGAAACTTAGTCTTTATCATCTCCATCGCAGACAAGACCTGCATGTAAGATAGCAAAAACAAAAAGACTTTCCCACCATATTTTGCTGAATCTCTGATTGACTTCCCAAGGCGATTGATTGACTAAGAAGCAACCCCTTTTTGCATATTCTTGCCCTCTCTACCTCGGAACTAGGACACTTTTATCTTTTCAGCGTTAAAAGAAAACTTTTTAAGGGCTTTCATCATTTTAAAAGGCAATTGATTTTCAAATTACACATTTAGATCACGAGTGTCACATAACCAACTTCAATTATCTCAAGCAATGGGACACTAACAGAGAAGGCTACTGGAAAAATAACCAGAGCTCACTGGAATGTTTTAAAAATGTTAAAAAAATACAAGGGCAAAATGAAACTTGACCCAAACCTCTGGATTGTACAGTGCAATCTCACAGTCTAGCCTAGCTTTATATGTGAAAGAATGAAGTCAACCCACACAACCAGGCCATATAGGCATCAACTTAAGGAGAAGGAAAAAGAAAAGAGGGGGAAGAGAAAATGCAATCCCATTGCAACAAAGTCCGTCCACAAACTAACTAGATGCTAATTCAAACTTCTAATCTTAAACAGTAAGGTTGAAACTCTTTTTTTTTAAAAAAAGTAATTTTTTGTCCCATAGGGAAGGAAATGGGAGATTTGAACCAATAGCCTCCGTTTCATGAGGCATAGTCCCTAGTTAATTGAACTACCCCTTAAGGGAAAGGTTGAAACTCTTTATTATATCAAGTTGCTAATAATGTTTCTGCAACCTAATTGACATCAGGCCGTTGGCTATCATAAGAGCAGAACTGCATGCCCCTAAAGTTGTATTATTTTAAAGATTATTTTAGGTGAGACAAATCCAAACAAATATGATACATACACACTTATATATATATTGATTTGGCACTGGGTATCTGGAGCATCGCTCCGACTAATCCCAGGGGTGCACAAGTCCTCGACAAGGAGTTCCCACAAGTGCACCTCAGTTAATTCAAGGGGCGAACCCCCAATCCGATGGCCCCAAGAAGCAGTTTGTACTTAGTGGGTTTCAAACCTAAGACCTTGAGGAGCATACTCAAAGTCCCAAGTAGTACTCACTTCACTTATATATTTTAGAATTAGAATGTGAGTACTACTGACTCTATTAATCACCAGAGAAGTGAAACTTAAAAGTACACAAATAGGCATGCTTTTAACATGCCCCTGCCTGATCCCCTCAATAAACAAAAATGGAATGCATAACATAAGTATGAACATAAAAATTAACAAGGAAATGGATAGACAACACTAAAAAAGAAATGAATATGACAACTTGCTCATAGATTGATCGTCAACAACGTATCAAGGAAAATCCATTTGATTTGGCCTTGAACTATACAAGAGTTTTGCGAAGTTCAGCTGAAACATGCAAAGAAATAAGTGCTTGGTTTTTGTCTTCCAAAAGGTATAAAAACAGAAATATATCAACCTATATGTGCAAAATATAGAAACTCTAAATCATGGTGCACAAGCACCAGAATATTAAACACATTTGGAGCAGCATACTTAAAAGTGTTGCTAAACCAAAAAATTTAAATCCTAAAACACCTCTCTTTCTTCCTTTCTTTCTTTTTTCCTCTCATTTTGGGTAAGTAATAGCCCGCTTCTATATATCTCATTATGTAACAAAATAACAACTTGGGCTTAACCAATAATTTACACGGATTGCAAACCGAACAACAAGAATGACCGGTTTGAAACAAAAAAGCTTGCACTAAAGCTAATAGGCACATATCAATTATACTTTAACTCTATGATTCCATAACTAGAACCCAAATACGAACCCAAGACCCAAGTTGGCATTCTACAAATTTGTGCATTAAATTCAATTTTCTTTCTAAAATCACCAACCAAATTAGACGAACCGCAACAAAAAAAAAAACGAAATAGATTTAAAAGAAAGAGATAATAAATTTACCTGCTCTCTCTCATCTCTAAGTCTCTGTCCCTCTCTCGGTCCCGGTCCGACCGGCTCTGGCTTCTCCGAGACCTTTCCTTCTCGTCTCTCTCCCTTTTCTCCTTTCTCTCTCCTCTCCCTCTCTTTCTCCTTCTCTTTCTCCCTTCTCTCCCTCTCCTTATCTCTCTCCCTTCTCTCTCTCTCCCTCTCCTTATCCTTATCTCTACTACTACGCTCTCGCTCTCGCTCGCGATCCTTTTCTCTCTCCGGGTCTCTGTGATGCCGATCCTTATCGCGATGACTGGACCGCTCTCGGTCCCGGTCGCGGTCGCGCTTGTCGCCGCCGTTCTCTTCGTCGGCTCTGGACCTCTTGCTCTTACGGTCGTCGCCGTCGGCCAGAGCGGGATCTTCCTCATCCATGTCTCGCTTCCTGTAGCTCCTCTCGGTGCCCTCCTTGCTCTTGCTCTTCCTCTTCGAGTCTCGGTCGTCGTTCTCCTCCACCGTCTTCTCCAAGTACTCGTAAGCGTCGAAGTCCATGGGTTCCTCCTAATCGAAACCCTAGACTTGCAGAGTGTGTGAAGGGGCAAAACGGTGCGAATTTGCGAACCGATTGGGATTTTTTTCCTTTTGGATATTTCTAGGGTTTTGGGAGGCCTTGGGCTTAAGCTTATCTATGATCCGGGAAATGGACTCGGATGTAATTTTGTCAAAAGACGCTGTCCCTCTGAGGAAAGGACACCAGAGTTGAAGCCCAAGGAAAGTGAGCGGATTTGGGCGGGACGTCCCGACCCGAGCTTGAACCCTTTTTTTTTTTTTTTCTATTTAAAGTTTGGTTTCATTATTTTATTTTATTAGGAGATTAATAAACATTATCAATAACAAATAATAAAAGTTGAGGGGTGGTCCACCAGCCTCTTAGGAGTGGCTTAACCACCTCTAAGGTGGCTGAGGATGCCAACTGCCAAAAAAAAATTGTTGCTAGAAAAAGTCATCACAGCCTGAATAAGTCATATTTGTTAACCTTTAAGTACAAGATAACCAAGGTTACATATTATAAAAGTTTAGATCACTTATAAATTGTAGCGCTCTCAAATTAATTAACTAGTAATTACCTTAATGTGTCATTTCTACTACTGTAATATAAAATATAAATGCAGTGAAAAACGTAACATTAATCTAAGCTAAAATACAATTTATCATGATATTCTTTCTTCTTCTTTTTCTCCTAAAACAAAAACAAAAATAAAAACAAAACAAAACAAAACAAAAAAAAATCCTTATCTTTATAGCCCTTTTATGTCCCTCCAAAACTAATGTTTTACTTAAAAATTATCATTGAATTTGTAATAAATTACTATGAGATTTTGATCAAATAATAATTTTAATAGTCACATGAGTTTTAAAGGAATACAAGAGAAACATGAAAATGAAAAGACATTTAGCATTTACTCATATTGAAAACATTTTTCATGGTTTGGCTGATGCGAAAAATATTTCCCCCACTACAACTAAAACCAACCAAAAACTGCTCCAAAAAAAATGGTAGCACTGGGAGAAGGGCTAGGTTTCTTCTCGTGGCAAATTTGCTTTGGACTTGAAAATCATTTTTCAAGTCCGAAAAATAGAAAAAATATTTTTGAAAAATGCCTCACATCGAAACAAAGGCAGCCTAATATAAATTTTTCCAATTCCACATATACCCCGAAGGAATATATATATATATATATATATATATATATATCAAAAGAGGGAGAAAACAAATACTGTTCTGCAACTCTATTAAGATTATCTAAACAATCCCAATGGCATCAGTTCCAACGATTGGGAAGCACATTACAACACAGCTAACAACTCTAAGGATTATTGCCAGTTTATTAAAAGGCATCAAACATCAAATGTCTCCGGCATTTTTTTTTCCTCTTTTGGGACCGATGATGTAATAGAACATACAATATGATCATAGTATACAAATACAACAATGAAAATAAGCAGTTGCCCCCCCCGCACCCTTCCCTCCAGACACCAAAACTAACTTAGAACTACAAATCAAAGTTTTGATAAAAAAGAAATACAAAAGAAAGTGGACATAAGAAAAGAGTTCATCCTAAAGCCTGCTGCAATGAGCCTACAGTTCTGGAATGTGAATGTGTAATTACAATGTTGCCAGGCTTCATGCCTTGTCTTTGATGCCATTAGGCTATTCTGTTCAATGGGATTCTCTCATTCTGTCTAGCAACCCTTTGCAGAGGAGAAATAGTTTGCGGCATTGTCATACCTCCAGAAACAATGATCTCTGTAGTATTGCCCAAAAAAATGTAAGGAAAAACAGAAAAAGGTCCATATTGAAAGCTTCAGAGCAAATATATATTTCAGAACAGGATTTCAGAGGGACAGGTAGAGTGGTATATAACTAGAAGGGCGTCTTACATGTTTAATTAATGCTACTGATTAAAGACATGCTCAAACTGGTGGTTTGCACAAAAGATAGAGGCAAATACTACTATAAGCAAGACCAAAGTTAAACCAAACAGTTTAACCACTCATGACCACGAAAAGGGGGAAGAAAAATCTTGCCAAATATAATATAAAATCTAGTATGGGATTTTTTTTTCAGACAATTGATTTGTCTTCCTATCTTTCTTTTTTCCAACAAGTGAGTGAACACAAGGAGAGGGTAAAGGAAGAGTCAAATGAGTGACCTCGGCTTCTTGAAGCGTGCCTCAGGCCAGATGTGCTACCCCTTGGATTTCTAGAATATTGATTTGCATCCAACCCAATCACACGTACTTATAAAGTTTTACGTAGTTAATATATGTAATAAAATGTGATTGATATAAAAAACATCCTTCAAGAATAAAGAGGAAAAGGACCAAGACACAGTCACAAATGAGAAGCTGTAAAAAGTACATTGATTCCTTAACATATACAGTGATTAAAACAAAAGAGTAGACATAGATAGCTATAGTAAAAATAGAAAACTTACCAATGCCTTCTCGGATAGAAAGATTTGGTCTAATGATCTCTTCAGAGTTGACTAGAAATATATCGCCAATGTAGAGATGGTTTGTTGGGACAAAAACACTACATAACTCTTCATCTTCATTATCTCTCTGGGGTAAAAACAACCAACAAAAAAACAAAGATGTGTAATTTGTAAAACACAATAAGCAGGCTAATACAACAAAAATCCCATGTCAATCAGTTACCTTCACATTTGAACAAATATAAAAAGAGATAGCCATTAGAAACCTAAGATCAGAATCTATTTCCATTCAAAATGAGAAAATCTTAAATCAGAGTGACCTGTCATGTAGACTTCTTTAACTATAATTTCCAGTCTGGGCAAATAAACCTCATGGAAAACAGCTTACAAGATAATAATAGTAAACAAAAGAACCAATAATTCATCTGAAAGTGACTCAAGCATTAAGGTTCAATACTATCAAGAAAATTTTGGTTTCATGGGATAAGTTTTGAAAGATAAAAAGGAATAGTTCAAGGAATACCTGAAGAGTGACAGTTGATGTGATAAAACCAAAGGCATATTCACCAACACGTGGGTGACGGATAATTGCTACCTCTTTGAATGCCGTGGTATTTTGGTCTGCAGAGAATGTAATGGCATCATGCCAGGTTAAAGCATGTTTTATAGAGTTGCCATATTATTAAGAGGAAATGTCAAAATTGATCAAAATCTGGCTATTGAGAGTTGCCTTAATCTTGCTAATAAAATTGATCAAAATATCAAAATTTAGGGCCAAAATAAAACTAGCTTCCATACTACCATTCAAGTAGCAGGTGGAAGGTAACATACATAATGCATGTAACTTTTTTTTTTGATAAGTAATAACCAGTCTTATTAAAAGCGTAAGGCGCCCCTAAGCGTGAGGCACCTCTAAGTACTACCATTCAAGTAGCAGGTGGAAGGTAACATACATAATGTACGTAACTTGCCAGCCATACTATAAAGAGGAAAGCAATTTCAGGCATGTATGTGAGCATTCAGCATACATATTAGCAAAAAAATTACGGAAGATTCAATCGCATCATCAAAGAAGTTTAAGAAACATATATAAGTGATTATCCTAAAAGCTTAAATTAATAAGAAGAGGTAAATTTAATCATTTAATTTATATTCTAACACTCCTCATATGTGGACTCAAACTCTCTTTTAATAGATGAGGCCCAACATGTATTTAATTTAAATGGAGTGAAATTGGTAAATGTAATTATTTAATCAATACTTTAATATTCTCACTCACGTGTGAGCTCAAACTCCCTTTTATTAATAGGTGAGTGGAATATTTAATTTAAAAAGGGTGAATTGACAAAGTTAGGATTTAAACTCTGATACCATGTCAAATTACCACTTATTCTAATAGTTTAAGTTGATAGGAAGATGTAAATTTAATTATTTAATCAATATTTTAGCATTCCCTCTCACCTGTAGGATCAAACTCCATTTTAAAAAGTGAGGTCCAACATGTGAAATTTTAATTTAAATGGGAAGAAAATTAGTAAATTAAATCATTTAATAAATACTTTAATAACCTCTGCTCTACTCAATGAAAGCCTTGCACAGCGGCATTCTCGCTTAGGGCACCCAGCATTTTGTGTTGCTTCTAGAGTCATGTCTAAGTTTGGTCTCCCAATGTTGGCAAATAAAACAGCACTGTCGTGCCAAGCGTGTCTTAGCTCTAAGAGTAAATAATTAGCATTTTCTTGGTCTTCCACCTGTAACAACTCCTTTAGAGTTAATTTACATTGGTGTTTGGGGTCCTTCCCCTATTTGTTCTCAGTTTGGTAAATAAATATTGTGACATTTTTTTATGCTTTTAGCAAATAAATATGGTTATTTCCTATGACTCACAAAAGTGATGTTTCTATCGTTTTTTCTTCTATTCCAAAAATATGTTAAGAGATATTTTAATCACAAAATTAAAATTGTACACTCTGATTGGGATGGGGAGTACCGCTCTCTCACAAAATTCTTCAATTCATTGGCATTTGTCATTGTTTTCATCCTCCCATACTCACCAATAAATGGTGACAGTGAATGCAAACACTGCCACATCGTAGAAACGGATCTTGCCTTACTTTCCATGCTAATGTTCCGCTTTGGTTTTGGGACGAGGCTTTTCAAACAGCTTGCTACCTTATCGATCGTCTTCCCACACCACTACTTAAAAATTCCTCTCCTTATGAAAAGCTTTTTCACACCACCCTAGGTTATTCACTTTTGCGAGTCTTTGGGTGTGCTTGTTGGCCAAACTTATGACCTTATAATTCCCACAAACTCCAACCTCACTCTCTTCAATGTGTCTTTCTTGGCTATAGCCTCATTCACGAGGGTTGCAAGTGTTTTCACATTTCCTCCAAATGCACTTACATTTCCCGTGATGTTGTCTTTGGGGCATCCAGTTTTCCTTTTAAACCAAAGCCCAAAACTGACTCTACTCCATCTCAGTCTTGTTTGCCCGTTCTATCCATTCAGCCCATGGTGTCATCGTCTGGGCCCCATGCAAAAGAACATCCTCAAGCCCTCTGCACTTTTCTTATTTCTAATATTATTCTCTTTTTTGTTTTAAGAACTCCAAAAATTTCAGCAATTCAGAATTTAACCAATTTAGGTTGCATATTCATATGCAGACAGTCATAGCAAAATGCTGAATAAACTCCTAGGTACTATGAATCTAATGTTTACATATCAAGTGCAATAGTTCCTGTAGTATGATCATCTAACCAAGTTACACATTGTGATTGCATGCCAATGAATAACAAAGAAAGTATTCTATTTTTTTATAACATAACTATCAACAAAAAATTAATACAATGGCCTGATGTGACATCCCTAGCTAAACAAAGCACGAGTGGTCCAGTGACTCTCTCAAGAAATAATGTCTGAGCATTTCAATTCCCATTATCCAACTAGATATACTTAGTAAGCGAGCAAATAAGAATACAAATAAAATTATGTATTACCAGGAGAAATTGCAGCACTAATTTGTTTGGAGGCTGAGTATATATGTCTAATAAATGGCATCCGCTTTATAAACCATTCTCCAAGTGAGAAAAGAGTGCCACCAATCCATGAAGAAACAAAAACACCAACAAAGAATACGAAAAGTAAAGATGTGATAAACCCAAGTCCTGCATCACAAACCAAGTGTCATGAGACACATAATCAAAGATGTTGAATACAAAGGCCGTTTGAAGAATAATCACCAAGAGAATGATAAAAATTAGTTCAATAAAAACTGGGTGAAGCAGAAAAATGTCATCATACGACACAGCAGATTTTTACATCTATAAATGAATTTGATGTCATAGTAAATACACTATCATAAGAGTAAATATCTTTTGAGACATGATCAACGAATTATAGTCCAGTCAAGCCATACTAAGAAACCAGCAAAATGGGGGTCAATGGAATCCACATCATCGTTAAATTCACTAATGCCCACAACCACCAAGGTTCCTTAACAATTTCGAATTCCAACCAAACCCTGTCACATTCTAGACAAGTTCAAGTTCCCACCACACCAAACGCCTGGTTTTCACAATCCAAAAGGTAGCTCATAAAATTGGGAGACTACAACTACAAGGGTAAGGGAAATTCAAAACTTCCTAGAGCAACAGATAAACAAATGTTGAGTAGCCTAGATTTCTTCCTTACATTTTTCTAAAACAATTTTGAATTATTTTCAGCTGAGCTTCCTCAATCATGTACAAAGAGAATATCTCTAATTTAGAATGCATTTACAAAGTCAACAATTATTAAATAATGCTCAAGTTTAGCAATACATGTTCCCATACTTCTTAAAAGGCAGCATTCATCACTAATTGTACATCCAAAACTTACCAAATATGTCAATGCCAAGCTGGGCATATATTGGACTGAAGAAACCATCAACAAATTGAACAAACCACCACGTAACGAAAAACGTAAATGCAACCGGGAACAGAACTACACTGCGATGTCACAGTTCAAAGCAACGTTAGGCTCAAAGATAAGAAATTGATAACCAATCAGAACATCAAGAGCAACCAACAGCTGAGCTTCTTACCATCCAGTCATAAACTTCTTCGAGACCCAACTCTGAAGAACAAAACAGCAAGCCTGAACAAGTGAATGGAACAAGCAATCAGAAGTTTTTGTTATAAGCAACGTAAATTCATTAAAAGCACGCAACCCTAGTACACATAAAATATACAAGAGAACCCCTCAAGTATAGAAAAAGAAGAACAAATATAAATAATAATAATTGATAAATAAATAAAAAATTAAATTAAATATAAAAAAATTAATTAATTTTAAAATTTTAAAATATAATAATAAAAATTATAAAAATAATAAAATAAAATAAAAACCACACACTCATAAGAATTAGAAACAGGCAAACTATTACATGCCACCTTCATGAATAAAGGGATTGTAACATCATCTTATTTAGCTCTAGTAATCCATGCTCACAATCTTCAAAAGAATCAAAACTTGCATTCCGCTCTTTCCAAGGACACCACATTAAACAGAAAGGAGCCGACCTCCATATTTTCAATGCAGTACAGTTTCCCAATTATCCCCTCCAACTCACCAACAACTCGCTCACACTTCAAGGCATAAACCAAGCAACACCAAACAACTAAAAAGGCGCACTCCACAATTCTGTTGCAACCTCACAATGGAAGAGAAAATGATCAATAGACTCCCCACCTTTCTTACACATACAGCACCACTCTACCACAATAACATTCATCTTTCGAAAATTATCCAAAGTTAAGATTTTTCCTAAAACTATCGTCCACACAAAGAACGTCACTTTGGAGTGAGCCTTATTTTTCAAATACTCTTCCAAGGAAAGGAGAATTTACCGAAGTAGATAACTTATAGTAGGACTTTAACTTGAAAAGACTTCCTCCCAGAAGGAATCCATCATATTTTATCCTCACTTTCATGCCTTACTCTTTGAGAAAACAACTCAGAGAAACTAGAGACCATTTCCATCTCCCAATCATGCACAGCTCTTATAAAGAAAATATTCCAATAAATGTTTCCATTCCAGAACTGCATATGATCTGCCACCAAAGCATCCTTACCACAAGCAATTGTGAATAATTTCATAAATGAGAACTTCAAAGGCTATTCTCCACACCAAACATCATGCCAAAACCGCACTTTAGATCCACCTCATACGTCACATGTTTAGAAAAACCTGGCATGTTCATTTTTTTACATCAACAAAACAAAAACTATTCAAATATGACAACATAAATTCAAAAAATTTCCAGCACAAAAACACCAATATGCTTAAGGGAGACAACAAGGGACATGTTTTACATGCAAATATCCTAATTGGTACAAGACCAGATTTGAACTAGATCATTTCTAACTCAATGGTGGAAATAGGGTGATCCAAGTAATATTCTTAAACTGTACCGCATAACTCTTGAGTTTGAGATAGATTTTGAGGCTAACTAGGGGGAGAGACAAACAAATGTCAAAGGCATCCTTCTGCAATAGCTTCCTAAAGTTATTCCAGTTATTGGAATACACATTTGATCCCTCATTTGTGGTTGCTACTTGCTATTATTGAGTTGAAAGAGTCTATCCTTGCATGCGCTGCTTGATAATACTTACTTTACATGATCACTCTAGAAGATCAAGAGATCATCCAAAATTCTATATAACCAAGTGGGATTCACTTAGATAGTGGCTTTACAACAAGAGAAGAGGATACCATTTTATACGAAATAATGATCCATGAGAACCCGAAAGACAGAAGATCATTAAGAATTTGAAAGAAGGTTCCCTGCTCGTTCATTTTTGTGATATGCATGTGTTATTGGTGAAAACTTTCTCGTCTAAAGTATGTGATGTCCTCTAGTTCCACTTTGTATATTTCTCTATCAACACCACCTCTTGAAAAGCTATAAATGGTGTTCCTATCTTGAGGAGTCCATTAAAAACATATCTTGAACAACTAACTGCAGGATCTTTTGCAAAAGTAGAGAAGGGAACAGGTCTAAACTGCTAGATGAAGTGACAACCATCTCACTCATATCATGAGCAGGACTCGAACCCGCACTTCTGGATGAAATCATCGCATTTCAACCATGACGAGTTCATATGCCGGCGGCTATTAACAGCACCTCTTATAAAAACTTGAGATTATATTCCCATCTCTAGAAGTTCATTACCACTGATACTGCTCACAATTATACTTGCAAGCTGGCAAAACAACTGATAATCATAGATTTACCACATAGTCATATCGCCTTCAGTTGGTCTGCCACTTAATACAGTACCTCTTACAAAAAATGAGAGAAAAGAAAAAGACTCCTAATAACAACCACAATGATATTTACAATGACAAAAAAAAGACCGTTCAATTGAAACTTCTCTTTGAAATTCTACTCCACTTGTGGATACCATCCATCTACTAAATATTTCTTCCAAATTTGAAGTTTATAACGTCAAGCACTCAAAGACCTCTCTTTCCCGTCTCTATCCATTTCTACTTGATGTAAGTTGTAAGTCCTGCAAACTCTTTTTTTCAAAAATGATCTTGCAATTTACTTATCAAAAATAAAAAATAAATAAATTATCTTGCTACTATTGTAGAATGACAACAGGTTAGCTGCTTTAAAATGTCAGGCCTAAATTATGAGTGACATGTGTTCTTTCCATGATCTTTTGAATGATTAATAGGAAGAATTGGAGGGCTTGGACATCAGTGCCAACACAATGCCTTGCCTGGTAGCATGCTTCGCATATATTCAAAGGGTTTTTTTTTTTTTTTCCAAAAACCACAGTAGTGATAGTTTGTGCAAGCCTCTCAAGTTCTCTTTTTTTTCCATGCTTTTTCTATACCTTTTTTTTTTTTTTTACCTCTTACATACTTTTGTTTTTATAGCAATCACACCAATTCTACCCGTATTCTTGAACAACCCACAAAATTACTATATTTGCCTCAGCCATTCTGTCATGTAAACAAAAACCCATATCTATTCCAAGCTACTAATCAAAGAAAAAGCCACTGGTACTTCAATAACTCATCATTAACACTCAAATCTCCGAAATACCACGCTTATACAATTAACAAGTAACCTTAAGCTTTAGTCTCTCTCTTTTTTCCTTGCTTTTGTTTACAGTGAATCCAATCTTTAGGAAGTAACAAAGAAAGTAAAATTGTTTGCAGAGCCAGGATCCAGTGGATCCGCGTAAAGCTGGAAGTGAAACAAAGTATTTGGACGGTGGAGATTGAAGAAAAGGCGGACCTTACGAGTGGAGGAGTTGGGGGAGCCAGGTGGAGACTTGGCTGGATCTTCGCCTCCATTTTCAGCTTGACTCAGCGGTATCGACGTCGATTCCTTCTCCTCCGCCATTTGAGGGACTTGTTGACCTGCCCTGCTTCTTCCCTGATATTTCGACCTTTGTGTGTTTGCCTGTTTGTGTGTGAGAGAGAGAGAGTGAGAAATTAATGTAATGACCAAAGAGATGATGGAGACCCAAAAAACCGATGCAAATGCATACTTGGACTTTAAGCAATAAACTTTCATTTGATTGTGGTTGGCTGTAACGGTAAATTGCACCGTAAGCAATGCCACATGGAATGTGGATTTTTTTTTTTATGTGTGGAATGTGGAGTTGGGTCTCAATTCTTTCTATAGGTAATTTTTAAGTAATTTTAAGAGTCATTCTTGTGTTTATTTTAAGTATATTCAAAAATAATATGACTATTAAAGTTATTATTTGATCAAAATCTAATAATAATCAATTACAAGTAATAGTAATTTTAATAGTCACGTCATTTTTAAAGTTATTCAAGAGAGACAAAAGAGTGACTTGTAATATTACTAGTAGTTTTGAGATAGTGTTGAAAAAATGCAAATCCTTTTCTCCTAAATCCCTTAGAGCATTACAATGGAAGTAAATATCATTTTATCTAAAATAATTTCTTTAAATTGATAAAATACCATCTACATTGGATAAGCTAAAAAATGTAGAATAAATTTTTTTGATAAATGAGCTAAAAAAAAAAATGTAGCAATATTAAAAAGAAATTATTTTCCTACATTTTCTATCTGCATTTTTTCTCCCACTATCTCTCAAAATTTTCTTCCCACGTTTTTTTTATTGTTTCTCTCACCTATTTTCTCTTTTTCAAAATTTTCTCCTACTATTTCTCTATCACATCTCATTTTTCCAAAATTTTCTCATATTATTTCTCTCTCCACATCACTTTTTCTCAAAAGTTGAAAAATAAGATATTAAGAAAATACAATCATTATAAAAAATAAAAAATAATTAAAATTAAATGATATAGATAAAATATAACTAATCGATGTAGGAAGTCCTTAAAAGTTATTAAGCTAAACTAGATAAATTGAGTTTTGATGAGCTATTTTACATAAAAAATTAGCTCCTCCATTGTGAATGCTCTTATGGATTTGGCAAAATTACATAAATTTTCAATAGTCTATTTTTAATGTTATTCTCTCTTTTTTATTTAAAAAAAATAAAGAGTAAAGTTTACATATTCCTTCAAATTATCACTCAATTGATAATGTCCATCCAAACTTTTAATTGCAACAATATCTCCCAAACTACCAAGATTTGTCAATGTCCTCCTAATGATAAAAATATCCTTAATAAAATTTTAAATAAAACTAACAAATTAAAAAAAAATGGAGTGGAAATTAAAAAAAAAATCGTTTTTTAATGAACTTTCTTAACAAAATTTTGTTTCTTTTTTTGTGCTGAATTTTTTAAGGAAATTTTTTACTTTTTGACAACAACAAATTAGGGTCAATTTTGTCTTTTTGTTGGCCTTGAAGACATTGACAATTTTTTGATAGTTTGGAATGAACATTATATCAATTGAAAGTTTTTTTTTCAAGAAGAATTGAAAGTTTGAAGTATGTGGATTTTACCCAAAATAAAATAAAATATCGATTGTTACAAAAACTACAACGCATATGCTGTAGGTTTTTTATATTGTATTTAAGCCGAACTCATTCCTTCTAACTTTACTATAAATTTTATTAGTTTGTTACTCAAGAAAGTTTAGTATTAGAGGTAAAGTACTCTATTCATTTTCTCATTATTTGTATTTTTGTTTCATTTCATCTAATGTGATATAATATTCACCATATGAAAATTATACACTATTGTAAAATTTAATCTTGATTATAAAATTGTTTCCTTTTATTCTCTTTAAAAAAAGAAAAAGAAAAAGAAAAGAGGATCTCAATTCCGATCAATTGATTTTTGATAAGATGAATCATTCTCGATAAATACTTCAATTGGCTAGAGACAATATCTCGTGAAACAGAAGTCATTAATTCAAATATCATCTCCTCCTTACGTAAACATATCAAATAAATATATGGACCTCTACCAACAACGTGGGAAATATATTGCCTTGTCAAATTTTTTTTTTTTTTTTTTTGTGTTCACACAAGAGGGAGAAAAGATTGCCACTTCATGATCGTAGGATTGAATCTCTTAGGGACATTGCCTAATCAATTAATTGAGGTCTTAAGTGATAAATGAAGGAAATTAATAACTTCTTCTTCTTTGTAAATTTATGATGTAGAGTTTTACCTAAATGATTAACCAGATGATGGGCCTAAATGGAGTTACGTAACATATTATAGGTGCTCGTTGAGAGAGAAGTTTGATTGGGGGGTTTTTAAGCAATAAACAACATTTTGGGTCCCCCAAAAAACAAAAGCAACTGGGCTTCAATTCTCCAGGGCCATATGGAATTCTTTTGATGCTTCATATTTAAGGACAATGTACAGCCCGCTCCCAAAGTCCACGATCCAAGATGAGGCTTGCTCAATTAACCAGTATATTGTACCGAGGCAATAATTTTAAGGATAAATATGAGTTTAACATTTTTTTATTTTTTTCACTCAAGTTTCATTTTGTATCATAGGTGATGATTTTTTTCATGGGTAAATACAGAGACAGTACCTTCCTCAATCTATTGGCTCTAAAGTTAACAGAAGTCCATGTCAACCCAATCAAAAGTGATTACGTTAATCTTTTGGCCATAAAAATACTTAGTTGTGTTTTTTTTTTTTTACATGTTTACACAAGAAAATGGGGGATAGATTCGAACTAGTGACCTGCGCTTTATGAGGCGTAGTTCACAGTCGATTGAACTACCCCTTGTGGACCTCCAAACTAAGTGATCTCTGCTTAGTTGCGTTTTTAAATTGTACATTTCAAAATCATTATTTTCATATAACATTTTTAAAAACTGTAAACCCAGATGAACCCTTATTATGTAAGTAATAAGTTTTCCATTGCACGTTATTTGATAAGGGTTATGAGGTCACTTGGTCTTATTATTAAGAGAAATAATGGTAATAGAGGGGAGGGGGCAAATGAAGTTTTTGAATGGTTATATAGTTCGTAATCACTTTTTAAAGTTTGATAGGGTGATTGCAACTTAGGTGTTAAGAGGGATGAATATAGTTTTCTCAAAAAATTAGAAAAAAAAAAAATTGCTAATTTGGTTTATAAATACATGGCGTTTCAAAATGAACAAATAACTCTACGTACGATATACCTATGTAATAAATAAATAATTTCATACAAATTTCAGTAAGGTCATTATGAAAGTACAAATTTACCCATTAAATACAAAACTTATAAAAAATTATATATATAACGAAAAAGAAGAAAAAAGGAGAAACATAATTGTTAGGGCATTGTAATTTGTCAGGGTGCCCGACTACCTTTATCTTCAGCTTAAGCAGCGTCGAGCAACTGGAAATGAAGGCCTACATGAGCCTCTACTAGAGGCACACAACATAAAAATCATTATTAGATTTTGATCGCATTTTGGCACATGAGATGTCATCGCAGTGTTTGGTGGATATAGGTGGGCACTTGGGTGGTATGGTGCCCCAACCAGATACAGTTCCACTCTCGAGATGGCACCCTCCCCCTTTTGAGCAGTATAAGCTCAATTGGGACGTGACATTAGATTCAAGGACAAAACATCTAGGTATTGGAATTGTTGTGAGAGACCACAATGGGTTTGTGATTGCAGCTCAAGGCAAGAGAATGCCAGGGTTTCCATAACCGGTGCAAGCAAAGGCTATGGGAGCCCTGATGGCTACAAAACTGAATTGGGATTTGGGATTGTCGAATGTTATCTTGGAAGTGGACTCACTTTTAGTGGTCCAAGCTTTATAGAATACGAGTCCAAATTGGAGTTCTTACGGGCCAGTCATTGAGGACGCAGGAGGCAAATTGTATATAAGGTAGAGTTGGATGGTTAGTCATGTTAAGAGAGAAGCTAATTCACAGCACATTATTTAGCGAAGAATGCTCTCTTGCTTACTCAAGATAGGGTTTGGATGGAGGAATGTCCTCATTGTATTGCTTCTATTGTTTCCTTAGAACTTATTGCTCTTGTTAGTTAGAGTTTTCTACACTCTGTTTATTGATATAAATGAGATGATTCTCTCTCTCTTCACCCCCCAAAAAAAGGTCAAGACAGTTTTGCCTTTGAGCTTTGAGAATAAAAAAAGAAAAAGAAAAATGAAAAAAAGTCACATAATTCTTAAAGTGACACAGAAGAAATATAAGAATGATTTATAGAATTACTCATCATATTGATCAATTTAAATGGTGCGTTTAAAATTGTGATTTTGTAAGAATAATCTACGTTTTTAAAAGATATCGCAAAACGTAAAACATTTGGTATTGCAATTTAAAAATACTTAATTTAAAATAGGAAAAATATCTATAATTTCAATAAGCAGACTAGGGGTGCTTATTTGAAAAAGTGCGAATTTAAACCAAAATCATTAATTCAAATAAGAAATATTTAGTAAAAAATTATTTTTTAACACGTTTTACCAAATACCTTTACGATTTTAAAAAATAGTAATTTCAAAAATATTATTTTTAAAATTGACTTATTAAAGTCGTGATCACAAACAGACTCAAAGTAATGCTAGAAGTAACTATTGTGTCATTCAAATAATGACGTGACTCTTAAAATCACAATTGAACTTATAATTAGTTATTATTTAAATTTTATCAAATGATAATTTTAAATGTTGTTTTAAATTTAATTTTCTTTAAAGTCTTGCGACTAACCGCCAAAAAAAAAAAAATTGGCGCCCCAATTTGGAATTTGCACTGCACCGTTCAAACCCAATCCAAACAATTAAAACAAATCACTTTTCCCTTTCGTTTTAAAGAGTGTCATCAACTGAGTGGTCCCCACGCCAACACATCGCCAGCTCCACTACGTTTACCCGCCAATCCACACACCAAACAGCCCTAAAAGCCAAGGCATTAACGCTCCCCCAAATTCTGGCGCGAAAAGTTCAAATCCCAAAAACTCCCTCTTAGAGGGAAACCACGAAAGCCAGACTAAACCCTAATCCCTCTATTTTCAAACGCGCCCTACCTTTATATAACTACCCACGTTCTCTCATTTTCTGTGTGCATCAGACTTGTTCGACGAAATTCCTCAGAGAGAGAGAGAGAGAGAGAGAGAGCGCGCGAGAGTTGTTAGAAAATGTATGTTGTGAAGAGGGATGGGCGGCAGGAAGCGGTGCATTTTGACAAGATCACCGCGCGGCTGAAGAAGCTGAGCTATGGGTTGACCATGGAGCACTGCGACCCTGTGCTGGTGTCCCAGAAGGTCTGCGCTGGGGTATACAAGGGCGTCACCACCAGCCAGCTCGATGAATTGGCCGCCGAGACTGCCGCCGCCATGACCGCCAACCACCCCGACTATGCCTCCGTGAGTTTGGCCACCATTTCTTTGTTGATCGTTTGGCTCTGGTTTTTGTTTCTTTGATGTATTTTATGATGGGTTTGGCCTGGTTATAAAAATAATTTTTATGGCTTTTGTCTCTGGGTCTGGTTTGATTTCTCAATTTCCGTTGAATTTTTACTTGGGTTTTGTTCGTAGACTAAGAATGGTAAAATCAATTACTGTTTTTTGTAGGCATTTTTTTTAATAATGATTTTCGGTTCTGAGTTTTGTATATTTTCAAAAATTTTGCTCTGGATTATTTAGGTAATTCTTAGAGATGAATGTGCGTGTTCTGATCTGTTCTTTTTTTGTCATTTTGTTTGATGCAGTTGGCTGCAAGAATTGTTGTTTCAAATCTGCACAAGAACACAAAGAAGTCATTCTCGGAGACGTAAGAATCACCAAAATTCAATTATTTTTCTTTAGCAGATGTGGTTGAAAAATTTAGAAAAAAAAGGAGATACTACATTTTGATATGGGTGATTGTTCAATGCAGGATCAAAGACATGTACTACCATTTTAATGAGAGATCTGGGCAGAAGGCTCCTCTGATTGCTGATGATGTTTATGAAATAATCATGAAGGTAATTATTATTATTCTTTTCTTTTTTCTTTTTTCTTTTTCTTCCTTTCAAGTTCAATGTATTGATTAATCTTTGAGATTAAATGATGATAGAGTTTTATGCTTTGATATTTTTGTTGTTGTTTAGGCATAGAAGAGTAACGGAGCATGTCCATGCTGCTTATAGAACTATTACAATTGATTTGTAAATATTGATTGCTTATACAATGACATGGACAAACTATGGTCATTACTGGGACCCTTATTTTTTTTATTTTATTTTTTTAAGAAATTTTATCTTGGGTTTTTCCCACACTTGTGACAAGAGGTTGTCTGAAGTTTGTACTGTTAAGTTTGGTTTGAATTGAAGAGATTTTTTTGGCAATAGGATGGTCATCATGGATTTTTCATTTCTTTTTTGGAGTTCACTTTTCTGATTCTCACTTCCTCCCCTTGTAAGAACAAGGTGGAGGTGAGTTTGTGGATTTAAAATTTGTTAGTTGCTTTTGTAACTTATTGATAAAGAAAAGGAGTAATGCAATATCTTTTGTCATGTGCTGTTTTAGATTTTGTCAACTTGAACAGCTCTAGATAGCTTGTAATCTGAAAGTTAAGAAAAATAATGAAAATGAAAGAAAAGTAGAAAGGAAAAAGAAAAAAAATATCAAGGCCTGGCTTCCTATTAGCAACTATAAAAGAAAAACAAAAGCATATGATCTAGAAGTCTTTGCAAAGACATGGCTGTTAAATATTATTGCCTTAATTGATTTGATTTTTTTCCTCCAGAATGCTGCTCGTTTGGACAGTGAGATCATCTATGATCGAGACTTTGACTATGATTACTTTGGTTTCAAAACCCTTGAGAGGTCTTATCTATTGAAGGTCCAAGGAAAGGTTGTAGAAAGGCCTCAACACATGTTGATGAGGGTTTCTGTTGGAATTCACAAGGATGATGTTGATTCTGCTATCAAAACATACCATATGATGTCTCAACGGTGGTTCACTCATGCTTCTCCTACCCTTTTTAATGCTGGAACTCCCAGGCCTCAAGTATGTTTGTCTATAGGCTTCTGATTATTTTCCCCCTTTTGCTTCTAATTGTGATGTGAAAGGGTGTTATGGTTATTGAGACCATGTTTGGTTTAAAGGGGAGATTTGGTTATTGAGACTTTGCTTGCTTTTGTTGATGTAACTTGGCAGTTGAGTAGCTGCTTCCTTGTGTGCATGAAAGATGACAGCATTGAAGGCATATATGACACCTTGAAGGAGTGTGCTGTTATCAGCAAATCAGCTGGAGGAATTGGTGTCTCGGTTCACAACATCCGTGCCACTGGCAGTTATATTCGTGGAACAAATGGGACATCCAATGGCATTGTTCCAATGCTACGTGTATTTAATGATACAGCACGTTATGTTGATCAAGGGGGAGGCAAGAGAAAGGGTATGCTTATGATGTTTTATTGTGCATACTGTTTGAAGAGTATTTTGTTCTAATATTGTATGTGTCCTGCTTATAGGTGCATTTTCTGTGTACTTGGAGCCATGGCATGCTGACATATTTGAGTTTCTAGATTTAAGAAAGAATCATGGGAAGGTATGGATAAATGGGGTTGTTTTTAACTAGCCACAAAGCAATAGTGTTTCTCCATTAGCTGCAAAGTTGTCCTTGTTTATCCCATGTGTATGATATTATGTTTTATTTTAATATGAGCTGTATTAGCTGTTATTTCCAGAGTGTAAAGTAAGTTTACTGCTTAATGATAAGTTTTTAAACATTTATTCTTGTAGGAGGAGCATCGTGCACGGGATCTATTTTATGCTCTTTGGGTGCCTGATCTCTTCATGGAAAGAGTCCAAAGTAATGGAGAATGGTCGTTGTTTTGTCCTAGTGAGTCTCCAGGTTTGGCAGATTGTTGGGGTGAAGAATTTGAGAAATTGTACACTCAATATGAAAGAGCGGTATGTCCAATTTTTCACCGGCTTTATTTTGGTTTTGTTAAATGTGTTTTGTGGTTTACTCTTTGTTATTTACTGATCATCCCCTATTGTTCTTTATAGGGAAAGGCAAAGAAGGTTGTCCAAGCACAGAATCTCTGGTTTGAGATTTTAAAATCCCAGATAGAAACAGGAACCCCTTATATGCTTTTCAAGGTCATCCAATGAAATAAATCTTGCTGTTTTTATTATTTCATTTCTTAATTTGTGCAATATTTACTCATTCTTTTTCTTTATCATTCTTTCCAGGATACCTGCAACAGGAAAAGCAACCAGCAGAATCTTGGTACTATCAAATCTTCAAACTTGTGTACAGAGATAATTGAGTATACAAGTCCAACAGAGACTGCTGTATGCAATCTGGCATCAATTGCTCTTCCACGATATGTCAGAGAAAAGGTGTGGTGCATCTGGCAAACATGTTAAGAATTTTTCTTATTTGTTGGTTTTAGAATTATTGGTTATTGATTTGACATTTGTTTTTCTTTTTTAATAGGGGGTTCCTATGGAGTCACATCCATCTAAGCTTGTTGGTAGCAGAGGCTCTAAGAATCGATTTTTTGACTTCGACAAACTAGCAGAGGTTTGTGTTTTTGTTACCAAATTGATTAGCATGTCAGCATCTTGTTATAAATGTCTCTTTTTCTTGCCCCCTCTGCAGAATGTCAACTGTTAAAGAATTTGGCTTGTAACTTTACTCTCCTTGTACTGTTGGGACAGGTTTCTGCATTGGTTACTTATAACCTCAACAAAATAATTGATGTTAACTACTACCCTGTTGAAAATGCAAGAAGGTCAAATTTCCGACATAGGCCTATTGGTATTGGGGTTCAGGGTCTTGCTGATACTTTCATGTTGCTTGGCATGGCATTTGATTCACCTGAGGTAACGCTTATTTCTGGCATTTGGTACTCATATCCTTAACTTGAATAATTTAGGTTAATAATTGATTTGACCATGGACTGCAGGCTCAACAGCTGAACAAAGACATATTTGAGACCATATACTATCATGCTCTGAAAACTTCCTCAGAGTTAGCTGCAAAAGAAGGGCCCTATGAATCATATATTGGGAGTCCTGTGAGCAAGGTATTTACTTATGAAAACGATTGTGCAGGACATGGGAGTGCTCTAATCTTGCAGTTTGATTGTCATCTATGCAAATGATTATCATCTATTGCAGTTTGATTGCTTTAGTCTCGGTATATATATATATAGGCTTCTGTCATTGTGATCTGTTTTGAGTGTTTTGAGATGACTGACCCTAGATGGGGGTTTCCCCCCCAGTGTAGGAACTTCTTTATCTCATGTAATGGAATTTCTTTGAGAATTACTCCAATGCATAATGATAAAGGTTCCATCCAAAACAATTTGATGTATGCCATTTCTTAATCCGACATTCCATAACAGTTCCATTGAATCTCTTAGGCCTAAAAGATGGCACCTATGCACTTGCACAACACAATGCTAGTTAAATCTGCTTAGATGGTTGTTATATTGTGCAGGGAATTCTTCAGCCAGACATGTGGGGTGTATCGCCTTCAGATCGGTGGGACTGGAATGCTCTTAGGGAGATGATATCCAAGTGTGGTGTTAGAAATTCACTTCTTGTTGCCCCTATGCCGACTGCTTCCACCAGCCAAATTCTTGGAAACAATGAGTGTTTTGAACCATATACCTCCAACATTTACAGTCGCAGAGTTCTAAGGTTTGACTTGGCATCCTACATGATTTAGCTTTTTTAGTACTAAATGTCCATGGTTGCCTTATAATCTCATCTCTCCTCTACAGTGGTGAATTTGTTGTGGTGAACAAACATCTTCTTCATGACTTAACTGAGATGGGTGTGTGGTCTCCTGCAATTAAGAACCAGATAATTTATGAGGATGGCTCTGTTCAGAAGATTCCAGAAATCCCTGATGAACTGAAAGATATTTACAAGTATGAATTGCATTTATTTGTTATTTCCCCTATTTTAGTTTGATTGTTACTTTGGATTTGTGCTAAGACAATTTGCTGCAATCAGAACTGTTTGGGAGATCAAGCAAAAGACTTTGGTTGATATGGCTGTTGATCGTGGGTGCTACATAGATCAGAGTCAGAGCCTCAATATTCATATGGACCAACCCAATTTTGGGAAACTTACCTCCTTGCACTTCTATGCGTGGTCCAAGGTATTAACTTTAGTTCTGCATAAACATCTGAGTTTGGAGACTATGAAAATCCAGCCCTATTTGTTACAATTCAGAAGATGCTATATTTGCTTCAGTTGTGATGAATGGTTACATAATTTGGCAGGATATCATTTGCCATAGATTTGGTCTTATGGTTTTTAATTTTTGAAAGAATTGAATCTTGTTGGATAGTAAATTATTGCGGTTCAGTGACAACAAAATGAACGTATTGTGCAATTGGCCTATGATTTCCCTTACTTGGTGAGGTTGAAGGTTGTTCCTTGCTTTATTTTTCTTGAGCATAACAGAAACACTAGGTCGATTTTATAAGGTTACATATTCTTCTGTGCATTTAAAAATATGTTAGTGTTGTTTCAACTGCTGCATCCTTCAATATGAATCTATGATAACTTTGTTAGGTTTTTTTTTTGAAAGATGTGCCATTTGTAATTTTCTTTTGACACATTGTAACTATTGCTTTTCCTTTCTTCTTTCTCTTGGGTATATGAAGGGTCTGAAGACAGGGATGTATTATCTGCGATCACGAGCAGCAGCTGATGCCATCAAGTTCACCGTCGATACTTCTATTCTCAACGTAATGATCAATGTTGATTGCTACTGATTTCACAATTTCAGTTTTTTTCTTTCTTTCCTGTATATAATTATGTGAACTGTTTTTAATAATGCAGGAAAAACCCAAGGTGGTGGATGATGATGTTGATACCAAGATGGCACAGATGGTATGCTCTCTTACAAACCGTGAAGAGTGCATGGCTTGTGGAAGTTAAAAAGGCTTCCATATATGGAGTGGCAAAAGATGTTCTTCTGGATGAGATTCTTTCTCTTCATGCTCAGAGCACAGAAATTTAGCTTTGGCTTTCAGGCTCTTATGCTCTAATTAAGATGATATTTTTGAAGGTTTTAGGGCCATGGGTTTATAAGTCTACTAATCAAGCACTATAATATCAAAACCTTCAATGACTTGGTAATCTCTGTATATTGGTACTGGTTTGTTACATATGTATTTTGTATTGATTTCATGCCTCATGCAGTACAAGTTAAAGACTGGAGCTGGGGTTGTAAATAAATGGAAATTGGCTTTATTCCAAATGATTTGTTAGATTGGATATTTTACAAATTCTCAAGTGATTGCACATTAGGGTTTTCCTTTCCTAAAATCCATGGATACTGGCGGCTTGTACTTGTATGCTTTTTTTCACCCATGGGCTCGAGCTTGTTACATTTGATTGGCTTTTGGGTCTACAATCCTCAACTGTTAATGGGCCATAAATTGGCTAGGCCTTGATTAACTATATAAGGCTTGGCAATTCTTTACACGACCTATAATTTTGACACGAATTTAACATAAAATCAATGAATTGGAGTTGAAAAATCAGAGTTAATCTATATAATTTCAATCTTACACGCTAACACCACGCCATGACAATTTCTGTGTCAAGTTGAGGTTTGCAGGGTTTGAATTATCACGATTTCTTTTTGTCCATTTCTACTGGAGTTACGTACGGCCTTTGCATCGTTGCCTTGTAGTTCAAGCTAGGCTACGATGGATTGAAGTATCCAAAAGGAATTTGAATTTTGAAACTTCTTTGATGAAATCTGTGGAAAAGTTACATACATCTAGAAAGATTTCTATATATCATTAATTTATTGTATTTTTTTAGTAGAATAACCGCACCAAGTCACAATAGATACGGCTTATAAGATAGAGTATGTTGTCATAGATGTCAAATTCGAAAACATAAATGTAATCTTAATCATATATATATAATGTTGGGGGATAAAATCTACTATGGATCCCACTCAAGTAACCTCATTCAAATAAATTACAGCTACGTAGAGTTCTACAATAACTTAACACCTTTTATTATTTTTTAACTACCTTCCACAATCTCTCAACCACTATCTGAATGTGGGCAAACCATGATCTATCAACTCCCAGTTGAATACCTTCTATTATTTCTTAACTACCTTCTACTATCTCTCAACCACTATTTGAATGTGGGCAAACTATGATCTATCAACCCCCAGTTAAATGTGGGATGTGTAACGACAGAAAACAGTTACATAAAATCTTATAAATGGGACGCAATGCAGGAGCTAAAGGGATGGATCAAATCCTTCTTAATAAACCTTAGCTCATGCTATATTTTGACTCCACATAAAAGTGCTAACTTAAGCATCGGATTGTCTCTGATCTAGCTGGGACCCTTTGATTGTTGCTATTTTGCATGCAATCCATTGCCAGTCAAGTTGTACCAAAGATGGGAGAGTGATGGGTTGGAAAAATGTCAAAATCAAAGACTTTTAGAATCAAAGTTTAGAATTAGTTTGACGGGGTCCTCGTACCACTATCAAAATTTAAAATTAGTTTGAAGGGTCCTCATACTACTCTTGCATGTTTTCCTGGGTCAAAATTCTAAGTGTACGACTCGAAACATAATGATATTTGTAATGGGTGTTTAGGGAACTAATGATATGATATTGAGGGGCAAAACCAATTATCAGTCATTAAATAAAAATTAGGGGTATATAGTATGATAAATAGTACAATAGTCATTTAATTAATATTTGGGAAACTTGGATACTGACTTCTGATTTAACAAACTCTCGACACGAAAAAACTCACTTACCCCCCCAATCTTCCATTTTCTCTCGCTTAGGACCCTTCAAGGGTATAATGGGCATATATATATATATGCCCATTATACTCAACTCAAAACTCGCTTTGGGCAAAAGCAGTAGTTTTGCAAATTTTAGGATTTTTTTGAAAAAAAGGAAATTAAAAAAAAAAAGGAAATGTGGTTTGGAGCCACCCTTCCAAAATGGGGTGGCACCACCCCATTTTTGGCCAACCACCCCATACCTTTGGCCTTTGGGGTGGCGGACCACCCCTAGGCTTGGGTGGCTTGACACCACCTACGGTCGTGAGGGTGGCTTTGGTCCTGGGGTGGTCGCCACCCAAAATCCCAAACCCATTTTTTCGTTTTTTTTTTTTTCGTGGTGACCACCCCATACGGCTGTATGGGGTGGCCGCCACCCATTCTTCCTTTTTTTTCTTTTTTTAAAAATTTCTTCTTTTTCAAAAAAAACTAAAACCTAAAATACCCAAAACTACGCCGTTTTGGGCAAAACGGCGTAGTTTTGGAGTGAATGGTAGTTTTGACAACTTACTACCAAAAGGGTCCTAAGTGAGAGAATTTGGAAGATTGGGAGGGTATCTGAGAGTTTTTTCGTATCGGGGGTTTTGTGTAAATCGGTGGAAGTTCAAGGGGTATCTAAAGTTTCCCCTTAATATTTTAACATTAATAAAAATTAAAAAGTTGATTCAACGACTACTAAATAATTTCACATCAATTCGGTAAGATGAGAGTTGAGTATGTAGCATCATTCTTTAATGTTTTCCCTTGTATTTATAATTGAAACTATACAACTAAATATCAATTACAAACCACCTGGGTGGTGGTTCAATAGTTTTAAGAAAATTCTTATATGTGGTTTTTACTGTTCTAAGTATTTCTTAGTGGACATATGCAACCATGGTCACTCTTGGTTTAAGTCGATAAAAAATGATAAATTTAATTAATTTTCTAGCGAAACCAAACCAAATCGAAACTCTTTTCAACGAGCGGAATATTATTTTAATTTTATCCCAA
The DNA here is from genome assembly GCA_013348765.1 of Carpinus viminea. Lineage (NCBI taxonomy): Eukaryota > Viridiplantae > Streptophyta > Magnoliopsida > Fagales > Betulaceae > Carpinus > Carpinus viminea. The sequence continues at coordinate 18,671,194 of CP054667.1, forward strand.
AAAGTCTGGTTAATTCCTTCCAGAAGCATTTGAAAGGTGCAATTTAGAATTCCTGAAAGTAGTGCTGCCCACTTGTTTCGGGTGCTGGGGATATTGGATATTTTCAAACCCTTTGAGCGGTTCCGTACGGTAATCTGAGTAGCTTAACTGGCTGCAATGACTTGGGCAAATTGTTTGAATTTGAACACATTTTGATCCTTTTGCAAAGGTTTCTCTTTATTTATTAAAATGCCATTTGTCTGTGTCAAACAAACAACAGCGAACCCTACTGTTGCTTTAATTTCTGTGTCTGTTTGTCTCTCTGTCTGGGCATGTGTTTCAGATATATGGCCCTTTTAGGGTTGTGAAGATGGATTTTTTATTTATTTATTTATGGTATTTTGTTTGAATTGACCAAATTATCTGGTTTTGATAGGTGGGTCAACAAATTTTTAGTGGAATTATACTGAAGAGTTAGGAGGATTAATGTCGTGTGTCTCAAGATTTGGATCAACTTCCATTAATCCTGTAAAACGCACTAACAAAATTTGTCTAAAAAAACCTGTATGAGATTACGTTAAAGAGTTTAAAAAGTATTTATAATAATTAAATAATTGTATCAATTAGTAAATGGATCTGTTTAGCCAAAAACTTAAAAAACATTTTCTTTCGAGACTTTTTAATTTGCTTTTAAAAAAAAAACCCTAAACCTAGCTTGAAAATAAATTTTTTAATTTTTAATTTTTATTTTTAAAAATTATAGACAAAACTCTATTTTTCAGCATAATTCAAACAGGCTCTAAGAGCACCTATTGTCTATATTCTAAAACTTTTATTTTGTGTTAAGGTCTATTTGGAATTACAATTTTAAAAATTACGTTTTTATTAATATGAGGCAAAAAATCACACCCAATAGTTTGTTTTTTCTTATCTTAAACACATTTTTCTTTTTGATTAGCTATTTTTAGGCAACCACTATAGTTTGTGTATTATTATTATTATTTTAAATTGGTTTAAGAAAACAATAAAAAAATACTGAAAAATAATATTTAAAGAAAAAAAAAATCTGTTGGAATTTGCATACCATTTCTGCACATGTAAAAAATATGATTATGAAGTGAGTAAAAAAGGTTTCATTATCAATTCATGACATGACAATGTGTTTTATTGGTGGTGTTGGGTCATAAAATAAAAGAGAGTCAAATATTTATCGTTAGGAGTTGGGTGGGAACTGCATATATTTTATTATGTATTGGTCTTCACTCTAACACTCCCTTTTCAAACTATTCATCATTCCTTATGCATAATATTTTCAACTATTCCATCATTTTTAATAGTTTTATGCATGTTTTTGCCTATTTATCCTTTGAATTTTGACTTTTGACTTTCCTCGTAAGTTTTTCGAATCAATTAGTGCTACTTTTTTTTATTCCTAACTTGAATAAATGCTTTCTTACTCAACTAAATAAATAAATCCTTTTATAACTGCCCCATGTTTTTCTCTTAAGCAAAATTATAGACCAAAGAGCTGAAAATACAAAATAAGAAAAGTTGAGACCAAAATTAGATGCCCTCTTTGCCAACTTCTGGGGGTTAGGTGGGTGGGAATTGCACCAAAGTGGATTGGCAGAAGGCCAATTTGACAAGATCATGCACTGGCATGTTTGAAAACCTTTTGGGTGTTCCAAAGTTTGAAATGAATCTCTTTCTAAGGTGCAAAAAGAAGATTTTTGAATGGATCGATCGGTTGACGACTCACTCGCAAGACAATAAAATGGTCAATGAAGTGGCATCGGTCGAGAGCCGATAAAAAGACTTAGATGGTTAAGTTAGAAAAGTATTCATAAGTCCCTACGAGATAACTCAATCAGCTGGGATCACACCTCATAAAGCGGAGGTCACCAATTCGAATCTCTCATCTCCCCTTTTGTGTGGACATGTCAAAAAAAAAAAAAAGTATTCATAAAGAAACAAAAAATAGAATCGAGAGAGTTTTTAAGAAGAAATTAACTTATGTCTTATTTGAGAATATTGACTTTTATTTATATTAAACTCCTTGTTTAATTACCACCTTGTAGTGGGTTTGTGATGAAACTCTAAGCTTTTTAACTTTTCTAGTAAGTATAATGCTTTCAAATTATTTAATTAAAAACAATTTGGAATGTTACCTCTAATTCGTCTACATCAAAATACAGAAGTGAAAAGTAAATCTCAATTAGATTTTTTTTTTTAAAGGTATAATATATTTACAATTATACACTCAAAGTATGTACCCATGTACTCATAGTTTAGGTTGCTAGGTAGGCACCCTCACAACCGTGGTCCTGATAAGCACCTGATGACTACACTGTACCCTTGGTATTGAAGGACAAAAGTAACTCTTTGTCACTCACACGTAAGAATACTGAAGCCGACTAATTGGACAAATTAATCAGCTATGAGAATTGAGGGTAACTATTGAGCATTAATCCTGTCATGGGTCTTACTTAAACAATCTCATTCAAATAAGCTCCTAACTGGATAACAACTACATCCATCAAAATCCCCTCGATCTCTCGTATTTCAAATACTCTAACTCAGGTTAATTCTCTCCCGCCACATGAAACATGGAATAACTATAGGGAGAACGGTTACATAAAACCCTATAAAAGGTAACATAATACCAGGATAAAAAGAGGTATTCAACTCCTCTCAAAAACCTTAGCCCGCTATTGTTCTACTTTCACTCTAAACAAGAATGTTAAGAGCATCTCCAAAATGATAGTCAAATCCCTAATAATAGTCAAATTTGACTATTATGGGTGCCTTTTGTCTCTAACACAATATACAATTTAACTCTTTTTTTCATTCAGTGTGAATGTAACTAGGCTAATTAGTCTATTCACTATTCACACAACAAACTATTATTTTTTGTCTCTCACTTTCTTTCTTTTAGTCTCTCTCTCCTATTTCTTTCACACCCTCTCTCACACAAAATAATATTTAAAGAAAATGAAGAGTAGAATAGATAATACTGTGTATAGAAAAATGAGTAAATAAGGTAAAAATTTGTACTTTTTCAGTAACTATTTTGCCTACTTCTGTTAGAGATGCTTTAATTTAAGCATTGAAATATTCCCAATCTTCAGATCAACGAATCCTTTGACATTCTTAGTATAGCTCATCACTGGTCAAGCTGTATAAAAAATTGCATCAACAATAATTGTAGTCTGGAGTAGTTTTAATTAGTTCATGAGAAACAACCAAAAGAAAGAAATTATAAATTAAAAAGAAAAAAAATTGAAATATATTATAAAACAATTATTTTGTTTTTATTTTTTTGAGAGGTTTTTATTTTTTGTTAATATTGAATTGATATTGTTTTTATTATTATATGCTAATTTAATCTTCAATCTTAATATAATTTTCGTTCATGAGTTGGCTAGCTTCTCTCTCGTTACACTTCTTTGTCCCTGACTAACACCATCTTTGAATTCTTCTCTCAATCTTTCTCATTAAATAATTAATAAATAAATAAATAAAAACTATTAAACATATTGGGGGGTCATGGAAATTGGGGGACCCATGTTTTGAATATATATATATATAGCATGTACCCATGGGAACTTTCACAATCACAAGAACATTGTAGAGATATATATCAGAGTAAATTAGCTATAACATTAATACTATTAATCTCCTTAATTTCTACGAAATTTCTTACTCTAATGATTGAACTCAAAATGTGCACTCAACCATCTTCAATGGGCCACATTTTTTTTTTTTTTTGTTGTCCGTCGACAAACCCCATTAATTATTTATTTTTTGTCCAAACGTGTTGTAGCTAGCTAGTAACACGTTGACATAATTTTGGCCATTAAAATGCACTGTCACGGACGTAGTTGAATCTTTGAACTCCAAAATTAAATCCACTTAATTTATTTAATAATAAAAATAAAAATAAATAAAAAGAAGACCGGAAAATTAGATGGTTGGGTTGGTGCATATATATATATTCACATTCTGTTCAAATTTCAGTTAATATATTCGTCAAGGATAAGGCTCACAGTCACGGGCACGTGATATATCTCATACCATTGTTTCAACGGGATGGATGCAAGTTGGATTCATCATGTGAGTAATACAAATCAAGGCTTCACATCTTAAGTCAATGAGTTATGATATTTTAGTAGGATTGTTATACAATTGAGATGTCGTAAGTAATTGTTTTTTAAAAAGTCAGTAATTAATTTGTACTGTTATATGATAATCATATAGCAGTTTCTAAACAATATTTCTTGTAAGTTAAAAAGAGTAATGATATTTAGTAAACTGTTATATCAATGTCGTATATACGATTGAAATGCTATTAAAGGTAAGGATGACAATTTGTGTTCGCATATTGGGTTCGAATCCTGTTAAGGTATGTGTATAAGATTATATAAAAAAACCATAACTCGATCCATTTAATTAAACGGATCAAACGCCTCATGTCGAGTTCATTGGTTATATATGTCAAACATGGTTAACCATTATGTTGCGTGTCGATTTCAGATCGTGTCGAAACATGAGTATAAGACTATATATGTCAATACTAATCTGACCCATTTAATTAAACAGGCCAAAATCCTTAACCATAACCCTTTAATTTCGTATTAAGTTCGCAGATCATGTTACATCATTCGAATTATATAACAGTTTATTGAATACCATTTCCCGCTAAAAGTCAAATTATTGTTGAAGTGCATGTCGACGCCAAACAAAAAAAATGAACACTGCTAAGTTAACGAGCTCCCATCCCCATCATGTTCGTATTGAAAACAATAGAAAGAGTCGGAAAAAATCAGAATTCATTCAATCGGTTTCCCACCATAGTCACGGGGGGTATTTGATGCGTCCACATCTAAAATTGGTAAACTGTAGCCCAGGGGATTGTGGTCCATCTGTTAACCGAGCCAGGGCGCATCTACAAAAGGTAGAAAACGCGTGATCTGCAATCCGGTGCTTTGACTGAGGTCAGCGTTGAAAAAACATTTTAGTCGACTTAATTTGGATTTTAACTAATCACCGTCGAGTGAGCCGCCAATCAGGATGCCCCACGTCCGCAGAAATACGACAAAGTAATGGATATACTCAAATATATGCTTGGTTCAATGAATACGAAGGAAGAAGAAGAAAGTCGATAGTACAGTATGGCCAGCCTACGAGTGGAAGGCATGCAGGAGAAGACATAGCTTCGGACCATTTTCCCTCCCCATTTGCCAACTTGCCCAGTCCCTACCTCTTATAATAATAATAATAATCTATTAAGGGAATCAACCAAAGGCTCCCATTGATTTGACAAAATAATAAAAAAAGTATGATATTCAAAATTGTCATGTGCACAAAACTTACGAGATGGTATTACTCATTATTATATTATCTTTTTTTTTTTAAATAATAATCAAGCATTTTTTATTTCTAGTATAAATGACGGTGTGTTCGCTGATTCACATTATGCTGAAGCATAAGTATAATATTATACATATTAATTATAACCCGACTCGTTTAACTAAACAGACTAGACCTTTTAATTCTAACTCGCTAATTTTGTATTAGGTTTATGAAGAGTTTGTGTCGTGTATCGAGACATAAATATAAAACTAATTTTATATTAAACTTATTGTGTTAAATTCGCAAGTGACGTCTCTTCACTCCTTATTCAAACTTTGAACTAAAAGACACACCTTTTCTGTGACTACACAGCGAAAACAAGCATATAAACTCACACACGATAACAAGGGGAGGTATTGACTTGCCTAAAAAGCAACCTTCAAACCTAGTTAATGTCTTCACCCACTCCAATTGTTTGTTCAAAATTAGAAATTTGATTAGGAGTCATAAATGAATATAGTTAGGGTCGAGGTATTCAATCATCCATCACATGCGCTTATAAGCTGGAGTCACAAGATCGAATCCCTTCCCCTGTGTGAACATGTCAAAATATATATATATATATATATATATATATAGTTAGAGATAGTGATTTGGGTTCACACTTCAAATTAAGGTTGTGACGACCTATATGTCTAACGCTATACAGGAGTCTGATCTTTTAATCACAATCTACTAATTTCGTGTTAAGATTCAAATTACTCAACTTTAATTCACTAATTTTGTGTCTCGTGATGTCAAATAGTGTAAAAGATTAGCACTAAAGTCGGCGTTAACTGGGTTTACCGAAAGTCTCGAAGAGCCCGATTCTCAACTGTCTTACTGGGCCTGCTGATGTCGGCAACTACCGCTTGATGTCAACACCGACGCGACGTGAGGTTGCCCCGTGCCGCCAAGTTGGCCACTGCATTTTGACGTTCACAATACGCTTTGACCCAAACAACAAGCGGCTCGAGTCGCTCGAGCCTCCATTAGGCTTGGCAACTTGTGTTGGTATCTAGATACTATTACTTTTACGTATTATATTTTCACTCATATACTTTCTATTTTTAATTTAAAAATTAACAATTAAATATTAAAAAAATAGCTCCCTTTATATATATATATATATATATATATAATCAGTCTACATATTCACACCGATTTCCAATAAACTCTTTGCGGTATGTAAAAATAATAATTTTTTAAAAAAAGTAATTAATGTCAATAATTTACTCATATATATATTTTAAAAAATTTAATATATCAATTATAAATTGATGGAATTCATCCATATAAGTCCACAAATCTAATAATTAATTTATGAGATAATATGAGTAAAATATTGACACCAATTATAATTATTAATATTTTTACAAAAATAGTCAAATAACAAATATTTATGAATGACATGTGTCATAATTTGGTTAATGTTGATGAAGCATTTGACAATTTTCTTCAAAAAAATTAGATAGAAATTAAAGAGATATGCTAGCTAGGGGTCAATAATTTCCTGTATTTAATTCATATTCTCTTATAAATTTAATAGATAAACCATTAGATTTGTAGGGTTTACTATTTACTCCACATAAATTTACAAATCTAATAGTTGATTCTAAGAGAATATGAACAAAATATAGGAAAAATATTGACCTCTAGCATTTTAAGAAATTAAATACAAAGAGAAGTGCTTAGTGTCAATATTTGGTCCATATTTTTTTTATATTTTTTTACAAATTTAATAGATCAACTATTAAATTTGTAAGGTCCACTATTAACTTGTGTAAAGTTTATATAAGTCTAAAATTTAATGGTAAATTTGTAAGATGAGATTGAGAAAATATGGGTTAAATATGGACAGAAAGCATTTGTCAAATACAAATACAAATACAAATACAAAGACGTATTTATTATTATTATTTTTAATATTCTTTTATATTAAAATACTGGTTACTTTTTTTTTTTTTGGTAAACAAAATACTGGTTACTTGAATGGTAAGATAATAAGAAAGATGATGACGGGGACCGACTACTTATAAACATCCAAATTGATGGCGGTGATGGACTTCATTTGATTCCCACGGCCAAGATTGGTTACTTATATAATTAGGAGCACTCGTCTTCGAAACAGAGAAGGACGGCCAGGTGATTCTGATCCAGAATTGTTTCACGTAGCATTACATGTGTATACCAATTAAGGTGGCGAATCCCAGACGTACGACGAGGAGGGTTGCAGAAGTTGACGAGAGGGAGGTCGATGAATGGCTCTTCTATCGGCCTCACCAGAGCGCTACAGCTGCGGCGCCGTCAATGCTCTCCGTGCTTGACAGAGAGAGGGAGATGTTTGAGATGGTGTCGGCTTTGACGCATGTCGTGTCTGGAGACGCCGGCGACGAGTCCGATTTGAAACCGACCGTGACCACTTCTCCTCCTCCTCCTCATCCTTCTGGGACTTCTTATTCTTCCGGTTCACCGTTTGTTGAAGCAGCTGGGCGGTGGAAGAGAGAACGAGAAGAGGAGGATGGCGGCGGAGAGCTGCGTGGACCGGTTACAAAGCTTTCTACTGCTTTCGGTGACTTTACACATGGAGGCTCTGGCCCATCGTCGGGATTGAGAGGTTAGCTGTTCGGCCGAACCAAAATCAACTGTTTATCTCTCTCTCTCTCTTGAACTTTCTTTTGTCTTTTCTTCTTTTTTTAACATTTTTGGTTTATTTAAGTTACAATATTGCATGCATTAGGGTGTTGTTAATCTTACAGAATCTAGTAGAATTATAAAAGGCAAAAAGAATGTTTTGTACTATCATTACCACCATAACTATTCCTTCCCTTTAGGAGTTACGACCACCCTAGCTACAACTACTTAATATTTTTAATCTCCTTGCATATCTTGTATCAAATTGAGGTTTATTTATTTAAAAGATTTCACTGATTTTTCTATCATCTACAGCCACAGAAGGCTCAAGCACCACAACAGCAACACAAACAACATTGTCTCCAACGTACGAATACAACAAAGAAATCCGTCCGGCAGAAACAAGAACAAGATACAGGGGAGTGAGACAAAGGCCGTGGGGAAATGGGCAGCCGAGATAAGAGACCCATTCAAAGCTGCCAGAGTCTGGTTAGGCACATTCGACACAGCCGAAGCAGCCGCTCTAGCCTACGACGAAGCCGCCCTCCGGTTCAGAGGCAACAAGGCAAAACTCAACTTCCCCGAAAATGTCTCGCTCCGGCAGCCATCCGCCAGTTCTCCGACGACCCAGTTGGCCATTTCGGATTCTCCTAATACCCTTATAGCCATTCCAACATCCACTGCTCCGATCGTTCACTCTCAGGCACTCCACCATTTGCATGGCGCTGATCAGGCTTCAACAAACTTCACCTTCAACTATTCCAATCAGTTGGTTGATTTTCAGAGGCAACCCATGAGCCTGTATGATCAGATGTTTTTCACATCATCCTCAATGGCTTCTCATTTTCAGTCTTCTCCTTCATCAATATCGTCTTCTTCGCTTGCTTCATCTGTTTCTTCATCTTCTAATTCCTCGCCACCCCCTCCACTTCCTCTGTTTTTCCCGGCTCAGCCGCCTGCTCACCTCGGGCCGGGTCAAGGCCCAGATTTTCCAGCACCGGATTGGTCCCGTACTTCTGGTCACCATACTCCTCCCCCTAGCTAATTTTTCTTTCGTGTATTCTTAGTTTGTTTATCAGTAATTGCTATTTGATTTAGTATCGAATTGGTAGAAATTTTAGTTATCCAAACAAAGATTCTAGAGAAGTCAGAAAAATTTCAGTTGACTTAACTTATTTCTCTTCATGAGCTCATACGCATATGCAAAAATGTATTGGGCTGGTCTAATTATTACAAATGCACCAAAAGCCTAATCTTTATTTTTGTTGACATCAATTAATTACAGCGACTGGAAAAAGTCATAGTAATAGAACCTTCACGACGACAATGCGAAAAAGATGAAAAAAAGAAAGGAGAGAATGGTAAAAGATTAAAATTTTGGTGACCAATCCATCATCCATGTGTACTTTCCGTAGAACTTGCGAGAAAAGTCTTTGATTTGTACACTTTTTTATGGGATTTGATGGGACGCCGTTTGGCCATATCTTCTCATTTTAATTAATTATATGATAATGAACGGTGGTGGGATTGAAATGTGAAAGAAGTGGACAAATCACAGAGAAGAGAAAAACAGAAAAGAAAAGAAAAGAAAAGAGAAGAGAGGAATGGAAATGTGAACTGAAAATGGAAGAGCCGTTGTGAAGCGGTTATCCTTTGCGTCTGAGCAAAGAAGTTGCTTTTCCGTCATGGGAATGGGGGGAGGGGGAGCTTCCTTCGGAGTGAGGCTTTCCTTTACCTTCTCACGTCACTGAAGACGTGGAAGCAAAAGCAATCGTTTAAGCTCTCAGTTCCCACGTAACCACGTTCTAAAGTTTTTGACGAGCCACGTCGGCCTTTGATAGTCTACCAATTTTTATAGATATGCTTTACTTTAAATGAATTAATATTATCCATTTTATTTATTTGAAATTGAGATTGCTTCCGGGCCACTTGCAAACAAAATTTAAAAAAAAAAAAAAAAAAAAAATTGTAATCTCTCTGGTTTATATTATTCAAAAGTCATTATGCATTTCTTATTAAAATATTTGGATTATTTTCCTTCAAAGAATGTCAAGGATTTGAAAAGTGAAGAGATTTCTTTATTAAATTACACAACTCGTTGGACTTTTAAAGCCAATACAACCTTCATCCAATTCTATATGAAAAAATTAACCCACAGGATTGACCGGATGAAGCTAATCCGCGAAACTAGCGGGGCATTTTCTTCTTCAATATTCAAGAATAATTTATGAAAAACCAAAAAATAGCATCCGCTTGATTATATTGCAACAAAACATGCAAATTTGCATTACAATTTTGTGTTGGATAGGTACTGACACGATGTGACTTGTCAATCATGTTTTCACTGAGTAAATCGTGATTTATCACTCATTTTACATCGATTAATGTGTAAAACGGGTGTGAAAAGTGACAGGATATTCTAAGTCTTCCGAACTAGGAAGCTTGCATATGAGAAATTAATACGACATAAATGCAAAGAATCGAAAAATCTAAACACTCAAATGAATTAGTACGGAAATGATATGGGAAAATGTCCAAATCTCTAGAAAGGTAAAAAGAATACAAGATAAAAAGTGAAGCACTCAATTTCTTTCCACCGCTATAAACAAGGCCCATTCAGGTTCCTGTCAATTAGTCAGCGGCAAGGTATTGTGCCGGTAGTATACAACAACCTTACTATCAGAGTTCCAGGAAGCGTATTCAATTTCCCTACTTCTGACCTGACCCACAAAAAAAAAACAAACAACTTGCGGAGAAAAAGAACTGACAAATGCAGCCTGCCCGACCAAGTCAGCAGAGGTGATAATCAATATGATGATCTAAGTACTTCAGTCACAGCTTTAATTTGAGGCAACCTGCATACAAGGATTAAGTAGGAATGTTTATTTATTTTTCTTTTTATATTTCTACAGCAGGGTAGTGAGTGAGAGAGAGAGAGAGAGGTTCTACCAGCAATTGGCGAATGTATCATTTTCAAACTTTCAGAGCGGCTTTGTGAACCATGGTTTCTTTGTGTATTTGGTGGCAACTCTTCTCAACAAGATCAAGCAGCTTTTCCAAGTTCAGCGACCACGAGTTAAGAATGTCATTGCTATCCTTTGCTGTTTGGAAACAGACTACTCCCATTGGCCTGTCTATTTTTGCCACTAGTGCCTTGGACACAACCATGTCTGAAAGATGCTTCTCAGCTTCCTAAATTGGAAGGGTCATAAATTACAGTGGCTCATGCTAATAGTTAAAATGGTTTGGAAGAAATGCAATTCTTGAATTTATAGACATCAGAGTGCCACATTAATCAATCAGTAGAGAGAAAGGGAAAAAGCCTAGAATCAACATGGGAAAATGAACTTTAGCAGTTAATATACTAAGCAAATTCAAACCTGGATACTGAGGCACAACAGCTCTGCAAGTCTCTTCAAGGTAATCCTTGAATAGTACTTTGAAACAACAAGAATATTCTGAAATAGCAACAAGAAAATGAATGAATAATTTCCATCTATATTAAGTGAAATTGAAGGCACCTAACTGTCTTTGCCGTCAAAGCAAAACTTACATGTTCAATTATTCTCTGTCTAAGGTCTTCTGCTGCTTTGTCACCCAAAGTGCCTCCAAGCATGCTCTTTTCATTCTCAAATTCATCCTTGTATGTATTCCAAAGTGATGTCCATTGGATGACCTCCATTGTGACCACTTGTTTCAGCAGCAACCTACATCACAACACCAAAGGCAAAGCCTTAGGCAACAACCAAGACTAACAGCAGATACTGACCAAGTACACTAAAGGAAGACACGTGAACAACATACTTGAAATTTGCAATCTCAGAAAGATTCTTATCCTCCAAGGTTGAATTAAGAAGGCTGGACTGCATTGGGTCATGTGGTGCCAAAACCAAGTACCAACAGATTTTCCTCAGGACCTACATCATGTGGGATGATGTCAGTGGATGTTCAAGAGTATTAAGGAAGAGATGAAATGTTAAAGAGCTTTACCGGCATCCACTGCGCTGGGTTTTCTTTGACGGATGGAATGTCGTAAATTGACTTATAGCAGCGACAAATTTCAAGATAATCATTGTTATGGGTATAATACCTACAATGATGATGAAACATGAGTATAAGGTATCTGTTTACTTTTGCAATAAAGGCAAACATGTAATTGTTACATGGAGAAAGACAGTTGACAAGAACCGATTGTCAAAAAAGTAGAGTAAATGTTTTCATCTGAATGTCTTCCGAACATCACTATCGACATTGTTTCCATTAGATAAAAACTTCTCTGATCAGGTGGGCCATTTAAATGAAACTGCCACATTTACTTTATAGTTGGTCTTACAACTCAAGGGAATGTAGTGAAAGCAGAGGTGGTGGTCATTGGTGATGCATAAGCAACATGCTAAATCTTCACATAAACATAGAACTGTATACTATAAAAATTTTACCCCTAAGAATTCATTATATTATTCCTTCTACCAATCCACAGGGTTACAACCAAAAACAAGAGTGATTCATGGAGCTCATATAAAAGTTCACTAGTTCATGTCCTAAATCAATCTAGCTCTAACAAAAAACTCATTCCCTGTCAAAGTAGCCACATAAAATAACACTCACAATGTTAGCTACATCAGATGATATAAAATGAATTAGTGTTAACCACATCAGATGATATAAAGTGAATTAGAAACTAAGTCATGGTAGTCAATGTAGGAAGGCAGTACATAGTTCAACTAGCTGCCAAGCAAAATAAGTCCAACTAATCCATCTGATATTGTGGTAGAAAAAATGTAGCAGATGTTCCAAAGGAACAAAAATTGTAGTAACAATTAGGCCATTAACAACTTAATTCAAATAAAAGAGCAAGTACAATTGCAGGCATGTTGTACAACTAATTACCAGAATAACATTCAGTATTTTCCATTGATCATGTCAAAGTCAAACATCTAATCTAATTGATTCTCTGGAAAGCAGTAAGGAATCTCTGGGCCCTGTAATTAGTTATAATCAAACTTCTCCCAAGACATCTTTTATGAAAATATATGATTGGGTACCTGGGTATAAATTCCACACAAAAACTTTTGTAAAGGCTTCTCCATGTAAAAGATTTTCTAGTATAAAATCCTTTCACCAAAACCAACAAAGTAATAATATTAAACAGAGCAACCAAAGATGATCGTATACAAGGAGTTAAGAATCTGATTGACCACATACAAATCTTCAAGAAAACTTTACAAGAGAACTTATCAAAAATAAAACTTTGCAACAGAATCAAAATCTGAAATCTGATCATGAACATGACAACTACGGCAATCATAAAACAGAATTACAGGAAAGAAGAAGAAAGGTAGGAACCAATGTACCTTATCATTAACTCATAGTAGATCCGCTTCAACTCCAACAAAGATGGTATATCAGCAGGAGGTTCTTCAACCATATTGTCACCTTCTTTAGGCTTTTTCTTTTCTTTCGAAGCATCAGCATCAAAAACCCTTGGACTAATCTTCCTCGACAATATTTGAGCACGTACAAAATCCTGGCGGTCTAAGCACAAACGTACCTTCACCAACCAAGTAAAATATAATTAGGATCAGTCTTATAGCCAACCCCAACCCCCCTCCCAATAAAATAAAATTAAAAATATATATTAAGAAGAAGAAGAAAATAAAATAAAAACCAGAACAAGTTTTCTTTTAAAAATCAACAAGTACTGAGAACAACAAAAAGAGGCACATACTTGTTCAAGAATGAATGCAATTTTCTCAGTTTTTGCCATGGCACCAAAAGTTTCCACCTGCAAAGCATGATATTCAAAATGATGTACCAGAAAAAAGGTCACAGGTCCAATAACTCCAACTATATATTGGCTTCTTATATCAGACTAGGACATTTAAGAAAGCTACCAGCAAATGAGGCAACCCAAACTTACCGCAACTTCTTGCATCAAATCTGCAGCTTCAGCTATAAGCCCCTGCCCTTCCTTAATCTTTGCAAGTTTCTTGATCAACCGGGCTCTTTCGATCTCAACATATATCTACAAATCAAAGGATCTTATTTAGACAAGTACAAGAAGACATATGGTGTAGACTAGATCCTTGGTAACAGAACATGAAACGTATCAGCATATATTTACCTTCCCAGCAGATACACTATTTAGTGTTTTAATGAGCTCTATACGAGTTTCAAGATCTGGTGTCTCATCTATATATTGCATTGCTTGCTGGACCATTGCAGTTACAGCCTGTGAAAAGCAGAAAGCCCCATGAAGAATAAAAGTATTGACATAAGCATCTCTTGATAAATAAAAATAAAAAATAAAGAAAGAAAGAAAAAAAGGCCAACTAAATTTTTAGATATTATTATTTTTTGATAAGTAATAAAATTTTTAGATATTATTTTAAAAGTATTGGCAAGGGGTTCACAAGTCAAGTATCATTAGACTATACATTTAAAACGATGCATAAACAATTGAAGCCCTAAGAGAAACCATGATAAAATTTATGTAGTCCAAAGCAGTCCATAGCAAGCACATACAAGTTCTCTTGGACTTATGTCCATTCATAAGCACAAAATCCACACAAATGCTATAAGATAATATGAGTGCATGCAAAGTATGCCTAGATATACTAATACAATTTCTTAATTTGTTCAACAGTTCCAACAACTAAAACTAATAATTCCAACGAACCAACATTTCCCTTCTGACTAATATTGCAGCCCGTATGTTCATCTCACTTTATGACCCATTGTAAAACATTATGATAATTGGTCAAGTGGTTGATTTGTTTATGTTTGCTCGAGTTAAAATATACAGACATAACAACATAAACTTACAAAGAGATACAGAAAAGTACATCTATCAAAACCAAAGTGTCAAAAAAACAAATATGTTTATCCTAACTGCATAGTCAGAACTCCCGAATTTATCAACAAATTATAGACTGTCGCGCAACTTCAAATAATGGGCAGCAAAATCTAACATGAATCACTAAGTAGGATCAATCAAGTACACAGCTCTAGTACCCATTTCGAAACTCAAGCACCATATTTCTTCACTAAATATACAGTCTCAAACAACTCCCAGGAAAGGGAAACTCAAAAGACTATTAAAACACCCAAAAACCCAAAATCAAACATGCAAGATTCAACCAAACTACCGCCTATGCAACCAAATCAAGAAATGCCCACTACACCACCAACCCAAATAAACACAAATTCAAAACCGAACAAAAAACAAAACACGAATCCAAGACCTCCCAAATTTCTAAGGTACCTGTTTAAGCTGACCCCGGCGCTTGGACAACAGAACAATCTGATCGTTGAGTGTCTTCCAGGCTCGCGCTTCGAAGCAGAGCTGAAGAATGTCGGTGACGGCCTTTTTGGTGCCGGCCACCTCGCCAGCCAGCCTCATCTGCTTCTCCACATTCAGCAATTGCTCTATCGACGCCTCTAGATTCCCTCCGCCTTCCTGAGAATTTTCATGGAATCGTAGAAAAAAATAAAAGCTTCAGAATCAACCGCGATAGGTATAGCAATATTGAAATTCAGATCTTGGGAAAAGAGATTACCATTGAATTCGTTCTGGAATTCGCTCTGAAATTCGATCGAAACCCTAGCGCAGAGAGAAAGAGTGAGAGGGAGAGAGAGAGAGAGTGTCCGAGTTGAAAAAAGCAAAAGCGAGATGGTTTAAAGAGCAAGAAAGACGCTTTGGTTTTTAACTAAGTTTGCAATGATGCCCTTGAGGTTCAGGGTATTTACTTGGATCGAATAATTTTAGGCTTTTAGTTCAATTTTAATCCACCACAAATTTCAATTTTTTAATTTTTAATTTTTTATAAGTACTTTGAAAAAGAACAAAGCTACAAGAAACAAGTAGGAGAAGTGGGGTATTTCCCACTGTCAAGAGGAATAGACGAAAAGGAAAAGAAAGAAAAGGGAATGCTTCAGAAAATGATCTACCTGCAGCCCAACGTGTCATATAATGGACACAAAAGTTTACACTTATATTAACTTTTTGGTTTCCCAAAAAGCATAAGGGGAAGTAGAGTTTAGAATATCTGAAACAGAGTTGGAGATTCGGTAGTCTATGGAAATTTGAGGATGTTGGAGAGCCGATACCACCACCTAGGAATTGCCTTCCAGAATAAAGCGATTAATATGGAGTTTGGAAACCCTAAGAAGAGCTACTAGAGCTTCCCCTTCATTTGGAAGGCAAGGAGGGCTGATTTGAGAGATCATATGGATAATTTTACCTTTAGAATCACGACATACCGCCGACTGTGCTGAAAAAGTTTCACGAATAGCAATATCAAAATTTATCTTGAACCAATTGGTAGAAGGAGTGACCCACTTTTTGACTAGGGATGTGGATTTAGAAAGCCAAGCCTCGAAATGTTCAAGAGTAATCTTATTGATGTGTATTGAGACACTTAGAGCATCAAAGAGGTCATCGTGAAGAGCTTTATTCCTATAGAACCATAAAATATCACATGCCACAGTGGCAAAGATTTGAAACTTATGATGATCCCCTTGGGGAATACCCAAAGAGTTCCCAGGAGAGATAATAATGTTAATCCAATCCACCATTGATGTGAAGTTGAAAGCTGTAGAGTCCAAAGGCTAGAAAGAGTGACGCCAAGAAACCTGGCAAATACACAATTGAAGAATAGATGATGCATAGAATCAATCTCCACTTTACATAGAGGGCAAAGAAGATCCGGGAGATAGAAAATAAATGGTTGAGACGCTCCTTGGTTGGTAGGATATTCCAGGTAATTTTCCATAGAAAAAGCTTAAGCTTATCATTGAGATTGAGCTTCCAAAGGGATTTCCAAAAATAGTGTGGCAAAGAATAAGGGTCATTTATGGAAGAATGCTTGTTTATGAGATGATAGGCTGAGGCAGTAGAAAAGAGCCCAGAGGACGCTAGAGTCCAAATAAAAGATGGCTCAATATTGTGGTGATACAGATTTTTAAGACCTCACGTGTTGTGGGGCCATCAAACAGAGCATGAATCGAAGAAACCTTCCATTCCAGAATAAGAGAATTGATTAGATCCTTAATTTGGAAAGAAGGAAGGTTCCGATTGTTAGGGAATTTTGGAGCAGGCAGAAACGATGGGATAGAAGGAATCCAGTTGGAGGTCCATATTGGAGCTGAGGAAGTTTGAAACTTTAAGACAAGCTTCTTCTAGAATAACAACTTTAGATTTTTGAATTCCCGTCCATATCCAAGAAGCCGTAGTAGAGCTAGGAGAGGATAAAAAATTCTCATATTTGATGTATTTGTTCTGAAGCTGTTTGACCTAAAGACTATTAGAATTAGATAATAATTTCCAACCCAGCTTAGCGATAAGAGCCAAGTTAAAATCATGCATCCGGCGGAAACCAAGACCTCCCAAATCTTGCGGAAGACAAATAGAACTCTAAGATTTTAGAGAGAGGTTTTTGGATTTGTTTTTCGAAAATCCCCACCAAAAGTTTTAAATTTCCAATCGAGTGTAAAGCTCAAGGAAGTAGGAAGCAAAAAGGTACTCATAGCATAAAAGGGAATTGTAGATGTTACCGATTTTATGAGGACGATACTGCTTAGGATAAAGTTTTGGCTCGCCACCCCTCAATTTTGTTTAAGATTGAATCCAAAATATCCTGGAAAGCAGTTGCTTTAGATTTACCAAAAAAGAGAGGAAGGCCCGGATATTTGGAAGAGACCGATGCCTGTTTGAAGGGGAAAATCCCACCAATACTATTAATAGTAGATAATTCAGTATTTTTGCTAAAATGAATAGAAGATTTTGACACATTAATAGCTTGGCTAGACCACATGCAATATTTATCTAAGCAAGACTAGAGAATATTCACCTCGGAAGAAATTGCTTTGGCAAAGAGAATGAGATCATCCGTAAAGAGAAAATGAGTAATTGGAGTGCAATTTCGAACTATTTTGATACCTTTGAGAAGATTAAGAGATTATTGTCGAAGCAACAGTGAGAGATAACTTCTGCACCCAGGATGAATAGAAAATGAGATAAAGGATCCCCTTGGTGAAGGCCACGAGTTGGATTAAAAATACCAAAATGACTGCCATTAATAAGAATGGAGAAAGAAGGAGAAGTAATACAAATTCTAATCCAATCTATCCAAGTTGGATGAAATCCAAGTTTGGATAGGATGGCTAGAAGAAAGCATCATTCCATTATGTCGAAGGCCTTTTCCATGTCAAGTTTGATAGCCATATACCCACCCCGACCTCTCTTAGACTTGAGAGAATGAAGCAGCTCATGGGCCAAGATGGAATTATCTTGAATACTTTTGGATGGAACAAAAGCTAATTGGTACGGAGAGATGAATTTATAGAGTAATCCTTTGATTCTATTAGCCAAGATTTTTTAGATGATATTGTAAATGATATTACACAGACTAATAAGCCGGAAATGATACACCAGAAGAAGCCCCTAATTTCTTAGAATAAGAGCAATGAATGTGTGATTTTGCTCCTTTAGAAGATGATTGTTTCAAAAAATTCCCAAACGCTAGCCAACACAACATCTTTAATAATGCTCCAATATTTCTTATAAAAGTGCAGTAAACCCATCAGGACCAAGAGCTTTTGTAGACCCTATGCTAGATAAGGCAAAAAAAACTTCAGGTTCTAATCGAATAGCATAAATAGCTGCATTTTGCTCATCAAAGATACAATTGTCAAAAAGAGATAATAAATCCTCATCCTAAACAGGTGCAGAAGAGGAAAAGATAGTCTTGAAATGAGAAGTAAAACAATTTCCTATTTCAAGCGATCCAAAGTCCATGCGCCAGAGGGCATCTTTAAAAAATCAATAGCATTCCTTCGCCTTTGATTAAAGTGGAGGTATGGAAGAATTTTGTATTCAGATCTTTGCAAGTAAGCCATAATTTCCTAGATTTAGATCTTCGTAGAGATTCTTCTTAAAGAAGAAGATTATCTAGCTTATGTTGGAGATTTAATTCTTGTTCAAAGTAGCGAGATGGGGGAACAGACTGCTGAAGAATATCAAGTTGACGAAGAGTAGTAGTAATCATTTGTTGTATATTCCCAAAATGAGTTGAATTCCAGTCTTTAAGAGCCCTCTTAGTAGTTTTGAATTTCTTGGAGAGAATAAAATCAAGGGAGCCATGAAAGGACCTATCTTAAGCATTAGATACAACTTGACCATAAGAAGGATCGAGTGTCTAAAATTCTTCAAATCTAAAAGGGCGGGGAAGAGAAAGTTTAGAGGCTGCTATATCCAGGATAATTGGGTTGTGATCGGATGAGTAGGCAGGTAAATGCTGGACGAAGAAATGTGGAAAAGATGAATCCATTGCGAGGTTGCTAGACCCCGATCTAAACGTTTTTTAATAAGATGATCACCTAGTCGTTTATTAGACCATGTGAAAGGGTTACTAGAAAACCCTAGATCAATCATACCAAAGGAGTCCAAAAAATGATGAAATGGATCATACAAGGAGCATGCATATGGACGACCCCATTTTTTCATAACTGCGATAAAATCATGTTAAAATCCCCAATGCAAAGCCATGGCCCAACAAGATCTCTACCAATATCCAACAACAAGTCTCAAAATCCAGAATTATTCTTGCGTGGCGCGCAGGATTTTTTTTCGATGGCATTTTTTTAATGAATAAAATAATAAAATTATAATCCATTGATCTCCCATTGATTACGTAGCGATTTTTAACAATATTCATTCTTGAAAATGCTTTCTCAACATTCTTGTCACGGCGAGAATCAATGACAATGTCACCAATGAATAAACCAAAGGATATATGACATCCTTTTTTCTCTACCAATTTCTCAACAAGTTGTCCAATCTTTAATGTTGCAAATTCATCACTAGAACACATGTCAAAGATATATGTCTCAAGTTGGTTGTCTAAAGTGACAAGTTGAAATGCTAAAAATCATTCGGATAGAATTGAGAAAGACGAAGTAATTTCTCCTTGTTAAAAGACGCAAACAAGTCATCTGGACTCAAGCACGAAATACAAAGTAATAATTCGGAACTTGGCTCATTAAAGCGACTGTTAAGTTCTTGGAGTTGCATGTCTATAACAGAATAATAAAGCTCTACACGGTAATGATGCAAATTTTTCATGCCTTGAGATTTTCTTCGTGATTGAGGTTGGTAAAACTCATCCATATTGGGGACAACAATATTGTTTTTGGCACAAAACTTAGAAACTTCTTCAAGTAAGGAATTCCACCCATCTTTTCTCATAGCCTGTAGGTGCAACTTTGAAATTTCAACTAACTTCATTGCATTCAAAATATCTTGATCTTTTCGCTGTAGTGCTTGAGATAACTCATTTGTAATCCCCAAAACATTTTTCATCAAATGTAAATTGAAAGAAAATCAAAAAGTCTAAAATGATTTATTTAGTATATTTATACACTCTTTGTTCATTTAAACCATCTTCAACAATGTCTTCAATTGTATCAATGACAAAAACATAGTAATAAGACTAACAATTGCACTATAATGAGAACTCCAATCGTATCACCATGTCTCTTTAATTCATTTCTTGATTTCAAGCCCACGACCATTATTTTGTAGTGCTTCTATTATTTTAGCGGTTCATTTTTATGAAGTATGTCATGATGTTTACTTGATAACAACATTAAAATACTATTGACCAAACTAAAAAAGTTGCAATTTGAATGTGATTTTTTGGCAACAACAACTAAAGTGAGTTGAAACTGATGTGCAAAGCAATGAACATAATAGGCGATGAATTGTCATTCAAAATAAGTTTTAAGTCCATTCAACTCACCTTGCATATTGCTAGCTCTATCATATCCTTGTCCTGAATCTACTAATACTTAAATTATGCTTGCTAAACCTTTGAATCAATTGTCTTCTTTAATTCTACAGCTGTGGTATTGCAAACATGTGTAATGCCTAAAAACGTTCAATCGCATGGCCTCGCTTATCTACATAATGCAAAACAATTGCCAACTGTTCTTTAGCGGATATATCACAAGATTCATCAACTAGGATAGCAAAAGACGAGTTTCCAAGATCTTTAAGAATAGCATCTAAAGTTTCACTTGCTGCAGCATTTGCTATATCTCTTTGAATGTGTGGTGCAATCATTTGATGATTTTCAGGAGCATTATCTAAGACTACCTTGTTAATTTCTTCATTGTGTTTAGCAAGAAACCACAACAATTCAAGAAAATTTTCTTGATTACTTGAACCTTTAGATTCATCGTGGCCATGAAATGTTAATACTTGTTGTTGTAAAAAGCGAACACAATCAATTGATGCATTCAAACGAGTCCTATATAGCATTTTCTGCTGATCCGATTGCTTGTCAAAAAATGTTATAATGCTTTGTGTATAGTTTAACAAAGCTTCACATCTTTGTCGAGCTTGATTATATGCACTGTTGTGAGCCCCCACATGAACTTAATCTTTCTTTCTTTTTCCAATTACTAAACCCTTCAATAACAAATGAATCTCCCCCTTGCTTGATTTCCAAAGTCCGGTTTGAATAGATAATAATATAAGCAATATGTAGCATCTTTTCTATACTATACTCCAACCATTTATATTCTTTGAACCATCTTTGGATTAAAAAGCGCATTGTTGTTCCAAATTTTTTCTTGAAAATCATGGTCAAAGGGTTGACAAGCTCCTTTTGTAGATATGCTCTTTGGATTTGGTCTCTATCACTAGGATGATAATCACACATTTTTTTTTTTTGCAAGGATCTCCGGTAGATTTGCTAAATCTACTTCAATACGAGGTTGTTAGAATTTGATTGGAGGTCAATAGAATCGTTGTTTTCTCCATAATCTCGATAACTACAATTATATATTTATACAATTAATTATTAAAATATGAAGTTGAAGACAATTCATTTAAATAGGCTAAATAGCAATTTAATTATATAAATATTAAGACAATTCGTTAAAAGAACAATTTAAATCTAAATCTATTAAATTACATATAAACTGTTTATACTTTAGATAATTACATACCTCAAATTTTGTTGAAGTTATTATCAAGAATAGATTGAATCCTAATTCTCTAAATAACAATATAAATATTAAAACAATTTATTTAAAGAACAATTTAAATATAAATCTAAAAGTTAATTACATATTTAATATTTACATAAATTATAATTACATACCTAAAGAAAATTTGAAGAGGCAATGCTCACAAGTTTGATTACTTGATGATGACTTGCCTCTTTGAATATTTTTCTAACCTTTTGAAAATTGGATTTGAAAAGCAGCAAGGAATTAAAGACGCTCTTTTTTGTTTTTTTCAAAGTCTTGCCACTTTGGGCTTGGGCCACTTGGCTTCTTATTTTTTATTTTTTAAGTTACACACTTGTTCCCATTGGCCATTAACTTCTTAATTTTTAGTTTTTTTTTTTTTTAAATCTATTTTGTCTTGCTTGTTTAGCCTGTACAGCTGTACCCAATCAATATTCTTATATTCCCACCATACAAAACGCACCGTTTAAAGCTTACTTTTAGAATACTATTTATTGTCTTCCTCCTTCCATCGCTTGACTCTGAAACAATTTTTTTTTTTTTTCAAATTTCATTTTACTAAGGGTAAGGGGCATAATTTATGCCTGAAGCATGAGGAAGGGGGCATAATTATAATATATAAAAAAAATTTACCATGATAAGGGGGGGTTTTTAGGAGTTGAGTGAGGGCATATGCCCCCACTCAACCCCCCTTAGATCCGCCCTTGTGTGTAGGTGGACCATATATACAAGGGAGTAACCATGAATTATTAGGTGGATCAGAGTAGCACCAAGCATTTATTGTCACGCCCAAAAAAAAGGGGGGGGGGAGGGAAAACACGAACTAATGAACTATGATTAATTAAGGAAAATATTAGACACATCAAAGCAAAATTAAAAGAGATAGCTAGGATAATAAAACTTTAATATATTTAAGCTATTGTTTAAGTACAATTAACCCGAGATTCCCACAAAAAGAATCAAAAGTGACTTTACAGGAAATTACACCTTATCCAAGTCAGAGCCCTCATACTAAAATATCAAACCGTACAGTCTACAAAAAAACAAAAAAAAAGACTGCACTACTAGGGCTTAAACTAGTTATCTACAAGGAAATCCTAGGTTCTACAACTCCTAAGGGTCTACAAAGCAGTATGTGAAAGAATGACAGTCATATGGCCATAAGTCGAGGTTCGTTATCACATTGACTGCTATCGAAAGCCCTTCCCTCAAAAGTATTATGAACAGAGCCATTTGAAAAAGAGTAAAGGAAAGATGGGTGAGTTCGACAACTCAGTAAGTAGCCTCAACACCAAAATGCAATAAAATATGCTATGCAAATTTTTGATATCATAACTTGATAAAACAAGAATAATAAATAATTAACGATTAATGCAAGAATAGCAATTAAATATAAAATAAGCTAGCACTTCCTTTTTATTTTCTTTTCTTAATGTTTTTACGCTTTGACCCAACGCCGCAAGTTTACCGTGAGCGGTGCACATTTGGCTTGTCTCGTAGGACCCTTTGGGCTCATCCTGTCGTCACAAGGGAGAGCTACCAGGTTGGAAACTCCCCTTAGGTGGAGGTGACCTGGCCGGTAGCACACACCTTCTCGTAACCGTCATTTGGTGTGCTTGCCCTTCTACCTTTGTGATCCGGTACCGACCGTTGTTTCAGTGTCTCGAGGTTAAACATTTATTATCATGAAAACATATGTATATTTATTGTATCATTTCATAAGCTCGTTTGTAATATACTATGAAGCATTGGGAGCTAATTCCATTTATAATCACAGTCGTAAAAATTAAGGTAATTGTAGTGC
The DNA here is from genome assembly GCA_013348765.1 of Carpinus viminea. NCBI lineage: Eukaryota > Viridiplantae > Streptophyta > Magnoliopsida > Fagales > Betulaceae > Carpinus > Carpinus viminea. Next base: position 18,695,039 of record CP054667.1, read on the forward strand.
ATCAATAAGAATAAAATAAAATTTAGGAAGTGCATTTTAAAGAAAATCATGAAATGAATAATTTATAAAATCCCCAACATTTTATTTCAAATATTTATAATAAAATCTATTGGGGTTTTTGGCATTGTGTCCCCTTACTTGGATTTGGTATTGGTCGTGCGAATTGTCCTTCTACCTAAATAAATCGCAAAGGTGGATTTTAATATAAACTTTAAATAAAGGTACCCCACAACACATGTATATATATATATATACACACACTTACATAACACACCACTTAAAAAAAAAGAAATAATTACTGCCAATAATCATTATATATATTTTTACACTCTGCACCACGCACGCATTATGCTTTATTGTTATTGCAAATATATGAACATAGGGATATATATATATATATATATATAGACAATTAAATCTAGGGTTAAATACTCCATTAGTCCATAGGATTTGGAAACTTTATTTTTTCCTCCTTAGGGTTTGGAAAGTGACTAAATTAGTCCTTGTGGTTTTGAAAAGTGACTAAATTAGTCATTCCGTTAGTTGAATGTTAGTTGACTTAACGGACTAACACGTGGACCAATTAAAAATTGACACGTGTCACCAAATTAATTTTTTTAAAAAAAATTCAGAAAAAATATCTTTTCAAAAAAAAAAAAAAAAACTTGGGGTAACTACAGCCAGCCCCTAGGCACCATGGGGTGGCCGAGAGCCACCCCCTTGGTGCCCAAGGGTGGCGCCACCTGATGAAAGTCGCCTAAAAGCAGAGGAGTTGATCTCAGCGATATGTTCCAAAACCATTATTAAAAACTCCAAACCATCGTGGCCAAAAACCACTAGCCGCTGACAATCAATAGAATCACCCAGAACAACAAATGGCACCAACGAGTTGCTGCATAATTTCCAAGACCATCCCAGAAAGCATCTCAAAACCTCCATTGCGGGACATAATTGCATTCTCCACATTCTTTTGAGAGGTTTGCCCCTTGGCTCCATGGTGGCGAGCCCTTGGTGCCCAAGGGGTGGCAAGTTTTTTTTTTTAAAATAATAATAAAAAATAAAAAATTTAATTAGGTGGCCACGTATGAATTTCTAATTGATCCACGTGTCAGTATGTTAAGTCCACTAATAATCAATTGACGGAAGGACTAACTTGGTCACTTTTCAAAACCACAAGGATTAATTTGATCACTTTCCAAACCCTAGGGAGGAAAAAATAAAAGTTTTAAACCCTAAGGACTAATGGAGTATTTTACCCTTAAATCTATCCATAGGTACATATGCATATAATATGGCTCAAAATATTGTATATATATAAATATTTATGTACAGATCTTTCAGGTTGATCATATATGATCATACGTGACTAAACACCCAATAAAAAAAACAACATCAACAACAACCTAACACAGACAAAGAGTGAGTTACCAAGAAGTAGTTCAATCAGCTGGAACTACGCCTAATAAAGCGAATGTTACTAGTTCGAATCCCCCTCTCTTCTCTTGTGTGGACATGTCAAAAAAAAAAACAAAAAACAAAAAACAAAACAAACAAAGAGTGGTAACAAAACACATCTCTATTTTAACAAGAAACTGCTATGATCCACTATAGAAACATCTAAACAGAATCACAAACTCTCATAAAAACAGGAAAACTAAAAAAAAAACCAAGGATTCAATTAATTTAATTAAGACCAGAATCCTAAAATCAACATTCCAGCCAATAGAAACTTAACTACGAAAATTAATAAATACATGAAGAGTTCAGTGGGTAAGAGATGCGATTTCTGCCTTGCAAAAAAATCGGTTTGATATTGCAGTACCAAGGGCTGTCATGGAAAAAGAAGAGAAAAAAAAAAGAAAAAGAAACAGAGAACAATCGATAAGAATTTTGACATAGCAAAGTGGGCGTGAAGCCAGAAGAACAAGGAAAGAAAATAAATAAAATAAAAAGAGAATGGAAAAAAAATTGCTACAATTATGCTAAATAGGGGAAAGAACAATTACCAGACAACTACCTTCAAGTTCAACTTCAGAGTGTGAGGAGAAGAATGAAACATCTGAATTTATAGGTAACTATGAGAGAAAATGATGACCTGGGAAGCGGACAAGTGTGAACTAGGTGTCAACAGATTATCCATCCGCTACGCATGTGATACAAATGGTGAAGTGGTTCTCTAGGTGTCTTCTGGTGACACAGTCAACCCAAGCATGGAGCACAAATGTCAAAAAGAGGGAGGTAAGCTGGCTGGTTTTACACTATCACTGTGGGCTACACTGGTTTTAGGTGATTAAATGTTTTTTTTTTTTTAAAACTACACTGACAGAAGTACACTATCATATATATATATATACACGTAATAATAATATAATAAAATAATAAAACAATAATAATAATTTATCTATAACACTTATGACACCCAAAAAAAAAAAGCTTTAAAATTCTTATTTTAAATCTATAGAATTTATATGGCATCACATTTATTGTATTAACAGAAGTTGAAATACATTCTATATCCACACTAATACAACTTGCTAACAAAAGCCCTCATTTAAAACCAGAGGGAGGAGCATGAACCATATCCAAAAAGTCTAAATTATTAAGAACACACTTCATCAATGGCAAGAGAAGGAGACCAAGGTTGAAATAGAAGAAGTGAGCCTCGAACATTCCAAGGGCCTTGTGCCATAATATTTGTGAAATGGCTTTCCAGTGGGATAGTAAACAAAAATTTATTGGGAGCCAAAACCTTCATAGTAAGAGTTGCTGCTCCACACAAAAGACAAAGTGGTACGGACATGATATGAATTTTGAGGCTTCAAAGATAAAGTTTACCAATTAATGCAAAGCCTTCCTAAGCAGTTGAGTTTCCATCATGCACTTCAAATGCGTCGGATTATCCCAGCCCAGATCTTAGTCTTTGCAATTAGCGATTGTAGAACATCTTGGGACATAATCGAATCTGCCATATAATGGGAAACAAACACAGTAAAAGATTAAAAAGATGAAGAAGAAGAAGAAGAAGAGAAGAAGCTCAGAAGAGCGAGAGAGTTTATTGAGAGAGCTTTCTAAAAAGGACAAATTTCAATTTGGATTGAACATTTTTAGCTCAAACCAAACCCAAGTAAGAAATACTTCTATTTATATTGTCAAAAAATATATACTTTGAATTTTAGTTCTTTTTTGTTTTACAATTGGTTCTCAAAAAATAAAAGACTGATTCATTTGAAAGCATAGATTTTTATTTTTTATTTTTTTATTGGCAAAGATCTTGAATTAATTATTAATCTTAAAGAAAATTCAAATTTAATCCATAATTTTTGGCTTACTCTCATTAAGTTAAAAAATTGACAATTAAATCCTTAGATAATTCATGTTTTACAAATTGACCTTTTGGAAGTGTTCAAACTACAACTTGATAGAATTTGAGAGGTGATGGAATTATCCTCTAACGGGATATTTAGTAGGAAATTTTACAATCCTTCTAAAACATCCAAGAGAGAATAATTATTTTTTACATGTGCACAAGGAGAGGGAAAGGGGGGAGAGTAATTTGAATTAGTGATATCTGCTATAAAGCATAAACTCTAGTGATTAAATTATTTCTTAAAGACCCTTCAAAAAAGAACTTGGTGAACATGTTGACAATGCAGTAGTAACCAAACTCTCAAATCATGTACAATTGTTTTTCAAGGTTGCCAAATTCTTGGATTTCTTTGCAACAAAATTGGACGGAGTATGACCATTTTATATATTTATTTCTTTTTTCTTTTTTATTCTAATATTTAATAGATTTTTTATTTTTATTTTTTATTTTTTTTGCTTTTGTGAGGCATTTGGTTGGGCCAGCAGGATGCAAATCCCAATGAGAATTGGGTGTAAGTATAACTCTCACCTAAGTCCAGCCCATCCGAGACAAGAAGGATCAAACCCACGCCAAACGACCCAACCCGGGTCTAGAATGTTCCATCTCTAAATCCAGCAGAACAAATCTTGGCCGTCTATTTCACAAAACCCTAAAACCCCAAGCCCTTTCAGGCTTTCAGCTATAAAGCTCCGCTCTCCTCTTGCTTCTCCTATATGAATTAAATCCTCTCTCTCGCAACAAAACAGGTTTTTTTCAATTTTGCTTTAATCGTTGAATGATTTTTGATGTTCTTTCTGATTTGTAGTACTGATGTGTATTCGTGAAATGTTTAATAATTGAATTTGAAGCGTCGAGGGCTTTGTCGTAGGAAATTGTAATTATTTTGGGGAATTTGACGTTGCCCCTTTAGCAGCGTTACGGGTGCTTTAGGGATGTACAAGCCCCACAAATCCATCCATCCTACTCACTTTGTCAGCTTTCTCTTCTCTGGTCTTGCTGATCATTAATGGGTGGTACATGCCTTGAATTTTATAGCTTATTAGCAGTGCAAAGCTTGGATTTTTTTTGTTCTTTTGTGTGCTGAATGCGAGTATATTACGACATCTTTTAGAATAATTGATTTTGGTTTCTGGGTTTTAATTTTTACTCGTAAATCTGGCTGAAGAATGGATTGTTTGAAGAAAAAGGCTTTTATTTTTGAGTCTCATGGATGCTGCACGTGAAATTTGGACATTGTTTTTTTTGTTTCTTGCCACATGTTGATGATGATAAATCCAAAGGCTTGTTTCTCAAGACATTCGCAGTGGCCGCCTAAGAGCTTTCGCCTTGCCGGGCTTGAGAGCTTGTGCTGTTCAATCCTTCCTTGGATGTCTGAAACTTATTTTCCCACACGCACACAGCAACTGTTTGTGATCAAATGTTTTGTTCATATTTCTTATTTATTTGTTATATTTGAATTTCTCAATGCTTTGTTTGTTTCTTGAGAAATTTTTCTTAAATAAATTGCTGAATCTGATTCTGCATTGAAATTTGATCTGGAATTAGTGCTCAATTATTCTCGTCGGAGGTCATCCAGAATGTGGCTGAAGAACGCATTGTTTGAAGAAAAAAGCATTTATTTTTGAGTCTCATGAATGTTGTACGTGAAATTTGGACATTGTTTTTTGTTTTTTATGTTTCTTGCCAAATGTTGATGATGACAAATCCAAAGGCTTGTTTCTCAAGACATTCGCAGTGGCCGCCTAAGAGCTTTCGCCTTGCCGGGCTTGAGAGCTTGTGCTGTTCAATCCTTCCTTGGATGTCTGAAACTTATTTTCCCACACACGCACATAGCAACTGTTTGTGATCAAATGTTTTGAGCGTATTTCTTATTTATTTTTCATAAATGAATTTCTCAATGCTATGTTTGTTTTTTGAGAAATTTTTCTTCTTAAATAAATTGCTGAATCTGATTCTGCCTTGAAATTTATCTGGAATTCTTGCTCAGTTATTCTCGGCGGAGGTTATCCAAGAGGTGGGGTTGGTTTCCTCCGCGAGATTGGGTTGACGATGATCAAGGGGTCTACTCGCGTGGAGTCCGGCTCTGACATGCCGAGGACCTGGCTCTCTGACGAACCCAGTGGTTGTCTCGCTTCTGCTGTGGTGCACCCGATGACCCAGCCTTCGTTATGTATGGACCCAGAGACGGTGGAGGCTACTGTGGGCTCTCCGAAAGTGGCGCCTTCAGACTCTGGTTCGCTGGGTTCCTCCGACTTGGTTCCAGTAGCTAAGGAAAGAGAGACAGCTACTGTGAAGGCTGACTGGAAACCTCCTCTGGCGAAGGGGTTTCTTCGGCGGGGGTTTTTTGGACCGTGTTCCTCTTCTTCACCTTCTCTACACTCGTCTGAAGTGAAGGTTGTGGCTTCGTCCGAGGCTGTGTTGTTGGAGTCCAAGTCGGCAAAGTTTGGAGAGAATGGAGAGGTGGCGGTTGAGGGCTATTCTGAGGATGTGCTTAATGCAGCGAAAATCGCCCCAACTTTGGGATTGTCTTTCGGGGGTGATGAGAAAAGACTTAAGGATCTTTTGGCGGCCATAGAAAGAGATCGGTGTATGGAAGATGGGATTTAAGAGGTAGTTCTACATCAATTTTGATGCTAGACAGCGGTTCTAGTCAGGGTATAGGTAGGACGGATATGCAGTTCTAGGGTTGCTTGTGGGTTTTAGTCAGGGTAGAGGCAGGGCTGTTTAGGGTTTTTTTGGGGCCTAGGATCCATTATTGCCGGCTTAGGATTTTTTATTCTGCGTTTTAGGGTCCTCTTATAGGCCTTTGTGGGCTACCTTTGGCGTTCATGTACATGCTTTCTGTACTTGAAGGGTGTTACGTTTTGTGTGTAATGCGACATAATCATCCACCTCCACTCACGGCAGCTGTTTGTGGTCAAATGTTTTGAGCATATTTCTTATTTAGTTTTTATGTATGAATTTGTCAATGCTATGTTTGTTTCTTGAGAAATTTTTCTTCTTAAATAAACTGCTGAATCTGATTTTGGTCTAAATTTTGAGTAATATTTGTATGTCAATGTTATGTTACATAATCATCCAATGATGACAAATCCAAAGGCTTGTTTCTCAAAACATTCGCAGTGGCCGCCTAAGAGCTTTCGCCTTCGCCAGGCTTGAGAGCTTGTGCTGATTTAATCCTTCCTTGGATGTCTGAGGGTGGTGATACCACAAGACACTTCATTTTTTAATTTTTTTACTGTCTTTTTTCTTTTTTGCTTCCAATTGTGTGATCTGCATTGTCCAAGTTTAGGGTTTAGGTTATTGTATGTGACATGAATTCTCATTTGTTTTATAAAAATTATTCCATGGTACACATGATTAAATGCTGTAGTTGATCATTTGAATCATTTGGTTTGAAAATTGTGATTATTATTTATGTAATTTGCTAGAGCATTATGAAATTTTGCTAACTTCTTTCCAGTTTTGTAGGTTAATTACTTTTAAAAGTAGTATTTGATCAAAATTTAGTAATAATGTAATTAAAATTTAATAATAATTTTAAAATGAATTCAGAGGTTCATAAGAGTAATGTCTGATGTGTCATATTTTCTGGCACTGATTTTACAAGTTTTTATATAACTTATGTGACAAATAAACTTATCATCTGATTCTAAATTAAGTTGTCTGTGTATTGTCAGCGAATGAGCAGTAACAATTTGTTTTGTGTGGTAAAAACATAAAAATATAAAATACCATCACGGCATTACTAATATTAAATTTAAAAATAATTGAATTGTATCAAGGTTTGGCGGGCCGAATATTCATTTGATGGCTGAAATAATACGAGATAGGCGAAAAAATTTATAGCTAGGGACTAAATGTTACTCTAGAAATCATTTGATGGAGGCTTACATTTTAGCTAGAATCTTTAATGAGTAGCTGAATTAAGTAACAAGCTAGTGCACTAAATTCTAGCTATTAGAACTCTCACATGGAACTAGTAACAAGCATCAACAATATAAACAAAAAAAAAAAGGTTACAAAACACAAGGAAAATTGAAATACATTAAAAATAAACAAAGGAGTCAATAAGGCCACAGCATGAACAGAGACATTGCGTGAAATTCATGCGCAGGCGAGGAACAAATGGATGTGCATGGTGGCTGGAACAAGGCAGTGATCTGGGAGGTTGGAAAGAACTTGGTGAGGTGTGTCGGAACCGAGGTTGACATATCTGGTTTGAGAAATATGGAGTTGTGAACCACTTTAGAATTGAGAGCAGCACGACTGCAAGGGGTGGAAAGTGGCCAAATGGGGCCGACTAGGTGGAGCGAAGTGGACTAAGGAATGAAGAATGACGGCATCACTGCTCAAGGGAAAAAAAGAAGGAAAATGATAAAGGCACAACTTAAGTCTAACTTTGACCCAACTTTTCTATTAAGTTTAAAAGAAAAAACTGATGTGGAGAAGAGAGAGAACCTTAAACTAGAGAGAGATAAATTTGGTTTAGAAGTTGGATCAAAGTTGAACTTAAGTTGTGTCTGTATCAAACCTCAAAAAAGAAAGCGGAGATGAAAAGTTAATACATAGGAATAATTGCACTAGGCGTAGAGGGAAAGTTTTCTCCATCCTACCCCGGGAAAGAGCCCCAACAAGGTGAAGGGAGGGTGTGTAATAGATATGTAGGATTTTTATGCAAATTTTTATAAAGAGATGAGGATGCAATACCCCAGATTTGAATCCCCTATTAAAAAGATTTAATTTTGAAATTAATAGTATGTTATAATATTTATAGAAATAAGACTAATTATGGAGAAATTAAAGAGAATATGATGATATTTATGAAAAGTAAAATGCGGTTGATGAAATTTGATTTATATAATAAAGAGTTTGTTTTGAGGTTTTAATTTTATCATGGGAAGATTCGAAAGGGTAAGGAAGTTTTAATCGGAAATTTTGGAAATTCTTGTGGATTTTTAGTGATTAAAGTTTGAAATAGGAATAATAGGAACAAATAAAAGATAATAAATATCCTCAAAGAGTAGTTTAATCGATTGTGAGTCATGTGTAATAACTTAGATTTTAAAACTCTTATTGAAATAATATTAAATAAATTAAAAGGATAATAAATAAATTAGAGTAATGATATAAGAATTAATGATATTAAATTATTATTTGGTGTTAGGGATATATATTACATCGATTGTTGACCTTTTTGAGTATCACTTTAATTCTCAAATTTAGCTTCATAAGTATTGTTTATGGGCATAATTAAACAAAACTTAGTGAATAAATTATTTATATTAGTGTTTGGTTAAGTTAAAAATCAATTTGAAGCTTTTTAGTTTTTTTTTTGCCTAAAAAACAATGTCTTAATTTTCATACTATCTAATAAATATTAAAACTACTAAGGTAAGGTACCAAGGTTAGTCACTTTAGTTGAAAACTTGAAGTCTTCTAGTAATGAGGATTATGAGAAAATATCATGAGAGTTTAATGAGGCAAGTTGCCAAGTGTGAATGCAAGTAAATAAAGTCTAATTGAGTTGGAAACTTTGTATGGGTTAAAAATAGAGTCAAACAAACTCGGATAAAGTCGAACCAAAGATATAAAATGTTTGTCTCAGAGTCCTCTATCTACCCTCAAAATTTCATGTCAATTGGAGTACGTTTGGATCAAAGTACACTGCCCTCATTTTGGAAGAAAATGCTAAAGTGGACTAGGTTCATTCTTTTGGTTGAATACATCTCAACCATTGGATCAAAAGTATGAAAATGAATCATAACCATTCATTCTCTTATAGATAGAAGCTTGTATTTAACCCTTAGATCAAAAGTGTGAAAATAAATCTTAGTCATTCATTGTCTTATAGATAGAAACTTGTATTTAACCCTTAGATCAAAAGTGTGAAAATGAATCCTAACCATTCATTCTCTTATAAATAGAAGCCTAAATAAATTTATTTTTCACTTGAGCTCTTTTACATTCTTAGTAAGTAAAGATAGCTTGCCCTCCTTTTATTATCTTTTTTAGCTCTAAGTCAAAAACCATATAACTTAAATCTTTCTTATGATGTTCAAGTGTTCTTACTTTTCTAAACTAGCTATCTAGAGAAGATTTGGTAGAGTTCTACTTCAAGGTTTATTGGGTGAGTGTTTCTTGTGTAAATGTAATGATTTATTGTTTGTATTATTTGTTCTCATTTAATTGTTTAAGACCTAATAAACTTATGATGAAAAATAGAGTAATGGACACAAATGAATTAATGATAATGAGTTCATGGACAAATCTATTAAAGGCTTATGATATTATCTATATTCATTACATATATTATTTTATAGCTTTTACATTCGGTTATTTATCTTATTGTCATTTAAATTTTAATTCATATTTTTTGCGGTACGGATTATTGGTCTCATCCCCGAAATATGAATTCAGTATTTATATTCAGTCATTTCTTTTATTGTTATTTAAATTTTAGTTCATATTTTTTGCGGTACAGATAATTGGTTCCAACCTCGAAATATGAATTCAGTATTTATATTTAGTCATTTATTTTATTGTCATTTAAATTTTAGTTTATATTTTTTGCGGCACAGACTATTGGTCTCATCCCCGAAATATAAATTCAGTATTTATATTCAGTCATTTCTTTTATTATCATTTAAATTTTAATTCATATTTTTTGCGGTACGAACCATCGGTCTCATCCTCGAAATATGAATTATGCTTTATATATATTATTTATAATACTAGTTTTTATTTAGTGATATTGGCCATCAGCCTCGTCACAAAAAATGAATTTGGGCATAAAAACTATTTATAAGTGACTATCTCAGATTTATATAATAAAATGAGTAAGTAAAGATGAAATGATGGATAATAAATAAATATAAAAAGATGAGAGTCTTTAAACAATAATATTATTTAAGAATAAACTAATATGTAAATATTGTTTGTATGTATGTATTTATATGCAGAAGTGGAGTAAAATTCTACACTAAGAAGTGTAAGTATGGATTTATTTACTGAGTATTAGCTTTGTTTTGTTGTTATACGAATTTTTATTTTGCCTTATTGATATAATTTCACATTATAACGGTTGCATAATGTCTCTAATAATATGGGCTGATAAGATAACCACCTTAAGAATAAGTTGGGTAGATTATCGAGGAACTGTTGATATTTCAGTGAATGAGAGTATATAACCGTCCAACATGCCTAATATATAACTAAGTTAGGACGGTGTAGTTACTAGCACCAAACAGGTAAAACTCTAAAGTGTGAGAGATATAACAGGCGTGAACGGGCTAAGAGCTCACGACGAGAAGTTTGAAGAAAGATTATCATAAAACACAAACTAATATGTCACTACGCTGCATTCGCATCTCATACATCATTATATATTTTATTTCTTAATCTTACTTTGTCTCAAACTAGTCTTTTAGTCTTTATTTCTAAGAAAATAGATTACTCACTTGTTTATCTATGTAAACATGATAACGTCATATTTACATAAACCTTGATGCATGAATAGAGAGTGAAGACAATGATCTTTTATTGGTTTCGATGGTTGATAAATCATCTGCTACGAGATTGATGCTTACTCTATGAAGCAAGTCTCATTTATGTTAATCACTTTTATTACATATTGTGATGTGTGCGAACTTGATAAATATTACTATATTAATTTGGTGCCATTTGTGGCATATATTTGGTACACTTAGTGTGTACCTATGTTATAATGAAATCCATATTTATATTTTCATTAAATGATATATCATCTCGAGGTATTTCAGTCAACTCAATTGTGTTGTGCAAGTTATTCCTAGGCCATAAAAAAAGAAAAAAAATATATATATACATATTCCACTGTAAAATTGTATTTCTAAAGTTGTAGTGTAATGATTTCGATATTTGTTAGTTCAAATATTGGGGCGTTACATCATGCCTCATAAAACAAAAGTTTAGGTTACTAATTAGAATATATTTTTCATTTTTTGTGCGGACATGTAAAAAAGAAAAAAAGAAAAAGAAGGATAATAATGAGCTTGTTACACTTGAACACATTAAACTACTATTTTGTTGCAAAACTTTATATTAATTAGTCAAAATTCACAAGATGCCACATAATAGGCGAAGAAATTAGCACTTATGTTAATTTTCTTAGCCTCTTATGAAAGGAGTCAGGAAAAATGGAAAAGAAGTTTGCTATGAGTCTTTCTATATGCCAATCTTGAATGATTAGTGGAACTTGTATAACTGTGATAACAATAAGTAAATCCCCTTCAATGGAGAAGTTTTTAAGCTGCAAAGAGATAGCTAGAGTGGCAGCTAGGAGGGCTAGTAGAGCTTCACCGAAATTTAGATCTCAAGGACAAAGAGGGCTGATTTGAGAACAAGCTTTAACGATGGTCCCTGTTTGATCTTTGCATATTGCTGCTTGAGTTGAGAATTGGTCTTTGATAGTTGTGTCAAAGTTTATCTTGTAAGAGCCTTTAATGGGAGGAGACCAAGATTCTTTCACTTGATCATGAGAGGGTTTTCATGCTGTTAAATGAGCTAAGGTAGTCTTTTTGATGGAAACAACAAGTTTGGTGATGTCTGGAATGATACCTTCACGAAGAGCCTTATTTCTGTTAGACCTGCTAAATCATGAGAGTGGTTGGTAAACTCCTTTTCACCCTTTTTTTCCTTTGTTTATGTAATTAATGTGGATTAATGTAGAAAAAGGTAAAAATGTTTGGTATGAAAAAATGAAAAAGTTGTATACAAATGTGAAAATGTTTTAAATAGTAATAAAAAGTAAATGATTTGATATAAAAAGTGAATGATGTGATATAAAAAAAAATTAAAAATTTTGATTTTTTTTTTTTTTGCCAACAATGCCATGGTATTTTACGAGAAATAGGGTATTTAGGGTTTGTTTGGATAATGGATCATAGTAATTTTGTTTTCTTCCTTTTTTTTTTTTTTTGGTGGAATTGATGTTTAGTTTCAACAACCCAACTAAAAAAGATACCATTAATAAAAAATTAAAATATATATAGTTAGGGGTGGTGGCTAGACCACTCTAGGTGGTAGCTCAGCCACCTCCAAGCAATTTTCGGAGGTAGCTTGGCAATTTCCTTTCAAGTAGGAGGTGACTGACCCATCCTAAAAAGCTTGAGGTGGTTTTCAAATTACCAAATTATTATTATTATTATTTACATGTCCACATAAGAATAAAGGGATGAGAGGTTTAAACATGTCTTTCTTCGTAAAGGCGTAGTTCGCGAGATTAAATTTCTCTTGGGCGAATTATTATTTTTGATATATATATATATATATATATATTACTTTTTACAATTTCATTTTATATTCATTAAATTATCAAAACATATTTATTTATTTATTTTTCGCTTTAGCTAAGCAGAAATGATTTTGTACTAGGCGTGAAATTGACTTCTGTTTTTCATTCGTAAATCGCAAGTCGTTTTTTTTCTTCCTCTTGGGCCCTTGGCGTTTGATTCAGTGCGTTTATACGTCCTATCAGAGACTCAAAGACAAATTATACTGACAATACTTAGAGGTTCAATTAGAATGAAAATCGAAGGAGGCGTAAGCCTGAAGACAATACTTAGAAATCTGAGACATGGGTTTAGGACTTTGTCTTGTATGAACTGGGTTTCAGGTTCTGGGTTTCACGTGGCTGGTCTTTTGGGTGCTGTTGGTTTGATTTTGGCTATAAGAGACGGTAAAGTGGGCGATTTGAGTAGCTTACGTTGGTTTTCGGAGAGAGCGAGTCGTTCGGAGGAGTTGTGGTTGGTACCCGGGTTGCAAAATCTTGGTAATAATTGTTTTCTCAATGTAATTTTGCAGGTATGACTACTTCGAGTATATGGGTTTCTCTTATTTTGCTTAAATTCAGTTTGGTGGCTGAGAAAAATTGGAAAGAACAAGAGAGACAGATATTTTAGTTGATGGGACTTTCTATTTGATCTCCAAGAATGGAAAATTGAACTAAAATTTTCTGTCAAACTGCTTTGTAATTGTTGTTTTATTTAGTAGAGGACCTAAAGTTGTAATATCTTCTTCATGTTCCGTTTTTAAATCCGGAATTTTTCTCAGGCTCTGGCTAGCTGTTCCTGCTTTCAACATTTTCTTCAAAAGGTTATAGAGGAATGTCAACTATCGGTGGATGAGGAACAGGTTGCATGCTTGCCGCTTGCAGGTGCTTTGGCTACTTTATTAGAAGGTAAAATTAACACTGTCAATTATGTCAATAGTATTTCTGTTCGGAGGTAAAGATTGGCATGCACTTCAGTCTTTTTTGCGTATGCCAATAAAAGTTAAGTTGAATTGCATTTATCTTGGAAATCTGCAATTCATGCATCATTTAACTCTGAATTCTTATAAAGGAAAATACTTATTAAAAGATCCCAAGTCATCTTTGATTTCCTGGATTACATTAACCTTGATAGTTGACGCTTTATGATGACAAAGATAATATTTTCTTCCAACTCTCAACTTTGTTTCTGTAATGTTTGCTACTGATTCTGATATATTTCTGGAGTGAATCTTCTATACGCTACATTCTGAATTTGTTATTGGAAAGTTGTACAGTTGAATGAACAAAATTGACTTGGTCAGTGTAACCGAACTAGTGATCCTTATCTGCAGAATTGTGTGAAGTTGGTGGAGGAAGAGTTGTTTTGAGTCCAAGAAAAGTGATGCTAGCTATGGCTCATTATATTCCAAATTTTAATCTGACAGCCCAGCAGGTCCAATGGTTCCTTTTGAATGCTTTAATAACTTTAGTAAACTATGATCCTGAGCCTAATTTTTGATTTCATGTCCTTGTAGGATGCAGCAGAAGCATTCCTTCATCTTTTGTCCTCTTTAAGAGAGGAATTTTCAGATTGTTATTTTCCAAATCAATGTTCTTTAGTTGATGTTTGTGCTTCCAGTTGTAGGATTCTCAATCCAAAGAGGAGGGAGGATCTAACTGAGCAGGAAAGATGGCAGCAGCAGTTCCTCGGACCATTTGATGGAATTCTTGGTAGCATATTGACTTGTCAAAGCTGTTCATCTCAGGTTCATGTGGCCTTCATAAAGAACATCTCTAATTGAAATGCTTTAAATGTCATAGGCTTATTTGATTCAGTGTTATGTCTCAGTTTTGCATGCATGGAGCAAAAAATACAATGTTGGTATGCGTGAAAGTTATATAACTCTGTTTATTACTTTGGGTGTTCATGAAGTACCTTTGTAATAAACTATAGTTATTCCATTGGTTTGATTTTATTTAATTTGTTCAGGAGAAAAGTCTATATTTATGGTTTGTGAGAATTATTAGGTGCAACTTCTTTTGGAAAAACATTCATTTCTTGCACATGAACTTTATAGGCTACTATTGTAATCTCCTATAAACCCTTTCTCCTTTTCTCTGTCCTGATTTTCCAATTTATCACTTTATATACATTTTTTTTTGTTCTGTTGATTTTGCAGATCTCATTGAGTTTCGAATCTTTTCGTAGCTTGCCTCTCTCACCTGTGCTCAATAATGGGGCCACCATTGTATGTTCACTGAAGATTTTAATATTTAAGATTGTGTATGTTTAAGCCTGTCACTTGGATTTTCTGTCCTCGTGCTTTTTTTTTTTTTTTTTAATATGCCATTTTTTGTACAGTTCTTTTTAATTTTCTTATTCTTATACGACACTAGATGGTTGGGTCTACTTTGGAGGATTGCCTGAAGCAGTTCATCATTGCTGAACATGTTGAGAATTACCACTGCAGCCACTGTTGGCATATTGCCGGAATAAAGTATTTGTCCTCTGTAGGGGCAAACGAGGTATTTATCTGATTTGAGTAGTGTATTTATTCACCAATCAAAGTTTAGCCTTCTGGCCTGATTTATCTCATGCCAACAATGAAGTGGGCTTGGTGATTTTTGCTACTCCATTGTTCTGTTTTTCATCATCATTTTGCTTATTGAGTACCTTTAATTACTTTTATGTTGGTCTTAGTGTGGCTCTTGAGTTTTTCTGAACGCTTTACTTGAAGCAATTGACTGCTATTTATCTTTTATGTTGTGGTTCTTGTGCATTTGTTTCTCAGATGGAGATTGAAAAACTTAGGAGATGTAGTGAGCAAGAAGACTGCAACTGCCAAAAACTTCTTCATCTAGAGATGCTACCATGGTCTAATAACTTTTCATATACACTAAAGCAACTAAGCATTGCTCGTTGTCCAAAGGTACACATACTAGACCGTCTTTTGTAGTAACGATACCTGAGGTACTTGCCAGCTGTCAAATTAACCGTGAAAGATCTCCTATAGGTGGAATCAGAACTAGGATTGGCTTATTGTTTAGGTGGTGCTATAAAACTGTAGGATCTGTCTGGCAGGAAGTCATTAAACCTTTTGAGGACTGGGTTTTCATTAAGTTTTCAGAGGAAATCCTTGCTCCACACAGATGGAGCAATGTGTCTATTTTCTAATACATGCATGGATAGGCTACATTGCATGATCTGTGAGGAGTGGGGCGGGGGTGGACAGACTTTGGAGGCTTAGGACACCAGAGTGATGATGGACTGCTTTTTAGACTATGAAAAAAGCAGCTGAACCAGCTTATGAGAATAAAAAAAAAATGAAGATAGAAAAGATGCTGTTGGAACCAAGTGTGATCTCATCTATTATACACCGCAATAAATTTCATTGAAAAGCTAAATCAAATGCCAAACTTTTGTTTTGCAACAAGCTGTGATGAAAGGCCAAAACTCTATCCCCAACATTTATTTAACTTTTCAAACTTGGGTACGTCACCCTGGTTTTTGTTTACAGTGACTGCTTTTTGCTTTTGGTATTTGAATTGAAGTTTTCCTGACATCTCCATTTCTCTTTCTGAACTCCTGATTATGTAGTAAATCTCCAAGCACAACCATCAATCTAATTATGTACTTGCAGATTCTATGCATTCATCTGAAACGTGTGTCGATAAATATGTTTGGAGAACCAGTCAAACTTCAGGTACTTTGATTTGCCCACTTCTATTATATTTGTTACCTTAAGTTTCTTCTTATTAATTTTTACTGTGGTTTTGAATACTTAAAATACTTTTCCGGCCTTTTATTTTGCTTTTAATTTTACAATATATTTCTATCTTATATGCTTTTTTATTACTTATTTCTTTCTCCCCTTCTTGAATATGTTGTCCTTTAGTTCTTCCATACTTTGTGAAATTGCATGAAATGTTCCTTGCTGAAATGCTAACTTCTCTACTGATGATTGTAGGGACATATTTCTTTTCCATTGATCTTGGACCTGTTCCCATTCATGACCAGTGGGGTGGGAATAAAGAGTTCGGGAGAAAATTTGCGAAGAAAGAAAGTGACACTACAATGCGAAAAACCAAAACCTCTTGCCAATCATTTGAGTGTGCAATTTGATGCTATGAAGCTAAATTACATTTATGGACTAACGAGAGAAAATATACACTCAAAAGAACTTGATCCAGATGAATCTCAATGCAGTGTAAATGCACAAGGTATTCAAGTAGAAATCAATTTGGCCCAAACTGAAGGATGCCCAAAATCCATGCCTACAGTCATGCATATGCAATCTGATTACAAGGTAGGTTGAGGTTTCCTGATATTGCTAGAATCTTGAGAGTTATCAACTTGCGCTTTCCTTCATCAACGATAAATTACTTTGCATTACAAATCCTGGCCTGTTAGATTGATGATAGACATTAGACACTTGGTACATTTATATTTCTGTTGATGAATTTCAACCCTTCAAGGTGACCCTTCAAGGTCAGGTGTTATTTACGTGTATTGGTGCAGGTAACTGTCCCTCCAGAAACTCATTTGTATCGACTTGTTTCTGTTGTGGAGCACTTTGGAAGAGCTGCTAGTGGCCATTACACTGTTTACAGAAGTGTGAGAGCCGATTCAAATAAGGAAAAGGAAGTTGCCAACGATCAATTTGAGCCGGCCTCCGAGAGTTGGTATTGTATTTCAGATTTTGAAGTGCATAATGTATCAGAAAAAGACGTTCTTGATGCAGAGGCTAGCTTGCTCTTCTATGAGAAAATTGTCTAAGGCTGAAAGATGCACATAATATATCAATTTGTTGTGAAACTTTCATTTTTATACCAGAAAGGCCAATGGCTGCTTCTTTTATTGCAACTCCTTGGAAAGCTCTTCAAGCTACCAAAGTCATACCAAGAGGCATTTGCAATTTGGAGAGACCCTGAAAAGCTGAAGGCTGAATAGAAAGATCCTAATGGGAAGAACAATAGAAAGCCTCATTTTTATATATTATTGCTTCTGGTACATACTTTTCTCAACATGAGAATAAAGCAATGACCTTTTTTTTTTTTTGGGGGGGGGGGGGGGTGGTGTTGGGGGTTGTCTTTTATCTCTATAATTGTATATAATATTTTGAACTAGAAGTAAACGGCTGGGAGCACTAATGATCCAATTGTGTTCAGGGCTGTAATAGAGTCAATTCGAATTAAGTACTAATGTTCAAGCTTGATTTATTTAATTTTATTTCGAGCATGAACCTAACATCATTGAGGCTAAATTATCTATTCACGTTCTGTCCATTTATTTTTTGAACTAACTCAGAACGTGTTCATGAATTTCTTAATCAACTTATTCATTCGATCTTCGCATATTGTAAATGTCATGATATCTATTTTCACAATCCGTATTAATTCTAGTTTCTGAATTATTGTGAAGATTATACTACCTATATATACCTTTCTAGGTAATTAGGTAAACTAATTTATACTTATAAACTCATACAAATTAATTTAGCCAACGTTGTATACGTAAAAAATATCGATAGGTTTTTATTAATTGTACTACTTATATTATATCTAATGATATATTTTACGAAATTACACTATTAAAATAGTAAATTGTATACTTTGTATATATAAATGCACACACATATCAAGACTCATGATTGTAAGGATCTGAGTTATGCGTATCAGATTAAGAAGAAGATTTCTTTTTTTTACTCATATTTTCATATGCTTAAAATTAAATGTTTTCACCACAAAGTTAAAAAAAAAATACTATGAAAAATAAAAAATAACATTATAGGGGTTTATACGAGCATCTATGAGTCAAGTCCAGTTTATACGTGTAGAACATACTTAATGAACGATCTTCAACAACTATTTAAACTCGATTCTTTTATGAGTCAAACCGAATTCGAGTCAAATTTAGATGATCATATGAATATGAATAACTCAATACGGAATGAACATAAACGTGTTGAAGCAATCATATATATATATATATATATATATATAGTGAAGCAATTAATATCCAATATCCAATCCCTTTTGAAATAGCATGTCTAGAACCCGACTTGAATTCCAACTCGTGTTACACTCTAATTAAACCCGATCTAAAAAACTGTTTCGGGCTTATTTATTTATCCAAACTTGTTCCAATTACCTCACACATGCATAAAAATCAAACAAAATTAAAGCATTCCCAATAGAGGAACTTTTTTTTTTAAATTTTTTTTATATATATATATATATGTAAAATAGCTCATCAAAATTCACTGTATCTAGTTTAGCTAATGCATTTTTAATGGCTTCCTACATCCGATTAGTTATATTTTTATCTATATCATTTAATTATTATTTTTTATAAGGATTATATTTTTCTTAAATATCTTATTTTTCAACTTTTGAGAAAAAAAGTGATGTGGAGAGAAAAATAGTAGGAGAAAATTTTGGAAAAAGATAAAACAGATAAGAGAAACAATAGAAAAAAAACATAGGAAGAAAATTTTGGGAGAGATAGCGGGAGAAAAAAGACATGGGAATAAAATTTGGGAAAATAGCTATTTGAATAGTGCCACTATATGTAGCTTTTTTTTTATTTTATTTTTTTAGCTCATTTAATAAAATATCTATTCTACCTTTTTTTTTGCTTCTCCAATGTAGGGTGTATTTTACAAATTTAAGGAGTTATTTTAAATAAAAGTGTCATTTAACTCCTCCATTGTTAATTAAGATATATAATTTGATAATCAATTACCTAATGTTATGTTTAAAGTGAGATTATATATATAATTTCATACATAATTAGCAAGCATAAAAAACCTTAATAAGCTAGGCCCAATTTTGATCGTTAAATAAACCTGTTTCAATAAAGATTTGCCGTCGTCTGCAAGAGGTACCTCAATCGGTTAGGACCACGCCTAATGAAGTGGAGGTCACTAGTTCGAATCCCCCCTCCCCCCTCTTGTGCAGACATGTCAAAAAAAAAATAAATAAATAAAGATTTGCCGATCGGGTTATCCACAATCCAACCTGTTGTCAATATCCCTAGTAATAGTATATCAAATAAAAGAAAAGACTAAAGAATCTTATTGTGAAACCAATTTGTCACAAGAGTAATTATAAGTACTCAACTCTCATCCCACCATTATTTTACTGAGCTGATGTGGCAGTGCCCATTAACCCTTGAACTTTTTTTTAATTTTTTTTTAATAAAGGTTGATCCTAGGGTTTCATGGGCACTGCCACATCAACATGTAGAATGAGAGTGAGATAGAAGTTAAGTATGCACAACTCATATATGGTTATAGTTATTTAGACACAACCTCATTGATCAGTGCTAAATATTGTATATTTGACACCCCTTAATTTATGTTTATTAAGCTCTTACCTTTGTTAATATCTAATTTTTAGTTTGTTTTAGTGTTCTATAGTGTTGCAGGTTCTTACGTTCAAACTAAGGTTAAAAGGGTGAAAAATGACAAAAAGTGAAGATCTGGCCTCTGCCAGTGCGCTTGAGCGCACTAGGTGCAATCAAGCACACTATGCTCGAGCCCAAGGGACTCGATCGAGCACATACCTCGTTAGCCTCATTGTCCTAGCCGCCATCATTTCACCCGTTGTGCCGTGGATTTTCAGAGTAGTTACGTGCCGCTCGAGCGCATAGATTGCAATCGAGCACACGTAGGGCTACACTCGAGCGCACCGCCTGTGATCGAGTGCACCCCTGATCTGGTAGCACATTTAATTTTGCTTATAAATAGAACATTGTCTCTTTTTTTGTAAAATTATGTTTTGGGAGGTGCCCTCAGAGGCCTAAAACCTCTCTATTCTTCACTGTAAATCCTTCTAAACGTCATTTATTTATTTAATGCTTTATTTGACTTTTAATTTGTCCCTTGTTTCCATGAGAGGATAAATCTTCAACTAAGGTTGAAGATGAAGCATCACCATAGATTTATTTAATTATCTTCATGTTTTCATATTTAGTTTAATCAGTCATTTAGTTTTGTGTGTTTGTTTCAATTCAGTTTCGTGACAAAATTGTGTTGATTGTTGTTTGCGAATCATTGGCCAATATCCGTTGTGATTGGTCCAGGGTACATCAGATGATTTTATTGAATTTAATATCTGTTGTAATCAACAATACATCGGATGATTCGATTTCGGTTCAATATCTGTTGATTTGTCTAGATTTTATAATAGCAATAGAACATGTATAGTGCTTAATCGATAGCAGATGTCTAACATAATAATATGTATCTAATTGTGGTGAGGTGGATTCTAAACCTTAATATTTTTTATCTATTTGTTTTTAAGCATTTAGGCTAGTTTACATTTTATGCACACCACTTGTTTGATATTTGGAACTAGGTTAAAATTGGGTTAATTTAGACATTTAAATTAGTTTTTCACAAAACACGATTCTCTGTGGGTTCGACCTCGCACTTGCACACCCGCTATACTGCAAAACAATTCGTGCTATTACAAGTACAAGTAAATTTGTACGATCACTCATCCACAAGAAGCAAAAAAAACATACACAACATTGAGAGAGAAGAGATAATTAAGGTTGAGCCAGATTCATCAAATAAATAAGATATAAGATAAGGTTGAACCAGATTCAAATTTTAACTTGTACACAACAAGTAGAGTCATGTGAAAATACATCCAAGTATGTTTATTAATACAACAAATTTTGATTAAATGGTAATTTTAAAAATCACCTCATTGTTAGAGTGACACAAGAATGACTTGCAAAATTACTCTAATATCTATGTCAGAAAGTATTCTCTCCCAAGTGGTAATAGCTAGGGCTATCCACTTCTAGTGAGGTATGACGTGCTCTTGAGAGGATGTTCTCCTCACACTCTTGGGCTCACATTATCTATGCGGTTGAGATATCAAGTCGCAGCCCTCAAGAAAGGCAACATGTCAATTGCTAACTACTTTCAGAAAATGAAAAGCTTTGCTGACACTTTGGCAGGCAGCAGCCATTGATTAGCCCCTCAATGATTTTGAAGTGGTCTCTTACATTTTGGCTTTGAATTTGACTCTTTAGTCACAACCAAAAGTGATATATATATACCATGTCCTTGGAAGATCTTTAATTATGATCATCTTTTAACCCATGAGTTGCACATTGATAGGTGTTCCCCCTATCAATCCCATATCTTCATCTAATATATATAGTTAAAGTTCTTTCTTAGATCTATATATCACTGATTCAATCTATAACTTATGATCCCGGGGAAGCAACTAGATTTACAAATAATAAAAAGAAAAAGGAAAAAAGAAAGGAAAAAAAAGGAGAGATAATTAATTCTATGTTATAACAGACTACTAGAAGAAATTTTCTAGCTATATATATATCCTTTATGATCTGTTTCGCTTGAGTCCGATGCCTGCAGGAAGCACATGCATCTATGCGATTGCTTGTGCTGTAAGTTTAGCATAAAAGCTTAATTGGTAATTACTTGTCAAGAAATATCTTCAGTATATAATATATTGCAGGGTTACAATAGGGTTTATGATAGGTTGAGTAATTGTTTGAATCTCTTTTTTTTAGGGTTTAATTTGTTAAACAGAATATAATTTATAAAAAAGAATTAAAAAGACAGCCATAGATGCATCCAATATTATTCATAAAGCTTTCCAGAAAACCCTAGTTTACAAAAGATCCATACAGACCACATGCAGTAACATTATCTGTTCCCGTTTACATTTTCACGTACCATTTTCCATTTCTCCACCAAACGATCCATGCATCTGTATGTATTTGTGCACTCAAAACTATATATTAATCTTAATAAATAAACTCTATATATATTCCAATACTTAAATTATTTAACAAATTTTTTCTTTTTTAGTTATGTATCGGAGGCTTCCTTCTTGCCGGAGTGTAATCTGCAGCCACTAATTCATCAGCACTCTCTAGCATCCTTTCTTCTTTGGGAGAAAACAGATCATCATGGCCAATCTGGGATTCATTTCCAGCCTCTCTTAATCTGCGTGCTGCTACAAAAAACAAAAATAACCCACAAAAAATTTAATTATAATTATCAAGAAGAACCATATATTCTGCAGAACTGCATATATTAATTAATATCTACCTGTGGCTTGGATAGAGAAAAAGCAAAGGATGAGGAAAGCCACAAGAAAAAGGCGTTTGCATGGTACTGCAGCCATCAATTTAGACTCTAATTTTTTGAATAATAATTCACTTGATCGATCTCTTCTTTGTCTGCGTAGAGCTCTCTTCATCTTACTCTCCTTTATATAGACATATAATTAAACTATATAGTCATGTAAATATTAATTATAATTAGCTGCATACATGGACGGTCGAGTTGCGTGTAGGAACTTTTATTTGTACGTGTCTAATATTGTCTAACAAAGTTCACATCGATGTCTCCTGCTGTCTAGCATGAAAGGATATATGGGATGGTGCTTGGAGAACAGGGGGTGTCTAATCAAAGACGAGAAATGCAAGGAGCAATATATGCAGATTAACCAGTCAGAGGGATCTGAGTTTGTCTCCCTTTGAAAGCTGCACATAATTTGTTTTTTTGTTTCTTTTTTCTTGTATTAGAAGATAGTCGGGGGCTAAAAAGTACTCAGAATTAATTCCAATGTCGTTTAGCTAGGGTGAGGTGGGGTTCTAGGTTTCATCGTGTTTATGCTGAAATTAATTAATAGCTAGCTTAATTCCCTTTAATTATTATTATTATTATTATTATTATTATATCAACATGTTTTCACTCTCTCTTGTGCATGGTAGTTGCCAGGTTAATTTGAATTGATAGAACAAGAATCAACTAAATTTTACAAGAATTGATTGCACTTTCTTTTGAAGTGCGCGGGGTTTAAGGGTTTAGATTAAAGGCACTGGCAAAGTTAGGATCAGAGTTAGGATCTTGATTTATATGTAGGATTTACTCTGGCCTTGACATGCATGTTGGCATGTTAGGAGTTTTATTAGTGTTTGGAATGTTTAATTGTTACCCATAACAAAAAATATATTATAATTTGGCCTTGGCATGTTCCTACGCATGTTTTATACCTAATAGAAACTCTATGTATATATATATACGTAGCTCAATTGAACTTCAAACGCTGAACAAATCCTTACCGTCCAAACAACCTATTCACAAGCTAGAAACAAATACAACCACTAAATAGCTAACAACATTAATAATGGCCATTAAACGTAATAACTTGGTTCGCTAGGAGCCGTGTGCCCCCTCAGGACCACCCCCTGGCTCCGCCACTGAGAAGATCTAGAGATGGATCCAAACTCAAGGATTTATGTTCTGTGATCTCTATTGCCTTCATGTCTCTTCTCATTAGGTTTAGTTGATCTGTATTGAGGAATAGGGGAATCTGAGGAAGTGGGAACAACTTGGATCGGTGGGCCTGAGCTCATACCTATTCTCCGGGCTGACAAGAGCAGCATTGATGATCCAGTACAGACAAGCACATGCATGATGCATGGCAATTGATCACCTCATGACAAACATGTAAGGGTGGCATGCATGTTTATGTATGGATATATACATACAAGAGATTTTCAATGTAATTGTGAGGCCAGAATTTAGGAAGAACTGTTGAATGATGATGATCTAGTTTACAAAGTTTAATCTAATCATCATCTAATTATTATATATAAACCATACATTAATGAAGGGAGGGAGAAAAACCCGACACAATCGTTTTCAGATAAGGCGATGGACAATGTTGTGTACAAAAATCACGTGGGATGAGCTATAGGATCATCTGCGCGTGGGCCTGCTTTGTCCCTCTTTTGCATATTCACTAAACATGATTTTGTCTTGCTAATTAAAGCTTAAAGATACAGACAAATATTAATTAGACGAAGCAACAATACAATTATGGAAACTAATTACCGATAGGGTTTAATCATCATGTGCATGGCAATTAAAGCCTTCCAAACTTTCATTTTCCCCAAGTACTTCTAATTGACCATTAAATGTGATAGTTCAATGGTCTCAAGGGAATTCCTATGAAGTTGGGCATGCACTAAGGCCTGAGTTCGACTTCCACAATAGGAATCCTTTAGCCTATTAGTGTTCACTGGCCACCTTAAACCCCATTGATGTCCTGGTGAAGCGGGTATTAAGTTATGACTCGGTTAGTCTTGAGGGAGTGCTTGCAGTTCCCACCATCTAGGCCCCTCCTAAGTGGTGCCCCGCGGGTTAGTGGTACTACATATGATCACATCTTGGTAGAATAGCTACAATTGGCATCCCCCTCCAACCTTTTTTAATTAGAAAAAAAATACTTCTAATTGTTATCATTTGTTTTTCTGAGCTAAAAATACTTGTTTAATATTTTTTATATATTTTATAATGAGAAATGATTCATTTCCTCTCCTCGGTCTTTATCTCATCCCACCCAATCTTCAAAATCACTATCAGATTTGTGGACATATTCAATTGTGATTTAATTTGAAAATTGTGAGAATGTGAGAAAGGTCGATGAAGGATGTATTGCAAGACTATTTTATCGAGCCTTTTTTTTTCCTAATTAATTAATATGGAATTGGGGAACTAATAAGTGCATAAGATAATAATTTGGAAGAATGAGATCTGAATGAAGACTTTGTTTCTGAATCACAGTTTCTTTGAAATTGTAGGGGATGTTGATCTTAAAAATAAAAATAATAGTAAAAAAGAAAAGAAAAGAAAAGGGTGATATATATATATTAAACCAATAATATATTTTGCTAATACGTAACTAATTACAAAACATATAAAAATGCAGATTAATTACTACATAATCACTAATATATACCTTTACAACTTATAACCTATTTTCACATTAGTCGGTAAACTCTAAAACCTTACAACCAACACTAGACAACATTTAAATAATCAAGAATTCAACAAAGAATATTAAATAGAAATATTTTTGTTCTCATGGTTATAAGATAAATTTTATCGGCAATTCCCAATGATCTACATAAGTTAATTTATATAAGCAAATTCAACAGTTTATGAGGTTGTACACTAGAGAATTTTCAACTGATTTTTAGAATTGTTAAGTTCATTCTCAAGTGCATGTACGTACGTCTTGATTTTCTCATTAAGCACACAATTCTCAGTTTTAAAATTATCAATCAAATCACAACCAAGAAGCTTTATTGATCTTATTATAAGCTTTATTGATCTTTTTTAATTTGGTGCAATCTTTAAAAAGCTTGTTATATATACGCCATTTACGGCTCATTGTTCGTCACTAGATTCACTACTACATCTCATTGAATTGAAGCTACAAAATTCTTGTAATTGTCATTTTTATCTAAGTAATCAAAATCAAAATCATCATTTTTGGTGTTAAATTACCACTTGTACTAAAAGCTTAAATTGATAGAAAGAGGTAAATGTAATCACTTGATTAACACTTTAACACTCACTCTCATGTGCGTGCTCAAACTCTATTTTAATAGGTGATGCCTAATATATGAAATATTTAATTAAATAGAGGGTGATTTGACCGAGTTGATCAATGTTCGGTTTTAAGACCTTTGACTATAATATCATGTTAAACTACTAGTTATCCTAAAAGCTTAAACTGATAGGAAAATATAAATTTAATCACTTAATCAACAATTTAACACTTGATAATATTTATGGCTTTACTTTTAGACTTCCTATAATTGAGACATACAATCCAAACATGTCCAAAGCCCCAACACTCATGTATATGTGCGTAAACTTGGCCTTGTATATGAGGAGCAACCTAAACTAAAGTATGCCCCAAGCTCCTAAGTCAAAATAAAATAAATAATAATAATAATAATAAAGAAAGAAAATGGCATGCATGCATAATTTCCCTTCTATGCAACAGATTTATTTAAATTTTTCGACCTAACATGAAATTGTCGTAACTCCTAAATAGTGTTTTCTAATCTTTCTAATTTTGAGGGAGTATCTACAATTTTTACCATCTATACTCTTTTTTGTATGGCTCTCAATGAGTATATGCTATTATGGTCATGCCCAATAGCCACAATTGGTCTCCCTGACTGCCTTTTTAATTAGAAAAAAAAAAAAAAGACCTTTACAATCCTATGTCCTCAAAAAGAGTAACGCTACAAATTCCTCTTGTGTTACCCTTGTATCCCTTTAAAAATTATGTGACTCTTAAAATCACAATTAGGCTTATGATCAATCATTATTGAATTTTGATCAAATGATAATTTTAAAAGTTACATCATTTTTGGAGAAACACCAGAAGAACACAAGATGGATTTCTAGAATGACTCTCAAAAAACTTTGTAACAATACTCCATAAATACAGTTTGACACTGTTTTACTAACATGCCTTAAGTTTTCAATATTTATGATCCATACTTTTTTTTTTTCTCTTTTTGGTGATATTCAATGTTTTTAATTAATTAATTTCATCCATCTTCAATAAAATTACTAACTAAAAGTCTAAAACTAGTCGTAAAGAATAATATATAGGTGAGGCGACCACAGATTACTAGGTACTAGTGTGTGCATCTCATGTAACAAAATTTTGTCCATGATTTTAACAAAAAGCGGATAGAAGTAATTGATTAAAAAAATTTCATACTACAAGGTGCATGTAATTAGAAATTAAACTTCAAATGGTGTAAATGTATATATAAAATCAATTGTTTATAAATCTTTATATAATCATTTGATTATGAGACCTTGAGCATATTTGGCCCACTTCAGCACTTACCAGAAGTTCAGTGTTCTCAACAGTACAACATAGGAAATCTTATGTTTCAAAGTGATGCTTTTTTATCTAATTTAATTAATTAGTTGATAGACCTTGTTACTATGAGGTGACATAATTTAAGTATTCTTGTGTTGGGTATAAGTATAAGATTATATAAATTAATCATAACCTGTTAATTTCGTGTCAGATTTATGCATGGGTCGGATAAATGATTATCAGTTCTAAATGTAAAGTGTTGGGTTTGGACGGTGTTGAGTCATGCATATAAAATTATAAATGTTCGTCAACTATAACTTAATTCATATAATTAAATGGGTTAGATTCTTTAATCTGAACCTACTAATTTTGTGTTGGGTTCGCGGAACGTGTAAAAAATTGTCATTCCTAGATCTAGGTACCTCTCAATGTTATTTTTGTTTATGTTTTCTAATTAGAACTTTGCTCATGTTCATGCTTAATTTAGTTTTTATTATTTTTTTCATTATTTTTTATTATAGATTAAAAAAAAAAAAAAAAAGCTTTCATTCCTCAACCCTAATTATATAACCGGCTAGTTGATCGTGTAGGATTCATTTCTCATGTACTAATGCAAAAGTGTTTTCTTCAACACATCATGATCCAGTTGCTTTTGCGTATGATTTTAGCTATAGATCAACTAAACTGATCGATGACAGCATACATAGTTAACCATCTTCTGGTTCAGACCAATTAACACTCTATCATGGGGTGGAGTTGGATTTGTAGCCACAATTGAACAAGCAACTGACATTAATTAATTAATTATTCTTGGAGAAATGCTATTAAGAATTTTCAAGTGTCAATCTCTCAATATTTTTGTTTATATGGCAAATTCACATCCACTTGTTTTCTTAAAAAAAACAAAAAACAAAAAATAGAATATTGAGAAATAGATACTTGAGAAGTATGATATGTAGGATTTCTCTTATCCTTATTACTATTCAACATGTTAAATCACTGCTTATTTTAAAAGATAAACTAATAAGAAATGATGATTCAATAATTTAATTAATAGTTTAACACTCTATCTCATGTGTAAACTCTTCCCAATAAGTAAGACCCAAGATATAAAATATTTTAATTGAAATTGAAAGTAAATTATGAAGACTATATATATTAAATTACTATTTATCTCAAAAACTTAAGCTAATAGGAAATAGTAAATTTAATAGTTTAATTAATGTTCTAACATAACTCCA
Source organism: Carpinus viminea (assembly GCA_013348765.1). NCBI lineage: Eukaryota > Viridiplantae > Streptophyta > Magnoliopsida > Fagales > Betulaceae > Carpinus > Carpinus viminea. Next base: position 18,723,636 of record CP054667.1, read on the forward strand.
TACTTCAAACACCAGAAAAAAGAACTAGTACTGTTAGTTGCATCCCCAGTTGCCAAAACAAAAATAAGAAAGACTATTACATGTACAAAAATCCATCAACAACTTAAACATCCCTTGTTAGCTTTGAAAGCAGTTTCCTTTTTTCTTTGGTAGAAGGAATTATGTATATATGCAATCACATTCCTATGGCAGCAATTCAAATCCAGTCTTTAAAAAAAGAAGATTATTATTATTATTATATATAAATTTGAGATCTATAACAAAGGCAAACCAACACATCTCTGTGGAACTTACCATAACCCTAACTTGAACACCTATTAAACCTAGCTAGTAATCAACTGATGACTATTTGTTTCTGGCTTACATTTATACTTATCATATTTTCCAAAATTCTCTTATCCCCCCCTCAACAAACATATATACACCCAAAACTAAAGTAGCAATGAGAGACATGCTAATTAAACTGCTGGTACTTGATCAACAAAAGTTGGGTCATATATATCAGTTATGGATGGGAGGATTCTTTTTTGTTGGAGTGTAATCCATAGACACTAATTCGTCACTGTCCAGCACCTCATGATCTTGGTTTGGTGTAATCTGATCAACATATCCCTTGGGAGCTTCATTACTAGCCCCTGGCAAGTTCCTTGCTGCAGAAAAAACCCAAAAAAACTGCAAAAGATCAAACTTGCATGCACTTTGGAATGTCGGTAAGGAATTGAAAGTACATATATAGAAAAAAAAAAGAAAAAGAAAATTTACCTGTAGCTGTGATGGAGATGAAGCAAAGCAACAGAAAAGCCAGAAGAAGAAGGCGCTTGCATATAGCCATTTTGAAGACTGAAAGAGTACTTTTGATATGATACTAAATCCCCTTTTCTGCATTGTATCTTCATCTAAGTTACGATCTCTTATATAGACGGGAAGAATAGTACTGAGAAATGTGATGTTGCTAGGTGACTGTGATGTGAATTTGTTGGTGTGATTTTCCCTCGAAAAGAATGGTTTATAGGGTCAGCATGTTGGTGTTGTAACAGCATCAATGTCTTCTACTGTTTTGCATGACAATATTGTTATCTGGTTGGGGGTATATGACAATATGTACTCTTTATCGTCTTATGAAAATCCTACTTTTTTTCTTCTCAACATGTTTTTGGGGCAGACAATTTATCTTTGGGATGGTTTGTGGAGGAGGGGTGTCGGTAGAATCAAGCCCTTTCCTGCAAAATAGTATTCTGGGGATGAAGTCGGAGCAAAGCCTCAGATATCCGGATATCAAAAAACACAAAAAAAATGTGACAATTTCCTCAAAAATAAGCAAAGGAAAATTGCATTTTTCTTGTTTGTACAAAGATTCATCTGGTATACTTCACACTTGACACATAATCTAGAGCCTGATTTGTGCAGCACCAATGAGCCAAGCGCGTGGAAATTGCCTCCCTCCTAACATCAAATGGATCATATTCATTCATTAGAAGTGGCTATACAAAAAATTCCCTAAAAGAAGTATACAATAATGTTCTGCTATATCACAGTGTATATATATACTTCATCATGGCATATATATATATATATATATATATATATACCTCTTTACCTGTTATATATATATCATTCTTGTTTGATTAATCATGGAAGAAACAATGCTTTAACGAATGGAAGGAGATTATCTAGACTGGTGGGGGCTACAATCCCTTTCAGATATTGTCAGCACGATGATCTGTACAAAAATCACATGGGATGCAGTGGTGAATATCTAATCAGTGGCCCTGCCTTGTCCCTATTTTTCACGTACATTAAACATGATTGAACTTGCCAATTAGAGCTTGAGAATAGGAAAGCAAAAAAATAGAGAGTAAAATTAAGAGGCTTGATTTGGAAAAGCTTATTCTATCCTTAGAAATTACTTTTTTCCCCTGAAAAGTTTTTAACCATCAAATTTTGTTCTTAGCTTTTAAAGTATTATCTTTATTACCCTTTTACTTTTGGAATGTATAAGAAGTTTTTGTGGACCTCCAAAGCAAGCCTAAGCCTTTAAGTTCTCCACTCTTACAATGATTGGAATCTAAAGGCACATGCATATATATCATGTTACAATCCTTCTTTTTGAACAGCCACATTGTCGAACTAATGTTTTTGATTCATGAACCATATATGGTGACTTATTAAAGTTAGGGAAACCAAGTGTATCATGTCAGGCTATTTTCTCGGACAAATTCTTCCTTTGTTTTTTTGTCCCCATCTCAGACTTTTTTTCAACAATTTTGTATTACATGCTGCTCATAATTGGACAATATATACCAAATCCTATTCCTAGCGTTAAAATACTAATTAAATAATTAAATTCACCACTTTCTATCAACTTAAACTTTTAAGTTAATTATTTAGTGGTTTAACATGGTATCAAAGCAAATTAAGATACAAGAAAAGCTCTCAATCAAAGAAATCTTCATATCATCGATGACTGTATATAACAGGGTGAGCAAAGACCTGCCTGACCCTAACCAATGTTTCCTTCCGAATTAAGAGTATGTTTGAAATTGTGTTTAAAAAAATAGAACTTTTAAGTCAAAAATCGTTTTTGCCAAAAATGAGCTTTGGCCAATTTTTGAGTAAAAAAGTAAAAAAAATACGTTTGGAATTTTTTTTTCCAAACAAGTCTGCTTTTGTTTGGAACATTAACTTCTTATGTATTAAAAGTATTTTTTTAAGCTCTATAGCACAATCCCAAATAGGCTCTAACTCAACTCCAAATCCTTAAAGGCGTGTTTGAAACGCCATTTGGGATCGTGATCGATTTTAGGGTCATTTTTCATTTTTTATTTTTAAGTCAAAATTCTGATTTTATTTAATCTCAATGCTTGAAGAGAAAAATTGGACAAAAATACAGACAGTGGATCTCCTATATATATATATATATATATATATATATATATATATATTTTCTTTATCTTCGATCTAATTAAGAAGCAAAGGTATCCATGGGTCCTAGATTGCTTGTTGAGTTTGACATGAGATTATGAGAATGAAGCTTTAAATAAAGCATCCCTATCCAAAAGCACTAAAAAGAGGGAAAGGTGTTTCTTCAATCGGCCCCCCAGGGCATGCACATACTCCTACTTAAGCCGTCTGCGTGGATGAGCCCCCACATTATGCATGGGGAGGGTCCGGTCCATAGCATCGCTGAATGAGCCAGCTCAAGCTACCCCTTCGGTACTGTAAGGCCATTTGTTCATGGCATCTGCCCCAGCATGCACTACATTTTAGGGCCCCCTGAGTCCTGCTGCAACATCTCAGCTACCGATTTGAACCATCAATTCCCTTCTTCAACTTTGCCCCCCACCCCCCACTTCAGGTTGACAAGTGGAGATATCCGACATGATATCTCATCTCTAAAGCAAGCTGGCTCCTCATCTACAATTTTACATGTTCATCATGCATGCTTAATCACGGAAGAGGAAAAAGAAATGATTAAAAGATAATTTAGTTTATAAGTAAACGTTTGTTGAAGGCCACAGAAAAATGACTTTGAAGCTATCTTAAGGCTTATATCTTGAATATATTAAAATATATTATTAAATAATATTACAATGATCTTTATTTATAGAGAAATTGTAAGTAATGAATAAAAAATCCTAGGTAAATAAAATCTGAATATATATATAATATTATAGCATCTACAAACATTAATTAACCTGATTGAGCCGACATGGATGGACACAATCACTTACACTAGACTTGAAAAAGTCATCTGAAAAGGTGGTGGTCAGATTATGTCATGATGCCTGTAATGGGACAGGATTTTGGAGCCCCCATGGTCCAATATCAAGTACTACTGCAACACTTGATGGCTTGCTTGCTGTTTGGTTGTTCATATATATATATATATATATACATGGTTAATTAATGGACCATGTCAGTTGTATAGGGGGGGTTTATGGAAGTTTGCGGGTGTTTTTGGACAATGGGGTGGTACCAAATTACCAATCACAATAATGTGGTGGTGTCTAGTCTTTGGCTTTCTTAATATTTCATGTCAGCTTCTGTTTTTAAGTAATCATAAGTAAGTTTTTCAAGTGATCAGTAGTCAACTTCGTTTATGAGGGCACAAGCTCACGTGAATGTGTTGGAATGGCCTCAAACACTCTCTTCTCCATCACACACATCCCACGTACCTTTCTCCCCCACATGCTTCATCGACATAATATCCTTTCTCTTTTTTTTTTTTAATTGAAAGGAGAAAATAGGTTATAGGGGTGGATTTTTTCATTTTTGATTCAAATGGAAGAGGAAATAAAAACACAAGGTAGATAACAACTCATTTAGTTAACAAGTGTGCACGATAATTGACACTTATAAATATTTTCAAAATATTTCAGCTTTGAAAGAAAGAGAGATCAATAATAATATTAGATACAATAGAGGTAAATTGCCAAGAGAATAAAAGATGAGTTGATTCACAACAAAAATTACCGGAAGCGCATCCCCTTCCAAAGCAAAACAACCACACCCCGTAGAAGAAACTAGTTGAGAAGCCAAAAGAGCTGCTAAGGCTTCTCCTAATAGCACATCAGCGGAGTGAAGTTTAATATCCCATATTCCCATATATACTAGCTATAGCTAGAAAAGTTACCAAAGCATGCATATATTATATATGTGATACATTTAAAAATGACATATATGGCAGTTTTGCACGCTTTAAATTTTTTTCAAATATATATGAATGGTCTTACAATATAAAATCTCATGTCTTGTACAATATTATAGCATCCCCCAATACTAGGCCTATAATCTGCTTTCAAAACCACCTACTTTTTCTTTTTCTTTTTTGTAACAAACATACTATAAACCAACAGAAACTTACAACCTCTCAAGGAGGAAAAAAAACAGAAGGTGGTGCAAGACTACTACAAGAGGAAGAAGAAGAAGAAAGGAGGGGGGGGGGGGGAATGTGAATGTAGCCCGAGAGAACTTTTGCTGTGGCCCAATATGCCACATGATGGGCGCAGAAGTTCGCACTTCTGTTAATCTTCTTGGCCTCCCACTTAGGAGAGGGAGGAAGAAGAGCTAATGTATCTAAAATAAGCTTTTCAATATTTCAACCAGAAATAATGGCAAGGAATTGCAAAGCTAATATTACAATAAGAGAGTCCTCTTCAATACTAAAATTTGACAAGTTTAAGGAGACAGCAAGAGAGGCAGCCAGTAGAGCTCCTTATGCTTCACCATAGTTAGGAGTGCAAAGGGGAGAAACCTGAGAGATGGCTTTTAGGATGGAGCCATTACTATCTTTGCATACTGCTGCTTGGACAGAAAATTGGTCCATTATAGCAGTATTGAAATTGATTTTGAAGTGGCTTGCCTGAGGAGGGATCCAGACTTGAACTTCTTTGACATATGAGGAGCACCATGTAGTAGCATGTGCAAGAGAAGTCTTCTTGATGGAAGTAGCTAGTTTCGCAATGTGGGGATACTTTCATGAATTGCTTTATTTCTACTAAACCATAACATGTCACAAACAACATATGCATATATTTGGAAAAGATGCACATCAAAATATGGAATTCCCATATCAGTATGGGACAAGAGAAATGATACCTTTAACCCAACTAGAAAGAGAGATGGACGACCAGGCTAGGGAATCCAGGGGCCAGAAAGAGGATCTCCAGGCTATCCTGGCAAAGCTGCTGCTGAAAAACAAATGGGAAAGGGAATCTTCTGCCATATTGTAGAGAGGAAAAAGAGTCTACAGGGGAAATGGGGAAAACTTTTTTAAGTCTGGCTTTGGAAGGAAGAATGTCCCATGCTATTTTCCAGAGGAAAAGTTTGAGCTTGGCATTGAGTTTGAGTTTCCACAACTGTTTCCAGAGTTTAGGTTCTAATGGAGAGGAGTAAGTTGAGACTCTTTGAGAACTGATCAACCTATAAGCTGAGCTAGAGGAGAATTTTCCAGAAGGGGATGGAGTCTAGAGGAAATATGAACAAGGAGATGAGTTGATGATCGTTTTATGGATTTCCCCAACACTTTGACTGTCAAAGAGGCTTGAGATGAGAGGCATGTTCCAAGTGGCATTATGATTTATGAGATCAGAGACTACCATATCAGAGGAATGGAGGAAACTAGGAAGGGCTGGAGAAGGAGTGAATGAGGGGATATAAGGAACCCAAGGGGAATTCCAAATAGGGATGACTGAATGAGAATGGACTCTATGGCAGGCACCCTGGAGAATACCAAGCTGAGAAGAGAGGATGCCTCTCCATAGCCATAAAGGAGCACAATGGGAAGGGGGGAGAGAAAAGAGCTAGAAAGGAGATACTTACCTTGGAGTTGGGCCACCCACATGAATTCTGAATGAGTGAGGAGCTTCCATGCCAGCTTAAAGATGAGAGCAAGGTTTACTTCTTCCATTTTTCTGAAGCCTAAAGCCCCCAAGGCTTTAGGGGAGCATCAAAACCACCTACTTAATTGAGTACTCTAATGTCATTTGGCCTACTTGTGAGACTTCAGAAATTTACCATACAATAGTGCATTTTTTTTTTTTTTTTTGGAAAAAATATAGTTTAGCCCATTAACTACATTACTTTTTCACTTGCACCTCAAATTACCACTCCGTAACAAAAAAGTCACATTGTTAGGGAAAATCGTTAAAATGAAGAAAATGTTGTCACATGCGCATCTGATGACCACATTGGTGTCTTTATTCATTAAAAAAACCCTTCAAAATAAATTAATTAAAACTTTTTTTTTAAAAAAAGTAAACAAAACTATATAAAAAAAGAACAAAACTATTAAAAAAAATTAAAATTAAAAAAAAAACTAAAGCGTATGTGGTTTTTTTTTCTAGTTTTTTAATATATTTTTCAATTTTTTTTTAGTTTTCAATAATTATTAGGGTAATTTGTTTCAAGGGCAATTATGATTTTGAAAAGAAAGAGTTAAAGTGGTCATGTGAGGCACACATGACCACTTTTCCATCCCTTTTAACGTACGGAATGTATTGTCAAATATTCAAAATGATTCATTAATCTTTGCTAACAAAATGATAGTTTGAGGTACCTAAATACCATTTTGTAAAGTTTGATGGTGCAAGTAAAAAAATGGTGATACTTTAGGGGTCAAAGTGTATTATTTCCTTCTTTTTTGTTCTTTTTTTTTTTTTTTTTTTCTTAATTCGTTTGTTATAATGACGGCATTGTGGTGATATTATTAAGTCATGATTATGATGCTTTAAGTTATTTATGGTTAGTAGTTAGTTGCTACTTTGGTTGATATTTGTGATTTAATTAGTATTGTTTTATTGTGGTTGTAAAAGAAAAAAGAAAAAAAAAATAGTATACCTTTCCGCTGCATAATTACCTAATTATTGAGGAGTTATAAGTAACACTTCGGGTACATTGTATTTAAGGGGTAGCTTAATCGACAATAGATCACATCTTATGAAACGGAGGTTACTAATTTGAATCTCCATCATCCCTAGCTCTTGTGCGAACATGTTAAAAAAAAAAAAAAAAAGTATCACTTTGGGTTAATTATTTCTTGTTATATAATCTGGTGCATTGCTATAACACACCAAACTACTTACCAGCTTAAATAATTTAAGGGCATTCATTCTTTGAACCCTTTAAATGAAAAATCTTGGTTCCGAATTACATGGATTTCATGTTATGATCTAGGTTGGTCCATCTCTCCAATGAATTTGCATGATTTAGTGCCTTCCCCCTGCCCCTGTTGTAATTCTGATTAAAAAATAAATAAATAAATAAACTTGCATGATTTGGTAACTAGCATTTGCCCTCATATCACTTCCCAAAAGCTCTCTTCTGATCTCTCTTTAGAGAAAAATCCTTCCCCTCTTTGTAATAACTGTCGGTTACCAGTTCGTAGCCACTAATTATTAGGACCAGTAACTAGGTCTTTAAATTTTTATTTATTATTATTATTGCCTATTTTGGGTATTGGGCCTATTTGTTGGGCTTAGCACATTTTGGATTTAAAAAAAAAAAAAACAATTAAGGTTTTTTTTGGCCCAATAAGCTAGGCTTTGTTGTGATTGTTCAAAAAAAAAAAAAAACTAGAGTAAATGAGTCATTTTACATTTTTTTTAAAATAGATAAATAAATAAATGTTTTATATATATACATCCGGTTATTGGTTATAACTGAATGTATATAAATGCAAAAACCAGTAATCGACCGATAAGGTTGGTTACGGTTATTTTCAACTTTTTTTAAAAGCGATTGGTTAGTTACCCGTTAGTGGCTAATTATAACTAGCCAGATTTATACCTCTACCTCTTTTGAGTCTTCGACTGGCAAGGGAAGAGGGGTTTTCAACCCTCTCCTCCCCCACCTTTCCCCTTTACTCCCCTTTTCCCCTTCCCTTACTAGTAAAACTTGCATGATTTGATCCATTTCTCGCCTCTTCGAAGGCTTTATACACCTATTCGAAGGCTTTATCCACCTATTCAAAAGCCCTATATATTACATATGGCGAGCTTTCTCTGTTCAGTAACTTTGTCAGCAACTAGGCATCTCCTTCACCGCAGACTGTTTGGTTTCAGCTCCTTTCCACCATCCACAACCTTGGTTTCGCCCTCTTCTTAAAATTTTTGGATTTTTTTTTTTTTTTTCAAAATCAAATCTATGAACTTCTAGAAGCTCCACCCCCTCAAATGCGCCACTCCACTATGATCCCAAGTCCCTCCGCTTCGATTCATCATTGTCTGTGTTGCCATCTAGCCAGCACATGGACCATACATGCAAACGCATGGGTAACCTTATGTCGCATTTGACAACTTCCGCCGCCTCTCGCCTCTATTTCTAGTCTCTTGATGCTTCTACCTCTTGGCTCCCACTACTAGCGTGTGGTTTTCACACACTAGTAAGTGGCTTACATATGCCAATCCTTCACCTTGTCGACTTGTCCTCACCACCTTCCTCTGCCATGCCATCCGTGGGAGCTACTATTCTAAGACTTTTTTTTGGCTAGTTTGTTGTGCTAGCCTTTTTCTGATAAAGTTTTCTTTTTCTTTTGATTACTGATGATCTTATTTGTTTTCCTTAGCCTAATGGTTGTGCAACAAACCCTTTCATGTTTTATTCCGTTTACGGAACTTTGCCTTTTATTACGACCACTTTTAACGGTTTTAGTTCATTAATTTGATAGGTCAGGTCATTTATTTGACCTATTCCCAATAACTTTTTGAAAAACTCTGTTGCTTTAAAAAAAATAATAATAAAAATAAATTCTTGTAATATTATGAATGCATACATGCATTTGGTGGATGACCATTTGGTTTCACTTCATGGAATTCTACACATTTATGTAACCTTTTAGAATTCCTATAACATCCATGTATACATTGATGTAGCTAATTGATTCATGTACCACCATTTTCATATTCTTTAACCTCCCATTATTCTATGCCTATAAAAGGGAGCATTGACTAGTTTGTAAAACACAATAATAGAAAAGAATCTTATCTAGTTCCTGAAGAACTAGTTTCACATATTGCAATCTCTTTATCTTATTTTATTATTTTCTTTGATTTTACAACACGTTATCAGCACGAAGCTCTAGCCAATTGTTGTATTTTTTTGATTTTCAACATCAAAAGCTATCTGTGAGGTATTCTCAATTCATTGTAAGTTTCTTTAACATTTAATAATCTTATTATCTATTTTGTTAATTAACATTCTAATATATGCTTATAAATTTTTAGTGTTTTAAGAATCATATTATAATATTTGCATATTATGATTCATGTGAGATTTATATGAACTAGAATTTTATCATACTAATGTTATGAATATGATGTCTTATAATTTTATATGCCTGAAGCATATAAAAACTGAATACCTTATGGTAAAAGATCTCATGACCTTGTGGAATAATATACTGGAGAGATATGAGTACCATAAGGCAATTATCCTCCGAAAAACTTATTATGATTTGATGCACCTGGAGTTGCACATTTTATGCACCTGAAGTTGCACATTTCATGCACTTGAAGTTGCACATGTCATGTCTTGAATGTGCTCCTGTAGCAGCAATATCGAGAGCGTAATTTCACAAGATATTCTGAACTAAGCAAAACAACGAGCTATAAAATCATTAATCTCGTCCAACGGATTCTACACCATTTCCTGAAACAAATGGAATATAATTTCATGGTAATAGAGGAAACCATGGTCATGGATGTAGACGAGGTAGAAAAATTATAGAGGTCAAGGGGAACGTATTCATAATTCTTACAAAAAGAAATATTACATACCACTAGAAGTGAAACCACACTGAGGCGAAAAAAAAAAAAAACAAAGGTTTATAGAATAAACCTACAAATAACTATGAAGATAAATGTTACAAGTGTGGTATGAAAGGGAATTAATCACGTACCTGTCGTACGCATAAACATCTAGAAGAACTATATTATGCCTCCATAAAGACAGAAAAAGATGATTGAAATGAATTTTGCTAATTACAGTAATCCTGTTGATTCTCCAATTTATTTCTTACTCATCTTGTTGTTTCTGATTTCTTTATAGACTCTAATACAAAAACTAATCTTTTGGTTAGTAATGAATATTTCTACAACTATTAATATGTTTTCATTCTGTCTTAATCACAGTATGTTCAAATTGTCAAATTTAATTGTATTTTGTTATTTTTTTTTATTAATAAAATTTAATATATATTTTTGTTTATTTATGGAAGCATGGGTCATATTGATGGAATGATTAATTCCAAGATGATTGGTGAAGATTTGTGTTTAGCAGACAATTGTACAACTCACACAATTCTTAGAGATAAGAAATATTTTTAAAACTTGATATTAAACAAAGCTAGTGTCAATACAATATCTGGTTTATCAAACCTAATCGAAGGCTCCAGAAGAGCTAATATCATATTGCCAAAAGGAACAAAATTTTGTATTGATGATGCTTTGTATTTTTCTAAATCTAGAAGAAATTTAATCAGTTTTAAGGATATTCGTTTAAATGGTTATTATCTTGAAACCATTAATGAAGGCAGTGACAAATATCTTTATATTACTTCAATAATTTCGGGTCAGAAGCTCATATTGGAAAAACTGCCTGCTTTCTTTTTCGGGTTGTATTATACAACAATAAGAGCAATTGAATCACATGTTGTGATGCACCAGAAGTGCTATAATCCAAAGATGTTTATGCTTTGGCATAATCGTCTTGGACATCCAGGAACAATTATGATGCGTCGAATAATTGAGAACTCTCATGGGCATCCCTTAAAGAACCAGAAGATTATTTTACCAAGTGATTATCCTTGTGCTGCATGTTCTCAAGGTAAACTTATTATCAAACCATCCCCTTCTAAGGTAATTGTTGAATCTCCATCATTTTTACAAAGAATTCAAGGGGATATATGTAAGCCAATTCATCCTCCAAGTGGGCCATTTAGATATTTTATGGTTTTAATTGATGCATCAACTAGGTGGTCACATGTTTGTTTGCTTTCTACTCATAATATTGCATTTGCTAGACTTCTTTCTCAAATAATTAGATTACAAGTACAATTTCTTGATTATCCAATTCAATCTATTCGGATGGATAATGCGAGTGAATTTACATCTCAAGCATTTTATGACTATTGCATGTCGATTGGAATTAATGTTGAATATCCTGTTGCTCATATTCATACTCAAAATGGTTTAGCTGAATCATTTATTAAACCACTTCAGTTAATTGCTCGACCTTTACTTATGAAAACAAAATTACATGTTTCTGCTTGGGGACGTGCAATATTACATGCTGCATCATTAGTTTGGATCAGACCAACAACTTACAAAAAATATTCCCCTTTGCAACTTGCATTTGGTCAACCACCAAATATTTCCAATTTTTGTATTTTTGGTTGTGTTGTATATGTTTCAATTGCACCACCTCAACGCACTAAGATGGGACCTCAACGTAGACTTGGAATTTATGTTGGCTTTGATTCTCTTCTATCATTAGATACCTTGAACCTTTAACTGGTGATATTTTTAAAGTACGTTTTGAAAATTGTCATTTCGATGAAAACATATTTCCATCACTAGGGAAAGAAAAGTCGTTGCCAGAAGCACAACAAGAAATCACTTGGAATAATTCAACGTTATCTCATTTTGATCCTCGTACAAATGAATGTGAACTAGAAGTTCAGAAGATCATTCATTTGCAGAGTATTGCAAATCAATTGCCGGATGCATTTACTGATAACAAGAAAATAGTTAAATCTCACATTCCAGCTGCTAATACTCTAGCGAAGATAGAAATCCCTGTAGGACAACCAATTAATACAGCAACAAATGAGTCTAAGGCACGCCTGAAGCGTGGAAAATCTATTAGTGCAAAGGATAAGATTCTCCAAAAGAGAAAAGCACAAGGAAATGAAATAAGCGCTCCTGAAGAGGCTTTACCCACAAAATAGGCAACGAAAATTGATCCATCCAAACTTTCTGTACAAAATTTTTCTGAAAATAAATCCCCCGAAAAGGAACCTCTTGAAGAGGAATCTCCTTAAGAGTTACCCCCTGAAGAGGAACAGGTACCTGTAAAATAATGAGATCTCAATAAATTATATAAGTACAGGAGAAATATTGGATAGAAACAAAATTGTTGTCGACAACATATTTTCATTTAAAGTTGCATTTGACATTACCAGAAGTAATGATGATATTGAACCACAAACCGTCGAAGAATGTCGATATAGAAATGATTGGCCAATGTGGAAAGAGGCAATTCAGGCAGAATTGAACTTACTAGCAAAACGTGAAGTATTTGGACCTGTAGTTCAAACACCTGAAGGTGTATCGCCTGTTGGATACAAGTGGGTATTTGTACGAAAACATAATGAGAAAAATGAAATTGTGAGATACAAAGTAAGACTTGTTGCACAAGGTTTCCTGCAGAAACCTGGTATTGATTATGAAGAAACATTTTCCCCTGTAGTGGATACAATTACATTCAGATTTTTGATTAGCTTGGTAGTTACAGAAAGTTTGGATATGCGTTTAATGGATGTGGTTACAGCATATTTATATGGATCACTTGACAATGATATATACATGAAAATCCCTGAAGGATACAAAATGCCTGAAGCATATAATTTCAAATCCCGAAGTATTTATTCTATCAAGTTATAAAGGTTTTTATACGGGTTAAAGCAATCCGTACTCATGTGGTACAATTGTCTTAGTGAATATCTATTGAAAGAAGGATTTGAGAATAATCCAATTTATCTATGCGTTTTCATTAAGAAATCAGAATTTTGATTTGCTATCATTACAGTTTATGTAGATGATTTAAATCTTGTTAGGACTCCAGAATAGTTCATAAAAACTGCCACTTATTTAAAAAATGAGTTTGAGATAAAAGATCTTGGAAAGACAAAATTCTATCTTGGCTTACAAATTGAACATTTTCCAAATGGAATTCTCATTCATCAGTCAACATACACAGAAAAAGTCCTGAAGCACTTTTACATGGAGAAAGCTCATCATTTGAGCACTCCAATGATTGTTCGATCATTTGATGTGAAAAAAGACCATTTTCACCCTCGAGAAGATGATGAAGAAATTCTTGGTCCTGAAGTACCATATCTTAGTGCAATTGGTGCTCTAATGTATCTTGCAAATTGCACACGACTTGATATTGCATTTTCAGTTAATTTCCTAACAAGATATAGTTCTACACCAACTCGAAGGCATTGGAATGGGGTCAAATATGTTCTATGTTATCTTTGTAGAACAACTGACATGAGATTATTTTATTCAAAAGGTTCAAATTTACAATTAATTGGATATGCAGATGCAGGTTTTCTTTCTGATCCGCATAAAGATAAATCTCAAACAAGATATCTATTTATATGTGGAAGTACTGCTATTTCATGGAGATCTATCAAAGCAAACACTTGTTACTACTTCTTCAAATCATTCAGAGATTATTGCCATTCATGAAGCGAGTTGGGAATGCATATGGCTAAGATCATTAATTCAACACATTCAAGAAAAATGTAGTTTGTCCACAATCAAAGATAGCCCGACAATATTATAAGAAGATAATGCTGCTTGTATCACACAGATCAGAGGAGGATATATTAAAGGTAATAGAACCAAACACATTTCACCAAAGTTCTTTTATACACATGAGCTCCAGAAGAGTGGTGAAATTGATGTTAAGCAGATACGATCAAGTGATATTTGTTAGATTTATTTACCAAAGCATTACCATCTGCAACATTTAAGAAATTGGTGAATAACATTGGAATGCGCAAACTCAATGATCTTTCATTATAAGCAATTGAAGCTCTTCATGCTAAAGAGGGGGAGTAAAAAGATTATGCTGATTGTACTCTTTTTCTTTTGCTAAGGTTTTTCCCACTGGGTTTTCCTTTGCAAGGTTTTAATAAGCCAATCCTAAAGCATGAAAACACACAAGAATATTGTACTATTTTTCCTTCGCCACAGGTTTTTTACCACTGGGTTTTCCTTGGCAAGGTTTTAATGAGGCATATTCTTAGTGTATGGTCATCCAAGGGAGTATTATGAATGCATACATGCATTTGGTGGATGACCATTTGGTTTCACTTCATAGAATTCTACATATTTATGTAACATTTTAGAATTCCTATAACATCCATGTATACATTGATGTAGCCAATTGATTAATGTACCACCCTTTTTCATATTCTTTAACCTCCCATTATTCTATGCCTATAAAAAGGAGCATCGACTAGTTTGTAAAACACAATAATAGAAAAGAATCTTACCTAGTTCCTGAAGATTAGTTTCATATATTACAATCTCTTTATCTTATTTTATTATTTTATTTGATTTTACAACATGTAATTCATTTTTCCTTTCCCCCCACCCCCAAAAAACAAAAAGAAAAAAGAACTAGCATTTTCCCACAAATCATAATGCCTGGATAGGGTTCTCCTTTGATCCGGACATGATATTTTCACTCTCCTAACCAAACACAACCTATCCTCGTTCCCAAACATACCGCTTTGCCCCAACCATCCCGCGCTTATTCGAAGAAGTGGAAGAAGAAGAAAAAATAACCCACCAGGGCCACCACTGCCACCACCGCTGAACCCACTCTCTCCTCCAATTCGCTTCCATACATTTCCTCCTCCAGTTCCCAAAATGCCCCAGCCAATCCTCCTCTCCGACGACGAAGAAGAAAATGGGCTCTCAACCCCAGTCCATATCTCCTCCAAGAAACAACGCCGATTCGAACCGGACAACCCTGCGGTTCTGGTCCTTCTCGACGACCCGACCCCGAAGAAACCGGACCCCGCCTCCACACCCTTCTTTGTTCCCGAGACCCCTATGTCCGCCTCAAGTTCTGGAGTCGCAATCGTCAAATGCACAACGGGCTCACCCCATCCCCAAATTAGGGTTTCAGATTCTCAGAACAAGTTCTCCGGTTAGTTCGATTATTTATGCGTTTCAGCATTGTATGAATTGTTGAAAATTCTCTGTTTTATTGGCTGATTCGTTCAAATTTTCTTTTGACTGTTAGAGATTTGTGCATAGTTTTGGGTTTATATCGTTTTTGGACTGGTTTTAGCTCTGTTTGCTTGATTCTCAGGAATTTGCGGATTGATATGCTTGGAGTCTGACAATGAGTCTGAAAGTGGTTCTGGAAAGGAAGAGTGGAAGGAGAATGAGACGATGGGCGCCGATTTTGACGCGGCGAGGGAGTCGGATTGGAGTTCTAGGATTAACGAGTCCACAAGTTCTCTCGGTATGCTAATGTCGAATATGTATTTGATTTGTTTATGGTTGTTTTACGTGGAAGAAATACATTAGCTGTGGTCTTTTAAAATGCTAAAAAGTAAGTGAAAAGAATTTCGATCACATGGACTTTTTTTTTTTGTTAATGAAAGTTATGGCAAATGTTCGTCAGGGAATGATAATACAATGCGAATGTTCGGGGACAGCTCTTTGCATTCGTACACATTGCGAGATGATGTTGATCAGGTACTTCTTCTTGATGCTGGTTACAGGAATCTCATATTCTGTTGTGCATTTGTGTCGATGGCCATCAATTGACATTAAAAGCTGGGTAAGCGGGGTAGGGTAGACATGTAAATTAATTGGCACGAATATGTTAATTTTTGACAAATTAGTGCAACTGACCTCCCCACCTGTCCACTAATTTATTAATTTTTACACAACTTGGACATTGACATGGAAATTGCAAGTTAATCTCGAATTAGGATGTTCATTGTAGAGTTTTGTAGTTTATGGGGACATTGCAAAGGACTCATATATAGGATAGATAGCTACAATTAATCCTAACACCTTGAATTTTCTAATTAAGGTGTTGTTGCACCACCGATTTGATGTTTCTTTCACTTTATAGGACATTCAATGACTTGATGATCCATTAGCAGGTCTATGATCATCTTGACAAAAATAATGTTAGTATGCAGCAGATCAATAACAATGTAAATCAGAAAAGGAGAACTGAAGTTGATGCTGAGAAGAAAAGTACTATGGATAGAGCTATGGGAAGGAAGAAGATGACGAAAGAGGAAAGGATTCAATTAATGGAAGAGAAGAAACTAAAGAAGGAAGTAAGTTTTAATGATGTGAATTACTGTTTTGTTTTAACATGTAAGTAGCTGACGGGGAATCCATTGTAAAGCAAGAGAAGTTGCAAAAAGCAGCCCAGAAGGCTGAAGCTGCAGAGATGAAAAAATTGCAGAAAGAAAAGCAAAAGTGGGAGAAAGGGAAGTTTGCTCTAAAATCCATTGTGGCTGAAATTGATGCTAAAGCAGTTGAACTGGGGTCAGTTGGAGGTGAGCTTTTTTCCCCCCTTTCCAATATTCTTCTTATTATTCCCAAGTAGGTGATTGTGTTAAACTGTTAAGACATCTCAGTCAATCTTTGAACCTCTTGTGCTGAGTTTTACCTCCTTACTTTAGGACATCTGCTTACAAGGTTCGCTGAAAAGGGGCTTACATACCGTATAACTTCGAATCCAATTGAAAGATCAATTGTGTGGACTATGACCGTTCCAGAACATATCTCACAGGTACAAATTTTCTGGAAAGTCCCCAAAATCATAATGTTTAGAGAGAGAAGACAGTAGTAAGTTTTTAGCATAGTTCTTACCAAAAGAACAGGGCCTTTACTCTTATCCTCTGTTTAATCCTCTCTTCCAAATCTGACTCTGCAAAGCTGAGGAGCCATTCCACCTTTTTGGGTTGAATTAGCCAAATCATGGGTTCACTGCAAGTTAAAATTGTGTTCTAGAGGAAAATAAGAGAATTAGAAAAGAGTCCTCTCACCTGAATAAATATTCAACCCCCATTATTTACTGACAACATAGTCAATCAAGGTGCAGTGATGTTGATTGTACTGGTTGAACCCACAGTCACGTTGATAGTAAAATGAGAATCCCCCCCGGCCCCTTCCCCCTTTGTGGGGGCGGTGCAAGTATGATTCAGTCTTGAGTCTAGTACAGTGCCAAGAGACTTTATCAACTAGGCTAGTTGGCACCCACATCTATGATGATTTGGACAAGGGTAGTTCTCTGTTGTGTTTTATTTGATAGTTGTAAAGGGTCAATTGATTGGATCCCACAAAATCTGCATAGAATGTTGTCTTCTCTCTCTCTCTCTTTAACTATGGTCTTGTTACTATTGTCACTATTGTAGAGGTGAACGGTGATGTTATCTCATTCTTCTGGGTCTGCAATTAAGAAAGCTGGTTTTAGGATTAGTGAGAGACATATTCAATACTCGATATTTTACTTACTGATCACCAATAGGAATCATCAACAAGGGAACATTATCAGAACTTAGGGAAGAATGGGTTGGTTGTTGAGGTATCTAGATGTCTCCTAATGTGTACAAGAAGTTCCATTTTCTTGTCAGCATTATTTTTCGAGGTGAGTGGTGGCTTTAGAGTTTACAGTCAAACATCAGTGAAAAAACAATTTAGTGGTGTCTGATTTATATATTCTGATATATGTATTGACAACTGGCTGAAGATTATGTATGCTAAAGGCATTTGAGAAATTCTGCAATTGTTGCTTCTATACATATTATATTGGGCTTTGTGAGATTTTACCCTTCCTAGCTTTGATTTGAGGTAATTTTTCTTTTAACCTGCTAGATCTTCTTTAAGTATGCATATGTTTAATAATATGATATTATCAGAGTAGTAATGGTTAATGGTCAAAGACTAGCTTAGATTGGGATTCTGAACTCCAGAATACATTTGAAAGCTTATCAATCATGTCAGCTTCTAGTTGCTATAATTTAGGAGTTTAATTTGCATACAGAACGCTTGATATACAAGCATTCTCTTCATGAAAATGTAGCTGGATTCAATTGTTTTATTCCTGAATGTTCTTTTCTTTTGCTGCTCATAATTCATCTTGAAGATTGACTTCTGGAATTATCCCTGTTTCTATAATGTAGAACTACATTTTGTTTGAGTTTTTTCTATATATTTCTTGCTATTTCCTGCTAGTGTTACAACAGTTGGCAGTGGTTATTTTAAATGGTTATCTTGTTTATCTGTTTTCTTTCCAGAAGGTTCTGATTAGAGACATAACAGATATTAATTACTCTGCTAATCAGAGTTTACCCTATCTATATTCGCCTGTTATAGATAATGTTTGCTACAGTGCACCTATATCCTGCACATAGTTGCTATGGCTATTTTTTTTTTACATAAGTTAACCTTGTTAATTATTACAGATTTCTTCTAATGGAATGGAGATTCCTTACATATTGTTCGTATATGAAGCTGAAGAATTCTGCAATCTTGTCATCAATGAAACTCTTCTCGATCATGTTTCCAGTGTTCGAAGTCGTTACCCATGTTACACAATTTGCTACCTCACCAGTAGGTTAATGGCATATATTAATAAAAGGTGCGATTGAATTCTACTCTAGTTTAGCAGTTCTCTTTTTCTTCAAGAATATGATATGTATTATATTGGAGGGATTTTGTGTCCTTCTCGATGCATAATAATGATCAATAGTTTTAAGAGATGAGGTAGTGCAGTATGTGCAATGCTTTTATATGAGCATGAGAAAGCCCCAAAGCCTCACGCTGCATCATGCATGACACTTGTTGTCTTTTTCTTTCTTTGACTTATAATACAGCTCTACTTAATCACATTGAGATATTTATGATAGACAGAGGAAGAACACTTCAATAGTTTTATGACAAAATTAAATGCCACTATAAGTTATTTAGAGATGTACAACTAGCTATAAGTTATTTAGAGATGTAAAACTAGCCAGTTTTATATCATGTCTAATCTGATTTTGACCCTTAAAGCACAATGAATCTAAGTACTGGTAATTATATTCTTCTTCAATTATTAATTGCATCTTGAATTTCAAGCTCACTCTTTATCTATAAGCTTTGAGCATTTGTAATTTAAGTTAATATACGTCTATGAAATATTGACATTTTGCTACAATTCTTTTTCTTTAAAAGAAAATAAAGCATTTTCCTTGATCAAAATATTATTGGAATGTATTAAGCTATTATCAATCAATATAAAATTAGATCTCTCTATAATGCCCTTATCCCCATGACAGTGTCCCCTTCCCCTAGAGAAGTATTTGGCAGAATAATGTTCATTTGAGAATGGCTTTCTTTGCTTGATTGTCCACTTTAGGGAAGATAATAACTATGGACAATTTAAGAAAGTGGAACCTCATAGTGGTAGATTGTTGTTGCATGTGTAAGTAGAGTGAGGAGTCTGTAGATCACTTTTTGCTTCAGTATGAGGTTGCTAGAGCCCTATGAATTTTGTCTTCAGTCTGGATAGAGTTGGTTATGCCTCGACGGGTGATTGATCTCTATGCAAGTTCGAGAGGGCCATTTGGTAGTTGTCAAAGTGCAGTAGTATGGAACTTGATTTTGCCATGCTAATGTGGTGCATATGGAGAGAAAGAAATGATAGATGTTTTGAAGATTGTGGGAGGACAACGGTGGATCTAAAGGCCTTCTTCTTCAAAACCCTTTACCTATGGATAACTGCCTTTGATGGTATACATATTACTAATTTTCTTGATCTTTTTGTCTTCTTTTTTTCTGGTTAAGTGTGGGTAGTGCCCTTTCACTCTTAATGAATTTCAATTACTTATAAAATAAAGTATAAAATTAGAGTCATGTTTGAAATGTCAATGTATTTTAACAGTTTAGGTTTATTATGGTTTTTCAAAAAGAAGTTCTGAACAAATGTTTTGATTTGATCAAAATTTTGGAATATTAGACAAATATATATATATATATATATATATATATATGATGATCACCTTGCTCTTAATATAATATGCAAGGCAATCTTGTGATAGAATGCAAGAGTGCAATAATGGAATAGTAGTTTTGCACGTAAAGGTTAAGAAATTGAAATTAACTAGTTTTACCAGTTTTGTATTTATTATTTGGAAAATCATATGAAGGAACAATGATGTAGTGTGACTTAGTGAGCTGCAGCGAAGAACAAGCATCTTAGAAAATCTTGTTATTTTTCTGCTCATAAAAAATGTTGTTATTTTTCTGTCAGCCATTTCTTGGTTCCCATGAATTTACCATGGGTCTAATGTCTCTAATCAAGTTCTGATCGAAATGTATGACATGTTTTATCCTATATTTATTTATTTATTTTGTTTTTTATTTTTATTTATATATAGGGAAATTATACTTTACCATTCTAGACTACCACCCCCTTTACACTCTTCGTTCTAAACTTTATATTTCTGTAATGAACTCCCTTCTATATTGAAGAATTTGTTTCAATGTATTCCTTCATCAAAATCAGGTTTTATGAAAAATGCAACATGTGCTCTATATGTGCATCCTTCCTACAAAATTAATGAAATTACCCATGGTCAATTGGTGTAAACCAAGAATTCAATAAGGGCACATTAAATCTGACATCCATAACAGAGAAAATTGGGAATTTTGAATATCATATTCAGGCTTGAAAGAAACATAACTTTTTGGGGAATAAAATTTCTCACACACCATAATTTCAGTTTCAACCACTCTCTTCATGCTATTGTGTGCCGAGTCCATGGTTCTCATCCTCACTGCCTTGATGAGTGAGATGTTGTTCCAAGTTGATCTTGGACCTCATTAGAGCCATGAAGTAATTGGGGAAGGTAATCTCGTGGTCTATTGTGTCTCATAAGGACGTGGTCATGGTTGAGCATGAGGATGAACTTGGCAGTGGTGGCATGGCTAGCGAAGACCGGAGATTGTGGGAATTGCGAGGGAGAGAAGTGCAGTGACGACTGACTAAAGGACTCCACCATGTGGCAGGGCTGCTCATGAGCATTGGAGGTGGAGCCAGTGGCTTGGGCCTAGGCAATCTCCAATCCATTGGATAAGAACTTGCTGTGGGTGGTGGTTATAAGAGCCTAGCTGCAGCCAGCTTGGGATTTGGCTTTGGCAGGAGCCAAGATGAAGGGAATTGTTGAGAGTTGGGCTGAGCTGATTCTCGTTGTCTTCTATCGGTATTAGGAAAAAAGTGGTCATATTTCTTTAATGTGCACGCGGTGGTGCTTAGCTGATGATTGAGGCTTGACAATTGACTATAGTCAATTCCGTGATCACAATGTGTAAGTTGTCCAGGGCTTGTTCTTGTACTATGAGGCCTTGACAATAAAGGTTCTGCTCAGTTTTGAGATTGACCTTGTTATGTTGAGTTAGGCATGAATTTGTATATAACTATATATAATTGTAGGATAATTGTATAACTAACTGTATGTGTTGAAATTACTAGTGGATAGAACAGAATCATACAATTATGTCCAGAGGGTTAATTTTGTAACTTTATTTACCAAGGATGCACGTGTCATATGTTGTATTTTTCGTCCAAATTTAATGTTTGATTTTGATGGAGCAAAGACGTTAAATAAAATAATTTGAAAATTGGGGGTTGGTTGTAAAATTTAAAATTCAGAGAGCAGACCGGAAATGGGGTGGGAAACGCCTTTATATACTTTCCTGTCTTTTCAGTTGTCAATTAGAGCTTGTTATCCTCAAAACCTATTTGGCTCATTTGTAACTATGTTGCATTATCTTGCGTGTAAGCTTTCAAATAAGGATATGCAACAAGTCCTAACATTGATCTTGGCACTACTTTAGGGAACAGGAACGATACAAGAACCCGTCAAATAATAATGGTTGGAGACGTCCACCTGTTGAGGAGGTTGAATTGCTACCCCAAGTTTTACATGATTATGATACATATCTTTCATTTTAGATTTTCATAGGTCTTTTTTTTTTACTCTCAAAAGTTTTGATATTTATTTGTTTATTTTTTGTTTTCTAAAAATTTTATTACAGGTGATGGCAAAATTAACCACTCATTTCAGTAAGGTTCACTCCAGGCAATGCATGGATGAAGCTGAACTAGCTGAACATGTTGTTGGTTTGACCTCCAGCCTGGCATCTTGCCAATATAGGTAGTAAGTGCCTGTGTGTATTTTTTGTGTTGCATTTGGAACCTTATTATGGTTTCAATTATTGATTGAAAAGAAAACAATTTAATGCTGTGCCACCACATGGGATATAAGCATCATATAAGATTATCTAAGTAACAGCTAGTTTGGATGATTAATTACAGTTTTATAGATGTACTATATAAACTGATGGATTACTAAGTTTACACGGTTCTTTTATTGATATTTTTCTAAGATTCACTAGCTCTGTACTATAGTTTTCACCTCCTAGATCCCATTCTTTTCAAATTTATTGACATGTAATCTCCCCTTCCCCCCTCTCTCTCTCTGGCTTATGAATATTTTGGCTGATCAATATTCTGAATCTACCTTTTGCTTTAATAAACTGCAGAAAGAAGTTGACACGCCTATCTGTAAATGCTAATGGATCCCTGATTCCTAAGGATGCTATTGACCGGAATCTAATTAAAAAGAACTTGTGGTGAGCATTTGTTTTATCCGAATTGTATTAATCATCAATTTATTCCAACAAAAAGCTAAGTTAACATGTCAAATGTTGCATATCATTGATTTCATTCATATGTTGCCATTTTGAACACTCATTTTATTTTAAATAGTAATGGCTATGCGTCTTAGTTCTGTGGTGCCTATGATTTGTATGCATTTTTTCAGGGAAAGCCCGAACAGCAGCCTGTCTATTGTCTTCTTCTTTCTATTATTGATTATGTCTTTGAGATGTGGAATATTTGCTTCATGGTTCATAGATTTCGGTTTCATTTGTTTCGACATTAATTTTCTTTTTTGAAGATGTTTTCCACATTGTCCTATATTTGGTGCAACCGTGCAATTGAAGAATGATAGTCAACAAAAAAAAAACACTTACACGTCAACAAAAAAACACTATTGGGGGAAGGATTTATACCTAGGCAAAAAGAAAACGGCACCTTTCTTTGCTCTGCTATCTCTTATCTCTCATCACTGCCATTAACTACTGCATCTCTTGTCACGGATGGGCTGCAGCATCCTCCCTGATGGTTTGTCATCGATCCCCAGCCTCATTGACAATGAATCTCACTGGAAATCTTAATGGTTCTAACTATGTTGAGTTTATCTTGGCCACACTAGCATTTCCTTGTTGAGTTGAACCTTTCTGAGGCTGGAGTGACCCTCTCTGGCCTTAATCAATCCTGCTCTTGTCCTTTTCAGGCCGTCTCAAACCCGAATCTAGTGTTTCTCTCCAAAAATTGCAGGTTCATGCGCTCTTTATCATCATCACCATCTTCTTCAACCCTTCTCAAACCTGGGTTGCTATGGTCATTGGATGAATAAACTAATTGAAGTTCTGCCCCTTATCTTTTCAATATTTGTTGTACAAGGATGCAGGAGATTGGGATGTTCTAGATTGTCTCTAGGAAGAGTGATTTGAAATGATTTTGGGATTCAGTGATTTTTTTCCCCTTTCTTTTGGATAAGTGATTCTGTGAAAATTTACTAACAAGGAAGTGGAAAAAGTCCTGGGGAAGTTAAGACTATTCTCTCGTATTATCATTCCTCTATGCACTATTAATTTCCTTATCTATATATTTTGATGCCTTTGTTTATTTTATACGCAAAAATGAACCATATGTGTTTCTGAGTTTGCTTTAAACATCCAGGTTGAAAGCTTTGATATCAATTCCAAAGGTTCAGCCACGATTTGCTACTGCTATTTGGAAGAAGTACCCTACCATGAAATCTCTTATTAGTGTCTACATGGACCCAAGTAAATCAGTAAGTACTAGCAACTCCATTTTATCTTGAGCCCTTTGATTGATGTGACACTGCAAAGCGAAGAGGCCTTGAGTTCAACCACTGTTTCTTTCCTTGGGGGTGAGGAAGGGTGTGTTGATTCGAGGGGAGAGCTCTACATTGTGCAGTTTTACCATACTAGAAATAGAAAAACAAGAAAAAGAAAAGGGGAAATTACACTTTATCCTCTTGAACTATCTACTCATTTGCACTTTTACCTCCAAAGTTTCAAATGTGACATTTAACCCGCCCAAACTTTCAAATTGTTGCAATTCAATCACTTTGACTCTTTTTTTTCCCAAAATGCCCTCATCACATTTTTTTTAAAAAAAATCCAAAAAGAAGAAGAAGAAGAAGAAGAAGAAGAAATATGCTATGGGGTGGTTCGACCACCCCGTTTGGATTTTTTTTTTTTTTAAAAAAAATATTATGATGGGGGCATTTTGGGAAGAAAAATGTCAAAGTGATCAAATTGCAACAATTTGAAAGTTTGGGGGGATTAAGTGTCACATTTGAAACTTTGGAGGTAAAAGTGCAAATAAATGGATAGTTCAAGGAAATAAAGTATAATTTCCCCAAAAGAAAAAGAGGGCAAGTCTGTTTTAATATTTACTGAAGTAATGAAATTTTACATGTTCTTAACAAATATATATATATAATAGAAAGAAATAGAATTATAAGTTTGCCAGGATACTGATATATCTTTCCACATTTCCTAGACATCTTGCAACCAGAGCATAGAACAACATTAATATGAATACTAATATGCTTCCATTAGGACTATGGATGCTTCCTACTTGATAATTTAACTTTTATGTTCTGTTGGCTGCCAAGAAATGACCGTCCAATCCTAGTTTGTTTTCCTCTATTTAAAGAAAAATCGACATCTTTAGTTGGATCTTGTATCAACTGACAGGTGCATGAAAAGGAATTTCTCCTCAAGGACTTGACGACTGAAGGGCTGCTGGGTGAGGACAGAAGATTAGGTGAGGTTTGTTCAAAGAGAGTGTACAGAATACTTATGGCACAAAGCGGAAGCATCAAAACTGATGATGTTGAGAATGGTGCTGATTTCTTCAGAAGTCGATCATCTTAAAATCTCTACATTGTATTCCTTGCCAATCCTCTATAATTATATGTACACAAATTAGAGGTTTGTATATGCCCCATCATCATGTTCATCATTTGCAGTTTCTCTGCAATAGTATTTTCTAGGGCTATAATCAAGCCGAGTCAAGTCGAGCTTTAAGAAAAAAAATTGGTTCACTCTTAAAAAACCGATATAGTCTTTAAAAAATGGGTTTACACCACATGTCGCAATATTAAGACACTTCTAAAAGTGATTCAGGTTTATATATATATATATATATATATATATATATATATATGATACAGTTGAAGGGAAAATCTACTTTACCTCTTGAAATTTCAGGAGTTTTTCAATTTGAATCCTAAAGTTTAAAAATTGGTTCTGTTACTAATTTCTGTCTAATTGGATGAATTTTTTTTTAATTAAAAAAAAAGAAAAAAACTTGAGGGTAATTACGTAATTTCATAAATTTTCATCCAATTTGATGGAAAATTGGATGAAAATTAGTAACAGAATGTTTAAATTGAAAATTTTTGAAATATTAAGAAGGTATATTGCCAATTTTTAAATTTTGGGGTTTAAATTGAAAAATCTCTGAAACTTCGTGGAGGTAAAGTGAATTTTCCTCTACAATTAACAAGTATTCACCCTCTTATGTGGACATGTCAAAAAAAAAAAAAAAAAACAAGTATCCAAGATTTTTTTGGGATATAGAGATGTATAGTATTTGCAATGGATCATGCCGAATTCTAGGGAAATCTTTTTGAAATTCCTTGTTGATTTATTCTTACGAACCCTAATTGCAATCGGCAATGATTTATGACAATTGGCTATGAAATTTAAAATTTAAAATTGGCTTTGAGAAAAATACGGGCCGCTTTATTCTTCCCAATGTGGGACTCTTCCTCCACAATCCAATTGGGCCTTGTGGGCCTCACCACCAATACTTTGTAATTATGGTGGGATGAGCACTTGGCAGACCTCCTCTTACGGCTGCTATAGTTCCACCACCCCATGACCCACCACCACTGAAACCCAAATGAGACACATCAGTTGTCATGAGCAGCTTCAGCCACCACCTCCGGCTACCATTCATGAGCTAAGCCCCATGTCATATGATATAGAGCCACCAATGATTAGTTTCTCTTTTTCTTTTCTTCATTTTTTAAAATATTTAACGTTAAACTAGAGATATTTACTAGTAATCATAGGTTTGAATGAATGGTCCAAAATGTGTGAAAAAAAAAAATTATTTTTGTCATGACTGCCACTTCATGTGTTGGGCCTGCCAACCTGAATACCTAGCCCATCGACCAATGGACCAAGATACAGCCATCCAGCTCCACACCAAATCTATCTCTTTTTTTTTTTTTGGACATATGCAGAGGTAAGGGAAGGAGATTCGATCTTGTACTTTCAATCTTAAGACTTCAACATTGTTTTGTTATGGTGTTGGCATACATATTATTGGTATTTATTATGATAGATATAAACCCTTTAATTACTTTAATTAAGTCATCA
This sequence comes from Carpinus viminea, assembly GCA_013348765.1. Lineage (NCBI taxonomy): Eukaryota > Viridiplantae > Streptophyta > Magnoliopsida > Fagales > Betulaceae > Carpinus > Carpinus viminea. The sequence goes on from CP054667.1 coordinate 18,750,506, forward strand.
TCATTCAATTTTTTAGCATGTATGCTGTAATTTTAACTATAGTATACAAGCCAGATCTTGGTGTTCCTTACGCCCGTGATTCATGCAAACCATCACTTCTTGTTAGGCCACACCAGAGGATCCTATCTCTGAAGACATCGATGTCGGTCCCTGTGATCCTAGAAAGAAGTGACAGTTTGCAAGAGTCACGCAGCGTAGGGAACACCATGGTAGAACAACCTCCAACCAATGCATGCTACACGAAGAGCGGTTACAACAAATTGATAAAAAAAATTAAAAAAAAAAAAGAGACGAACATCTAGTGAAGAGGAATCTTCATTTCTTTCTCTCTATCTACTATTCTCCGATATTATTCTCCTCGAATACACAAACAACTTAGACATTAGAGCTATCTCCCACAGCCACTCCAACCCACTCTTTTGCTCCTCTCACCTTTCTTTGCAAGTGCCTCGGACCACTACTTCGCCCACGGTCAACTGTTTTAACAACACAAAAATCGCAATTTTACGTTTTACCCACTATACATGTCATGTTAGAATTGCACTGAAATACTCAGATAACACTCCCTACAATATCCCACACTATATTCAAGCACTAATTAAAAGACTCGAGCAATTATTGTCTGCCACTATATTAAACATTCCTATATTGCATCGAATCACCTCCTTTTATGAAGTATCTCCACAAATTCAATATTTAATCATCAACTAAAGCCTAGTCATGGCCCGTGCACACCACTCATGTTGTGTATAAAAACATTATCCCAATACAAGATTATCCCAGAAATCTCTTCCTCTAAAATAATGATGTAAGTGGAAGCCAGGCATAATTCTCTAGCATTTTTTGAGGCCATGGAAAAGAGCAAATCATTTTCAGGCTACTACTCCACCCCCTACACAGACATACGATCTGCTTTCGAGCTTGACAGGTCCAAGTCATTCAGCTTCAATGGCGCAAATGGCAACAGAGATGCTACTTTGGGGGCATCTGGCAATCCAGAGCTAAAGAGGAGGAAAAGGGTGGCATCCTACAACATGTACGCCGTGGAAGGGAAGCTCAAATCTTCTTTCCGCAACAGCTTCAAGTGGATCAAGAGCAAGTTTACAGACAACTTCGAAGACGAGTGAAGAACATCAATTCATTTGTTCTCTTCTCTTTATACATAAATAATTTGTATCAAGAATGTTCTATGATATCTAATGTGTTCATAAAGTGGTTTTTTATTGGAGACATGCATGAGAATCATTCTTACCTATACTTGCAAGCAAACCCGAAACATATTTCCAAAATCTCTCAGATATAATGCAATATATATTGCTTCGGAATGAGTTTATACTACACACAACATATTTTCTGCCAACACGATCTTCTCTTATTATTTTCCAGACAATTATCTGTATGGAATTCAGTTTATAGGCCAGCTTACAAGTTAAAGATGGTAACAAAAAAACTAAGAAAAGAAGAAGACGATGAACTCAGAATTACGTTTCATCTTGAGAATCTTTGTTGAGTCGAAAGAGTTTTGGTATCTTATCTGGGTCACGATTTCGGAAATCCACTTCAGAAAGAGACCTGCGATATTGAGCAAATATGTTGCCTTCATTGGGGTTGATGATATCTGTTATAGAGGCATGCAAAAGGGTAAGATCCTTGATGTTCTTGAGAGCATTATGATGACCCTCAGTTTTTGGAAATAGTATTTTATGAGAACGAACTGGGGATAGGGATTCATGCAAGATCCTCTGATGCCTCCGCGTTTGTACACTAGAGGAAGTGCTGCTCGCACTGTAACCCATCTCTTGGCTATGCATGTGTGGCTCTTCATTCTTCCACTGCAAAAGCTAAAGGAAAATATATAATAATAATAATAATAATAATAATAATGAAAGAGGAATTCAGCTTAGTTAAAGAAAATAATCCTTAATTTGCGGTATATTTTGCAGCAGCAATGAAAGGAGTGATACTTAGCCATGGCCTAATTACTATCTCCATTTATATTTTTGGAGCTGCATTCTAGAAAGAAAGGATCTTACTTGCTCTGTTAAGGATTTCTCCTATAGGGCAATAGGAAATTTTCCAAGAAAACATCCGACTAAAAGGATAATTTTAGTGGAACCAAGGTGTAATTTAGCTAAAATAACAATCTGACAGTGTAATTTGGCTAAAACTGTTAACAGAAACATTATTTTGTAACTAAAAATATGACTAACACATATATGGTTGGAAGTTTGATGCATCATTTGAACCCAAATGAATACTTCTCTTCAATACCCAACAGAATTCTATTTTTCTCAATACCCACTTAATGAGAATATAACCTCAACTGAAAATGTTGCTCAAAAGGTATTCTTTCAAGATGCTTTACCTCTTTAGAAGCGTCAAAATCTCCACTGGCTTGTTCAATTATGGCCTCTGTCCGATCACCTTCACGATTTGTTTGAGATGGTTTCTTTGTTTTAGGCCTGCGCCTGTAAGATGGAAAAGCAATGAAGTAATTCATGGTGTATGGACATCCTATGGAATTTGATACAAGTACAACCCATTGTAATTTACATGGTAAAGTGCCTATGAAGGTTTTGGTAGCATTTTTTTCTTTTTTCTTTTTTTTCTTTTTTCTTTTTTGGATTAATGAATTTTTATTACCAACAAAACAAAGAATACTACATACTCCAGAAAGATGTTGGAACCCCTTAAGCTAACCAGAGCATCAATTACAAGCAGCCACTCTACAATCAACAACAATTACAAACACATTCCAGCAACTACTGAAAACACTAGTTCTAAACAACACATTTACCTACAAAATGCAACAAGATTCCCTTAACTAACAACAAATTCACAACTTACCTTTCTACAAACAACATTATCTGCTTTATACAGAACAGCCCCTATACACCCATTCTATTAACAGACACCAGTAGCCATTAATACAAAGCATTTTGAGAGATACCCAACTACTACAAATAGCCACATTCTCATCAGTTGCTTTAAATTTCCCCTTCCCCACAATTCTGCTCCTTAATTCCCAGCATATCTTCTGCAAGACTTTCTCTTCTAAATTTATTCGGTTCCCATGTTTAACATCATTTCTCTGCCTCCAAATGTTATAAACTGCTGCACCCCAAGCCAACTTGCATACCACAGCTTTGAAGCTCTTTTTACCCAAGCCACAATCAAATAACAGGTGGTCTCCACATTCAATGAAATTTCTACAAAACAGACATTTTTAACTCACCTTTAAAGCCCCACTTCAACATTTGATCTATCGCCTGTTGAGAATCAGTTTTTTACTGCCTGCCACAATACAAAATGCATGTTTTGGAATAGCCATGGAGAACCAAATCAACTTCTGCCATTCAACCCTTGGCTGCTTCTCCCGAATTGCTTCCCAAGTTTCCCTGCTCGTATAACTGTTTGACTTTGAAACCATCCATAAAGGTTCATGACTAACCCCTAGTTTTACCAAAGGCAGCTTACCTTGTATGTTAATCAAACTTTCAGACCTAGCAGGTGCCATCCCCACTCCTTCCCTTTACTGATACTTGATAATTTTACATCCAATTTATTCCTTGCATCATAAAGTATTATATAACCATACTGATCATAGAGTATACAATCCGGATGCCAAAAATCCAACCATTGGTATATGCTGCTACCGCCATCCACCAAGAATTTTAGGAATTGTTTTGCTGTGTCCCTAAACTTGAGAATCTTTCTCCAGCTCCATGTAGCATTTTACAGTACTTTAAGCAGCCAAAAACATCTCCCTTTTAAGAAGGTTCAGTTGACCCAGGCCACCCAAAGAGAACCTGATCTAGTGTATAAATTCCAGATGTGCTTCAAAATTGCTGCCTTTCCAATCCTCTATCCTCTTCAACCCTAAACCACCTTCCCTCTTTGGAACACAAATTAACTCCCAAGAAACCTTAGCTTTTGCAGGATTTGGTAGCATTTAAATGAAATTAATTGATTTTGATGATTTAATAAGGCCAGTGGGATTCAAAAACACATTCCTTTGCGTTTCCAACTCTCATTAGTAGGGAGCACTCCACCTCTGCAGTAACTTAAATAAAGAGGATATGAAGTTTTACCTCCAAAGTGCAGCTAAAAACATGATGCATTTTTCACATCTCGTTGAAACTTTTAGATGTGCTACTTACAAATTTGGCAGTTAACACCAAAAAGAAAAGAAATTCAGAAAACCTAACATCTATCATAGGAAGAAGATGGAAAATTTAGAATGTGATGGAAATAGATTATTAATACAAAAGGCATCAGTAAAGAATTGTTAGGATTTTACTTTTGTTAAAACAAAAACAATTTTCCATGCTGCTAAAAATCTTAATTAGAAAAGAAAAATTAATAACAAAATATAACATATTAATACACTTAAATTCAAATACTTGATTTAGGTTTCCTCTTCTTATCTTAAAGACCAGCCTGATGGAAACATCATGATCCCTACATAAAAACTATTCATCGGATTATTGAGGAAAAGAATTTCATGTTATGAACTAATAGCTTACTTCTTACGAGTACTGGTTTGAGATTCATCCTTTTCTTTCCCGGGTGCTGGTAGAGCTGAAAGGTCACATGCCAAGGGACTCGAAGTAAAGAACTGAAAGCAGAAAGAACTACTCAGAATACAGTGTGGAATATTTTGAAGACATGTAATGCATATAAGCAGCAGGAAGATTATAGAAAAGTTCATAAGGAACACTTTCTATTCCTCTTTAGCTATCTTTGTTCAATTTGCTTCCAGAGTAAAAGTTATATTTAAAAAGACAGCCTATACTTCATGTTTCAAATAACCTTCAATTTTTCCCATGTGTTTCTCTTAAATGTTAATCAAGTTCAGAAGCAAAGTATTTTTCATGGTATGTCATTTTGATTTAGCATGATGAATCACTTATAGTTGCTAAAGCCAATGAGAAGACCCATATTGACCAAGTCTCCGGTTCTTTTATTTTTTATTTGGGGAAACTTCACTTATCCCTCCTGAACTTTGGCCACTTTTGCAGATACTCAATGTTCAAAACCTCTCACTTAGGTGTATCAAAGTTTGATTTTCTCTCACTTTGCCCATTCCATACAGAAAATCCTAATAGAATGTCAATTTTACCTTAAAACTACGTGTCGTTTTGGGAACGGTGTAGTTATGGAGTTAGGGGTAAAATTGGAATTACAAAGAATTTTCTGTATGGAAGGGGCAAAGTGAGAGAAAACCAAAGTTTGATACACTTAAGTGAGAGCTTTTGAATATTATGGGGTATCTGCAAAAACTGAAAAAGTTCAGGAGGGATAAATGAAGTTTCCCCTTTTTATTTTTATACCTAAATGATGTCTGCTGTTCAAACAAAAATGACAGTATAATAACCTAGGTCATTGAGCATAAAATCCTCATGATACTCTAGTCAGTGAAAATTTGGAATCACTTTAGTTACCTACTGTTAATAGTTTTGCAGCAAGAAGTTTAGAGTGAGAAGAGGAGGCTGATTGTATTATTCAGCTTATCCTTAACCTAATACAAGCATCCTAATATATAGGATTAGGGAAATACCACAATGACCAAACTACCCTCAAATCCTAATAACTTACTAACCCTAATAACTCTTCTAACACTCCCCTCAAGCTGGATCATATAAATCATATAAATTCAGCTTGGAAGAAACAAGCAAACGAAAAACACATATAAAGACATAGTCTAACACTCCCCCTCAAGCTGGAACAACTTAGAGCACACAATACAAAGATCTATAAAAATAACAAGAAAATTTGCTAAAACTTTAACACCGGTCAAAAACTTGTTGGAAACTGCAATTGAACCATGCAGTTGGATCTCGCCGAAAAACACCAAGGCCAATAGTATCTCACAAGAAAAGAAGGACCAGTCGGAACCCATCGCAAAACACCATGGCCAGTCCAATCTCGTCTCAAAACACCAAGGGTAGATTGGATCTCACCGCAAAATACCAAGGCCGGTCGGATCTCAACAACTAACAACGATCACATTTCATGTGGTCAACCAACGAGTCTCATCAGAACTAGCAGGATACAAACAGAACATGTCGGAGACACCAAAACCAAGTTGAAATACTGCTAAAAAATCAAACAAGAACCTTCATCGAAGTCTCGCCGGAGCTTCATTGGAGTCTTGCTAGAGCTCGCCGGATATTCACCGGAGACAAACAGAACACGCCAGCGACTCCAAACATAACAACCAATGAACCTTTGCTAACTCAAATGACTCCACCTTCACCATAATACTAGTATCCAAGAGAGTGTAAAGTGCTCAATGAAATAAGATTTTTCTTCAAATCTGGTATATGTCAAACATTTGTCAAAGCCCTCACGATCACATCATGCATCCTAATTCTGACTGTACCAATATCAATAATCTTGCAGGTGACATTGTTTCCCATCAAGACCGAACCACCATTGACTAACTCATAGTTAGCAAACCAATCCCTTTTAGGGGACATATAAAATGTACAAGCAATAACAAGGACCCACTTGTTATAATGATCATCATAAACGGTAACTAGAAGGACAAGTTCTAAACCCTTATAAGTTCCTTCGACAAGACCAGCTAAAGAAGATGAACTTTGCTCATCATCTTCTTCTTTATTTTTTAGCTTCGAACACTCGGATTTATAATGCCTATACCTTTTACAATAGTAACACTTGACATTCTTCTTCGACCTGGACTGGGATCAGCCTCTTGATTTTCCTTAACTTGAATTCCTCTCCCTAGATCGACCTTTAAAATTAAAGGAATTTTCTGAACGACCCTTAACAAATAAACCTTCTGTCTGATTATCACTACCTTTACAATTCAATCTTGCCCTCAACTCCATAGAATTTGAAGCAGATTTAACATCCGCTAAGGATAAGGTATCTCTACTGTACAACATTTAATTAACGAAATTATCAAAAACATTCGGTAGTGAACACAACAAAATCAAGGCTTGATCCTTATCATCTATTTTAATATCAATATTTTTTTAGATTCAAAATAATTCGATTAAAATTAGCAAGATGATCACAAAGATTCATCTTGAGGGTATATAACTGGTGCTTCAAATATAAACGGTTAGCGAAGGACTTCTTCATGTACAAGCTCTCTAGCTTCTTCCAAAGTTCAACGGCAATTTCTTCATCAGCAACTTCTCTCAAAACTCCCATTTAAGAGAGACAACAAAATTGCACTGCGAGCTTTTTCTTTAGGTTTCTTACTTTCCTCCATTGATGGTGTTGATGGTACCTTGCCATCCAAAATCTTTGTCAAGCCTTGTTACCGTAACAAAGCCCCGCATCTTGATGGCCAAAAACTAAAACTATTCTGACCATCAAACTTTTCAACTTCAAATTTTGCAATAGTCATTCCACAAAATAAAGATCCAAGCTCTAATACCAGTTTGTTGTGGCAAACTAAATTCCATGATCACCAAAGAAGCATAAAATAGCATAATAGAAAATAACCACAATCATACAAGATACTAAGATTTACGTTGTTCAGCTTAGTAAACCTACATCCACAGGCGAAGATGATCTAGAAGAAATTCACTAACAAAATGATGGAGTACAAAGAATAGTATAGAGAACATCACTCAAACTCAAAAGTTCCGATACACCTAAATCTCACTCTCACACAAAATATAATTAGACAAAAGAGACAATACTCTTAATTCTTTGAGCCTTTTTTCTTAGCAAAACAAGTGAGAATACTAACGATGAGCAGCACTAGTGTATCCTCTTTCTCTCTCAAAGTCGCACACTCTTTCTTGTTCTTTGCAATTTAAGCTTTTCTTATTGCTTATTCTCCAACTAAAGTTGCTGCTGCTCTATATATCAAAATGACCGAACGGCTTCATTTTACAACAACAAGGCTTTTTTCAAAGCTTCTAGAAGAAGCTCAATGAATGAAGAGACAAACAAACGTATGGGAAGAAGTAAATGAAAAAGATATGGGGTCCCACGATAAGACTTGTGAAAAGCAAGTCACCAAATCCACAATTTTAATGCATTTATCATTTGCTGAGTTTGCAAAGTCTATATATATGAAGGTCAACATATCGTATAGAATTTTTTTTTTTTTTTTCGTGGAAGTACTCTATGGAAAATAGAATCAGAGTTTACACAACTCTTGACCAGTCATACTCCCAGAAGTTTACAAACAATTTCGTGTCCAGCACCAGGAAAAAAAATAAAATTAAAAAAAAATCCCTGAACTTTTAGTCCAAAGCCTTAGTCAGCCAAAGAAAGGTCTGAGAACCAGAAATACCGCTAGCAATGACTACAGAAATGCCATGTTTACTTACTTCATTTTGGAGAGCAGAAGCAGCACTGCCACGAGAGGTTGGGTCTAGACCAAGAAGTGTTGTCAAAAGACCAAATGAAGAGGTAGGAAAAGCCCTGAAGGCTTCTTGGAAACTAGGTTTATAATGCGACAGTGGTCGGAAGGTTGTTGGCAGCTTCATTTTCTTCCAATAGTCCTCCTCTGAGGGTTTACCACAAAGTTTGAAGATCTTATGGAGCTGCTCAACCTGAGTACAATGAAGAGTTAATAAACTCAAAAAAAAAAAAAATCATTGCGTGCATGTCCCCTTGGAAGAAAACGTAGTAACTCTGCAATGCATGGAAACATGAGAATACCGTAGAGCATAATAAATTTCATGGAATGCCCAAACACATCTATTATGAATTGTTTCAGTTCCAAGTGGTGTCCAAAATGAAGTCTAAGCATGTATCCCTGAAAGGGTTCTACCTCTGTTCTCCCGGGCATAATTGGCCTTCCAACAAACATCTCCGCCAATAGGCATCCTGCACTCCAAAGATCAATACTAACTCCATAATCTGCGGAACCTAACAGTAGCTCTGGAGCCCTTGTACCAGAGTGTCACAACTTGACTTGTAAGGGGGCGTTTTTGGTTAGGAACAAAAAGATTTGCAAGCCCAAAATCTGCAATTTTTAACACTCCTTTTTCGTCTATTAACAAGTTGGAAGGTTTGATGTCTCAGTGTAAAACTCCATGCTCATGGCAGTGCTGGAGACCAGAAAGTAGCTGCTGCATATAGCACTTGACCTGCATCAGAAAATACCCAAATCATTGTGATACAGTTCACCAAGTGGTGGAATTCATATGAACTATAGGAAATATCATTTAAGTGCATAATAGTTCATAAGTGTGTTATAATTATACTTCTTTGTCACTTTAAAGTTTTTCATTCAAATCATAATATGCTCTAGGGATGTCATTTTAGTACCGTTTGAAATTGATGAAGTTATGTGGTTGGTCACAGTAGAATATTATATATGTTCATGACAATATTTGGATATTGTTGGGTAGAAATATTGCTTAACATTTTATGTTAAATTCACATTTTCTAAGTGTATTGTGAAGCCTATATTTTGGAAAATAAAAAGGTAAGTTGTTTAAAATGGCTTGCCTCACGCCCAGAATGTTGTTGACATACTTTGTTAGAATGTTTCAGTTATAGTCAGCATCTGCTCAATTTTAGTTTGGGGCTTGATACAAATGGTTTCCCACCTGATCAATATCATTTTGGAACTTTTACCTACTTATTCAAGATGCTGTTCTTATCACTGAAAGAATTCCACCTTTTTGGGCAGCAAAGAATTCAGGAATACTCAGTTGGGGAGGAAAAATGCCAACCTGTGCTTCATTGAACCTGTCACGAGGACCTGAGATAATTTTAGTTAAGTCCGACTGCATGAAATCAAAAACCAGATAAAGACTATACTGCATCCTCGATGTGGCTAGTCCTTCAAGCTTGATGATGTTGGGATGATCTAGCCTCTTTAGCATCGTTATCTCTCTTGCCATAAACTTGACACTCTCCGGCTCTGATGTGTCGAACCGCACTTTCTTCAAAGCCACAATCTTTTTAGTGATCCTATCTCGAGCTTTGTACACATTGCTATAAGTTCCTTGCCCGATCTGCAAATCCAAAAATCCAAACCCAATTCAAGATCTTTCTATCTCCCTATCCCCTGTTAATTCTAGTTTTGTTAAAATATTAACTAAATTATTCAAATTAAGCTTTTGGCATAACTGGTAATTTAACAAGCCTCGTAAAGAATAAGGCAAAAGAGATGACAAATATTTGGAATGCCTAAGAAGGGTGACAAATGAAGCCTTTCCCACCCCTTGGAGTAAGATGTTCTTCTCTTGACTCTATGATTAGTTGTTTCCTATATACGAGGAACGTTCCACACTGCCAATTGATAATTCCCTGACGTAAGAGTAAAAATCACTATTGGATGAAATAATAAATTAAAGTACAAGCAGCATTCTATAGTAATTTTCACTGCCACATTAGAGTGGGCACTCGGGAGAAATGAGTACGAGTATTGTCCATATAAGAAATTGTAATCCAAATCTCTTCATTTGAAATTCTAATTTGCAAATGCAGTGAAACGGATTTCTTTACTAAGAGTGCCACTTTCCATAGAATTGAAGCATCATCAAGTTGACAATATAGTGAATATGATACAAAAATTTCGCTCGTATCCTAATAAAAGAAAAGATCGTGTAATATCGAAGTCAATAACAACTTTAACGATCATAATTGTCGCACATGGTTCAAGTACAATCGGAGAAAGTATCCAAAAACTTATATATACATAATATATAAAAAAGATTGTGCTTAAGCCAGGTAGAACAGTTACTATCGCAACATCAACACTAACCTTGGCAAGTTTATCATAGGAATCAGCACTCTTGGGAACCAAACCCTCCAACAGATCTGCAGACACATTATCAACCAGCCACTTGGGCCACCCATCAACCAGCTCATCTTCTCCAATCTTCTTCGGCACAGCCCTCTTCGACACATTCCGGCTGCCACCACTCCTCTCCCTCTCCGCCTCACCTCCGGCACCACCACCACTACCAGACTCCACTCTCACAATATGCTTATCTTTCAGGCTGAGATCACCCGATTGAATAAGTCTCGTTAGCTCCTTACTGGCCTGAACCTTCCCAAACTGCTTATGAGTAATGGGTATCCCTCCGCTGTCCCCCTTAATATACCCACCATCCAATTTCATCTTCTCGATGCCCTGATGAGGAGAGTATGTGGAAGACTTTGCCTGAACACATCCCATCGCGTCTCAGCAGAATCGGGTTGATGCTTTTTTCGTTAAAAGCAAGGTGGCATAGTATGGACTGGTATGGTATGAAGGTAGTTTGATGACATCAAGAGAAAGCAAGAAGAAGATCATGAAAATGAGAGAAGTCGACGCCCGCCGTCCTAGCTTGTGCCGGCATTAGTTTGGATTTATTGTAAAGGTGGAGGAGAAGAGGAGAGAAGAGGGAATTTTCGTGGAAAGAGAGCTCTTTGAGGTTTCCCTCCATGATCATTGATCAATGTCCTGGGGCTGTGTTATCGAGGAAGTGGCTTTTCCATTTTATTTTGGCGGGTAGAGATGGGTATTCAAGGAGAAAGGATGGTTGCCTGCCGTGTAAGAAGTGGCAATTCGGGCAATCTGCAAAGAAACGGCCTGGAATGACAAGAACGCCCCTCTTAATCTCTTATGCTTTACGAGGAGTTTTAAACTGTTCTTTCTTGTAAGACTCGGTTTTCACGATTTGCTTGGTAATCAAATGAAGGAAGAATTTCAATTAGGGAAAAATTAAAAAAAAAAAAAATGAAGGAAGAATTTTTAAAAAAATTGTCTCCGGCCATTAGTATCCCATTTCTTTCTTTTTTCTTTTTCTTGTAATATAAGCTATAAAAATAAACAAAATAAAAAATAAATCTAAATCCCACTAATCCCATTTTTAAAATGGAATTTAAAATATATATACAAAATATTTTTTTGGGGTGACTCAACCACCCATTTAATTTGGTGGTGGCCAAGCCACCCCCTTTAATCTGAGAGGCCAATTTATCTTCAAACACTTGAAGATAACTCTAACTCGATGATCATCCCTTAACTTTCTTTTATATCTAATTCTTAGTTTTAAATTTTTTGTAATTTTTATTTGAAGGTATTTCCGTCTTTTTATGGTGCAAACAATGCATATTCCATTTGATTTACAAGATTTCCTAACTGCAAGATTTTTTTTTAACAAAATAGTAGTTTAATATAGCTAAGTGTCACACATTGTAGTTCATAAAGGCAACTTATAAATTAGTAATTTGAGGGAAGAAAATGTAATTAACCAAAAATAATAATAATAAACAACAAATCAAGCGACAAGACAAGCAAGGAGAGCAATATGAAGAGATAAAGGCAAAAAAAAAAACACTAGGGGATAGCCAATCTCAAGTACTTAAATAACAATTAATCAGCTACTACAATTTACAATCTGTGACTAAAATACTCATTTCTCAAAAGAATTTTTTTCCTTCACCCCCAAAGCAATTTCCTCCCGCAGGCCGCACTCATACAGCCGTTGTCAGATTACATTTTACAGGAAGAAAACAAAAAAATGCTAAGCATCTCCAATTTGATGATACACAATCTGAATCTGACAGAGGTGCACCTGATAGCCAACTGATGGTATATGTTCAAGGCCAGAGTCCCAGCAGAGGAGGACCAACTAATAGACTTTGCTTGGATATTACCTTCAAGTGATTACCGTTAAAAGCTGACAGCCAGCTGTCCAGATAAAATCCTTTCAGAGTATTAGAAGTTGTATTACATTCCCAAGCATTTTATACACATACACACACACACCCTAATCTGATAGCCAGGTACCTTAATGTTGCTTCCAGATGCAGCCTGGGGTTACTTGCCTTAATATGCTATAATACTTAATCCACCCATCAAGCTTCACCTTACTCATTTGTTGGTTTCTCTTTGTGTACTATATTTTCTTATCTTCGACAGGAACCTTTCAGCCTCTGACGAAAGTCGTATTGGAATGCATCCAGACTGCTATCTGACAAATCCGCTGATGTTAATACTGTCTCCATTGGTAATCTTCTGAGAGGTGGGTAGACCAAGATCAAAGGGTCCACGCGAGTCGGTCTGTATCAAGCCGTCAAAATATTATAAAATTTACTATTCAAGAAATCATTCATAAGAATCAATGGATTGCTTCAGTGAAAAATTCAAGTACCCATTTAATGCCTGACAGCCCAAGACTACTTTCATCATTATATGTTCGTGAACAAAGCAACAGGTCTGTTTCAGATTCTTGATGAGCATGATCTTGTGAAAACCCAGATTGACAGTTGATCTGCATAACATAGTAACAGACATTAGAACACTCATTGGAACTTATTAAGGTGCAGCAAACTGGGTCGATATTTTTATCTTAAAGCCCACTAGTCTCATGCTGTTTCCAGTCTCAACTAAGCCTTTATCCCAGCTACTTGATAAAGCAACAACCAAAAATAGCCTACCAGATGATCTTAACTACAAATGACAAATTAGTCCAATCCTAAACAAGTTATTTTCAGAAAGTTCTACCCAACAGATGTTATGGAATCAATCCGCCCTTACGTATACTGTCAGATTCAAACAGTTGACTCCTAATAAGTCCTGAATCCTAACCAAACCCTAGGCAAAATGTCCACACATGATTAGCAAGGCATCTTTCAAGTCCACTAGGCACTAGCCCTCCTCTTCCATCAAGAATCAAGTGATACCTCACCCAACCTTTGTATCAATGTAATAATTTCTAGAGCACCCTTTACTATTCATTACACAAGAAACTTGCAACATTTAAATATATTAAACATTTCTGGACCAAATTTCATGTCTTTCAAAAAGTTTCTGAATTTCAATTGTTAAATGAAACCATGACCGATGTAAAAACCAAACTTCAATTAGATATCCAGTTTGCAAGAAAATCCAGAAATCCATCGATGATTAATATAGGGTATGATTCACATAAAAGACTGACATACTTTTTTTCTGATAAGTAAAAGACTGACATACATATTAATTACATACAAGCACCGTGCTTATTGGATGAATGAGATTGAGAACTATCTGAATACTAAACCTGTTATCATTCCAACCCCATATTTAAGCCATGTAAAAATTTCAAAATTCTCAGTAAAAGAATAAAACACGTAAAACAAAGTTGAGCAAACCTCAGCTGCTTTAAAAAATTTGAATGAGTTGGAGCCAGCATCCTGGCTGCGGCCCCCAGAACAAGCACTTGCATTCCAAGGCAGAACACCTTTTCCTGAAGATGAGAATTTTTGAAAAGGAAACGCCTGGCACGTTTCTTCAGCATCCAATATAGATGAGCGTGAATCTTGAGTGGATAACCTTGGAACTTGAGGACAATTTGTTTGGGCAGCAATATAAGCATCAAAGGAATCAGATATTAGTTGAGTTGGATGCAAGCCTGAAGTGCTCCCAACTGATTTTGGATCGCAGTTATTCGGCTTGCCCGGTAAGGACGCTACAGACAAGAGTCCTCCAACGCTTATATCGGTTAGACCATTAGTGATGGGAACAGAATTTTTAAACTTTCCCTGTATGGATGCCTCAGAGAGGAGGCCTCCAATGCTTGTATTAGTTAGACCATCAGCCCACAGGACTGATGATTGTCCAGGGCCAGCATCCATCCTCGGTTCATTATCCTAGTTAGAACAAAATGAGAAAGTTTTAGAACAGTAGGAACATTTATGACCATATAAATTGCAAGAGAATCTCTACATAGAACCACAGGTTATTGGCATCATAGCCACGCAAGCACCAGTTCAAAAGAAAAATGAGACTTTATCAAACAATTATATGATCATTTTAATATCTCATCATGTTTACATCTTTAAAGAACTTACGACACATACAAAAACAAAATGCTCATGGAAATTTTAATAATTATATTCAGAAATTTCAAAAATATAGCTTAAGAAACACCCAAAAATAAAAAACAAAAAATATTAAAAATGAAGGGGAAAAAAACAGAAACAAAACAGAAAAAAGGGGAGCATAAAATTTACCACAAGATCAACTGGTCCATTTGCAACCTCCTCAGCAACAATTGCAGCTGTTATTTCACTTGCATTGATTCCTTTGAGCTCTTCACTTGTTACCTCGATTTGTTTCCCTTTGCTATAAGTAACCTCCATATTATTGTTGCAACCTTTCTGTGTTACCTCAGATTGCGAACAATCGATGGGGGGAGTCGATGAAGAAAAGTTACCTAAAGTTTTAGGTTCAAAATAAGAGAACCAGCCATACCTTGAAAGAGAAACCAAAGTCAGAAATTTCACATAAACCGATTGATCTCATAGGAAGAGAAAATGGCAAATCCTTATACCTTAGGCGGAAAATGGCAGGGCTTCCAACAGCTTCAAAGACATCTCCTGCACTGATGTCATTGTCATTCAGAGTCCATCTTCCGCAACCAGACACATTTTTAAGTATATTGTAGGGGAAAACCATAGGCTCCCCAAGAGCAATACTTGAACTGCCCCACTTGCTATTTAAATGTCTAAGCACCGATGAAATCTTCTTCCGAGCCCTTAAAGTAAGTTCCAAGTACGGATAATGTCCATCCTACAGAAAAATTAAAATTAAAATATATATATATATATATATATATATATATCAAAGACTACATAACTAAAAGTTCAACGCTATAGGGTTCTGTATTTAACCTTTTCCAGTCCCATGCGAGTGTCTTCATTTATTGGGAAAAGCTGCAACTTTATTTTTGCAGACGGAAGAAGTCTTGGTCCAGGATAAAGCTCAAGTAGAGGTGACCTTTTTGTTTTTTCTGAAACACGTCTACTTTTGACTGGAAGTTCTGGACACCTTCCCTCAGCTATGCTAGAAAGTGGAGATTGCTTATCTTTTTCAGCCAAAAACTCTTCAGCTTTCCCTGAAACATGAACGTTCAAGAACTTGAGCAGAATGCAAAACATAATATATGAAACTAATGTCCCATATTTCTGTTATTGTTTCCTTTTCTAAGCCAAGCATACAAATGAGTCCCAGTCATGATAAAACTGACAGGTAGTCCATGAACTAAATCTACAATAATCCATAAATGAAATGGTACGGACAGTTAATCCACTTGGACAATGATTAAATAAAGGAATAAGCACATTTTACCCCATGTGCTTTAACTACTTTATTTTTACCCACCTAGGCTTCATCATGTATTGCAGATGTACCTCGCTTATGACTAAAAATGGAGATGGTACCTTGGTCTAACTTCCGTCCATAAATTGGTGAAAATTCACGTCAATATCCTTAAAATCTCGACATGTGTCCCTCAAAATAATAATTAATTAATTAATTAATTAAATTATTGAAAAAAAAAAAAGACTCGAGCCACCCTGGTTGGTTTGGGGGGTGGCCGATTTTTTTCAATTTTTTAATTTTAAAATTTTTAGGGACACATGTCGAGTTTTTAAGGGTATTGACGTGAATTTCAGCCAATTTATGGACGAAAGTTAGACGGAAGTACCATCTCCATTTTTAGCCATAAGCGATGTACTATATATTTATAACACAAAATAAAACCTAAGTGGGTAAAAATAAAGTAGTTAAACCATAAGGGCCAAAAACGTGTTTAACCCAAAAAATAAATATAGTTCAATAAATAAATTCCACTTAGATGAAATTCAAGTTCAAAACTTAGAGATACGCCTCACCTGCAGATTTGTAACTTTCACCACCAGTTCTCTTTGTGGATTTCTTTTTTCCAGTGCAATCTATGTCTGCCACGCACTTTGAGGGACCCTTATCCGCCTTCCTGTTTCGCTGTCTAGCAGCGTTCATGATGATTTAGCTTCCTGTTAATTTAGACAGCCACTATAATCATCATTATCCTTCTTGTAATAAAAAATAATACTAATTCAAATCCAAGCTTCCAGACCATCGTAGATCAAAGATCATTTACTGCATAAGTATCATACAGAAATGCTTCTAATTTGTCCATAAACACTTTATGTAAATAGAGCCATATAAAAGGAGTTAGGATTTCTATGCTATAGAGCAAGACAATTTATGGAAAAATTCCTCACATTCACAAACTGAATCCAAAACTAATTTAAAATAGTAAAGTTCAAACCAGAACACCTAATTTTTGCCCGCAGAATTAAGAGAAAACTTCCACTTCCCGGGGACAACAAATTTTCACATTCTTCACCACTTCCACATTAACGAAATATAGTATGAAACAGCAAACCCACCCCTTTGTTTCTCATTAAATCTATCATCTATAAACTCCTTGAGCTATAACACCGTGACAGAAATCCATTATTATGGTTTTCTCTTTCCACACCTTTTAAGATATAAGTATAGTAACTAATAAGCTTAAGCTCATGAATTGTGCAGGCCCTAACATAATATACTGAAAAATACATCACGAATTCCCAATACATATCCAATTGATAAACCAGACCCCAAATTTACAAATTCCAAGTCTTCTATTAGTTCCATATACTTCAAGTGATCTTCAACACACCAAAATTTTGCAATACCGGTTCAGAGTTCAGACCTTAGAAAGAAAATAGTTTCACCATTAAACCACGATACAAAGAAGCCCCAAGAAACCACATACTGATCTCCAAAAAAAAAAAAGATAGTATCGCAATACAGAAGCATATATAGAAAATCAAAATGCCAAAACAAGGTCTATTACGAGGTCAAAATTCGGCACATGGACAAAAAACCCTAACTTCAGGGCCACGGATAAGAGTATACTCAATTTAAAAACCAGTCATATCCCGAGCTAGGGTTTCGGCCATGACATACATGCAGAAATCAGAGTAGTTCAAACGTTTCGAAGACATATTTTCACTGAATTTCGAGTCAAAATCATGACCAACACTTGCGAAATAAATTTAATAAAAATATATATCTATATATATATATATATATATATATATATACAAGAACAATTTGCAGCGAATAGGCAAAAGAAATTGAATGGTGTGATCGAATTCTCACAATCAAAGAACTTGAATCCTCGCGCTCCCGAGTCGAAGCCTCCTTGAGAGAGAGAGGGAGAGAGATTTTGAGTTGGGAAAAGTGATTGGCGGGAATGGAATGCGGGAATCTATGGGGTCTTTGTTTTGGGCGAGAGTCGGTTTCTCACTAAATTACTTCTTTGGGCCCCTTATATAATAAACACCAAGAAAATGGCGAGTTTGGGCTCCGTACGAGCCCATATAATTTGACTGATGGTGTGGTAGTTATATGATATCTAGCCTTTTATACTCTTTAATAAATTGCTATACAATTGGGATGTAAAAATTATCTCTTAATTTTATTTGTAATTTTTTACAAGTGTTGATTTAATAGCTGCTTTTTTACTATCACATCATTAAGTTGTGTAACAATTTACTAAATAGTATTACTAAAAAAAAAAAAAAATGATTTTCACTGTCAAGTCACCCTACTTGTATAACAATCATCTCATATAGCAATTTACTAAATAATATTACTCTTTAAAAATATATGAGATGAGTTATTAATTTCTACCACATGAAAAGTCAGATTGTTGAACATACGGGGTTAAGAAAACCTATTTATATTTTGCTTCATATTAGGTTAATAATTTTCTGTCAAGTATTGTAGGCTAAAATTACAATTTTACAATTTGGGAGTTTGAATTGCTATTAGTATAGTAAAATTTTACAACCCCATAAATCAATAACCAATCAGGATGGGTGTGCTTTGCCATTGCTTGTAATTCTTTAATTTCTTTATCTTTTGGGAATAAATGAATTCAAATTATTTGATTCGCCAACTTTCCATATCATGAGCAAGTTTGGTTTTTTTTTTTTTTTTAATCAATATTGGAAAAACCAAAATCCTACAGACCTAAACCTAAGTTTGCCAAATTCAGCATCTGATATGACATATTTAATTTTAGGGAAAATAAATAAATAAAAAGTATTGCCTAGGGTTTAAATATATAAAAATAAAAATAAAAAAATAAAAAAAAACTCTAAATTTTAGTCTCGTTAAAATCAATCCCATCAATTAAGGTTTAAGGTTTTTTCTATATATACGTTATGATATAACTCTGAATCATTAATAGTAAAATACAGTAACCTCTCTATGAACGTAAGAACATTGCCAAACCACGTTAAATATATATCTCAACTCTCTCTTAATTTCTCTATTTTCAATTTTATATTATTATTATTATTGTGCATAGTAACAACACTATGAATATTATGATCTCACATTCTCTTAATTGATATTTGGCTTTATTTGTTTGGATACAAAACGTTTTTCATCAAAACAATGTTAGTATCTTCCAGTGAATGGCTTCACTTAGAAAGTTGGTCAACCATTATACATTTCTGATCATCTGTAAAATATCCCCTTGTTTTCTTAAAAATGGTTTACATTTTTTTTATGAATATAAAATGGTTTGCATTTTTTTTTAAAGGTAAAACATTTTTCGTCTACACAAATGAGTAATTCTGAAAGTAAAAGTCGTTATGGCACCCCATTATAAAATTCTTTAAAAAAATAATGGATACTTTATGGTAATACTGAGAAGAAACCACAAGAAAATTATTTAATTCATTATCATTAGCCCTATATTAAGATTAAACTACTGATTTTTAAAAAGAAACAATCAATAAATAAAAATTGAAATTAGCTAGATTTGCAGTGATTACAACATCTCTGAGCACACAATACATCTGACCAAACGGAAATTTCAGCAAGGAAATCATTTTATCTTTTCTTTTTCTTTTTTCTTTTCTTTCCTTGCCCTCAAAAGTAATTTCAGTATGGAAATTCATGACCTGGAGTATCTGCATGCATATCCATGCAGTCATTGGAGCTTGGTGAGTTGGTATCCCGGTTTGGGAGATGAGTAGAGTTTATCTCATTATTCCGAGGTCCTGTTCCATATGCAATAATATTATTTGAATGGTATCCACCTTGTGCTAAGTGATAGGACTGAATGCTTCGACGAACGGGGCTGGAGAGAGCATTTGAGAATACGGAATTCTTAACTTGATTATCAGATTGCCCGGAACGAACTCCCTGTGCAACGGTTGCTGCCCCGAATGGACTGGAAGAGACGGGGCCACCCAAATTGGACAAGAGCATTGTATTTTGGGCGTGCTGGTTCTGAAATGAAACCCTAGGGGACACTGGTGCCTCATCTGCTCCATATTCAAGCTCATTCTGCAAAGATAAAGATCAAGAAAATCAACAAGTCACTTTATTTAGCAATGGTCTATTTTGACTGCCCTGCATTTAGGCACATCCAGAAGCTGCGTCATCAAAGTAGTTAAGACTACCTTGCTGAAAAACAAAAAGAAATGCAAGTGATCTCACTTTTTAAAACCTTTTTTTTTTAAATGACGAGAAGCTCCTTCATGGCAAGGCCATTTCGTGTACCTACCTCCTTTCGGGACTTTTTTAAACCATTAAAATTAATCCATAGTAATATGCAGTATGTTACGTGTGGATGTAGTAGAACAATGAGATTGTTAGAGAGAACATGCAAAAACGTTAACACCTTATATTGAAGGCCACAAAAAGTAACTCTGATATCATGTTATAGTTTGTATAAACGGTTTAGACACAAAAGGTGAAGGCTATTGTATTATTCAACTTATTCTTAACCTAATACAACCATCCTATTATATAGGATTAGGAAAAAACCATAAAGGTTAAATTATCTCCAAAACCCTAATGACTCAAACCTAACTCTTCTAACACAGTAAAATCATTCAATATGGACCCTCTCATATAATAGACATGACATAATGAAAATAATTATCTTTCCATAGCATGTCCAGTGGTTCAGTTACAAAGTAATTTTGTAGACAATATAGTTCCAATTACAAAGTAATCTCTGAAGAAATTTTTCTCAGATCCTTCCAGGCTGCCGTTCGTGCTTGAGGAGGGAATCCTCCCCTCCTTTATTGCTTTCTGTTGTTTCATTTACTGCATTTCTATCTTCGAGAGAGAGAAACTCCTTTTTTTATCTAGAGTTTTCTCTGGATCTGCTAGCCTCTTATGAGGCTCTAACTACCATCTTTGATGATCTATCTTTGATCCACATAAAACCGGAGCCTCAGTCTCCCCCACTTTCTGGCCACATCATCCACCTCCTCATTCGTCTTCTCCATTGGGACACCTGCCGGATCTGTGAAGTTTTGTAAAGTTTCATAGATTGATTTTTTCAAAGTCAGATCTTCCTTTCTCCGCTAGTTCCAGCCTGCAATGCACCACTCCACCACTCTCTCCAACATCCAAGCTTCTCGGTGCCATCAACCGCTTCTCCCTCCAACATCCATACGCTGGACAGCCTCCTCACACTGCCTTCCACTACCTCACCCTCCGCCAAAGCTACTGTTTCATGGGGTTTGTCAGTTTTTACTGAATTTTTTTGTTGGGTGTTGTGTTGTTGTTTACAACTTAACCCGAATTGTTTGGGTTTCAAACTCTTTGCATGTGCTGGAGATCCCTTCTTCACTGTTCTTTCTCTTCTTAGTCTATTCGGTTTCCTTGAAAGCCAGACTAGATCTAAGTTGTTATTTCCTAGTCCATTCAGTTTCTTTGGAAGCCAGACTAATTCTAAGTTTATAGGGGTTCCTTTACTCCAAATGGTTTTATCCATCTTAGTGGGCCGCAGCTTTCACAGCCTACATTCTCAAGTGACTTCCACCTTCCTGGGTTTCCTTTTGAGCTTTGAGGTACTTGTAGTCTATCTTGGTTGGGTTATTGAGTTGTTCGCTTGTTTTTGTTTTGTCTTTCCCTATAATTTGTTTCTGCAGTATTTATATAAAAATAAACTTAAATTTTTTTAAAAAAAAAGAAGTATTCATGTCACTAAAATCTGAACTTTGAGATGATAGATGATAATAATATCATCCGTTTTGTACAATGGGTATTCAGTGTAAGGATCTGAGCCAGCACACATGATCTGATGCATAGAAGGTAGTCAACATCAACAGGCCGGCCTCTATGAAAAGACATGGCATAAGTGAGGAATAGCATCACTTGTTTTTCACCTCCTTAACACTTTTAGATAGTCGCATGGTCAATGCCTAGTGATGAAAAACTAAAAAGAAGAGGATAAATAAATAAAGATAGTGTGTACAATTTCATTCCTGTAGATGTTTCATCTTTTTGGATAAGTTATCGTAAATTGGACAACTGAAAGTAATAGAAAACATACAGAATGTCTTCATCGCAAGAAAAGATAATAGAAGACCATCTCTTAATGATTCCAGCATGGTTAAAACTACACGAGAGAAGATAGCACTAATGGACGATTCAGAACCATCTGACCTTCATTACATTTTTTTTTTCTTCTTCTTCTTTTGACGAAGACATAGATGGTTCAAATCTTGGCGGTGTTGAATCTTCGAATTTAACAACTCAGAGATGTTAAAACAGAAGGAGACAGCTAAATGATAGAACAACCTGAGGCAAAATGCGATGTCTACTAGGTGGTGTTTTCTGCTAAAGCCAAGAAATATCTTGCGAGGGGGGTACATTGGATACAGTCCTACCTTTCAGCACTATTTTCGCATGAGGTAGCATTGTTTTAAAATATATGAAAGCAGGAATCAATTGTAGTCTGGAGGTTCTAGACAACAAAGATTGTACGCTCTTTTCTTTTGTTACTCCCATATGTGGAATATGCATCTAAGAGCAGGGTGGCCGGATGTGCTCATGGTTTTTCATAAGCATGTATAATCCCACCACCTCCATGAGATTGAACCCATAACCCACCCCCATCCCTTGTTTACAGGGGAAGGAGATGGCACTTGCTCCAAAAACCATTGGCAGATATGCTCGTGTTTTCATGTCTGACATTATTTGTTCATAAATTCATAGTGGTCACGTAATGGTTTTCTAAAGAGAGAGTTGTGGCTCCTTTTAGAGCTGTGCCACACGCCCAGTTAAAGTAGAGGACCCAACAAGTTGTCTAAGAGCTGGACAAGAACAAGTTTTAAATCACCTATGCCAGCCAACCAGAGGAAGTTGCATTGGTGGACAGAAAAACATTTCAAGCTCATTTTTCTATCTAAAATACAAGAGATGCTCGTAGCTTCTTATCAGTGACTCGCCAGGATTGCACAATGGACTTATGCACGGCAATAGACACTTAGAGAATTAAGAAATTTGCTTCTATTATGAATGATTTTCAGCACCTCCCACATAGGATTGTATGGCTCAAACTAAAAACTTCTTTCCTTACCAAACTTCATTACAAACTCAAATTTAAACCTTTGAATCTTCCTGTAAAGTTTCCATTGTCCTTCAATGCAATTAATAGGATTCACGCACATACATAAATTAAATAAAACAAACCACCAATTGATTATGTAAACCTATCACAGAGTTGTATACTTATAATTACACTTGTAATATTTCATTAAGATCATATAAATGAACTCCAATTGCCTTGATATAAGTAAATAAAACCTGAAAAGTGATGACCAACAGCCTTCCTCTCATTCTCATCAAACTCTCTGTCTTCCAACATGTAAATCCATCTCAAATTGGAATTACATACTGGGAGATAGACCAGAGTGCTTGCTGCACAATGTTTACTTTTATAAACAATCAGCCCAAGAGATAGAAGTGTAGGGCTACATGCACCACAGAATAGCGACAGGAAGGGGTTTCTAATATGCAAAATGCAAGCATTGCAGCAGTCCACAAGTAATGGAAAGCAAAACACAAGCTAGGGATATCACATTAGCACAAAAGTAACAGCCATTAAAGAAGTTACACCACAAATATATAAAACCAGAAAGCAAAGCAAGAGATAACAAAAAGACCACTAATGAATGGAAAGCTAAGAAACCTGCAAATAAGCAACTATATCCACCGTTGTCACTCTTGATCCTTCTTCTTGTTGTCTCAAAATCCATTGATATAGTTTATCCTGCAAGGAGAATTAGGAGGGAGAAAGAGAGAGAGTTATACAAATATATATAAAAATATCCGAAGGCTACAAGAAAAGGGGCAACAATTGACAACTGATAAAACAGACAATGGAAATGAACATTTAAGGCCAAGCGGAAAATTATTGCCGTGGAGTAACATCTTGTTTTTATATGTTAAACTACTATTTATCCTAAAAGTTTAAGCTAATAGAAAGAGGTAAATTGAATCACTTAATCAATACTTTAACACTTCCGCCTTACGTGTGGGCTCAAACTTCATTTTAATAAGTGAAGCCCATCAAGTGGATATTTAATTTAAATAGGGGTTGAATTGATGGGGTTAAGGTTCGATCCCAGAACTTTTGGCTTTGATACCATGTTAAACTACTACTTGTCCCAAAAGCTTAAACTGATAAGAAGAAACAAATTTAATCAGTTAATCATTACTTTAACACTCCCCTCATATGTGAGATCAAACTCTTTTTAATAGGTGAGACCCAATATGTAAAATATTTAATTTGAATGGGGATTCATTTGATGGAGTCAAGGTCTGAACTCAAGACCTTTGGCTTTGATACCATATTAAACCACCACTTATTACAAAAGCTTAAGCTAATATGAAGAGGTAAATTTAATCACTTAATCAATACTTTAACATTAAATCATGATTTGACAATTTATACAAGAATGAAGTCCCAAAAGAATAAAACCAATATGAGTTAACAACAATAATTTGAACAATAAGAGTCGCTCAAGCAATGTAATTCACTGGAGGGGACACAACCCAAACTTTCCCTTAAACCCAAGATGAAGTTGTCTATCAAATGTAGTTTGGGTCAACCCATGTCTTTGGTTACGATGCACACTTTATTAGGCTAGGACCCGGCGAAGGACAAGGGTTTGGGTCAGCCTGATGTTTCTACAGTGTTGTGCATGGCACGTGGCTCAACAGCTGTCTCTCAACCTCCTCCAGGGAAGGTTGATCTTCAACGGTTAACTCCCACCGGAGAATCTATTGGATCTATATCGGTTACTACTCTCGGTGGTTCTATCATATCACACACAGTAGATGGCTCAACTATCGCGCCTCAACTTCAGCCCAGAGGAAGGGGAAGGACGATTGCTGGTGGTTTTGGTTTTGGGTCAGTATTGATGACAACACTCAACAAGAGGAGCATGGCAAGACAAGTTTTTTCGCAACTAGGTCTTCATCATGCGTCCATCATCATGTCTTAGATTCTGCCGATAAGTCTAGGAAGAAGGTAGCTTTTTTGGAAAATCATCTTCCCACCACTCTCAACAGCTGCCGGCAAGGTTCCCAATGGGGTTGAGGTACCAATTAGACAGCACTGGTGCAATGTAGATAGCTTGGGCATTGATGCTTTTGTCCCCAAGCTAGTTGGGGGTTGTCTACCAGGTAATGTTGACCCTAAGTGGGCCCTTGCTATCAATAAGGGAAGAATTACTTTATCACAGGTTTTTTTTTCGCTTTGGCCCTTTCTTTTCCTCGGGTATAGTGGGGGAGGCTGATGTTTTGTGGATAAAGAAATTGGATTCACTATGTTTGTGTGGCTAGGATGGAATTGGGTTGTGATTAGGGAACTAGGCAGCTTGCTTTCAACCCGACTCTGGCTCAGGACATGGAGCTTTCCAATGGGGTGGAAGCCTCTCTCTATACCCCTCTAAGTTCCTATCAACTTATTGTATTGGAAAGTTATGGTAGCTCAAGTTTTGAGTACTCAGACTGCAAAGAGTGAAGGAAATTTGTCTGGTTGTGGTGATCTCTTGTGTGAGTTTTAAGGAGCAATTTATGGCAACTATGACATCTATTGAAGCTAGCCATAGTCGTAAGGTTTCAACCTCCAGTTCTAAACTAGGGAACAAAGGTAGAAGGGAGTTAAGAAGGTTGGAGTGCTCCATCAATTATGATTAAAAGGTAAGAGCGCAAGTCATGGTAAAAGTAAGGAAAAGGGTTAAGAACTCTTAATGATGCTTAAATTGTTATCCTAAAATGTGAGAGGATTGAATGAGGGGGATAAATGTCTGAGGGTGAGAAACTTACTCAAAAAATAGAAGGTTGATATTGTTTGTTTCCAAGAAGCTAAGCTTGAAGTCATGTCTCGTAGTGTTGCACGCAATTCATGGGGCAGCCATCATATGGATTGGTGTTGCATGGATACCATTTGAGAAGCTTCAACGTGATTTCTTATGGGGTGGGCTAGATGAAGAGTTCAAATATCACCTGATAAGGTGGTCCAAGGTTTGTTTGTCAATCTCTGAGGAAGGGTTGGGGATTCGGAACCTACAAATGTTCAATTGTGCTTTCTTAGGGAAATGGCTTTGGCACTACGGGCTTGAGAGAGAGAGGCTTGGTGGAGAGTGGTGGATTTGGAAATTCAATGGGTGGATGGTATTTTAATGAGCCATTGGGACATGTGGGGTAAGGTTATGAAAGAATATTAGGAGGGGTTGGGGATATCTTTCAAGTCATGCCAAATTTGAGGTGAGAGATGGCTCCAAGGTTAGACTCTGGCATGATTTGTGGTGTGAGGATATGGCCCTTAAAGAAGCCTTCCCGGATGTATACGGTATTGTTTGCGCAAAGGATGCTTCTGTTGCAACTCATGTGGAGCTTTCTAATGATTCCCTTCAGTAGAACATGAACTTTACTAGAGTGGTTCATGATTGAGAGGTAAATGTCTTTGCCTAGTTCTTTAAGGTGTTGTATTTAGTGAGAGTGAAATGGGAAGGTGAAGACAAATGGTGATGGATCCCCTCCAAATAAGGGTTATTTGATGTTAAATCCTATTATAGTGTCATCGATTGTAATGATGGCTTTCATCTCTCTTGGAAAGTGTTTGGCAAGCTAAGGTTCCATTGACAGTGGCCTTTTTTACTTGGTCTGTGGCCCTAGGAAAAATCCTTACCATGGACAATTTCAAGATGCAGCATGGCATGGTGGTCAATAGGTGCTGCTGTAAAAGGAATGGGAAGTCCATGGACCATCTTCTTCTACATTGTGAAGTTACTTGTGCCATTTGGACTATTTTCTTCAGTCGATTTGGGTTGTCTTGGGTTATGCCTAGATGAATAATTGACTTGTATGCTTGTTAGTAGACTACCATCAGTACTCTAAGTGATGTTGTCTGAAAGATGACACCTTCAAGCCTTTTGTGATATCTATGGATTAGAAGGAAATGAATGACATAAGTTCTAAGAACCGTGAGAAGACGTTGGAAGAGATTAAGTCTTTATTCTTCAATAACCTGTATTTTTAAACAGTTGCTTATGTTTCTCCTTTAGTGAGTAGTTATCATGATCTCCTTGTTTCTTTTATACGTACTAGGTAGGTGGTTTTTCTTGTATATTTCCTATGTACATGTAGGTGCATTATGCTTTTAATGATATCTTGCTTATAAAAAAAAATTACAGATTTTCATAGACAACCAAGATTTCGTCCATCCTATGCTTCTATATTTATATTAAAAGATGGAGTACTACCTGGAGTAGAAGCAAGGAACCAAATAAAGTTTTCAAACAATATTTATGGAAATCTGTTATATAGCATAACAATTTTTTTATAAGTTAACTATTTGTATAACACATAACCATTTCATATTGTAAGAGTATGCACCAATACATTGCTTATGGTGATGAAATGTTACATAACCCATTAATGGGTAATAACACTTGAGGTAGTGAAAAGATTGGTATTATTTTCAGAACATAGTGTTAATGGTTGAGGGTTCAGAGACTGTAACCCATTAATGGGTAATAACACTTGAGGTAGTGAAAAGATTGGTATTATTTTCAGAACATAGTTTTAATGGTTGAGGGTTCAGAGACTGTAAAAGAGTTGCTACACTAAGAGCTAGTCAAATCACTGAAATATGATTTTTGAAACTGTCCAATCTTAAGCATTTTGGATGGAACTTGCAATCCTAGCTATTGGCATAGCATTTTTTAAGAAGATTTTGATGATATAGCAAAAAAAATTCAAAGAACATCATTACATAGGAGAGGAAATACTTCAGATGCTGTACAATAGCAATGCAACGCTCAAATCAAAAGGCTCCATATTAGAAATATGCCAAAGCAAGTAGACAGGACAGGAAATTGAAGCACAAAGTGAAAATAACGACTTGAAGCTTTAAAAGCATTCTTAACCAAGCAAGTGTGACTCCATAAACAATAAATAAATAAAAATGTAGAATTGGGGAAAAAATAAGAAGATAAAACTTTTACTATGAATCAAATATAGGGACAAATTGACGACCCAATAAGCAGAATATCAAATAGCTCCGCTTGGACTGTGAGAAAATCAGGAAAATTGTAAAAATAAAAATAAAATCATCCCAGTGTCTTCGTTAATTAAACTCAACAAACCAAAAGCCACACAACAACGCCATAGTTGAAACAAACCGAGAGCTCAAGAACCAAAAAATAAAAAATCCGGAATTCATGATTTTCTTCAATTTTCTCGGTAACCAAGCAGATGTGATATGCCAAAAGACAACTATATTACAAAACAAACCATCAAACAAACAAAGTAATCCCATCAGATCAAACCCCTGACATGTATAAATACATAAAAATAAAAATAAAAACTATATATTATTATGTAAGAAAGGAAAATGAAGAGCGAGCGAACCAGCGCGTGACGTTCACCGGCTTGGAAGGAGAGGCGCTGGTGGTTCATGGTCTGGGTGTAGAGCTGGGAGAGGGAGTTGGCGGCGCTGCAGAACGTCGTGTACATACTACGATCCACCTCGTCCAGGCGCGTGGCGTCGGACTTCCTCTTCTTCGCCATGGTCGGTGGGTGAAACTCTTTTTTTTTAATAATTTTTTTATTTTTGGTTCTTTGTATTTCACCTGTAAAAATAGAAACAGATAGATAGGGAGACGTTCGTTGTGTGAAAGCGTGGCGGATGGTTAAAGACAATGATGAGGGGCTGAGAAGTTTTGGAAGACAAGGTGGGAGCGAAGAGATGGAGGTTGGGGGCTCTTTGATTCTTTTGGCACGTGGATTCTTCTTCTTTTTTCGTTTTTTTTTTTTTTTTTTCCCTCTTGGGTCTAAAAAGGCCCAGAAAGTAAACACTCGGGAAGAACACCTAGTTGAAGCTCTAGCCCCAATTAACATTAGCCCGGCCCAATTACTTTACCAACTGTTACTCTTCATATCTAAATGGGCATATTTTTAATCTTTTATTTTTATTTTATAAATAGTTCCGTTAAAAAGTTACTTAAAATATTTCACATCAACTGATATACAATAATTGAAGAGTAATATTATGCAAATTGTATTTCGCTACTCCATCAACCATTATTATTAAGTATTTATTTTATTGCAGTACAATGCATTTTTTATTAGAAAATACTAGGTGCACTACTATTGTTCTTCTCGTGCCCTCCTAATCTTATATCGAAATTATTTTACAAAAAATAAAATTGCTCTTATTTCTCTTACTTGGTTCTTATAAAATAATTTTTACCTAGGATGAGGAGAACACTACAAAAGCACCTGTCATTTTCTCTTTTTTTACAATATATAACTTATTTTATATGTTATAATAAAAAAATGGGTCAATAACTTTTTTAGTACCTGAGTTTGCAGTTTTTTTTTTCTCCTTAGGTTTTCAAAACAATCGCAAATGATACTTGACTTATGGAAAAATACCAAGTTGATACCTTTATTAGGTTCCATTAGCCTCCGTTACATGTGTTACCACATAAACATGTCACGTGTCATAAAATTAAAATAAATAATAAACAAAAAAACTAAACCATATTTATAAAAATTCTTAACCGATTACCGATCAACTTTTAATGGTAGGCGATTAATGTCGATTCGGTCACAGCCGGTAGATGATAAACAATAAGCAGTTAATGTCAATTCGTTCACGATCGATAAATGATAAATAATTATACTGTCCACCCTAGTAGTGGCAAAGGCATAGTAGTGTGCAGAGATTGGACCGCCAAAGAAAAACAAAGTCCGGAAAGAAGTGGATTTGATTAATAAGAGGTAGAAAAAAAAAATAAAATAAAAGATTTAAAGCGTAGAACTTTAAAAGCCTATGTTATTGTCCAATTCATTTGTTTTACTGCTTATAGCTTTTTCATTTGTTTTACTGCTTATAGCTTTCGAGTCAAGAGGATGGTGATTTGGGTGAGTTTTTTGCTTATACCTACAAAATGGTTTCATGGGCTCTTAGAAAGAGTTTACGTTAGTAAATCTGTTCCATAAACTAAATATCAGGCTGAAATAACAAATATTTGATGTCATATATTAGCCTTTTATTGTAAGATTTGTATATTTTTTACTTTTATAACATGTAATCTTTTAGTTTTAACTATGATCTTTGCAAAACTATATATTTCATAATTATAAAATTTTTATACTCTTGACTACTATTAATGAAATCAAATTGATTTTTCCTAAATTCATTTGTTTTACTATTTTGATTCAAAGGGCCGCCAGAGAATTCGAGGAGAGGGGCGGCAAGTCGCGTCAAGGAATTAATTTGTTAAAGGGAAAGGGCAAATAACAAAGCATGTTTTTTGAGCAAAGGGTGATGTACCACCCAATCAATTAACAAGTTTCAAAAACTTTTGCGTGATACTCCGATATGTTCAAAAAGTTAAAGTTAAAGTTAAAGATAAAAAAAAAAAAAAAAACTAAGATATCAATCTCCTTTTAAAAGAGTAGTGATAATGGTCACGATAGAGTAAGTAAACAGTCACTTATGTCAAATTTTTTTAATATTAAAAAAATAATAAAAAGTTTAATAATATTTAAATATTAATAATAAACAGTCATTCACACCAACATGACCATTATCACTATTCAGTCTATTCCTTTTTTAAAAAATATATATCAAATTAATCTATTTGTATACATATTGAGGTCTTTTATAATTATTTTTAAATTTGAAATTCTTAAATTCATATATTCTAGTCGTTTATGTTTCAACATTTAATGACAAAGCTACCCTCAATAAATTTAATAAGTCATATTTTCTAATTAAATGTTAAAACATAGCTCTTTTTTTTTTTTTTTACATGAAAACATAGTTTATTGTAAATGTTTAGATGAGAGAAATTTATAAATTTAAGAACCTTAAATTTAAAATATCTCAATTATTGTACAACATATCCATTTTAAAGGCAAAAATAAAGAGTTAATGCTATTTAAGAAATTGATTTATTATTATCATACAAATCAAACGACATGATTGTTAAAATTGTAAAATTATGTTCTCTTATAAAAAATGATCCGAAGAGCATCTTGTTTCTTATATCACAAAATAGAGTTGTCATTTCACATACTTTGACACTTTTACTTTTTTTTTTTTACATGTTCACGTAAGAGAATGGGAAATAAAATTTCAGTTAATAATCTCTGCTTCATGAAGCGTGATACATAACGGATTGAACTACCTTTTAAAAACATTTATACTCTTCCAATAAAGAACTGAAGATAATGCTAATTCGTTCAAATTAATTTTTAAATAAAAAAATTAATAGTTAATTTTTACTACCACGATATTATATATATATATATATATATATATGTTGTCAGAAAGAGCCATTTGGTAGTAAGTGTTTGGCCGTGGACCTTTCCGTACTCCTTTGTATCGTTGAACATCATTTATTGTGGCTGCTGGACCATCTCATCTTCATATGTTGACCAACCACCCCCCCGGCCTCACCCCTCCAATATATATTTTGTTAAAAATAAATAAATAAATAAGAAAAGAAAAAGGTAAACACACTTTTTTAACTTCAAAGTCACTTAAAAGGTGATATACAATTAAAAAAATAGTACTTGAAGCGTAAACGAGGCCTGGGATCAAGTCGTTGACATTAACGGACACTTAATTCTGCTCCAGGCATATGTTGCTAACGAGCAAAGTTAACGGTTTCTTAGTGTACAGAAATTTCTTCAAATCTAATTTAATAAGTATTAAGTGTCATTTTTAATATATATATTTTTTTAAATGAAGAGTGATTTATTGACATTTCACTAATCTATGAACATAAACATTAATTTTCGAAAAATTCAAATATGTTAAATGACTCTTATCGAGTATGTTTAAAAAAACCAATTTAGAAAAAAATTGTGTCCTTTCTTAGTCAGGTTTGAGAGTTTAAAATGGGTCCGTTTCATTTTTAAAACATCGCCAAAATTAAACCGTTTGTAAATAATTTTAATAAGGTGTAAATAGTATGGATAAAGCTTCAATGGGTAAGAAAAAAATTCATTCAATCAAGTTTATATATTTTTAATCATATTCATTTTAGATATATGTTATCTTCTAAAACAGAATGATGCATAAAATTTAGAGGCCAAAATTAAGGCTGAAAATTTGTTACATGATCTATGAATTTAAACATAAAATTAGTTGGTTAAGATTGATGAGTTTAACCAGTTTAATTAAATAGACTAAGTTATAGTTGATCTGTATTAATATGCGACACAAGAATTGTTAATTTTTTACACGATTTATAAACCTAATACAAAATTAATAAATTATGGCTAAAGTGTTTGATCATATTATATTGTATTAATGTTTTCGATGTAACTTGAAATCAACAAACAATGTGTCATATAATAGTTGCTGTGACCAAAACCATCATGCGAACAAGAAGGAAAAGAATGGGAAAATGACTTTTACGAAGCACAAGCACATGTAAATGTAATTCCCTTGAAGCAGAGAAAGAAAGTGACACAATGGACCACCACTTAAGCAAATAATAATAATAATAAAACCTTTTTTTTTTTCATAATCAAACTGCAATGATCAAATTAAACTAAAAGAAATCGAACCACACGATTTAATGACTTTTCCAAAGTCCAAGCACCAAATACTCCTGAGATCCCGGAGTGGACAAATCAACGCACACCCCTAGACAACATTTTTCAGAAAAATAATAAATGAATAAAAGGACACATAAAAACGTAGTAGCGTTGGTTATGGTATGTCCCTCTCTCTCTCAGCGTACGTCTCTCTTTTAATGGAGAGGACGAAACTCTCCATCCCCGCTTCTCAGTTCTCAACATTCTCTCAGCACGATTTTCGAGACCGATTCTTCACGCTCTTCCTCTTCCTCTCCCTCTCCCTCTCCCTCGTCTCGAAGGTTCGGAATTCGAAATGTTCTTCATATTCCGCAAACGTCTTTCTCAGCTGTTGTTTGTTTCCGTGGAAACGAACGGATTTCCTTTTTCGCTTTCATTTCGTCTTTCGTTGTGTTGATATGTGGTGGAATTTGCTGGTTTTTGTGCTTAGAATTGCAATAATTGTGTGGCTTTGTGCCTGGAGTTTTGCTCTGCTTTTTGTGTTAGAGTGATGGATCTGTTTACAGTTTTTGGCAATTCTTCTTTGCGTGTTTGTGTTATTCATCTCAGAATCTTTTGCAAATATTTTGTTTTGCGTTTTGTTCTTTTGGTATATTGTTGAATTTTTTGGATTTGAGGAGTTTTTAGTCGATGTAGGATCTTTGACTAGAATTACATTTGGTGGATGGATGAGTGGATCAGGTTTAGTGGCAGTTTTTTCCATGTAAAACAGCTGCGGGTCCAGGTTTCAAATCATTGAGCTGAAAATTGTATACAAATTTAGATTGAAACTTGATTAAAAATTGTATAAGGGGGTGTGAGTTTGTTCATTGTTTGATTGATTGGTAAGGACGCCACTTTTGAGAAAGCCAATAACTACGAACATTGGGAAGATCTCCGAACTCTATTTCTTCGATTAGTTGTGAGAAATTGAATGTAGCACCATATAGTATATCTGTTGTAGAACCTGGAGCATGTTGGAGTTTTGCAAACAAATCTGTAAAATGAAAAAGTTTGTTCGTGCTGCACAATGGCCTTGAATATAAATTTTGTGAAACTGCTATTGTCTACCTACACAATGGCCTCAAATACAAAAAATAATTGAGAACCAACTGCTGATCTCACATGTTGAAATAAGCTGTTGATTTAAAAAAAAAAATTGTGCATGCGGTTTAAGAAGAGATTTTTATGATTTCTTACTTAAAAGGATTCATAAATTTGTATATATTGATGCCATATTACAAATCACTCTTTCTTTTCTCGACAAGGTAACATTTGTTACCTGCAAAGAGTTTCCTTTAGTTTTGTTTTATTCTTACCTCTTGGGATAACTTGTTTCCTAATGCAGATAAAGTTGTTTGCCTCTGATATTCAGGTGTAAAATTTGCTTCTATGAAGACTGAGAAAATATTGGTGACAAATTCATTAATAGAGAAAATGACTTCAGCAAAGATGGCTGATAGAAAGGCCATGCTTGATACTGCTTCATGGATGTTTAATGTTGTCACATCTGTTGGAATAATTCTTGTCAACAAAGCCTTGATGGCTAAATATGGTTTTACCTTTGGTATGTCACTTGTGATTATTTTAATACAATGATTTGATTAATTTTTCTCCTTTGCATTACTTACCTACCAAATCTTATGCTTTATGCCTTGAATATTATTGTGATTTGGATACAATCAGTCATGTTATGTGGTCTGTTTTCTATTTGACCATCTTAAAAAGGAAGAAATTGGGGATAATTCTTTTTATGAGCTTTTTGGATAAGTTCAAAATTAATTAATTATTTTGAATTTAACATAAACAATGCTGGTGTGGACTTTGGTTTCGCTTTAAAAAAAATCTTGTAAGTTAAAGGTTTTAAAGTAATATTTACTTAAAATTACAATTTTAACAACGGATGTACTTGTGTGCCTCTTTTTTAATTATACCTTTCAAAAGTTTTTTCTTTCCCCCTTTTCACCTTAAGAAAAATCATAGCATAAGAGTCCTTCCACTGACTTTTGGGCTGATGTTGCCTCCATATTGAAATAACTTCTACATTGAAGGGAAACAAAAAGATACTAGATATTTGATGGTCTTTCCATTGATTGTTTTAAAGCAATGACATCATCTGCTAAAGCGAGGCTTATGGTTTAATTTCTTCACTTTCATTAAGAATTCCTCAATAACTTTAAGATTAACATTGCTAATCCTATAATGAAATCACTATGATTGATTAGAAAATGGTCAAAATGGATCCTATAGGTGAAATCTATTGCTCCAAAGAAAACAACATTTGGCAGTTCCAGTGATGGGGACAGGAAATTCAGTCTAAGAGATGTTCAGTTTAATTTGTTTCAAGTCCATTTTAAACCTTGATCAAATAAAGTAGAAATGTGTAAGGGCACTTCTTGGTATATTCAACATTACTTTTAAAAAAAAAAATCAAGTAGAAAGGCCCAAAGGCTTCTCGTTGAAGATTTTGATTCTTTTTTTCTTTTGTGATCAATAAATTTCTTGAAGAGACACAAAACCTTTCTTTTTGCTGAAGATGGTTTTTGAAAGTTAAAATATGTTGAGACACTGTTTTAGTAATATCTTGGGAACCACACTTGATCTGATTACATTATTATTATTGTCCATGAAAGTTGCATGTATAATATTGTAGACATTTAAAAAGGCTGCCTGGGAATGAAAAGGTTTGTTTTAATGACATCTCTAAGTCCTTAGGATTAGATCTCTGATATAACTTTGCAAAACTGGTAATCTGATAGAAAGATGATTGGTCAAGAGTCCTTGGGATTTGTTTATACTTGTATATTTGGTATAAGCAAATTTTGTTCATGCATTTTTTGCTTCTATCCGAAAATGAATCCTTTGAACACTTTGATTAGATACAGAGATACTTTGATGATATACCCATAAAAAAAATTCTTGAAGCAGCAGTTCATTGTCAATTACGATGAAATTTTTCCGACATGTTTTTCTTTCTAGTGCTCTGTCCCTCCACAAATGGGGCTTTATCCAACTATTCCCTTATTGGCCACTGAAGGGAAATAATCCATTTATCGGACAGGCCTAGGGATTCTCTGTTGTTTTGTACTGACTTGTAGTTTTTACAAGGCACTAAATATTGTTTTGGGGGTGCATTTTGGTCAGAGTATAATTAGATAATGGCTTTGAGAACTTGTTGTAGATGCTCTAACTTACAAGTTATTTTGAAGGTTGCACCAGGTAGCCTCATAGGAATTTGGCATTAATTTATAGAGAACTGGTGTATGGCCAGCTGATATAATGTTTAATTATGATGGATTGTAGTTGTTATAGCTTAACCCAAATAGTTGACCTAAGGCTTGCTGGTTTTTATGTTGGTAATGATGATGTATTCTGAAAAAGGTTAGGAACCCTTGTCAAAGATCCAAAGGCAAGCCAAGAAATTGGAAACTGTCCTTGAGGCCTCTGCATCTACCCATACTGTCAGAGGAGAGAACAAACTCTCATGAATAAATTTTTAGCCATATGTTAATGCACACTTTGTACAACACAAGAATGCCTTGAGGAAGGGCTTGTGTACAGAGCTTTCAACAAGATAATTCTGCCGAGATGGAATCTAATTCATATTTGCTTATGTTGTAATAAAATATATTTTGTTCTGTTTGCAAACTATTTACCTATAAAAAAATAAAAAAAAAAATTTGTTATGTTTCTTAGATTAATACTTGTGATGAAATAAAACAAGTTGCTGCAAAGTGCTCCTAAATGGTTGCAAATCTGACATTGCATTCTATATAATGCCTCCATGCAGCTACAACATTAACTGGTCTGCATTTTGCCACAACAACCTTGTTGACCGTTCTTCTTAGGAGGCTGGGATATATTCAGGCTTCTCATCTACCATTTTCTGAACTTCTAAAATTTGTTATATTTGCAAATTTTTCTATAGTTGGGATGAATGTGAGTTTAATGTGGAATTCTGTGGGATTCTATCAGGTCAGTTTTGGTAAAACAATTTGTTGACTTTTTTGTTTTGAAAATTTTAGAAAGCATAATTAATATTTTCCTTTTCAATTTTCATGGTCAGATAGCGAAGCTGAGTATGATCCCGGTATCTTGTTTTCTGGAAGTTGTCTTGGACAAGATGCGATACTCAAGGGACACGAAACTTAGCATATTGGTAGTCCTCCTTGGTGTTGCAGTCTGTACCGTTACTGATGTGAGCGTCAATGCAAAGGGTTTTATAGCTGCTTTAGTGGCAGTTTGGAGCACTTCGCTGCAGCAGTATGTAAGTAATTCTTTGTTGAACCCCTGATACTTTATAGAGATACAATCAGGTGTGAATGGATTAAGGGTGGTAAACTAAGTCCTGGGGCTAGGCTGGTTGAGTCTTAGGTCCATTATGTTCGTATTCTTTGCATGTATTTCTTTCATATATGTGTGTAGAAAGACGTGCAACCTCATACATGAATATGGTCATATACATGTGTTGCTCATGTTATTTTCCTATTGATAATTTGGTAGCCAAACTGTATTAGTTTCTTGTGTTTAATATGGATAGGGTTTTCACATTGCAGATTTGGAATGATGTGGGTTTCATAATGTTAGAGAATATGTATGTGGGTTTGTCCTACATTACGTAAGTGTACATGGAGAGGCTTTGATTATTGGCCTGTATAAATAAGTCTCTTATGTAACTTTCAAATCAATCAAGAAAATATGTAGCTTATTAAGGCTTTAATGTATGGATGTAGGTTATACGCCGAACTATCTTAATCTTTGTGTCTATTTTTGCTATTTCTTATTATTCCTCGTTATATTATGTGTTCTTACACATAACGTAAGTTCCAAACTGAAGACTAGATTGGGTAGTGTTGGTTCATTTCAAAGGTCACATATATCTTATCTTATAACCTAGAATATATAACGTTGTTTTGCTTATCATGCTTTTGCAGTATGTACACTATCTTCAGCGGAATTATTCTCTCGGATCTTTCAACTTATTGGGGCATACTGCTCCAGCACAGGCAGCATCCCTGCTAGTATTAGGGCCCTTTCTTGACTACCAGTTGACTGGTAAAAAGGTTTATGCATACGAATCTAGTCTCACGTCTACGGTTAGTTTCTTTTCCTTTTCTTTTTGTCATAATTATATAAATTTGGTTGGCATGATGAGGTGTACTTTTCTAATATATAACCGTTGACATATGGGAAAT
The DNA here is from genome assembly GCA_013348765.1 of Carpinus viminea. Taxonomy (NCBI): domain Eukaryota; kingdom Viridiplantae; phylum Streptophyta; class Magnoliopsida; order Fagales; family Betulaceae; genus Carpinus; species Carpinus viminea. The sequence goes on from CP054667.1 coordinate 18,788,372, forward strand.
TTTCCAACATCACGCATATCATTCTATGACCTAATTCTTCTGTCTATGCCTTTATATGCATGTGATTATCAATATATTTTTATGCTAGTTGCATGTGCTTTTACCCGCATTCATGCTTGTACTTGTATCTTATGCTTTAAATGTCCATGATCTGAGTATTATGGTTGGTAGCCTAAGTTTAGGGGCTGCAGTTACTTACATAAAACTCATTGAATGGACAATGAAGAATTGAAAAGACCCTTGATCAAATATCGCCAAGGCGTGACCAATTAAAAGAGCAATCAAGGAGCAAAACCAGAACACTGAATTGCCTTTAAGACGTATCTAAAAGTGTCACTGTCTATCTTCAGATAATCCTAAAAGGCCACTTAACAGGTCCTACAAGAAAGTTTAAACATCATTGACAGAGGTCCTAAATAGTGCCTTACAGTAAATTCTGCAAGGGGTGCTTAATGTTGGAATAACGTGTGAAAGTAGGTCAAAATCACTATTACTGTTTATACCACCACACAGTTACCAATCTCAACACTGACTAGGGGGTTGTTTGTTAACAACCTTCCCTCCCTTTCTCTAAATATTATTCACTTCTTTTTTCCAAAAATAAAAATAAAAATAAAAATATTATCACTTTTTATATCACATCATTTACTTTTTACTACTACTCAAATAAGAAAATCACTACAAAACAAATTTTTTTCACTTTTCAATATCACCTTTTTCACTTTTTAATACCAATCATTATTCTCTCTCTCTCTTTTTTTTTTCGACAAAAAAGTATGAACAGTGCCAAGGAAGGGGATGGTGTTTAACGAACACCCCCTAGGACTTTTCTGTTGTATATTTTTCACACTAACATATTTTTCTTATGGATGGTGGGAAATTCATCCTTTTTATTGCAAAAAGGGATAAGTTGCCTGCCTTATTAAAATAAACATGCTTCTTCTTTCAATCTTTTGGGAAAGAGCATATATAGCCTATAAATGGGGAAATATATTAATTGCCTTAGTTTTTTTTTTTTAAAGAAAAAAACTATACATGTGAAAAAACCCTAACAATTTGGAGGTCATCTCATTGACGGCCAAAATTGAAGATTAATGACTCTTAAACATGCATTTAGAAGAAATAAATGTTATTAAAAGAGAAGAATGATTGTTTAAGGGAGAGGAAGAGCTCATTGTTATATAATAACTGTCTGTCATATTAATATTTTTGCCGAGCTCATTGTTATATGATAACCGTATTGCCAAATGTCAATATGGTTAGGAATTATTATCCTTTTTATAAAATACCTAAAATTATAATCTTATTATTTTTTAAAGAAACTCAAATTATGAGCTTATTGAATAGTAAATGATTTATGATTAACCTGAACTGTGGCATGTAAGACAAGCTCGGGGAGAAAATGTTATCCAATTAGATTTGACAAAATATATTAACCTGATGAAATCATCATCTAATATTAAAATTAACAAAGTGTTACAAAAAGTCTGTCTTGATCTGTTGCACGAGTTTGTCTTCATCATGAACCAACACTTGTTGCTTTTTTTTTTTTTTTTCCTAAATGACAAGTTTTGAGTTTTATCTATGCTTAAAATAAAAATAATAAAAAACATAAAAAAAAATACATCCTAACCCACCCCACCCTCACCCCCACCTAGGGCTGGCAAAACAGGTTGGCATGTTAAGTTCGTGTCAATCCGGTTGACCTGCGAACCTGTATATGCCAACACCCGAATATAACACGTTTTCTTAATAGGTAACATGACATGTGTAACCTGTTTAGATAAACATGCTGTTTCGGGATGGCTTGACCCAACCTGACATGTTTAATTTAAATATCAAGGCGTTCCGACCCGACATAACCCGACACGGCAATGAAGTCATTTTAATTTTTATAGCCTAAATAAAATCCTAGGCTTTCACCAACCAAGCAACAATGTGGCAGTTTTTAATTGAAAAATAATGGTGGTTGAGAGAGGGAGATCGGAGATTGAGAGAGAGTGGCTAAGGGAATGGATTGAGCACACTTCACTTTGCGAACCAAGTGAGATGGATGAGGAGAGATCGAGAGAGAGAGAGGAGTTTAAGAGGGAGAGTTGCGCCTGCTTGCTTTGAGAGTGAGCGATTGAGGGAGAAAACTCAAAAAAACTAGGTTAAAAATATAAGTTAAAAAAAATTTAAAAAATAAACAAGTCAACTCGCGAACCAGCGGGTTGACACGACTCGACCCGTTTATGACCTAAACTCGTTTAACCTAAGCCCTATCCCTAAAATTACATGTCGTGTTCGCGGGTTGTTGGTTATATTGCCAGCCCTATCCCCACCCCCTTCCAAAAAAAAAAAGAAAGAAGCAAAAATAGCCTATAATTTGCTTTGTATCTAATGAAAAGTTGCCATACTTGAACTAGAAATGTTTGCCTTTACCTGGCACTAACTTATGGAGTGTATTTTATGACATTTCCTGTCTGTATCATAAGGCAGAGTCACCAATGTAGTCAATTTTTGTAATTATATTGATGGATGATATGAGGAATTTATGAAGCAAAGATTAAATTAGTTTCTCAATCTTATCTATCTAGGAAAGTGTACCATCTCTGTAGACTTAATGAAACTCACTCTAGCTCCAAGCATGTATAGTTGTCTTAGTGAATAGTCAAGATTATGTTCAAATTTCGTTAACCCTCAATAATTTCTAGACGGACTCTCACTTACCAAAAAAAAAAATAGAAAAAAAAAAATCTAGACAAACTCTCTCTCTCTCTCAAACACACATGTTGGGTAGGCTAACTCAAGAGGTGAGATTTTTCCTCACATTTATAAAGTGACTACCAGTCCCTTCCACAATCAATGTAGAATAACTCTAACGATTTCCCTTTCACACAAACGGGTTGGAGTAAAAACAACCTGTTTCTCCCGTGGACTAGTTGAACCTAGGCTTTGGTACCAGTGTTTGGTGGTCTTGTTCAAGAAGTGAGGCTTTCCCTCACACTTATAAATTGACCATCAACCCTTTCTACAACCGATGCGAGATAACCCCAATAGTATTCATCCCTGTAGTAATATGATGAATTGACTTGTAGACATGAAAGCGTAAGAACTTAATGGGATCCCCCTCGAATCAAACAAATAAAGAGGGGTAAGTCCCATTAAGTTCTTTTAAGTTCTTAATGATCAAAATATTTTATTTGTATGAATGAAAATAAAATAAAATCACTTTTTCCAATGTTTTCTGTGGGTTGTACTATGTATCCTTGGATGACGACTGGCTGACATGCACAAATGCACATGAATATCTTAATTTGATTAACATGCATCCCACAAATATTTATAGAAATGAAATCTTTTACCATATATGACCATGGTAGAGTGGTACTACTTGTTTCAGGCCACACATGTGCATGTCCATATACCTGTGTGCAGATACATTTTTGGTTGCAGATAGCTGTGACTAGTGTAAATGATTTGGGCCACGTTTGTTTGGCTGCAGTTATTCATAATTCTCTCTTGCACCATCGCGGTAGGGACCAATCTCAGTCAATTCATCTGCATAGGCAGATTTACAGCTGTGTCGTTCCAGGTGCTTGGACATATGAAGACCATTCTTGTGTTGATTTTAGGTTTCATTTTATTTGGGAAAGAGGGTCTCAATTTTCATGTAATTATGGGTATGATCATTGCCGTTGTCGGAATGGTCTGGTATGGCAACGCCTCCGCTGTGCCGGGAGGGAAGGAACGCCGTAGCCATTCTTCTCTAACCAACAAATCCCCCAAACATGGTGGCTCGTCAGAATCCTCCGATGTGGATGACAAGGTCTAGATTTCACGGAAAAACTCCACATTCTACTACTAAAAGAAAAGAATGTTATTGAATGGAATATGATCATATTTCTAGTTCATTTGAACAGGAAAGTATTTGATTAGTTATATTTAAAAATTTAAGGAGTATTTTTGTAAAACAAAAATATTCCAATTCAAATGAATTAAAGAAGATCCTAATTATGGGAGTACACTTTCCCCATTAAAATTACATTAATTGTTTCACGTATGATGTCCAATGTAATTTATTTCCTTGCTAATTTTCAAGCCATCTCCTATCTCTTCCTTTCTTCTGGCCTCTGTTTCTAAACCTTAATATATTTTGTTCCTTTCTTTGCTATGGGCTTGAATATTAGGCCCAATGTTTCAAAATTATTACGCTTTTGCAACATGAGCCAATAACTTTTGACAAAACCTATGAATCCAAAATTTATAGATTATAATCAAAGATTTTAGCCTATTTAATTAAATGAGTTAAGTTATAGTTGGCTATTCAATTAGACTTGAATCCGACACACCACCGCACAAGAACAGTTACCCGACAGCCTAGGGACCTTCTTGGAGGTTCACTTATTGTGGTCCTAAGTGGAAACACAGTTGGGTCTGCGTATTTAAAACAAATTCAACCACTGGAGTCTCCTCTGTTCAGGCTCCAAAGAGAGAAATAATAGAACATCTGGGAGAGCCAGAGCTGCAATAAATCCCTCGTCTTTACAGACCTGGGCAAACCATGCATTAATCCAATCATTAAATATTTTGGCTCTTTTTGTGGACATTTACGGTGTTTGATTTGATACCTCCATCATCACCACCTAGGGGCTGCTATCGTAGACAAAATCTCTCCAAGTTTCAAACATGTTCTCTTACTTTAATAATCCAATGACTATTTTTGGGCTCTGTAGGGTTATTATATTGAAGGAAAAAAAAAAAAAAAAAAGAGCTAAATTGTTAGTATTATTGTTGTTGATATTATATATATCTCCTATTCCGAAAGGGAAACATTTAAAATGCTTTTTTTTTTTTTTTATGTCTACATAAAAGGATAATGAGATTTGAATTAATAATCTCTACTTCATAAGATATAGCTTCTAATTTATTGAGTTTTTTTTTTTAACAAAATGCTATTTTCGGGGCCCTACTTTTTGAGGTGTGAAATGCACTGATTACAAGTGTTGCGTTGAATAACAACAACAAAAACAATAATAATAATAATAATAATAATAATAATAATAATAATGGAATGGAAACCAAAAATTCAGAAATTCTGGCAGAGGCTTCCAAAAGAAAGGAGCATGATGTTCAGGAGTGTCGAAAGTTTGGTTCAATTACAGCTGCACTTGGGCCCCGCTTTTTGTTCCTATGTGTCTTAAGCGTGATCTACCCATTCCGGCCTAAACTTTCGGTGAGAAGACCGATAACTCAGAAGTACTACATTCATTTCTCTGTTTTTTTATTATTATTATTATTATTTTTTAACTTTCCATTTTCATTGCCACGTATAACTATAGGTTTGAGTATAATAAATTTTAAGACAGATAAATGTTACACACTTTTAAATGCATATTTCTTGATGTTATAATCTGCTTTAAAAATAAATGAATTGTTCTCAATAGGTAGTTTAATTTATTGGAACTACACTTAATGAAACAAAAGTTATTAATTCAAATCTCCATTCCCCATTTTCTTATGTGGACATGTTTTAAAAAAAAAAGAATTGAATTGAATTTTTTTTAGGGATGTTGAGACATACAAGGCATCTTATTCAAAACCCCAATTATGAAATTCTTTCCCTTCCATTTCACGCCCGCCTCGAAATGTATAGGCACTACCCCATCATTAGATTTTGAGTAAGTTACTATTGAATTTTGGATTAATGGTAATTTTTAGTGCTATATCATGGAGCGTGTGTTTTGCATTTCTCTTGAGGCAATGTTACGTTGGGGTGACAATTCAGTGTGTTGAGTTCAAATCATGCCAAAACATGAGCACAAGACTATATATAGGTCAACTTAACCTGACTCCTTTACTTAAACAAATAAAACCCTTCAACTCTAATCAGTTAATTTATTCTTATTGTCAACAACTAACAACTTTAATGTCACGTATTAAATTTGGATCGTATCGAAACATGAGTATAAGACTATATAAATAAATAATAACATAACTTATTTAATTAACCAAATCAAATTACTAATTTTATATTGAGTTGACATTAAAAAATAATTAACAAACTCTAAACAAGCTTAAAACATGTAAAAGTTGGCTCTCTCTCTCTCACTCATAAACACACATTGATGAAAATCGTACGCAAATAATTTGGTAGGCCCACTCCCTCTCTAGTCATCTCTAGCCCGTGTGGCACTGATTTACATTCTCATTTCTCCCATGTACTTTCTATTTGATACAAAGAAAGACCAAAAAGAAGGTGAGCCCCACACCAACCCAACATTACCCACAAAATTAATCATTATAACCTTTCTATTAACTTTGCATTTGCCTATCCTCCGCACCCCCTTTCTTATCCTGCGCACCCACCCCCCCCCACAGAAAATAATAATAATAATAATAATAATTAAAAGGAAATCATAAAACAGGACAGGGTGGGGGGCCCCGCAAAAACCCTCCAATAATTGCCTACGCGTGTTTGTGCACGTGTGGTGTTTTCTTAGAGGCTTTTGTGGTGTTAATGCAACTCCCCGAACGCATGTTAATGCAATAAATAGACGGGACTTTGGAGGAAATAGTGAAGGTTTTGGGTGGGGGGGTGGGAAATTTTGCAATTTGCAAAATCCCCAGCTAGAGTAACAGTGACGGCCCTGCCCAACCTGTCGGTGACCGAGCAGTCAAACCCGATAAGCCCCTCCGTGTGTCATTGGGCCAAGTCAGCATGCCGGACATGGCCACGTGTTGATTGCAGCCCGTGGGTCCCGATCAACCCCCTCCCCCTCTCCCTCTCCCTCTCCTTCCATCATCATCGTCGTCGTCGTCCTCAATCAATCCCAAACCCCATCTCTCAAATTTTTCAGTGCCCCCATTTATTCGAAATTGGATGAGAAGCCCATCATGGGCCGGGCCCACCTGGGAAATGATAGCCTTGTGTGGGTCCCCCACATTGCCTCATATTATATAGAGTAGTGTGACTGTGTGAGTGAGTGAGTGAGTGTGTGTGTGTGAGAGAGAGATGGTGACAGACTGACCGCCATATCATCAGCCCCCATCCAATACGAAGAATTTTTCAAGTGACCGCGTGACATTTGAGTGAAATCATTAGCATTTTAAGGTGCTTTTTCTACTTCAGTAAAAAGCTTGTAGCCGCTTTTACTGGCCGACACGTGTCAGCCACGCTCCTTGGACGTGCACTACACTCCATCTGGGGGAGCGAGTATAGTGTGTTGTACAGTCGAGGGAGCTGAGCGCTGTTTTTTTTTTTTTTTGTGGTAAATTTTGTGTGAGTCGTTTGCAAAAGATTCACCTTCCTTTCCTCGACAATAAAAATATCCAAATAACTGTAAAAACTGATTAACCGGTAAATCTTTCGCTCCACACGGCTATATTTTTCGGGTGTACGTCAGCTTTAATGATTGAAACTACTATTTCTTCTTAGAAAGGGTGGGGCAAATTAAAATTAGATTAATTTAATTTGGACCATATATCGTTGGTGTCTTGCTCAAAACATTCTCTAATTAGTATTGATTGAAAAGGGCTAATTGTGTTCAACCATTCATTAATTGGGGAAGCTTTTCATCAAGAAAAACACTATTAAATTTTTTGTTATTAAGGAGTAGCTCAATCAGCTATGAATCACGTCTCAAAAAGCGGATGTCACTAGTTTAAATCTCTTCTCTTCCTTCCCTTGTATAGACATGTCCAAAAAAAAAATAAAGACTTATATAAATACAAAAGTACATAGATACATATAATATCTCTATATGTGTGTGTTTATATAGAATAAAAAGATATAAATCTTAAATTTAATCCATTGGCATTACAAACACATAATAGCATAAACAACTAGAAAATAAACTAGACACAATTTATAAGGCACACGAAAAACCAGTGCTTTTGAGTGTGAACTATTTTCCCTAACAAGATCTCCTAAAGCCTCAAACAACCAAAATGTTGATCAAAGTCAAGCCAAAATAACTGTGCACTCATAAATGATTAAATCATTTAACTTGTGATGTCAAAACAAATATTTTGAACCTAAATGATTACAAAATAACCACTCAATAAATAAATAAATAGAATATATTTTCATCATGTTGGGTTACTAGTCTTCTTAATATGAGATTGAAGTATTACAAATTCTCCTATTAAACCCTAGCGGCCTCGTCATGGCCACATCATGCAATGTTGATAGTGCCACTTGGCGCATTACTAAGTGGCGTCGATACCATTTGTAACAACCCAAAGAAAAGTGTTAATCACATCTGCACTATCACCTCAAAATAACTAATTGATTTAGAGCTTGCATATAATCACATATAAAATGCTAGTTTTACCTAATAAATAATCAATGTAAAACTTAACACCTATAAGCATCTCGTATAAATTGTCAACTCTTTATGTGGGTTACTTGTCTTTCCTATATGGGAGTAGGACGTTACAAACACCACACACTAAATTAGGGTTAAGGACATCCTAGTTTATCCCTAAATGTGTTTAGTAGAGTTATATTAGTCTTATATCTCAATAGAAGGAGGAAAGTGGGATTTTTTAATGCTTAAGGTAATTTATGCGCAAACCATCGAACGATAGGTATCAGTGAAATAGGATTGTCGTTCGAATGTTCCAACTATACACCTATGCAAAACGTTCAAATGATACTACAAAACGTCATAATTGTGACAATTTGCCTTCGAATATCTAATGCTCCCAATATTAATTAAATACGATAACTAATTTGTGAGTGTTACTTGTAGTAGTGCTACCACATTAATTAACTGTAAGTATTACCTTTGAAAATAAGCATCATAGTAAATATAGTTGAAAGCGGAAAACATTTGAGTTGAAAGACTAAGTAACCTCAGTAATATTCTTATATCATCAATACAACCCCGAGCTTCCAAGTATGAGACAATTACAAATATACAATGCCGTATCAGATACAGTTATCAAATGATATAGGCATAAATGATGAACTATTTTCCCACCAAACAAAAAATAAAGATAGATTCCATTTTTGGCAGAATCTCGTCGAATAACAATAGAGTTTGACAGAGTCTCACTACTGTAGGGAAGGAGTCGTACCTAAAAAATAGTAAGTTAGTTAATAGGTGGTCGCTTATTTGTCGGTTATAAATTTTTATGGAACATTGAACATAAGGACAGCCGCTCCTCTCACCCATACAATTTACATGTCATTAATGCTACAATTGACCAAGTCTAAGCACAGGGATGAAACTAAAAATTTAGGTTCGGGACATAAAACTAAAAAGAAAACTTTTTGAGGGTGAAACATTAACATTAGAAGATAAATATGAAAAATAAAAAATAAAAAATAAAAAATTGAAAGAGCTACTGCCTCACCCATACACTATTCCCACACCTACCGAAGTGGTCATTGCCCTTAACATGGTAAAGAGAATGTCATCCATGATGGTCGCCGTTCAATGAACAAATTCGTTTAAGAGAAAATAGGAATGATTCGGTGAGGAGAATGTCAGCCAATTACGAAACTAACCCTCAAAGCCTCCTGTTTTTTCATCGTGACGACAGTTAAATCCGTTCCCAAAAACAATCACGTTTATCTACCACGTCACCTAAAAAAGCACCTGAAATCTTTGATATTCCCTTTCTACCCCCCTTATTATGTTTCTCGGACTCGGATGCCCTTACCTTACATAAATCAGGTAATTTTTTATGATCTGGCAAAGGAATTACTAGATTTGCTTGCTAGATATGCAATACAACACGTGTGGGTCCTCTACTTCAGTCCCTTCTACTTCAACAGTAAAATCTTGACCGTCAAAGCTAAGCGACGGTTTGGATTGAGAGAAACTGTGGGACCCTTATGTACAGTACCACGAACATATTTTTGCGTGCGCAACTAAAGACGCCGCCCCACCGGTCCCAATGCGCGTGCTGTCACGAAGCATGTACGACAGGAGCGTCAACTACACGCGCTATGAGATTAGAGAATTTTTAATTTTCAGTACCAAAAACGATAAAAGTACCAAAAATAAAATAAAATAAAAATATTAGCAGTTAATATATGAGAAATACTATAATGCAATAAACTATAAGAAATTATTTATTTATTTATTTTTTGTAAATAGCTGTGCAGAAACTCTACTATGAAGTAAGTAGTACAATTCTAATTAAAATGGTGGGTTAAAAAAATTATAAGAAATTTCATTTTAAATTCTTAAACTACAACGCGGTAAATATTTAAACTTTAAAATATTTCAATTTAAATTTCAAATTTTTAATTACAATCAATTTGTACTCTTTCATAGATTTAGCCGTTAACTTACAATACCTAAAAAAATCAAAATATTCATGATTTTCTTTTTGTTTTTACTTCTTTTTTTGTTATTTGAAATTTTATAAAAAAAGTTAGAGGTATAAACGTTACTGTCTCACTTTTAACATTTAAAATCTAATGGAATGGTTCAAATTGACTACAATTAAAAATTTAGGTGTTTAAATTAAGAAATTTTGAAATTTGAGAGACTTATCAAATCAAATTGCGTGATATTTCAATAGTTTAAAGTGAAATTTACCAAAAAAAATTATGTTTATATGGTTAAAAGAAATTCTCTTTGCCTTTTGCATATCTGTGGTTAGATTTACTGTCAGTGTTTTTACTGCAATTGTGCGCTGGTTTAGATGCCTCAAAAGAGATTGGAGCTCTGACATATTTGATCTCATTGTTGTCAAATTTTATTGAGTAATTGACTGTCAATATAATTTTCAATTGATGTCCCAATAGAATTGGGTCAGGTCATAGTTTAATCAGACTTAAAAAAGCATATGCGGTTCTCTACCGTATAGGCCCCTCATGCTACTCTTAATAAAAATGGTAAATATACTATAAATCCTTGAATCAACTCTTTAAAACTAAAAACTCCTTAAGTTTTTTTTTTCCCTGACAATTTACTCCCTAAATCAATTGAAATGAGAATAAATTAAATTTCCTACCATCAAAAATTTTTAACTACCATTAAATTGGTTAAAACTCCCCGTTTTACTAAAGGCCATGTTAGCCAATTTTTTTATCCTACGTGTCAACTGTAGACACTTATAATCAAAACTCACCGTTTTGGCACCATTTAAACATGTAGTTTTGATCTTACGTGTCCACGTAGGATAAAAAAAATTGACAGACATGGCCTTTAGTAAAACGATGAATTTCAACTAATCTAATTGCAGTAAAAAAAAAATTGACAGTAGGAAGTTTATTCGCATTTCAACTAACCTATGGAGTAAATTGTTGGGAAAAAAAAAATTTAGGGAGTTTTTATTTTTGGAGAGTTAACTCAGGAATTTATAATATATTTACCCTAATAAAAATTGTCATTTTTTTTATTACGAAGAAAAAGACATTTTTTTAAAAAAAAAAAACCACATAAGATATTATTTTTTCAGATTTTTTTTTAAAAAAATGACCACATAAAAAAAATTACGCTAAAGTTGTGCTTTTATTATGTTATATTATTTTATAAAAAAATTAAAAAAAGAAACTAGCATTTATTTATTTTTTTTAATTTTTAAAAAATAATATTCACTTATGACAAAAAAAAATCTAATATTTTTCAATTTTAAAATGACGGGATAACGTCGAGAATATATATTATATTAAATATTTTAAATAAATTTGAATGAAGAAAGAGTTTTGTGATTGGACGAATAAGTCCCCAACCATTTAGGGCGTTTTCTCGTGTTTATTGGTGAGTGGAGATGGTAAAATAGTCTGTGATCAAATGCTAGATCTAGTATTAAAGGCTCCACAGAAAGCCTCCATGAATGTGTCGTATTTGTGTCATTAACGTACAAAAGTAGTAATTTACAATAAATAAAGTACAAAGTGAGTAATTTCTTTGCTGTAGATGAAGGTGATGCCACACCAGTTTGTTCGACAAAGATTTTACGAGGAAAAATTGCGAAGGGATCGATTGATGAGATAAAAAGTATAAATGAGTTTTAAATATTTTATGAGAGAAAAATAAAAATATAAAAAAAAATTAAAAAATGGTTTTTATTTTTTATTGTGAAAAAACGTCTTTTTTATATATATTTTTTTATTTTAAATTTTGAAGAATTGTTTTTAAGTGTGGGTTTAAACTCTAAACTCTATTTTAATAGGTGAAATTCAACAAGTTAAATGCTTAATTAAAATATTTAATAGGTAATGCTCAACATATATAATATTTAGAGTCTTTTTTAAATAGCGTTTGAATGGTTTAAAAGTACTTTTAACACTCAAAAAGTTCGTTTGAGAAAAAGAATACTCGTTTAGTAAAAAAATTAAAAATACTTTAAGAGTTCAAAAAACCTAAAATTTGTCAAAACGCACTTTTAGCAAAAATTTAAAAATAAAGCTTTTGCCCAAAAACTCTTTTTAACTTAAAATTTATATTTTTTAAATGCTAGCCCAAAGAGACTCTTAATGACAGAGTTAGAATTTAAACTTAGGACTTTTAGCTATGATATTATGTTAAATCACTACTTATCCTTAGAAGTTAAGTTAATAGAAAGAGGTTAATTTAACAAATACCCTAATTTTACTAGGTTGATGTGACCGCACTTATCGGTTATTAGATTTTCTTTATAACAATGACCGATCCAAAAGTTAATGACCACTATCGCATAAACCCAATAAGATGAATGAGATAAAGTGTGTATTATATAATATACGTTATTCATTAAAGTTATGTACTTTTTGCATGTAAAAAAATACTTGACAATTTTATTAACGGAATTAAAAAAAAAAAACTGTAAAATATCTAGTTTCTTTGTTATATTTGAAAATATTTTTATTTTCTCAAAACATAAAAAAACATAAAAAATACTCGGTGTAAATAAACTAGAAACAACATATTCTGATATTTAAGAAATCATTAAAGTGGGGGGGGTGCCCTTGTAGTAGAAAAGCACCAACTCTCCAACAAGCTGCCAAAAAATGAGTTAATTAATCCTTGTGAACAAAAAGACATTTAATTAAACAAAGGAATCTCCATTAATTGACAGTAATGGACCAATCCTTCATCACACGTACGCAGAAAGCTAGAGAGACAAAGAGACAGTTTTAGAGAGAGAGAGAATCAAAGAGCATATGAAAGAAAGAAAGAAAGACTTCTAAAGAGAGAAACCACTTTTAGCATTAACAAATTATGCCCATCATCCCCTAATCTCAGCTATTTTGCACACCACTAACACAACATCCTCAAACAAATAAAATCCAGGTCTTGTTTTTGGATTAGGATATTCAACAATTTTTATGTATTGGAATTATTAGCAATTGTAATAGTAAAATTGTTCGAAATCTCAATCCAGTATGAAAAATGACATATTATTGAGTGCTTATTATATCTTCATCAAGAAATGTTATGAGTACCACACTTTTTTATGAATAGATGGGTAATAAAATGATCTAAAACTTATTCATTAAAAGGAAGATAATCAAAGTACTAATGAATAAACTTTATATATACTTATCTATTGATAAAAAATTTAATACCCTTCAATTTTTTTTTTATCGATAAAATTTTTATTGCCACGTCATGTAATAATACCATTTTAGAATCATTACTTAAGTAATTACTCTCATCCATATTATTGGTAAATTTAGTGAGGGAGAACCCTAAGTGGTAAGACATGTAATAGAGTGAGGGTTCGAATCCCTGTAATGAAGAATTTTTACATATGTTTAATTAATATTAGACACTTTAGTTTTCATTGATGATCTGGTGAAGTTGGGTCATGTTATAGCTCGATCGGACTTGAGGGAATACTTGTAATTTTCACCGTCTAAGTTTCTTCTATGTGACTCTTAACAAATAAGTGTTAATATGATCACGCCAAAATATGATAGTCACATCTCACAATTGATCTCTCATGCCTACCATTTTTGCATTGAAAAAAAAAAAATATAGTGAAGAGGAGGCGGAGGAGGGGGGTCACATGGCATGTGAGAAACAGCTGTGTGTACTGTTCTCCACTTGATAAATACCCTTCTTACCTTCCTTACTCAAACTTTTGACTCCTTTGAACTCACTCTCTCACTCTCTCTCTCCAAAGAACCAAGCCTACTTTCTCTTGAAGATCAGAGCTTTCTCTAAGCTCTCTCTAATGGCAGCTCTGATAGCCTAAAAACACCTACTCCTTTCACAGCCTCAAAAATGAAACCATTCTGCCCCTCAAACTCCCACTTCTCTCTGTTTCTTCTCTCCCTCACTTTCTTCTCTCTCCAGGCATCGTCAGCTTCGTCCTCCGCCTCACCCAGCAGAGAAACCCACCAGCTCATCAGCTTCAAAGCCGGTCTCCCGAACCCGGCCATCCTCCTCAACTGGCTCCCCGACGTAGACCCATGTACCTTCACTGGCATTTCCTGCAAAGACTCCCTGGTTTCCTCGATAGACCTCAGCTCCGTCCCTCTGCACGCAAACTTCAGCCTCGTCTCCGCCTTCCTCATCTCCCTCGACCACCTCGAAACGCTTTCTCTGAGACACACGAATCTCAGCGGCGCCGTTTCTTTCGTCCCTGGATCCAAATGTAACACATTGTTGACCGCCTTAGATCTCTCTGAAAACGAGCTCTCCGGCTCTGTTTCCGACCTCTCCTACTTGAGCGGTTCTTGCTTCGGCTTGAAATCCCTCAACCTCTCCAGCAATCTTCTCGAGAACCCTTCTCCTCCTTCGAAAGACGCGCCCAAGCTGGATCTCCGGGTTCTTGATCTCTCCTTCAACAAGCTCTCCGGCGAAACCGTTATCCCCCGGCTCTTTCCCGCCGGTTGCAGTAGTATGCAACGGTTGGCGTTGAAGGGAAACAAGCTCACCGGCGATATTACAGCACTCTCCACTTGCGAGACTTTGCAGCACCTGGACCTCTCCTCCAACAATTTCTCTGTGGGTATTCCCTCTTTCGGGGATTGCTTGGCTCTGGAGCACCTCGATATCTCTGCCAACAAGTTCTCCGGCGACGTCGCCCACGTTCTCTCCTCGTGCGACCACCTCGCGTTCTTGAACATCTCCACCAACCTGTTCTCGGGCGCCGTTCCGGCGCTCCCGGTCGGGAACCTGCGCCTCCTCTACCTCGCCAGCAACGGATTCGAGGGCGAAATCCCCGCGTGGCTCGCCGGCGCGTGTACTTCCGGCGACCTCGTGGAGCTTGACCTCTCGTCCAACAAGCTCAACGGTACGGTCCCGAGCGGTTTGAGCGCTTGTGCATCGTTGGAATCATTTGATATATCCGACAACAACTTCTCCGGTGACCTACCGATCGAAATCTTTGCAAAGATGAGCAACTTGAAGAAGCTGGACTTGTCGTTCAACAACTTCCACGGTCCCTTGCCGGATTCTTTGTCGTCGAAGCTACTCAAATTGGAGACGTTGGATCTTAGTGCCAATAACCTTTCCGGCGAAATTCCTAGCAGTCTCTGTGAAGCTCCTGATACTACCTTGAAAGAGTTCTTCTTACAGAACAATCAGTTTACTGGGTCGATTCCGGCGAGTTTGAGCAACTGTTCTCAGCTCGTCTCTCTGGATTTGAGCTTCAATTACCTCACCGGAACCATCCCTCCGAGCTTGGGGAGATTGTCGAAGCTCCGGGACTTGATCATATGGCTGAACCAGCTACATGGGGAAATCCCGCAAGAGCTCATGTACATCCAGACGCTGGAGAATCTGATTCTTGACTTCAACCAGTTGACGGGGGAGATTCCTTCCGGGCTAAGCAACTGCACCAATCTAAATTGGATCTCCTTGTCGAACAACCAGTTGAGCGGCGAGATTCCAGGGTGGATTGGGCAGCTGTCGAACCTTGCAATACTCAAGCTGAGTAACAATTCCTTCTACGGGAGGATTCCGCCGGAGCTTGGAGACTGCAAGAGTTTGATATGGTTGGATCTCAATACCAACCACTTGAACGGGACGATCCCACCTGCGCTTTTCAAGCAATCTGGAAATATTGCCGTGAATTTCATAAGCGGGAAGACGTATAAGTATATCAAGAATGATGGGAGTAAGGAGTGTCATGGGGCTGGGAATTTGCTCGAGTTTGCCGGGATTAGGCCTGACCAGCTGAATAAGATTTCCACCAGGAATCCGTGCAATTTCACTAGAGTATATGGAGGTAAGCTACAGCCTACATTTAACCACAGTGGGTCTATGATTTTTCTTGATATTTCGCATAATATGTTGTCGGGTGGTATTCCAAAGGAGATTGGGAGTATGATCTTTCTCTATATATTGAATTTGGGCCATAACAATTTCTCCGGAACGATTCCACAAGAGCTTGGGGACTTGACGGATCTTAACATTCTTGATCTCTCTAGCAATAATTTTGGAGGGAGCATCCCGCAATCCATGACTAAGCTTACCTTGCTTACGGAGATTGATCTGTCCAATAATCATCTTAGTGGAATGATTCCTGAAATGGGTCAGCTAGAAACTTTCCCAGCGTCTAGGTTTCTGAATAATTCAGGACTCTGTGGGTATCCTCTTCCTTCCTGTGGGTCGAGTTCGGGTTCGAGTTCGAGTTCCCAGCATCAGAAGAATCATCGGCGGCAAGCATCTCTTGCAGGGAGTGTGGCAATGGGATTGTTGTTCTCCCTTTTTTGTATCTTTGGTTTGATAATAGTTGCTATTGAAACCAGGAAGAGAAGGAAGAAGAAGGATGTGGCATTTGATGGTTATATTGACAGCGGTTCCCACTCCGGCATGGCCAATGTCAGCTGGAAGCTAACCGGTGCCCGGGAAGCGTTGAGCATCAACCTTGCCACATTTGAGAAGCCCCTCCGGAAGCTTACTTTTGCAGATCTTCTTGAAGCAACGAACGGCTTCCACAACGACAGCCTTATCGGCTCAGGAGGTTTTGGCGATGTGTATAAGGCGCAATTGAAAGATGGAAGCATTGTAGCTATCAAGAAACTAATACATATCAGCGGACAGGGTGATCGGGAATTCACTGCTGAAATGGAAACCATTGGGAAAATCAAACACAGGAACCTTGTCCCTCTTCTGGGCTACTGCAAGGTAGGAGAAGAAAGGCTCTTGGTTTATGAGTACATGAAGTATGGAAGCTTAGAAGATGTTCTACACGACCCGAAGAAAGCCGGGATCAAGCTGAGCTGGTCTGCGAGGAGAAAGATTGCCATTGGGTCTGCGAGGGGATTGGCTTTCCTGCACAATTGCATCCCACACATCATTCACAGGGACATGAAATCCAGCAATGTCCTGCTTGATGAAAACTTGGAAGCCAGAGTCTCTGATTTTGGAATGGCCAGGCTTATGAGCGCAATGGATACCCATTTGAGCGTCAGCACTCTTGCAGGCACTCCTGGCTATGTCCCTCCAGAATACTATCAGAGCTTCAGATGCTCCACAAAAGGTGATGTCTACAGTTACGGTGTAGTTTTGCTCGAGCTGCTGACGGGGAAACGACCAACGGATTCGGCTGATTTTGGTGACAACAATCTTGTGGGGTGGGTGAAACAGCATGCCAAACTGAAAATAAGTGATGTATTTGATCCTGAGCTCATGAAAGAGGATCCCAGCCTCGAGATGGAGCTTTTACAGCACTTAAAGGTCGCCTGCGCTTGCTTGGACGATCGGCCATGGCGGCGTCCTTCAATGATTCAAGTCATGGCAATGTTCAAGGAAATCCAGGCAGGGTCTGAGATTGACTCTCAGTCGACCATTGCCACCGAAGATGGATGTTTCAGGTCAATTGAAATGGTAGAGACCATAAATGAAGGCCCTGAACTAATCAAGCAGTAGGTCAACAGTTTCATCGAATTTTCAAGAGCATTCTTTGGAATTAAGAAAGAAGAAAAGAAGGTGGAGATGATTTTGTCAGCTCCCCCAATTTTTTCCCTCTTCTTTGGCATAAAAAAACTGCTTCTGTATCTTTTACCATTTAATGTATGTATGTAATCTTGTTATTTATACATAGAAGGTTGTTAACTTGTTATAAAAGGTGTATATAACAGTGTCAGTAGTCCTGCTGCTTTGGTTCTTTCTTAGATTTTCCTTCCATAAGTGAAGTTTTCCTTCATGTATGATCCTTAAAAGTCCAGTGATGGTGACTGAGTGGAGGGTTCTTTTGGCCCTTTTCTTCAGGCTGCTTGATTTGTTTTCTTTCTCTCTTTCTCTTTCTGTGATGCTCCAACTTTTTTTCCTTTTTTCTAATACACCATAATCTCAAAACATCTCTCTTTATGTTTCATGCCACTAACTCATAAACATTGTGATGTTAAATTATTACTATTATTCTCCCACTTTCATCTTCTTCTTTCTTTGTTTTCATTGCTCATCTCTCCTTTCCCATCTACAATCAATGATGTTGCTAATCCTCTTCTCTTATACTTCCCGCCGCCGTTAAATTTGGACGGTTGAAAAAATTACACTACACCATTTTCCTTCTCACTAAAAACATTAACAAAAACAATCTAAAACGCTTTATGTTATATAAAAACACTTTTTCTAAAAATAAAACTAAAAAGCATCCTTTCAAAAAAGCACCTTATCTTTAAGGTACCTTCCAATTCCAGGAAGTTTTTCTTGCATTCCAAGAATTAAGGGAACTTCAATTTATATATATATATATATATATAAAGAGGTGGATATGTGGCACATATATTGAAAGAAAATGAACCAACCTCAAAGGCAGGAGCAAACATTGAGATATTGACTACCAAAATCATTAGTGTTACATGATTTTTGGACCATTTTCACTTTTATTTTTATTTTTGGTTGGTTTGGCCAGGGAAAAGAAGTGGACCATTTCCCTTTGAACCCTTCAAATATACTCTTCAGATCCCTAACATCTATGGCTGGACCATCTAAAAATTAAGACAGAAAATTGGCAATTGGCAATTGGCATGCTCTCAAGTGTCCACCAGAATCAATCTTGGATTTACTATTTTCCTCCTTTCTATATAAACTAATAAACAATAAAATTTTGTCTCTGTTCCATCGACAATGTGCATCACACGTGCTCTTGACCTCGTATCCATTTTTTTTTTTAAAAAAATTTAATTATGAAAATGTGTGCCTCTTTTTTAAGCATGCAATAAACTAACAAAAATATATTATATACTAATTTGTTGCCCTAGATGAACACTATCAACTTGTTGCTTGAGATCTTGACTTTTAGCCCAAGTCACATGGTTAGGGCACATGGTTTAATATGCCTTTTGGGGTGATGTAAGTTAATATGTAATTAGTAATTTAGAATCTGTTTTTTTTTTTTTTGACATGTCCAAACAAGGGTAAGAGAAGGGAGAATTCGAACTTGTGACCTCCGCTTCATAAGGCGTTGTTCACAGCCGATTGAGCTACATCTTGAGGACAATTTAGAATCTGTTTCAATAGCTGGATTTGTTTTAAATTTGGTAGGTCAATTTTGTGTTATGGATGAAATTCGAGTCCAATTATTAGAAAAAATAAAAAATAAAAAATTGGGCCAACCCACTTTATATTAAAGTCCAATACCTTTTCCAACAATAAGGAAAAGTAATAATATTCGGATCATAAAAATTATTTTTTATCAAAATAAAAATAATAATTAGTTTGATATATTTTAGAAGAAATATTGAAAATAAAATAAAATAAATTAAATACAATAGTGGTAGTATCAGGTACACATATCAATTATCAGGTATAAATTTTTTCATAAGAGAGTCAAAACATGGACGAAGAGTTAAGCCTAATTTTTTGACATTATATATATAATTGTGTTAAATATAAGGGTTAAATACTTAATTAGTCTCTAGGGTTTGAAAACTTTATTTTTTCCTCCTTAGGGTTTGAAAAGTTATCAAATTGGTTCTTGTGATTTTGAAAAGTGACCAAGTTAGTCTATCCGTCAGTTGACCGTTAGTTGACTTAACGGACTAATGTGTGGACCAATTAGAAGTTAACACGTGGCCACTTAATTAAATTTTTTATTTTTTATTTTTAAAAAAAAATTCAAAAAAAAAACCTAGGGTGGCCATAGCCACCCCAGGTTTTTCTGTCTCTTTTTTTTTTTTTTTTGAAAAAAATAAAAAATTTAATTAAGTGGCTACATGTCAACTTCTAATTGATCCACGCGTCAGTTCGTTAAGTTAACTAACGGTTAACTGACAGATGGACTAACTTGGTCATTTTTCAAAACCACAATGATCAATTTAGTCACTTTCCAAACTCTAGGGAAGAAAAAATAAAGTTTCCAAACCCTAGAGACTAATTAAGTATTTAACCCTAAATATAAAATCATAACTAGTGAAAAACTCATTAAGTTATAAACATTTTTTTTCAAATTTTTGATTAAGATAATCTAGAATACCCAATAATAATATTTCTTGGTTATCCAACGTGGGTTTGAATCTCAGATCCCAAGATAGGAGAATGAGGTTTCATTTCAAATTCTTCCCTGCCAACCATGCTGACACGCTGTCAAATGTGTTACAAAGATTGGGACTCAGCTGTCATTGGAATTAACTATATATTATAAGAACTTAACGAAAAAAAAAAAACTATATACTATAAGTAATAATGGATCTTTATTAATAATATTCTGTTTCCTTTTGTTCCGTTTTGATTTTTTTTTTTAATTAGGTAATTTTAGTTTATATATATATATAACGAATTATCTCTCCATTGATATAACAATCAAATTGTGTAAAATTTTCCGTACAGTGTCAAAGATATAATTTGAAATTTTCACAACTCAAGCATTATCTATAATATACATAATATCTTGAGCTATTATAAGACAATATCTATAAAAAGTCATTATTGCAAATTTCGACGAATTACGTCTCTGTCTGTTGCTAGGTCCTTGATTCCCTGGCTTTTTTATTTTTATTTTTTTATTTATCTCCGCTACTAGTGTTTTATCAATCATCTTCGTTGCCTTTACCATAGTGACAATTATTCTTTATGCTTGATAATTCCTTCGTCATCAGTATATGGTTTGCTATCATAAAATAAACTATAAGAAAACAAAAGACCGACCAGAAACCAATTCCGTTATTTTTAAGGAATCATAAAAATAAAACCTAAGAAAACAAATAAAACTTCACAACATAAAACAAATAAAACTATATTTTAGTTAATATAATCCCTCAAATTAGACTAATACACAACGGTTGTCATGTACAATGTAAGTACATATGATATATATGGTACCTTAAAAAACACATAGTATTTTTTTTTTTAACATAAATTTGAGGATTTCATTTATTAAAGATTATAAGCATAAAGCTCTTATAAAGCAGAGTAAAAAGCTTTTACAGTACAAAGCATAAAGCTTTGTAAAATCATAGCCACATGCTATGAGGTTACAAATTCATATATACAAACAAAAATTCTTACAATCAAGTGTTATCTATGACTTCAATATTCCGCTAACCCATTTGCAAATACAGTTAAAGAGCAGATATGCTCTGAGCAGATTAGATCTAAGACATGGATTGTCAAATTTATTTAAACCGGACATGAGAGATAATCTCTCACACTGAACTATCAACGCTATGAGAAATAACCTCTTACACATAATTATTTCTCCTCGCTTATAAGGGCAGATGTAAAGTGAAGAAATATTTTATTCAAAACAAAAAATACAAATAAATAACCAGCAAGCAGAAATAACTGCCAATGAGGAGATGAATGGCAAAACATGGTGGAAGGTAGATAGGCGCATAGCAAAGAGGTTGAAGTTGCTGATTTGGTCAAAGAACGTGACCTACAAACATGAAGAAAAAATAAAATAAAATAAAATAAAAAAACCAAAAACCAAAAACCAAAAGGGGAGGGAATGGTAAGAGCTGAGAGTAGAAGGGGAAGGCTCCTCCTCTCAAAACATAAATTAAATATAGTATTAATTATGGTTTGGTGTTCAAATGGCACACACAAGTAACTTACTAATCACTTTTCCTATAGCAATCAAACACCAAAGTATGGGGTTTCTAATTAGCTATTAATAAGCATTTTTCTTCCCCTATATGTTAGGCCTATATTTTATAGTGGAAAATAGATTAGAATTTGTGCAAACCGACATATTTAACGTAAAAATAAGAAATAAAAAAACACGGACATATAATTTTTTTTTACAACTTTTGGCTGTTGTCAAAATGTGATTAGAAGGTGTTAACTGTTTACAACTTTTGGCTCTAACTACACACATGTCAAAAATTTGTAAAAGAGTTGTATATATAACATTATTCTAAGGAAAAAAAAAAAATCAAGCAAATAGGAGATCTAGAAGCTACAAAATGTTAGGCTTATCCATCTTGAAGGGGGAACCCTAGTAGTGATTATGTGACTAAATGCAAGAAATCAATCACTAACTACTCTTGTTATGACTATGTGGCCAATTTGGTGTTTGCTATAAATGCAAACCATGCCTATTCCTCAACAAATCGTTATATTGAAGTAAAAATTGACAACTTGTCTTCGTCGGAGCATCATAGGATCGACAACAAGTACAATTGCAAATACTTAGATTACCAACGAAAACATTATCGTCGCGATGACATTAGTATTTGCAACCACAAGAGTTGTCGTTACTACAAGCCTCTTTATGAGTGACAATAATTTAAATCGTTGATAATATATTAATATTAGTAACAAAGTTAGTTTTCGTGATGACTGTAGTTGTTATTAATAGTAGGTTTTTACGACCATAAACTTCATGAATATTGCTTCTTCTTTTTTTTTTTGGTAATGACCGATATATAGTTGCTAGTGCTAGTTTATTAGCGACAATATCTAAATTCGTCACAAATATATTAGTGTTAGGCTGTTAGCAAAGATATATGATTTCGACCACTAAGCTGGTCATTACTAATAACGTTACTTATTATTTAAGTAACATTAGAAACCTTTTTTTTTTTTCACTATTGTTTTACAATGTTAATGTATCAATTCCAATCAATGCTTAATTTTTATTTTTATTTTTTTATAATAATGATTAATTCAATGGTTTGTTAGGATGATAACGTATAAGATAATTGTATGGTAATTAAAATGTAATTTCTAACATACTTTATCTATGTTATCACCGATGGTATATGAGGTTTCAGCCCTAAGTAAATGTGTCATGAAACCGTACAATTAGTATATGACATGTTAAACGAGATCTGCATGACATTAATTATTTGGTCCACGTTGCTGTAGCACCCGATCTTTAATTAAGGTTAAGTGTGCTCTAATTATTGCCCAAGTATGATCATTCGATGAGAAAGTCAAATGATCAATGTTGACCTAACCCTAACGAATGATCAATGATAGTTATGTTCAATCAAAATTGGACATATTAGCATCTTGTAAGTACACGGGACAATTATCCAATAAATGTAACCTTACGCCCCTTTATACTCATTTTGGCTGCCCCTTAGCTTAGAAAACCTTAGAGAAAGAAAGAGAGAGAGAGAATGTGGATCTTGAGGTTTGCCTTCAAGAGATGTAACTTTCTACCCTAATCTCGTCTACATTATTATTACAAGCATGATATATATTTTATTTTATTTTTTTATTTTTTATGATTAGCTACGGTATTGGTTATAAAAATCGTAGTTTACATTTGGGTTATTAGTTCCAAGCTTCTAAGATGAATATTATAGGTTTGGTGTTAGTTAATGACTAGGTAAATGAAAATTTTCTATAGGCATATGATGTTTTGTTATTTCTTCATGATTAACTTACTGATCGACTAGGAGTCTAGGAGAATAAATGTAGATATATACGTATTGATATTGTTTTATGGTAGATTTAATGATGAGTTATATGTTTGAGGAAGATGGATAATTTTTTACGTGTATAGAGGTTGGATTTATGCTTAGGACAATGCTAAAGGTTATGTTATGGCCTTATTGTGTTCGAATGGGTGTAGTTAGGATTTTTTGGAAAAATAATTAGTATTTTGTCAGATCATTGAACATTTGACACGATTATCAGTCAATCGACATCAAATGATCGATGCTCGAATAGAATGATTGTTTTGACTAAAAATTAGGTCTAAGTATAATTTCAACTTAGAGGCTAATAATGAACCATTTCATAGATTTCAATGTCAATGAATATTCAGAGGATTATCAGAAAGTTCCTTACAACCAAGGTTAGTAAATGCATGTTGCATAGTATGAGCTTTATAAATGCATGCATGTAAAAGACAATAGATAATTGCACCGTGCAGCGTGGTGCTTCATCTATGGATGCAGTGGCGGAGCCACAACAATATTTGGGGGTGTCGTGAGATTTTTATTTTTTTTTTCCTTTTTTCCTACCAATGGGACTCGTGGCACCCCAAAAAATAAAAATAAAAATAAAATTCTTTTTCTAATACTGGTACTTAAATACAATGAGGAATTGAGTTTAGAATTGTGTTGAATTCTCCAATTAAATGATTAAATCTAACAACCAATATTTTTAATATTTAATAACCAAAATATCAAAATTACAAGATTACTTAGATTATGAATTGTATTGGAGGGAAGAAGAGAAGAAAGTGAAAAGTAAAAGTCATAATCTAAGGCTCTGTTTACTTCGTCGTAAAATGGTTTCCAAGAAAATGATTTTCGTATTTTATGGTGTTTATTGAGACGTAAAATAATAGTCAACGGAAAACATTTTTCCTTTGACCGAAAATTCTTCTTTAATTTTCGGAAAATGGTTTACGGTTTTCAAAACCGTAAACCAATTTCTGATTTTGAGCATCTCATTTTCAAATTGACGTACCCTGCCAAGATTCACCCGGGACCTGCCCGGGACTTGACTGAGACCCGCCTGCGACCTACCTAGGACTTGATCGAGACCCGCCTGAGACTTGTCCGGGATCCACCTAGGACTTGACCAAGACTTGCAGGACGCCGGGACTTGACAGGACCCGTCGGACCTTCTTAGGACTTCTTGGGACTTGACCGAGACCGCTGGGACTTACTGGACTTGGCCGAGACCGAGACCTGGGACTGCCAGGATTTGGCCGGGACCACTTTGGGAGACTTGACGGGGACACTTGGGACTTGTCTGGGACACGCCCGAGACTTGCCCGGGACTTGATTGGGACCTACTTGGGACCCGCTTGAACTTGGCGAGCCATGGGACACCTTGGGACATGGACAATGGGACCCACGAGACTTGTCGGGACAGCTTGGGACTTGAACAGGACCCACCTGGGACTCACCCGGGACTTGACTGGTACCCACCCGGGACTTGACCGAGACCCGCTCGAGACCTGACCGGAACTTGACCCGCCAAGTCCCGGTTAAGTCCTGGGCAGGTCCTGGGCGGGTCCCGGTCAAGTCCCAGGCGAATCCCAATAAAGTCTCGGGCAAGTCTTGGTTGGGTCCCAATCAAGTCCCAGGCAGGTCTCGGCCAAGTCCCGAGCAAGTCCTGGGCGGGTCCCAGTCAAGTCTCGAGCAAGTTCTGGTCAAGTCCCAAGCAAGTCTCGAACAGGTCCCGATAAAGTCTCGGGCTGATCCCAGTCAATTCTTGAGCAGGTCCCGGGGGGGTCCTGGGCAATTGTCGGTCATGTCTCGGGCAAGTCAAGTCCTGAAGGATCTTGGTCAAGTCCCGAGACTTAGCCGTAACTTTAGAGTTTAATATGATTTAATGAATATATATATAAAAATTTTGTGATTTTCTGTACACGCAGTAAACACTGTAAAATGTTTCCGGCAGAAAACATTTTTAAGGAAAATAACTTCTCTGAAAATATTTTCCGGCGGAAACCATTTTATGTCGAAGTAAACGAAACCTAAGTGGTCTTGTAATTTGGTTACTAAATATAGAGAATGTTGGTTGTTATAATTTAAATATTTAATTGGAGAATTTGACACAATTCTAAGCTCAATTCTTCATTGTATTTTTTTTTTTTTTTACATGTTCACACAAGGAAAAGATGAGGGAGGATTCGAACTAGTGACCTCCGCTTTATTAGGCTTGATTTACAGCCAATTGAACTACCTTTTGGGGACAATTCTTCATTGTATTTAAGCACCAGTATTAGAAAAAGTATCGGTTCAAAATTTGTGACTTTTCACAATTAGTGCTTATTCAAAATTTATAAATAAAACATTCCTCCAACGTATTTTATACTTTTAATTTTTATTGTCGGTTTTAGAAGTTTTCAAGAGAAAATTGTGAAAATTATGCAAAAATTGTTATATGTAAACATCTATAAGCTTTGTTAATCGTGAGATGATTTGCTAATAACCTAGTAGCAAACTTTGATTGACGGGGAAAAATATCTTCTTTTTTCTTTTTTTAAAAATAATAATAATAATAATTTTCTCAACAGAAAAGATAAAGAATTGATAATTCAAAGAATATCAACCGAGCTTATGATTCCACGTAGAATGGTCTCTCACCATAGTTGTTCAAGTGACATGTGGGCCTCCTCAGTCAATGTTTTTGCAGAAGATGGTTCTGCATGGGGAGACCACATGCACAGTTGTTTTAAGGTACCTTCATTTGTATTTTATGCATGCCATGCCCATGATGCTAACCAAATAGCATGCATGCGTTTTTATAAATCTTAAATTTTTATTAGGGAGAATTACTTTCTTTTTTTTTTTCCTTTCTATAAACAATAATATATTGTCAACTTTTTTTTTTACGAACTGTCTGACCCTATCAAACTACCATTTTCTTCTCAAAACCCTTATTTCATCAATCAAACTCGTTAAATGGGATGAAATATTTTTTTAAATTTCATGACATGAAAATATAATTATTGGTACGTACTATACAATTTTTATTTTTATTTTTATGTTACCATAATCTTGTATAATATCATGAGGACTACAAAAAATCGATATTTTTGCAACAATTTTATTTTTTGATCGGTAAACATTGTTATTATCCTCAAAAAGAGTTTCTAAATCTTTAGTAGCAATTTGATGTCAACAATTGAGATCATGTAGCCGTGCGCTGCTACTAATTACATTCGCGACCGTGCAATAGAACTGATAAGTTTTCACATGATTCACAAATTTGATATTCACTCAACACAAAATTAGCAGGTTATGGTTGATGGGCCTATCTTATTAAATTAATGCGTCGGATTATGGTTTACTTATATAATTTTATAGTACTTATGCATTGACATAATCCAAGCCCAACACGTAATGTAAGTGTTGACAATTTTTGACAAAACCCTTAAATGCGAGTTATGGTTTAGGGGTTTAACTTGTTTAATTAAACGAGTTGAGTTAAGTTTGACTTATATAGTTTTATACTTAACCTTAACCTGACATGTGAACACGAATTACCAAAGATATCCGGTAAAGAGATTATGCTTATTAGCTTATTCCCAAATTTACACTTTCAAATACTTACTTCTTAAGAGTAGTAAAAATAATCGTCGAATGCATTATTTAATAGTAATTAATCTAAAATTTGATGATGATAATTTTCATTACCAAGTCACGAAATAAACGTTTGAAAGTATAAAATTAAGAATTTGTATAACATTTCTTAAGAAATAATAACACAAGAAGAAAGTCACCACAAATCCAAGAGTAACTTGGCCAATACTTGAATCCATTATTTGGCCGGTTTAGATTTAGTTTCACTTTCTCTCTTATAGAAAACTTGAAATTAAATCTAAATGGTTAAAAAAAATGATAAAAAATTCTCATATATATATTAAATTTGGCTTAGATGCCGTAGGAAAAAAAAATTATAAGATATTTTGTAGTTTTGTTCGACGTTCTAAAAAACACTGCAACATAATTCTTTTTTTTTTTTATGAAAAATGTATATACACAATCTCACACTTTTTGGTATGACAAAAAAATTATCAATATATTTTGAAAATATTACTATTAAATTTTTAAATCCAATCATGATTTCTAATAACATTGTAAAATTAATTTTTAAATCTAATTATACAATTAGTGGCACTTAAAAAAAAACTCAATCTTTCCAAATTCCAAGACAGACATGGGCATGAAGAACAGCGCTACTCCCACACGTGGAAATCTGACCGGATAAGCCTCGGGCAGCAGACAGGTTTGGGGCAGTGTATGGTGGCAAGTGGGGCAGCCCCCTCTCGCTCTCGCTCTCAATGCTCTCGAGCAAAGCGTCGTCGTCGTTTACGGGTCGATCTGCCCACGTGCGCGTACCCAGTCAGCGGACCCCACCTTGCCTCATGATGAAGACGACGAAACGACAAAGCAACAAAAGAGACGTCACCAATTAAATAGTGTAGCTCCAATCGCACTCCATTATTTTTTTTTTCTTTATTTTCACGCGCTCGATTTATGGGCCGAATTTTATTTTAATTAACCAAAAGTTGATTAGTCTCACTCTCACACATATTCCAAACCTGCTCAGTCTCCCCCTTTTCCGAGTCCCTAATTCTCACGCGCTGTAATTTTTTTATTTGGTTCAAAGTTTTGGTATCATATGAGTACTGGTAAATTTTGAAACGTTTCGATTTTCGATAAAAACAAAATGGGTAAGATGCCAAATTTCTATTATATATATATATATATATATATATATTAATTCTAATGGATGTGTGTTTAAATTGCATTATGTTATGGGTTCCTCGACTTCGAAATGATTGGATTTTGTTGATTTAGGATGAGATTTTACAAGACAAGACAAAATGTCATTGGAAAATTAAGGGCATGTGATGTTTAAGTTAGTGAATAGTTCATAGAGAAAAATAAAATGAGAAGAGTTGAAAGAGGAGATGATTAGTACTTGATTTGGGGTGATGACCTCTTTTTAATATTAGAGGTTCTTTGAAGACGGTTTTTAGATGTTTGTCACGTGACAGGTTTGTAATCATTCGATTACTTTTCATGTAGTAGTATGCTTTAATGGGACTATTGGTAATTTATATAATCACCAGTAGCCCTCTATTACCATTGCCACCCTGTCCAGCAAGTTTGATGTTTGGAATCTTGTATTTACTTCCAATTGGGGTTTGCCTCTAACCTTAATTATTGAGGGTGAAGTGTTGGCCGTCAATGCCTAGTCAAGACTGTGGGATTTGGAGATGCCCAACACATGGCGTATGTCGTAGCCTATTAAGCTTGTGGCTCGGAACATTTCAAATCGTTGTTGATGAACGTGTCAAATTATTATTTCTTGTTAGGTCATGCCCGAGGAAAGGTCTTCATATAGGTGTGCAAAACGAGGCTACGCATTTGGTGTTCCTTGTTTGGCCTAGCCTTTGAAAGTTAAATTTGCGAGCTCAATATTGAGGGACGAAGTGCTTTCCCAATAATTAAAAGCCTAATATAGAATTACTTCATAATTCAGCCAAAAATCTTTAATAACACAAATTGAAGCTTGTAAGATAATAGTCAATAAGTAATATTCCATAATTCTACAAACAATCCTCAATGAAAAAAAGTTAAAAACTATGAAATTAGTGTAATGCCTCAGATTTTATTACAAGTTATAAGTAGAAAATATTTAATGCGGGTTGACGTCCGAAACTACTTCAGTGACATGTAAAATTACCATAATTTTACATGTAGATATGTGAGTCCACATATCAATAAGTGCAATAAGTGCAAATATAACTACCTTAACGTGTGAGAAGTGAGCCCATATCCTTTAAAATTTCTCTCTATATTATTTTGTAAATCAGTTATCACAATACATATTTTTCATAAAAGCAATTTATATAAAAGTGTTATAGACATTTTGCATGTCACACATTTTTAGAGAGGGTTTACATTTATACATAATTATAAAACCACACTCCATTTTTCTTTTACATTTTCTTTCTAGATACATACAACTTCATACGCCAAAATACCCCATAATATGAAGTGGTTAAAAAAAATAAAATCATGTGGTAATATAAAACATCTGTTAATCAAATATAAATAGCATAAATGATCAGATGCATATACATAAACCATTTTTCAAACGTGTAAACCATGGGTTCAAATATAAAGAACAAAGGAATTTCATTGAAAAAAGATTTTAAAAGAAAATGAGTTTTAAAGTAACTGCATTTAAGAATGTCTAATTTCTAAAAATGAAAGATCAGGTTTAAAGTATATATATATATAAACTAGTGACCTTCGTTTCATAAGGCATAGTTCATAGTTAATTGAGTTATCCATTGAAAAAAAAAGTTTAAAGTTTTATGAAAAAGATTTTTGTCTAATTTTGACCCATGAATAAGTAGTGGTTAAATAATTGTCTTTCTGATTCAGTAATGAGAGGTGATTAAACTCTTATTTTTTTGGTCAAGTGATAAGAGAGGGATAAACTCTTATCTTTCTAATCCAATGATAACAGTGGATCAAACTCTTATCTTTTTTTATCAAGCGATGAGAAGTAGGGGTGTCAACTAGGTTTGATTTCTCAATTTTTGGCCAAAATCGAGAACCGGAACCAAGGTATCCCGGTTCTTGGTTTTGGGCAACTGAGTTCCGGTTAATCGAGGTTTCAATTACCGGCCAGTTTCAGTTTGTATGCAATCCGGTAACCAAGTACATTATTAACTTAAGCATTAGAGTGAACAATCCCTTGCCAACACACCCATTAAACTACTTTTCTGACTCTCTTTGCATTCATTACCCCGTATCTTGTCACACGGTTAACTGTACTAACAGATTTTATGGTATTTGAAGATTTGATTCGAAACTTTATATATATATTGCTGCCCAATTTCGGTTCGAATTATAATTACTAGAGATATTCACCAAAATTCTCCAATATATCAAAAAAATACTATATATAAGAAACATAGAACTTTTGGTTTTGTTTGATGGAGATGGGTGAAGTGAAGGGGTGATGGTATGTGCCAGGTGGCATAATCGAAGGTGAAGCACAGCAAACAGTTGGTGTGAGTGAGAAACATATAACATACACTCCCCGAAAGCTATAATCTAGTGTACAATTAAGTTTAAATGGTGGAGGTAAGACCGTAAGACCTTGAAATCAGGGTTTGAACGTGCGGGCCACGAGGCACCACGTGGTACCCTCCGGTCGCTCCGGGGCGTGCGTTGAAGGAAGCTCTGTCATTAGCTGCTTTTACGAGATGGACCCGCCTTTTTACGTATTTTACTACAATATTTATTAATTCATGGGATTTTTGGAAGTATGTGATTTTATTAACTAAGTACTCTTTTTAATAATTTATTTACATGGTTTAGTGAGTGAGATTATTCATTAATTATATAGTAGGATTAACGTAGAAATTAGTAGACTTCACGTGCTTCTTTGCTTTCCTTAAGCAACCTTTTTTTATTTTACTTGTCTCTAATGTTGGAGTGATTGAGTCGTATAAGAACAAGGGTAGGTTGGTAATAATGGTAAATGAATGTGGGCCTTATAGGAATCATATCAAGGAAACATTATGCTAATGTAGGATGGCATTTCGTATTCATGCATCATATTTGGATAGTGTAAAAGCATAAATTTAAGACTATATAAATGATTAAAATCTGATCCTTGAATTAACAAAATTTTTAATTATTGAGCATGAAAGAATGCTATTTTATACAAAGATATTGGCACAATAATTCTCAATTATTGAACATGAAAATAAATTACTCAGCTAAAATTATATCTTTACAATGAGGGATGAGACTAAGGGTAATATATATATATTTCAAAAAAATTGTATGCATGGGTTATGTATATATATAGGTCATTGTAGGTTAAGCAGGTTGACCCAAAATTTAGTCCATGCATTAATTGGCTCAACCTGGTTTGACCCAAATTTTATTTTACTAAAACCTAACATATTAATTTTAGGGGAAACGTCAGATACCCTCCCGAACTTCCACCGATTTACAATTATCCTCCGATACAAAAAAACCCTCACTTACCCTCCCAATCTTCCAGATTCTCTCACTTATGACCTTTTTGGTAGTAATTTGTCTAAATTACCCTTCACTCTAAAACTACGCCGTTTTGGGCTAGCCCAAAACGGCATAGTTTTTTTTTTTTTTTTTTTTGAAAAAAAGAAGGAAATTAAAAAAAAAAAAAAGGGAAATCGCGGGGTGGCTAGAGCCACCCCTTGCCCAAAAATGGGGTGGCAAAACCACCCCATTTTTGGCAAAGGGATGGCTTCGGCCACCCCATACCGGCCATATGGGGGTGGCTGAAGCCACCCCAGGCCTTTGGGGGTGGTCCAACCACCTTAAAAGGCCACCAAAAAAAAAAAAAAGAAAGAATGGGTTTGGCCTTTGGGGTGGCGGACCACCCCTATGGCCCGGGGACACCGGACACCTCTGAGGGGTGGCTCACCACGCCTAGGCCCTGGGAGGTGGTCCGGCCACCCCCAAAAGCCAAAAAAAAAAAAAAAGAATGAGTTTGGCCTTTGGGGTGGCCGGACACCCCTAGGGCCCTCTAAAGGCCAAAACTCATTCTTTCGGGTTTTTTTTTTTTTTATTTTCGGTGGTCGGACCACCCCAAAGGCTGGGTGGCTTCGCCACCCCATACGGCTTGTATGGCGGGTCATCTTGGTTAAAAATGGGGTGGTCCCCACCCCATTTTTGGGTAAGTGGCTCCACCACCCCTCCCTCCCCTTTTCTTCTTCTTCTTCTTCTTCTTTTTTTTGTTTTTTTAATTTCCTTCTTTTTTTTTCAAAAAAAATCCTAAAATTTGCAAAACTACGCCGTTTTGGACAAAACGACGCCCAAAACGGCGTAGTTTTGGAGTTGAGGGTATAATGGGAATATGTATATATTTATATACCCATTACACCCTTGAAGGGTCCTAAGCGAGAGAAAATGGAAGATTGGGGGGGTAAGTGAGAGTTTTTTCGTATTGGGGAGATAAGTGTAAATTGGTGGAAGTTCGGGGGGTATTTGAAGTTTCCCCTTAATTTTATGTTAAATTCAAATTAAATTTGCGAGTCCTATAAAAAGTGACGGCTTTTGGCCTTTTAAGTGTTTGAGGTTACAGGATTTGGATCTCCTCATATTTTCTAAAATATAAAATTCTCATATTCTAAAATCTTAGTCATTCATTTCATTTAACGGTTTAAATAGATGAAGAAATTTGTATTACCGAGGCTAGTAGATTTTACATATTAAAAAATTAAAATTAATTACATCGGTAACACATAAGCTTCTACATTTATTTAGATCATTAAATAAAATAAATGGCTCAAACTTTAAAATATGAAAATCTCGAAGACCTCAATAAGAGGTTACAACTTACAACCCTCCTATTCTTTTTCTTTTAGATGACAGAATATTGACGTCAAAGATACGAAAGAAGCACCGAATTCCCCGAACGATGAAGAAACTAGTGATTGGACAAAGAAAAGGGCTTAGCAGATAAAAAGGAGAAAAGGCACGGACGATTAATTCCTCGATCATACCATGAAAACAATTGGCCATTTTAAAAGACAATGAATGAGAGGCAGGCACCCATCTATAAAAACAAAGGGATTCCCAAAGAAACGGAACAGGAACCTTGTTATGGGACCAAATGCTTGATATTTGTGTTTGTCGGGATATGTTTTTATTTTGTAGATTAACCCTATGATGTTTAATTTGTTTATCACTTATGGTACGTTATTGGGAATTATGTTTAATTTGTTTATCAGGATCTGTTCAAGAATTTGGTTTATTAGGATGTTATTGTGAATGGTGTTTAATTAGTTTATGAATTAGTTTATTAGAACATGTTTAAGATAGTTTATCAGGATTTGTGAATGATGTTTAATTTGCTTGTCAGGACTTTGATCATTTTGAAACCTATTTTATAAGTTTCAAAAATTTTGAAAAATAACATTTCCCATAAAACATTGTGTATTACTTGTGACCTTTTGTGTGTCTAATATTGCAATATCTATTTTTATACTCATTCAGTAGCTTATAATTATAATCATGTACTTTATGTCACAATAAAGTTACACCTAGCATGAAATTTAACTTCTACTTTAGTAGCTCTTTGATGGGTCAAACTCTTCAATCATAATCTACTAATTTTGTATTGAATTTGTGTCAAGTTTGCAGAACATGTTAAAAATTACCAATTATGATATGGTGGTTATTTTCTTCACATTTTTGTTTGGGAAATACTATGTGCTCTTCTAGTGTTATCCAAATGTCCACCCAAATATGATATGGCTTTTAAAATCACCATTGAATTTAAGATTATCATTATTGATTTTTAATTTATTAGTGATTTTAAAAAATATATCATAGTTGAAATGACACTAGGAGAACACATATCATTTCCCCTTTTGTGTTTTCCTTTTATGTTTAGCAAAGTTAAGTTCTTACCAATTTTATGCATATATGGGTTACTTAACTTTATTTTAAACCCCTGAATTACCACTTGATTTGATAGGCCCCCCATATTTCAAAACCTCTCAATTTGGACTCCTAAACTTTCAATTGCAATCAATTTGAATCAATCTGTCAGATTTAGCCATTAACAATTTTTAACGGCAATACTTAAAAAAACTAAAATATTCCTGATATTTATTTTTAAAAAAACCCTTGTGACTGCAATTTTTTTTATTAAATTTAGAATTAAGGGTAAATTTAAAATTTTATAAAAAAAATTCAAGGATATAAACGTTATTGTCTTACTTTTAATGTTTAAAATTTGATGAAGATGTTCAAATTAGTTGCAATTGAAAGTTTAGGGGTTCAAATTGAGAGGTTTTTAAGTTTTGGAGCGGGGACTTGTCAAATCACATGGTAATTTGGGGTTTTAAAATGAAGTTTTTCCTAATAATAATAAGGGAAATGTTAGTTATTCTTCTAGTACTCTTTTGGTGTACTCCAAATTGTGATGTGACTTCTAAAGTTACCAATAGATTAATAGTCAATAATAATAATTTCAAATTCAACGGTTATTTTAAAAAATGCATTTCAGTTGGGAAAACATCAGTAAAATACTATAAGAATACACAACATTTCCCCAATAATAATGTTCTTAGCTCTTAACTGGGCCATGGGCCTGTTTTTGGTTCTTTATTTAGGGGAGAGTGAGTTTCTTACCTATTAGAGGGCCTATTGTTGAAACAAGTGGCTCATATTCTATTAGAGGGCCTAGTGAGGGGGAGATCTAATTACACCCAATGGGCCTTTAATAGAATATGAGCCACTTGTTTCAACAATCTCCACCTTGGCGAGTATTCACCTCTTTGAAGATAATCAAGTATTGGGCCTCCACAGGCCCGATAAGTTTGCTGCCGCCTCCTCTCCTCTCCTTTCTAGCACTGGATACATTTATCAAGTCCAAGCAATGCTTGAACTTGTCTGATAATAAACCGTCAACATATCCATTGCATTCTCGTAAGTGTGAATCTTCTCAAGTAACAATTCACTGTAGCAACCAATTCCACGATCTTGTGAAACCTCACATCAATGTGCTTGGTTCTCGCATGATACACACAGTTCTTTGCCAAGTAAATGGCACTTTGGTCAATACAACGGAACTCCAACTTTTGAATACCCAGCTCTTTGACTAACCACGTAAGCCATAAAGCTTCCTTTGCGACCTTCTGCCATGTACTACTGCCTCGATGTGGATCATACTTCCAACATATGGGTCCTCCTGCAAGAGTAAACACATAACCCGTGGTCGATCTTACATCATCCAAGTCCCTGCATAATCGCATCCACATATCCCACAACCGACAAATCACTCTTTGTCGACAAAAGTGATGCCGTAGTCGTAGTACCTTTCAAGTATCTGAAAATCCACTTAAGCGCATTCCAATCTTTGTTTCCCGGATTGCCATGTACTACTCACCACGCTCACTGCATGAGCCAAATCGCTTTGGTACATACCATAGCATACATCGACACCCCATCGGCATATGGGACCTTTGACATGTCTTCGGTTTCTTCAACTGTCTTTGGACCTGAGGTAGACAAGTGGAAGTGATTAGCCAAAGGTGTACTTACGGTTTTGCATTCTCCATGCTAAACCTCTCCAACACCTTCTTTACATAACCGGCTTGAGATAGCCACAATCTCTTGGCATCTCTGTCCTGCGAATCTCCATCCCAAGAATCTTCTTCTTGCCCAAATCCTTCATGTCAAATTCTCTACTCAACAAAACCTTGAGTTTGTTGACCTCCACTATACTCTTTGCTGCAATAAGCATATCATCCACATATAATGTGAGAAAAATAAATGAGCCATCATCAAGGCTCCTCATATACACACTAGCAGTCATACTCACATCTTCCGTAGCCAATCTTGATCATGTAGGAGTCAAATCGCTTATACCTTGCCTTGGAGATTGCTTGACCCATAAAGTGACTTCTTCAATTCTGAGACCAAGTGCTCTGTCCAGGTTGGTTGAACCCTTGGCTGCTCCATGTAAATCTGCTCCTCCAAATCACCATGAAGAAAAGTCTTCACATCCATTTGCTCCAAAGCCATGTCATAATGGGCTACCAACGCCAATCGCTCGATGGAAGTATGTCCGACCTTTGGGGAAAATATTTCTTCATAATCAACCCCTTTCTGTGAATAACCTTTTGCTACTAGGCGAGCCTTGAACTTTTCTCCCCTTTTACGATCGCTTCCTTTTCTTGAACACCCATTTGCACCCTATCTTCCTCTTTCTCTTTGGGAGCTCCACCAAATCCATGTCCGATTTTTATGCAAAGACTCCATTTCCTCGCCATAGCACCCATCCATTTACTCTTCTCTTGGCTATTGACAGCCTCTTGAAAAGTGGTAGGATCTCCGCTACTAATAACAAGTGCATAAGAAATCATGTCTTCAAAACTGCACGATTGGTGGTCGATAGTGCGTCTAGGTCTCTGCATGGCTATCTTGAATTGTACCTATTCTGCTTCCCTGAACTAGAACTTACAAAAGTCAAGTTTACATGTTTTGACACCCTTCAATAGATTTTTCTTATGAAGCTCTAACATGCCCGTTCACTCATATGACCTAACCGCATATGCCACCAGACAATCAGATTCAGACTCTACAGAGGCAATTCCACCTACAACTGTACTTCCTAACAGTTTATAGATATTCTTTGAATTTATCTGTCCCTTCATCACTACCATCGCACCCTTAGTTACCTTCATTACTCCACCTATAGACTTATAACCATAACTGTTTGAGTCTAAGGTGCCTAATGAAATTAAATTCTTTTCCACTTCTAACATCACATAACGTTCTAACCACACCATCAAACATTTTAATTCTAATATTACCTATGCCAGTAATTTTGCAATGTGCACCATTACCCATAGTAACTATACCAGAATTAACTGACCTGTAGGTGTCAAACCAATCTCTGTTGGGAGATAAAGCGATATGGAGTTTATACCAAGAGTACATTAATATACATAATTGAACACAACTCTAGCCCAAAAGCCTAAGCTAATGGGCTAAGGTCCACTAGGTATATTAAGCACTCTCTTCTTTTATATTTTCTCAATGTGGGATACAACACTCACAAGTGCACTCACAACAATCTCCCCCTCACTTGTGAGTCTCTTCACATTGACCAAACTCCCCCTCGCTTGTGAGTCTTTCTACATTCCAAGAGTGTCTCACGTCAAGAGTTGCGGAAAGGGACACAACTCCAAACCCGACGCGTCCAGACACCCGTCGGGATACCATTTGTTGGGAGATAAGCGATATGGAGTTTATACCAAGAGTACATTAATATACATAATTGAACACAACTCTAGCCCAAAAGCCTAAGCTAATGGGCTAAGGTCCACTTAGGTATATTAAGCACTCTCTTCTTTTATATTTTCTCAATGTGGGATACAACACTCACAAGTGCACTCACAACAATCTCCCCCTCACTTGTGAGTCTCTTCACATTGACCAAACTCCCCCTCGCTTGTGAGTCTTTCTACATTCCAAGAGTGTCTCACGTCAAGAGTTGCGGAAAGGGACACAACTCCAAACCCGACGCGTCCAGACACCCGTCCCAGGAAAGTAACCGTGGCTCTGATACCATTTGTTGGGAGATAAAGCGATATGGAGTTTATACCAAGAGTACATTAATATACATAATTGAACACAACTCTAGCCCAAAAGCCTAAGCTAATGGGCTAAGGTCCACTTAGGTATATTAAGCACTCTCTTCTTTTATATTTTCTCAATGTGGGATACAACACTCACAAGTGCACTCACAACACCTATGGAGTCGCACAAAGAAGTGGCAGTAGCGATAGGAGTCCCCAGCCCAAATCGATCTTAAGGCTTAAGGGCCTGTTATTACTAGTAGGCCCAAATCCACAAAGAATGTAGTTAATTTCCCAAAGCCATCGTTGATTACGCTTCCTGTCTCACCTTATGCAAAAGACTCAAGCAAATGGCGTCCTTGGCAAGGCATTAACATCAGGGCATGCGCAGCCTGATTTATTCCTTCTTCTTTTTTTTTTTTTTTTTTTTGGATGAATTTAAACGAGGGGTGCAACACAAGGATTTCCCAAGAGAAAGGAGGTCCATCTTAAATTAAGTTCTTAACGCTATTCTTGCCAAAACACGCTTAACTGCAAAATTTTGATAAAAATATTCAATGCATCAGTGTTGGTATGATTGCACCCGGTCCAAAATTGAAGTATAATTGCACCGTCTTCATCCTTTGTGTGTATAAAAGTTGTAGTAGACCCAAGAAAACCATGAAATGGAATTTGGGAAAATCTTGATGTTTATTCAACATATAATAACAATTTTTTCCTTCAAAATTAGGGAGAAAAAAAGGAAAGAAGCTAGAAGAGGAAGAAATTCAAAAGGCACATACTCCAATTTGCGGCTGCTTGGCAAAGATCAAAGTTTACACACACATATATGTATACTTCTTGATCAAGTATATTTCAAGTGACACTGACACGAATTCATATATATATATACACAAAAGTACAGAACAGAATAGAACAAAGGCAAAGTTCAAGGAGATGAATTTTTTTTATTTATAATGCATTAAGAGTAGGGGAGGGGGGGCCCAAGAAAG
The DNA here is from genome assembly GCA_013348765.1 of Carpinus viminea. Lineage (NCBI taxonomy): Eukaryota > Viridiplantae > Streptophyta > Magnoliopsida > Fagales > Betulaceae > Carpinus > Carpinus viminea. Next base: position 18,827,230 of record CP054667.1, read on the forward strand.
ATGGGCATGTTACACAAAATAATGGTTTATTTTGGGTGTCCCCAAATACTAACAAATTAAGGCACAGCAAAACTGATGCAGTAGAGAACACATTAATATAAGGAGCGAGCAGGAGCAGGAGCTGGAGCAGGAGCAGGAGCAGGAGCAGGAGCAGGAGCAGCATATTCATGTTCATATATATTACCAGAAGAAGTTGTTTAGGTGGGATGGAGCCTGGGAGTCGTCCATGTCGTGTGAGGGGGAATGTATATGTCTCCCTTCGTACGTTGTAATCACCATCCTTGGATCCTCCGCCAATCGCTCCACACGTTTTTTTACGCGACAATTATCTTGTGTGCATCGATAGTAGCTCCTGCATGCATGCACCACACCCACCCCAACAAAAAACTCATTACTTCGATCATCCATATATATATATATATATATATATATATCTATATATATCATGTGTTTTTTTTTTTTTGGATGAATAAGGTAGACAGAAGAATCATATATATGTTGAAGCTGATCATGGCATTTTTGAAGCAAATTGACGCGGTGTTCATGTTATATATATATAGCTACAGCTTTTGTGCAGTGCTTTACGTGTTATGGCGCTGTAGCCTATACTGGACAACATGGAATATTTTGGGTGATTTTCATGCATGCATGCGCAGCGATCCATCTAAAGGTGATATATATATATAATCTGTTCATATACACCACTGCCACTGTTCTTCAAAGGTCAAAAAAATAGAAACGACATCGTGGGACACGGTGTGATGTGACTGGTTACATGTGGAAAGAAAAGCAAGAGAATGTTCTCAAAATTTACCTTGACAGATTAGCAATGTTATGGGGGACGAGGCTTGTACCCATTAATTCCTACTTACGAGCTTTCAGACTACCGCGCGTGCTCTTGGTGATATCGGAGTTTATCTATGCTTGATCCGTTTTGAGAGAACCCTTACGGATCCCCCGTGCTGCCAGGCGGCTTCCTATTAGGCTATTACCATGCTCTTGGTGATGTTGGAGATTTAACTATAACTCAATCCGTTTTAAGAGAGCGCTAATGTATTTTCTCGTATCACCAGCCTCGTCCCACTAATCTATGCTCACTGGCTTCCTGCTGCTATATATGTCCTCGGTAATGCAAGAGTTAAGGTATTATGACTCAACCCATCTCAAAAGCAATGTTAGCATCTCCAACCCATGTTTAAAACTTTAAAAGGTCAAAATTGACCCTGTCAACAGTAAATACCCTAACCCAGGTTCATTTCTAAACTGGGGAAAGCTTGAAATGGGACAATTTCCTCTTGAACCAATGATTATTCTTAAGACTTAAAAAAAAAAAAAAAATGATTATTCTTAGAAAATATGAACCACAAAATGGGTTGTATTATTACACAGGACATGATACACATTCAGAGGTGAAATCATGATTTACCAGAAATTATTTTCCTTGACTTTGTGAGAAAGCTGGATTCTTTTCTAGAAGTGATTATAAAGTCAAAAAAGTAATTTCCCATGCAATTGCTCGTGAGCCTATTGCATACAGAAGACATAGTATTGTACTGTCAGCTAAATATACACTTCTATATGTATAAATCTACACCTCAATTTGTATATAAAATCCTTTCTACCCTCCTCATCAACCCCATGATACTAAAAGGTCTGGAGAGCTTAGCTAGATGAAAGTACCATGGCAGCAGCTTCAAGGCCATGAGGAACTACTTTTTTATATATGCACAACTGTTATACTTTCTTTGTTTTGAGTGAAATGCATATGCCTGGCCTACATTCTTTGTGGGAAGGCTTAGTTAAAAGGAAAGCAAAAGCACTTTCAGGAGATCCTAGCACTTCCACATCGACTAACGTGTCTTTCGGTGGCTAATTTTTTTTTTTTTTTTAAGCGTTTGACATAAAAAAAAAATCACTTAAAATATATATAGCACGGCAACGGGTATAAAAATCTTTCCCGATAGTTTTCTTAGCCCCTAGCTAGCTTGTACCCTAATTAATCAGAGAGAGCTTGAAACGCTTTCCGCTGAATTTATGCTGCTAGCCTATACTTTAATAATTTGTACCCTCTTATTGTTATCTTGTAATTTCAATATTTTTGGCATAAGTAAACATAATCAAGAAAGCGATGAACACCAATAATGTCGTGTTATTTAATGGTACTTGGTCTTTCATTAATCTTGATGGTCTGACTGTTTGTTGTTGATCTTTCCGCTGTGATTGCACCTCTTTTTAAGGTAATAATTGGTTCTTCTAGGCCATTGCTTTAAATTATTTTGTCATTAATCATACTGCTTAAACATGTTTACCCCTCTAAATCTCCTGCACCAAGCTTGCGTTCAAAAACAATTATTACAAGGATAATAATGAGATCGAGAGGGAACATAGCATGCATATGGGGCACACCATAGCTATATGATCCAGTGCCGTATATATGAACTTTTCTTTGAAGAAGTGACTAAATAAAGCAAGATAAAAATAAAAAATAAAAAATAAAAGTTTAAGATTTTAATCTGTCTAACCTGGGATGCTGGGTGTTTTTACCACTTTCTGTCCATATTTCCTCCACTTGTAACCATCGTCTAAAACATCTACATCGCTCATGGTCTTGAAGCAAAACCGAGGCTCCCTCACCTTCCTCCTTGTCTTTATCTTCTTCATTTTCAGTGTAGAAACCCCTAGATGATGATCTTCTAGATCTCCACCACCTCTCTTGTTGCTAAAGCATTCACCAACGTCTCCCCATGCCCTAAAAATCATTTCCAAACCCAATTCATTAGAGAAAGAGAGAGGGAGATAAAAGGTTAGACTCTTCCAAACAATTCTTTAGGGTTGTGCATACAAGCGAAAGCCTGAGCTTTACCCGACTTGTGTGAAGGAGACGCTTTAAAACAGTATTCCGGGATCTAGCGAGGGCGAAACCCCGGATACCAGGTTTCTCCAAAAACAAAGAAAAAGGAACAATAAAAAATAAAAAGCTGCATGAAAAGTTTTGAGAAGGAACAAACATGATTGGATATAAAAAGGAATGTAGTTTTACCATAGATTAGCGCCTGATCTATGCAAAGAAAGGAGCTGAGATCCTCTAAAATCAGAAGTGGTGTCTTCTCTTTGCTTTGTAGTGGCAGATGAGAGTAGGGTTTCAGTGAGATTACTGGAAGGTGCATCAGAAGCTAGTGAAGGAGGTATGGTAGTGAAGGCTTTGAGAGATTGGTGGCATCCTAAAGAAGGCAAGGTCAAGTTCGAAGGGAAAGAAAAGAAACCCATTTGTGTAGAAACCTCTTGATCGTCAAACAGGCCCTGGTTGAGCATACTTTCATGAAATATCTCTCTCCCTCTCTCTCTGAATAGTGTAGAAAATCAAATGAAAAGGTCGTTGGTTCCTTTAATTGGAGAAATCTGATGAGGATGAAAGTCTCTCCAGACAAGCTATAAACAGTCTAGATTAAAAGAACGAGAGCCTCTCTCTCAAACTTCTAGGATATATAGAGAGAGACAAATAGAATTTGTAAGATATGAAAGTATTCAAATACCTATAAACACGACCAACCACTTTCCCTTCTTGTAAAAGACCCTTCTGAAATCTCATATATATAATAAATAAATAAACAATATATATTAAGGGAGAGTATATATATATATAGCGGATATATATATGTATTCTTCCTTAACACTAAAGAAGAAAAAGATGAGAGATATATTCAACCATTGACTAAAAAGACTTCAAAATTCAACTGAAGTTGTGTTTTTTTTTGGGGTTGTGGAGTGATATATAGAAGTTGGACACATGTTACTATTTGGCCTCAAAAGCATGGAAAATCTATGTGTCGCATGGCTCAGTGGAATTGGACTGTTTATACAGAGGTCAACAATACGCGACAATTAGGTGAGCAGTAGCAAAGTTTGGTTGACATAGCATAGTCATTTGAAAAAATAGGTGCATAAAAAAACCCGTGCTACCGGTGGTAACCTAGAAGGATCCAAAGATAAAAGTGAAAAATAGATGAGTGCACAATAATAGAAGACAAATCCGAAATACAAGTGCATAAGTGAAAATTAATTATTAATCAAAATCTGTGAGAAGGAGAGCAAAAAGAGGGTGATACTTATAATAATGTCTTTCACTTTCTAGGGTTTCTTTTGAATCCTCAAATTTTTTTTCTAGCTAGGGTTCTTTTGGACAACCAAAAAGAAATATCAGATGGCAATGATGATGAATCTTGGGTGCAAATCTCTCGCCTCCTCTTTGCATCGGCGGTGAGGATATCATTATGATTGATGAAATAGGCCCTATTTGACCTTTTGCAGAAAATAAAGCTTCTCACCTTTCTCATCTCCCTTTTGCTCATTAACTTTATATGGCTTCACCCAACCCCACATCTACCCACCATTTCTCAAATTCCAAACCGACCTATTATATTGTGATCATCTCTTCAATTAAGCTTAGTAATCTTGCTGATCGAGTAGCTTTTCTTTTTTCTTTTTTATGAGTGGGGTAGCTTTTTATTTATCTTTAAGAGAGCGTTTGGATGCGGAAATTAATCTTTTAGGATTTTTGAGAATCACGTAAGATTACTTTGAGCCTATTTGAGTGCGTGTTTGAAATGCTTAAAAGTGAATTTTTTAACACTTAAAGTCAAAAAGTCTATTTAAAGAAAAAAAAAAGTATCCATTTAGTAAGAAATTTGAAAGCGCTTTTAATGGTGCTTAAAAATGGCTAAAATATACTTTTAACAAAAGCTTAAAAATGAAATTTTTGCTAAAAAAATGCTTGTTAACTTACTTCTATATTTTAAACACAATCTCAAACATGTTCTTCATTTGGTTACATTCAAATGGAAGGAATTCATATACTTAAGAAAATTGGGTTCCCTCCCCCCCCACCAAAAAAAAAACAAAAAAGAAAAAGAAATGAATTATAGATGAAATTAAAGCAAAGAAAATAAATCAAATAATTTCGACAATTTATATATTGAACAATTAAAGAAAAATCACAATTACTTCGAGCCTATTTGGATGTGCGTTTGAGATACTTAAAAGTGCGTTTTTTAACACTCAAAGTCAAAAGGTTAATTTGAAGAAAAAAAATCCGTTTCATAAAAAAAATTTAAAAATACTTTTAACGGTGCTTAAAAATGGCAAAAATGCACTTTTAACAAAAGGTTAAGTGAAGCTTTTGCCAAAAAACGCTTGTTAACTTAAAAGCTCTATTTATCAAACACAATTTCAAATATATTCTTCATATGGTTGCATTCAAATGGAAGGAATTCAGGTACCTAAGAAAATTGGGTTCCCTCCCCCCAAAAACAGGAAATGAATTATAGATGAAATTAAAACAAAGAAAATAAATCAAATAATATCAACAATTTATATATTGAACAATTAAAGAAAAATCACGATATATATATAGTTTTCTTCCATATCATTTTTTGTTTAATTTTTAAATAATTTTGTGTCCAACAACCTCTTATAGATACACTTGAAGAGAAAGGTTATGAGATGAAACCCTAAGAGTCTGAGTTTCTGGAGCCGCCAAAGAGGAAAAAAAAAAATAGGAGAGGAGAAGGACGTGAATAATACTTTTGGCTTTTAGTCGAGAGGGGAATAGTTTAGGTGTGGGTGTTTTGCTAATGCCTGGAAAATGACTTCCTGTGCCCTCGGAAGGAGTCTGCGTTAGCAGATTTGTTTTATAAGCTGAAGATTGGGCTGGGATAGCAGATGTTTAACGTCATATATTGGTTTTTCATTGTAAAATTTGTATGTTTTTTACTTTTATAATGTGTAATCTTTTAGCTTCAGTTATGATCTTGCAGAACTGTATATTCTGTGATTGTAAGAGCTTTTATACTCTTGATCACTATTAATGGAATCATATTGATTTTCCCTATAATATATATATATATATATATATATATTTATATACTCTTGAAGAGGGAAACATTAGGATATTTTGAGAAGAATAAATATCTCCTATAGGATTCTTAGGAGTAAACCAAACATAGGAATCTCATTTATATTCCAATATTACTAATAATTTTCAAACGTGAGAATAGTCATATCCCTAAAAATCTAGATTCTCAAGCATGATCACATTTATATAGAGGATTATGAATACCATAAAAAAACATTAAATTTTGCAAACCAAACGGCACATATAAATAAAAATTTTATATTATTGAGTTTAACTTATATTAGGATGGCTAGCGAAACCCAGGCCAGACCCACGACGTGGGTCTGGCTGGTTACGATATTTTTTGTTTCTCTTTCTCATAATGATTTGGTATGGTTGTTCTCATTTTCATTTTTTATATTTTTCTTAAATCGATGATGTGTCACATGGTGATTGAATATTGTAAAATGGTTGATTTACACTCGGACCTTGATAGTAGGGCCTCTCTATGTTATATGGTGCACCACAACCAAACCCAACCCTCCATGTAGATATTTACGGATGGGATGTTCTAACCATTGAATTTTATATATTATTCTTGTTTGTTGAACTTCATTGGATTTTATATTAAACTTGTTTGTTACACTTAAATCCAAATAGATAAAAATGATTTATTTTCTTGAAGTCAGTTTACTTTTTTCATTCCTCCTCATGGGGTACTGAAGCAAGATGTAGCAATTTACTTGTTAGTCCAATATCTTTTCGTGGGTGTACCTACATTAATATTGATATATTTATATGTATACACAGAATTTGGGATTCTTTGAATCCATCATCTCAGCCACTTAATTATCTCATATATACCTCGGATTTTACTGTATTTCCATAGGACAAAGAATAATAGTAGCTACCCCTTTTATCTTTTATCTTTTTTTTGCAATTAATGTCTCTATTTCTCAGTCCTTTTTTTTTTTTTTTTTTTTTTTAATTTTCAATTTTTATTTCTTATTTTTTTGGGTGCGTGGAGGCTAGGCAGGGGGAAGCAATGCTAGCTAGTATTAATAATATTAAGAAATAATTATTATTTTTCTTATAATTTTCTTAAAACTAAATGGACACTAATCTTATATATATATATATATATAATATTTTCCATTCATATTTAATTTAGTTAAAAATAAAGTAATATTATATATGTAGTGGAAAATACGCCATCTCCAAATATATATATATATATATATATCGAGAGAGAGGGAGAGAGAGTTCATGCGCGCTTGCGTGGAGGTGACTTGCGAATGACGTCAGGATGGTACGTACCGAGGGAATAATATATTGCATCATCTACAGTGAAGGGGGTGAGGGGGGTTAAAATACAATTAAAAACGTTTTTCTTTTTGAAGCAAAGAAGTTGGAAAAAAAAATATAAGGACGTGGGGGGAAGGGGAAGGGGGGGTGGCCAACACACATCATTTCTTTTTTTGTCTCTGTTTATAGGTGGCCATTATTCCACTTAGATTACCTTCCCCTTTCCCTTTCCCTTTCCCTTTCCCTTTCTCTTCATTCTCGACTTATTATTATTATTTCCCGCTTTGGGAATAAAGTTAACTCTTATGATTTTTAAATTGAATTCAACAAATCAAGTTTAATTAATTAATTACCATATTTGCATTGTACTAATGTGATGATGTTCCATTTATTAGTGAAAATGATATCATTTTTACATCATTTATTTATGTGTAATTATTATTTGGTGCCAATTCATAATTAAATATTCTCTATATATATGCATGATTGATTGGCTATTTGGCTCTCTCCCTCTCTCTCTCTTTCTGATCATCCAAAGGTTATGTTGGTCATTTTAGACTTCTCAATCTATCATGTCATCCTTTTTCTTTTTTCTTTTTTCTTTTCCTTTTCCTTTTTCTTTTCCTTTTCTTTCAGGGTGATCGAGAGTTTATTATTGAATTATTTTCTTGAAGAATATATATATATATATATATATATATATGTAGGGAGAGAGAGATGTAACTTGGATTTGAAAGACCGGTTTTGAGGGTATCAATCATCTCCAATTCCATGGAATGATTACACCACGCCCACCTAGCTCTCTCTTCTATCTCTCTCTCTCTCTCTCTCTCTCTCTGATTCTTGTCTAGATCCTCCAAGCCAAAATTCTCACTCAGCAATATTCTCACTCAGCAATCTGCTGTCGAAGATCCTGCCTTTGCAGAGACATCCCATGCCGACCCTTCTCAGTAATAAGCTGTCATGACATGACCTACTTCTCTCTCACTCTCTGTCTCTTGTCATTTGTACTTCTCACCCACATGATGAAAAATCCAGCACTCCACAATTATTATGAAGAAAAAAAAAATGAAAGAAAATGAGAGAGTTAAATTTTATTTACCAAACATAATAGAAAAAAAAAATGGTATATATTCCTATAATATGCAGCTCCTTCGATCATGAGCTTAAAGAAGTACTGTAAAATATTAATCCAACCATTTTTTGTAGAAGTAGTAGTTAATATTAAGAAGAATCATATATATATATAGAGAGAGAGAGGGTCTTTCTTTATCAATATATAACATAAAATAAGATACATGGAAAAGATTGCTCTAAGGTAGCTAGGGTACGTGACAAGATTATGAACTATATATGATTTTTTAAGTTTTTTTTTTTGTTTTTGGCAATTTATAATTTCAAGAAGGAAAAAGATTTTGATTGTATCTTCAATGATAAAACAAGTCTCCCATATCATTGTTATGCTGCTATTAGCTCCATGTGGGAAAACTTTCGGCCTTAATATTAGCGACCGACAATTAATTAGAGATAACATGTATGTGGTTGTGAATAGATCATATAATTTTTTACCATTAGCAACAAACAAAAAGTCATTCTTAGTAAGCAGATATTAATTAGCGATCGACAATGATCAAAAGTCATCGCTGAGCAGTGATGATAGTTTGAATATTGTTATTGACCAAATTTCTATTAATGTCTATACATGCATGCTTCAATGGTGGATAAAAATAGTTGCAAATTGATGCATTAATAATGCCAAAAAAGTTTCCCCATGACTACCAAAATAATCCAAACAAGTACTTGGTGATGTAGATAAAAAAAAAAAAAAAGCGCTTAAAAATATTATTGGGTCTAATTTTAACTGCATTGACAGTATAAAAATTTCCAAAAACACACACCCCGAACAAGCTTTAAGAGCTTATTATAATAATTGTCCCTAATAACATTTAGGGACTCTAGTTAATTAAGACCAAAAAGTTCTGTGGATTGAGGATTTTTTTTTTTTCTTCTTATTATTATTTTTATTATATTGTACTACTCAGTTGAACAAGATGTTTCTTATTGAGATTAAATAAAAATCTGATTTTTTTAAAAAAGAAAAAGAAAAATATGAAAGGAGGACATATATATATATATATATGAGAAAAAAAAAGAAGCATCCCTCTTTCTCTCTATATATGTGTCTCTCTCCACGCGCTGTTCTTCAGGTGAAAGTAAGAGAGAAAGAAAGAAAGAGAGAAGCATGGGACTAACTAACGTGTACAGTACTGTGACAGTGGTACTGTTGGATTATTTTATTTATATATATCATACAAAAATAAAGAACATTAAAAGATGGAGTAGAAGGAAGCTGGAAGAAGAAGAAGCTGAGGTGCAGTACAAGTGTATGTGTACATTAATTCCCCTGGGGGGCAAAAGCATCACATCAGCGAATCATGGTCGTTAATGTGTTTGAAAACGACTGTTCAATTAGAAGGTGGGGGCTGCTTTGTTGTGCTAGCTTCAGAGGCTGACATGCGTGCACCAACCTAAACATGTTGCTGCTGGCTGCTGCCATGGTGTCGCTCGCGTGACCCTTAAGACTGTTCCATTACCATTTACCAGTGAGTGAGTGTACCAAACTCCTTTTTATTTGTCTTCTTGCTGCCTCTAAAAATCTCTTCTGCGTGTTTTCTTCTCTCACCACCCATGACCTTCTTCTTAACATTTATGGAATATATATAAATATATTTTCAAATCTACAGTTTGAAAATGCCAAATGCCAACCACCTCCTGCTTGCTTTTATAACAATGGGTTGTATTGATAAACAATTTCGTTTTGGTTTATGTTCGATACTATGATTTTGATTTGTTACTGTAGTAAAAATTGATTGATATGAAAAAATATAGGGAAAACTTCAGATACTCCCCTGAATTTTCACTGATTTACAACTATCCCTTCGATACGAAAAAACTCTCACTTACCTTCCCCCCAATCTTTCAGATTCTCTCACTTAGGATCCTTTTGGTAGTAATTTGTTCAAACTACCATTCACTCCAAAACTACGCCGTTTTGGGCTCTCCCAAAACGATGCTGTTTTGCCCAAAACAGCGTAGTTTTGGCCATTTTAGTTTTTATTTTTTTTCGAAAAAAAGAAGGAAGGAAATTAAAAAAAGGGGAGGGTGGTTGAGCCACCTTGCCCAAAAATGGGGTGGCCAGACCACACAATTTTTGGCCAGGGTAGCCACCCCATACCATATGGGGTGGCTTGACCTTTAGGGTGGTCCGCCCGAAGGCCCTGAAAAAAAAAAAAAACGAAATGGGTTTGAGCTGTTGGGGTGGCGGACCACCCCAAGGGCCACGACCACACCCAGGGCCCTTGGGGTGGTCCGCCACCCCAACTCAAACCCATTTCTTTTTTTTTTTTTCTTGGTGGCCTTTCGGGGTGGCCGGACCACCCCCAAAGGCCTGGGGTGGCTTCGACCACCCCCATACGGCCGGCAAGGGGCGGCTCCAGCCACCCCGCGATTTCCACCCCCTTTTTAAAAAAAATCCTAAAATGCCCAAAACGACGCCGTTTTGGGCAAAACGACGCCGTTTTGGAGCGAAGGGTAGTTTTGACAACTTACTACCAAAAGGATCCTAAGTGATAGAAAATGGAAGATTGGGGGGAGTAAGTGAGAGTTTTTTTCGTATCGGGGGGTTTTATGTAAATCGATGGAAGATCAGGGGGGCTTTCTGAAGTTTCCCCAAAAATATATATATTTGGTATGAAAAATGAAAAAAATATATATATATTTTGTAGTGATTTTTTTTAAATAGTAATACAAAGTGATTGATGTGATGTAAAAAATAAGAGAATGTTAGAAAAACAAAAAAGTTGGACTTTTGTGCCTTTGCCTTTACCAAACCGTTTACCAAACAATGCCTATATATTACAGTTTAAATGTGATCATATCCATCAATATTGTATAAAACATTTTTTGACTTGTGTCGGTGTTTTGACCCAAATGGAGATCGTATTTTTAAGGTTTTGTATAGATGTAATTGACTTTTTTGTGTTATTTCTTAAGAAATAATGAAATCTCGTTGAAACTCTGTAGACATTGCTTTTAGTGGTAAACTATGTAAATTTTTGTGTTTGTGATTGTTTATTTTTTGAGCTCTTTTAACTCGTAATCTTTAACTTTGATACCATATGACATTATCATTTATATAAAAAATTTAAACTAATAAAAAGAGATAAATTTAATTATTTAATTTATATTTTAACAAACAAAAAATTGAATTTTTGTGCATGCAATATGGATATATAAGTAGAAATTAAATTGAAGGCATTGGCTTAATTACTTTTTCTGATTTACTAATTATTATTGCTATCATGAATCTTCGACATGTTTCAAAAGCATGAGGTTGAAAGCTAGCTTGGAATTCAATGATTTCACCCATATGAATGAATAAAACTTTTTCTAGTTTTTATTTGCTAATAACTAGGCAGTATCTTGTGAATGGTAGGTGTTCATAATTGGTTTTTCTCATAGGTTGCAAATTGGTCAAGCTTTGATCCTTTGAGACGAAAATTAAGGATTTTTTTTTTTTAAGGCAAATTTGCTATACGTCTCTTTTCAAAGGTTATAATATTAATGTACCTCATCGATCTCACCACGTAAGGGATTACGTACACGTATGGTCTATGTGAACATGCATGGTCCCACGCATGCGACATATACCCGTTAGACGGGGTAATTTCCCCGCTTGGATGGATCTCATGGACCATGTTATCAAGATTTGATGAATCATCCATGGCCATGGGGTAGAGTATTATTATTTGTTATATAATTTTTTTTTTTTAATATATTTGTTAAAGTTGAACCACGAGAAGTTTGGCATTATATATATATATATATATAGGGGGACTCTGGGAAACAAACAGCTAGCTTTAATTACATTGTCAAATGATTACTACTTGGCCACACACCAAATGAATACATATATTATCTCTCTGATCTTTCTCTGACATTTATAGAAATATTAGGCTCTCATTTCACTCATATTTTACTGGAATCATGTGACAATATTTATCAGTTCTTAAATTAGTCATTATTAAAAAAAAAAAAAATCAAACATCAACTCAATAAAATGAAAGTGAGTAAAGCTACATATTATACTCTTATCCTACTAACTGTTGAGCATTGTCCCATCAGCGCTTGGATCAGTGTTCGTTAACAAAAATTCAAGAATGAATGTATATTGTCACATCAATTTAGATAAAATAAGGTCGAAATGGGGTGTAGTATTATTCATATATAACACCATTATCCCAATAGCTAATATGACAATACCTATCAAAACTTTGATAGTATTTGTTAAAAAAATTTATCACATCAACTCAAATAAATCATATATATAAAAGTTGAATCACTCTCAGAAGTGTCTTAATATTACGACATGTGGTGTAAACCCTTTTTATTCTAATGCTAAACCGATTTTTTAAGGTATAATTTGTAAACAGATTTTTTAATAGTAGACCAGTTTTTATTTAAAAAAACTGGTCATTAAATTAGCGTAATTAATGACATTTAATTATATTTGAAGAGTGTTTTATATATAAATTATGCAACAAATTAAGTATTATTAATGTCAAAATCAAATAAGGAAACAAATAATACAAATCAAATTATTATGTTTAATTACTTTAATATGTATATAACATAATATTATACGTTATAGTTGAATTAGATGAACTAAATGATAGGATGTAGAAATAAAATAGAAAAAAAAATTAATTGCATTATTAATAAAAAATAATTAAAAACCCTGTTTTTTGTTAGGCATAATGATTATTAATAAAAAATTTCATTACATTATTTTTTATTTTTTTAAATATATAATTGTATATTAATGATTAATTGTATAGATTGTCGGATTTTTACTCAACATAATAATTAGGTATTTATTTTTTATTTCATTAGTAAAAATAATTTTTAATATATATATAATTAGCATCCTACGAACAATATATAAATCACAACGGTCATCTTGGGGCTTATTTTTGCTTAGTGTCCATTAGTTTATAAAATCGTTAATTATCTGATATAACATGCTTCTTATTTGATATTTTTTTTAGGTCTATTCGCCTATGAGATTTTTTGTTTATTTGTATGATTTACCCGAATTTATATGTTGAGTAATATATTGATGTATAACCTTTAGTATGCCTTTTTTTATTTAAAAATGTGTGATATATATATTTTACAACCTATAAGAAAAAGTTTGATAGAAATGTGTTTAAATTTTGAAATTAAACTATAACAAAGAATCTTACGCATACTTTTTTTTACAACCAAAGTACTTTTTTGAATGTTCATAATTTTAAGTTTTATTTATATTGAAATCTAATGAGTATTACACTAACAATATTATTACAAATTAATTATTTCTAATTTTATATTAATGTTTTGATTAAGCAAAATTCAAGTTTTTCTCTTACAATTATGAAAAATAAATTTCATAATACTTATAAAAAGTACAATTACAATATAATCCTAAAAATCTTGCGCATTATACAGGTTTTAAGCTCATTAAAATAATAATGAAATAGGGTACAGTATGTAACATTAAAATGTACAAGTTAAACTAAACCAAGACGGATTATATATATAGAGAGAGAGAAATGCTATATATATATATATATATATATATATGTTGAAGTACATCGTCCCACTCATATTTAGCATTATTGATATAATATGATGTGAAAATATCAGATGCTCCCAATGGCACATGCCTTGGAGTCTTAACAGCCACCACCTGTGGCCTGTGGATCCCGCTTGATGATGAGAGTAGGGCCATGTGTTTTCTAGAGTGTTTTTTTTATTTTTCTTTTTTTCTGGATAATTTATATATAGAGAGAATCCCTCAGTTGTGTGCGTGCTCTTAGAATGACCACAAATATTTAGTTTTAAAAAAGTTCATTTTAATTAAGGGTTTTCTCATAGCTGTTTCTCTGATATTCTTTCAATCTTACGAAATACGACGTTAAAAAAATAAAATTGTAGTATCTTTTTTTGTTAACAGATTAATTTTTATGAGTTAATAGTTAAGTTTTAATGCTTTAAAACTTATTTTTTGATTCAAAACTAAAACCTAAGGGTGGAAGGTTAGCCCTTTAGGGATGATATCACCCAAAATAGATTTAATCATCCTAAATTTGATGCTAATGCCTTAATTTTGGTGCTAATGTCTCACAAATTTGGTTCTAATGCCTCAAATTTGATGCTAATGCCTAAAAAAAACCAGTGGTGGAGGCCACTACAATTTTATTTTTTCTTAAATCATATTTTACGTAAGTATAGGAGAACGTCAGGAGAACCCCTAACATTTTCCTTTCAATTATCGCTAAGAAATTAATTACAAACATTTTTAGAAAATATTATCTGAAAATATATTTGATAATGTATTAATAATTAAACTGTTTTCTATTTTTGTGAATTAAAAAATAAAAAACTTATTTTTAGAAAACAAGAACCAAACAGATCTTAGGATTTTACTTAGATTTATTTATTTATTTTCTTGTAATTGGAAGCTTAATTATTGGCTTAGGGTCTTCACAAATTTGAGTGCAGGCTCTCACATCAAAGGAAATAAATAATGAAATAAAAAACCAAAAGTCTCTTGCAGATTTTGAGTGGTGGTGCAGTGATAAAGTATCACAAAGGGCTTGGACTTTGAAGCCCAAAGGTTTCTAGTTTCCCATGTGGCATGTTCGATGGCCAAGTCCATCCACATGGCGTAGAAAAAAACAGTAACCCGACCATATTGTATATAATCCTAATTAATTAATTGCTTATCTTTTACAATATTTTAATATGGCTTACACAAATAATTAAGCTAGACCAAGAAAATATAAGGAAAATACAAGCCAAACCCTATACCAATTTGGTTTGGGTTCAATTTCAATTAGATTTACGTCTTCCTTATTATATATGTCCTTATTATAAGGCTTGTGTCTTAAGTTTAATAGGTCTAAAGAGTTAGATATGAACTTGTTCCTTATTGGTTAAATATGATTTGGTCTAATTCCATCATCTTCCTTTTGCTTATATGACCCGTGATGGTGGATCTAGCAAAAAAGGTTGTTGAACAAAGCATAGATCAGGTTTGAATGAAAGAATTTTTTTTCATTGTATTCGTGATATTGTTTTGTTAGAATAACATGCATTCTTTTTATAAAATGAATAAAGAAAAAGAATTGTTATTAAAAAATAAAAATAAACTAGACCAAGCTAAACCTTATACTGTATATAGTTTACCTCCTTCTATTTAGTATATTAGTGTCTAATATATTGCTATACAATAGTAAAATTCAATCATTAAATCAATTTTTTTATAAGCGCTAGTCAAATGACTTACTTTTACTGTCACATTATCCAGTTGTATGACACCCATTAAATTAATTATTATTATTATTTTTTGTAAGTTATGATCCAGTAGCTTACTTTTACTATCATGTACATCATCCAGTTTTTTTTTTTTTTTGATATGTCCGCACAAGAGGGGGGATGGGGATTCGAACTAGCGACCTGCATTTCATTAGGCGAGGTCCTAACCGATTGAACTACCTTTTGGGAACTCATCTAGTTGTATGTTAGTTGCACATGAATCTATTATATATAGCATTACCCACTTGCTAAAATCTAAATATCCAAAATTAAACGAATATTTAGTGAACTTTATACAATTATCATACAACTGAGATGACATAATAATAAAAATTAATTATTATTATTATTTTTTTACAAGTGCTGATCTAATTGTTATTTTTCTTTTCTAGATAACATTATTCAAAGCCCGAAATCAAACATCAGTCCTATCAAAAAAGTTTAAGAAATTGAAAACAAAACAAAAAAAAAAGAAAAAAGAATTATCTACCTTTATTATGTTGGGAGCGTGAGGAGCTGATGAGCAATTAATGGATTATTTCATGAGAGGCTCCTCAGCAAAGATCACTAATCATGAGGCTGGTTGCCCTAAAGTGAGTTACTAATAAAGAGTGATTTCCCTTCAGCTTTCACTTTCTTATCCATCTCTATGTGTGAAAGTGATAGCCCAACGAATCTACTTAGTTAGGAGAGCCTAATTGGGCACCAACAAATGATTGAAGAGCAAGCTAGAGAGTATCCTCTCCTCCCTTTTGGGTTTTTGGGACATAATTAGGGTTATTATTAGTTTCTTGGGGCCTACTCTAAATGAAGAGCTACAAAAAGTCTTGGCCATTATTACCAATGTTTGCCATTACAAGTTACCCATGTCTAAAATTTTCTAACAAGGCTATTATGGTTGACATTATAACCTTTGACATTAGGGCAAACATCCAAGATCATATTATTTTGTGACCAAAAGTCCTCCTAATATTCTCTCTCTTGTAGTTTTTTGTAACCCTTTTTTGCTTTTTCAAAAGAATGAGTTTTCAATTGTATTGTGCTTATAATCATCATATTGTTTTAATCTCACTCCAGGGGTCTACACTTTTGACTTGGAAGACCCTAACCCATACATTAGGTATTTCTGCATTGAAGGATATATATATCTCTACTAGCTAGTCAATATTGTAACCCGACTCAACATTTGGTTTATAATAATGCAAACGGTGATTGGGGGTGGTTTCGGGCCTTTCGGCCACCCCCATCCGGCCAGATGGGGGTGGCCTACCACCCCACTCCCATGGCCCAAGCCACCCCCAAATGGCTAAGATTTGTTTTATATATATATTAAAAAATTTAATTAGGTGGCCACGTCATCACTTGTGTCAAATGTCAACTTTTAATTGGTTTCGCGGACTAAGGAACTAATTTGGTCATTTATCAAAACCACAAAGACTTCTTGTGACCAAAATCAAACCCTAAGAAGGAAAAAATAAAATTTTGAAACCTTAGGGAGGTTTTAGGTATTTAACCCTTATAATAATGCAACCAATTGAAAAATGTAATGACTCAGACTCAAGGAAAAGCACTAGCTACATCTAGACTATCATTTGCAGCACATTGATGCAAGCCAATTTTACTCGTTTTGGTCAAATTCCCATATGATGAATTTTACTAAACAAATCATATCTCAAGTTTTGGATATCAGATTTGAGCAAACTTGGTGGCGGTAGAAAGATAATTCAAAGATATTTAAAGTCATGTTTCACAAGGTTTGACTAATTCCAATGTTTACTGGGTCAAAACGGGTAGAAAAATGAATATTGAAAAGCTAGATCGATGGAAAGATAATTCAGTGCTCATATTGGGGACTTTAATGAATATCTTATTCCAGCAAATCAAATAATCTTGCAATCAAATATATTTTATTTTATTATTTACGCTGTTTAAATTAGGATTTTATTTAACTGTAATAATTTCTTTTATTAGTCTAGAATTTTTCATAATAGGCTTAGGTTTACTTTTACTTCAAGTTTACTTATTGTTATAAGGACAAAGTTTTTTCTCTAAACTGGGTTGGAGGAATTTTCTTCAACCTAGTTTATAAAAGTGACATGTATCCATTTTTTTAATAACATGTAAGAGCACTAGCAATATATGCCCTATATGCCATTCTCTTCCCTATGTTTAGGGAAAATTTCAAAAAAAATCACAAAAACCTACTTACATCAGATTCCCTACATTTAACCAACCTTCAAGAGTTACTACAGTATTTCCCAATATGTAGGGAACCAAAAGTGGTGCCCTATACATTATCTTAATATAAACATATTTCGCTTTCCTCTCTCATCTTTCATTTTTTTGTCTTTAATTGAGGATTGTGTTAAGATTTTGTTAAAAAAGTGAGGGTAAGTAGAGAACTTGTATTTTGTAAAGAAATAATATTTTAATGATATAGGAAAAGGTAAGGGAAGCTATTGTGAAATATATTTTCATACACAGAAGCAAAAAATAGTTTTGTACCCTGAACTTAGGGAAAATTAAAGGGAAGCTTCTGTTAGTGCTTTTAGATGTACACGAATTTTTAATAAAATGTATTCCAACTTTGTCACTGTTATTAAAAAAACATGTGCACATTTAAGGCACACATGTCACTTTTATAGACTAAGTTAATGGAAATTCCTCCAAGCTAGTTTGGAGGAAAACTTTGTCATTGTTATAAATACAACAAACCTAATATGTAAGAGGCAGAGTTTATGTATTTTGATCAGTTTATCAATATGAAACACTCCATGAGTAATTTTCTATCCCTTTTACCTTGATTTCTTGATCAAATATTAGTTTAAGAAGAGTTGTGATTCTATTGTTGTTTGTGTATTGCGAACCTACTACGCCACCTTGCATCACTTACCTAAAATAACTTATAAAGTACCAGTTCTATATGGGCTACTCATTTTTTTGTTATGGACCGAAATGTTATGAAAAAAAGTACGGCCTAATTGACATATCAGAAACAGCTTAAAAGGGCTAATATACCTAAGAGAACCAAGCAAAAGTGGGTTACATGGTTGAACTTGAGGACTCTGCCTAACTTGATTTGGTCAGATGTATAAGTACACAAACGAACCAAATACAAGCTTTTAGTTGGTAAGAGGAAAATAAAAAGAGAAAGAAGGTGCTTCAATGTACAAGATGTAACACCATACAAATCAACCGACCAGTCTGATTAGCTTTTAATGCACAATATACAAAAGATTAAAAACAAAGTCTAATTAATAAGGCTTCAAAGAAATTTCTCTATTATAACAAAGCTGACCACATAGAAATTAATTGAAGTGGCTTTCAGGCTTTTAACTTTATCATAATGAATGCGTGACATGGTAGTTAGAGATGGGACAAGAGAGGTGTTGGCTATTCTATCAGCACTAAGAGATCACATCACCAAGCCTGATATTGCGGAGGCAATTGTAGTGTTGACGTTAGTTAATCTTTGTCGTGAACTAGGTTTCTACATGGTGGTTCTAAAA
This sequence comes from Carpinus viminea, assembly GCA_013348765.1. NCBI lineage: Eukaryota > Viridiplantae > Streptophyta > Magnoliopsida > Fagales > Betulaceae > Carpinus > Carpinus viminea. Next base: position 18,846,355 of record CP054667.1, read on the forward strand.
TGTGACACTCTTCCATTGGTGCAGGCGTTTAAGAAAAATGGTAAAAGTTGAAGGCGACAAAATCACTTTTTCCATGTGCCCAAGAGTGCTTAACCCTTTATTCTAACTGTAAAAATTGTTCTGAAGCAGGCCTTAAATACACTCATCTGTGTTGCAAAACCAAACTGATCATCATTTGATGGTCTATAGTTTGATTGATATTTCCAACATAAATTAGTGTGGTCAACCCCTTCTTGGCCTGAATTATAAGCATGCTGGTCACTATTTTGATGATTTTTAATGTTAATTGTTAAGTTGTTGGAAAGGGATATAATATTGATGGCAAAGTTGTTCTCATTTCAATTTCTAAATATATCATTGTAGGCGTGAGTTATAGGTTCCAACTTTCACCTGTTCTGAAACGTTTTCCAATTTTGTAATGATTATGACTATGCAGCTTTATCTGGTTTTAGGTTTAGCACTGATTTCTGATTGGTTTGGGGTTTTTACTTTTCATATAAGATAGTAGTTTCTATCTGAACGTGATGTAAAATTTCATTTTACAGTTTTTTATAGAAATTTGACACATTATGAAAAATATCAAATACAATAAAAATAAAAACATGGTATTTTTAATTCAAATAAATTATATTAGCTTTTCCATTCATTTTAACCCAACGGCTATCACCTACCACCAAATCCCTTATCCAACTCCGAGCCTCTAACACCGGAGTCTACAAAACCAACCACTGATGGCTCCAATGATTTTGTCGGTGGGTATTTTGCTTAAAAGTTACGTATTTTGTCAAGAAAAAAAATTTTATTTAGTGTGAAGAGTTATATATATATTTTTTAGTATTTCAAGTTTAAGTGTCTACTTCTTATAATCTCTCATTTACACCACAATCTAACTGAAGTTATTATCTTCATTATAATCTCTCATTTCTCCATTCCCCTTCATGAATAATAATAATAATAATTTTTTTTTAAATTTTTTTTTATAAAAGGAGTGGTTTTGTGCTGGTTGAGGTTGATCTAGGCATGTAAAATCTGTATTTGTTAATGGTCTAAATTACAATAGCACTTTGTATTTACTAAAATGAACTCACAGATCTTTGTAATTTGTTAACATCGAATGTCTTAACAGAATTTGTCTCCAATTACTAAATTATTTTTTTGAAATATTTCAGGGATTTTTGAGTTCACTTAGATAGAACAAAGAGTTTTACGTGAATGATTTTACAAACACATAATACGTAACGGTGATAGAATTTAGGGAACCTATACTTTTTAGATTTTGAGGAAACCTAAAACATATTTCAAACACAAGGTTTGTGATTAATTTTAGGGTTATATACTTAAAAACCTCATAGGGTTTGGACATTTTGTTTTTTTTCCCTAGGGTTTGATTTATATTATAGGAGGTACCTATGGATTTTATAAAGACGAAAATGGTACCTCCATTAAAATTTCATCCAAAACTTAACGAAACACCACATCATTACTAATCACATTGCGCCATGTGCCATATAATTAATTTTTTATTTAAAAAAGAATTCAAAATATTAAAAAATTCAAAAAAAAATTAAAAATTAAAAATTAAAAATTGCCATGGTGTGGTCAAGCCACCCCATCTAGCCGGTTGGGGGTGGGGAGCCACCCTACAGTCAGATGGGGGTGGTTTCGACCACCCTAAAATCTCCTTGGGGGTGGCTTGGCCAGCCCCACTCGGCTGTGGGGTGGCTCCCCATCCCCAAACCGGCCAAATGGTATGGCTTAGCTAATCCTATGGCCAAAGGGGGTAGCTAGCCACCCTCAAATTTTTTTAATTTTTTTTCTTTATTTTTTGGGAAAAATATAAAATTAATCCCTGTGGTTTATCTGATTTACAATTTACTCTCTGTGGTATCAAAACGAATTTAAAAGTCCCTATGGTATGCAAAAAAAAAAAAAAAATAGTCCCTACCATTAAATTTCATCCATTAACTTAACGGATTCCGTTAGTGTGTCACATCACATCAAATAAAATTATGACACATATCGTGTTTTATTTATGACTTTTAAAAAACACAATTTGATTTTCTACGTCATATTATTATGTCAACTAATACTCCCACCTTAGTTTGTTTGTTTGCTTTTTTTTTTTTTTTTTTAAATGTTAAACACATCAAGTAAAATATTTTAAAAAACCATAATTCTACCAAATTATTGATCTGAAAACCTAATTCAAAAGAAAACAAATTTCAATCTGTAGACGTTTAGTTTTTTAGGCCTATCCCCTCCTCCTCCTCTTCTTCTTCCTCTTCTTGACGTTTCTTCCTCTCTTTTTCTCCATCATCTTCTTGCCACTTCTTCACCCAAGTTTGTGTCTCCACTAAGAAATGTGGAAAACAAGTCTGGAAATTAAATTTCTATATCTTAATTTGGGTTGTTGGCAAAGAAGTTATGTATGGAGGGTTTCTCCGTCTCTATTTCTGTACTTCCCTCTTGAAAGTTGCCAAGAAAAAGAGGAATTTCAACATAGGAGAAGAGCATAAGAGAAAAAGTATAAGATAGGAAGAGACAGAGAAAAGAAACCACGACAAGAAAAAAATGGAGTAGAAGATAGGAAGAGACGGAGAAAAAAAAACCACGACAAGAAAAAACAAAGAAGAAGAAGATAAGGAGAAAAAAAACCATGACAAGAAAAAAAATGAAGAAGAAGAAGAAGAAAAACCACAAGAAGAAAAAAAAACAAAAACGGAGAAGAAGAAGAAGAAGAAGAGGGATAGGCCTAAAAAACTAAACATCTACCAGTAGATTTTTTTTTAAAATTTTTTTATTTTTATGAATTAGGTTTTCAAATCAATAATTTGGTAAAATTAGGGTTTTTAAAAATATTTTACCTGATGTGTTTAACGTTAAAAAAAAAAAAAAAAGTTGAGGTGAGAATATTAGTTGGCATAATAATATGACGTGGAAAATGCAAGTGTGCTTCTTAAAAGTCATAAATAAAACATGACATGTGTCATAATTTTATTGGATATGACGTTGCACACTAACGAAATCCGTTAAGTTAATGGATATGATAGAATTTAATGGTAGGGACTAAATTGTTTTTTTTGCATATCACAGGTACTTCTAAGTTCGTTTTGATACCACATGGAGTAAATTGTAAATCAGGTAAACCACATGGACTAATTTTGTATTTTTCCTTTTTTTTTTAAAAAAAAAATGATTTTTTAAATATTTTTAATTCTTTTTTAAATAAAAATAATAACTATAGGACATGTGGCGCAATGTGATTGGTGTTGACGTAGCGTTCTGTTAAGTTTTGGACGGAATTTTAATGGAGGTACTATTTTTATCTTTATGAAAATCAAAGATACCTCATGTGATACAAATTAAGCCCTAAGGTTAAAAAAAAAAAAAAAACCCTATGAGGTTTTTAAGTATTTAACCCTTAATTTTATAATCCTTTTTTTAATTGATTGAACTTCCTTAAATAAAGATACGATGGAAAGATAAATATACAAAGGAAACTGCTAACGAATGGATAACAATTGAAACTAGCTAAGTCTTCTTAAGTAATTAAACTACTATTACTCTAAGATATTTATTAAATTACTCTATCATGTGATGATAAGGTAGAAACAAGACAACTTCAAATACTTCAAGAGCTTCATAAGATACATGCTTGCAAGTAAAGCAATTTGTATTTTAAGTCAACAACAAGAATTGGTTTTGCATTTATCCCTAAATTTTGTTAATGTACAAGAAAGATTTTGGATTCATTGTTAAATGGTTTCTACACCTGTTTTGTTTACATTTTTGTATTTTAGTGAGAGGCTCACGTTTCTTCTTTTTGAGTAAAAAACACATAGACAGTATAAATATATATATATATATATATATATATATTGACATGTTTACACAAGAGAAGGGAGAGATGGAATTCAAACTAGTAACCTCCGCTTCATTACGTGTAGTCTACAGTCGAATGAGCTACCACTTAAGGACAACAATAGTTTTAGACACTTTTATATTAGTGCCGATATATTACGTTACTAATATATCAATTTTGGCACATAATTATAAATTTTTATTGATATACTTTTTATAATACACATATTGAGTAAAAATTTACTTTATTTAAAAAAAAAAAAAATTATATTTGTCATATTTTTAATTTGACCTTTACAATAATGATTTTTTTTAGGGAATTTATATTAGAAAGGCATGGGTCAGCAGTCCAAAATTTTTAAATCCTTAAGTTTTTATTTTTTTTATTTTTTGACAAATAACTCCTTGGGTACGTCGAAAAGACAATAAAATCCACGCCGTCCAAATTTATTAATTGCCGTTAGTGTGGGTCATAACGCACCATTTTGACCTATTAAAATATTATTATTTTTTAAAAAATTTATTTAAAAAATCCCCTATTAAATTTTTTTTTAAAAATTCCAGCCACCTCTTAAAAAAAAAATACAAGGGTGGTAAACCACCCCATAGGGTTGGCCACCCTTAGCCCATGGGGTGGTCGCCACCTCTATTTTTATTATTATATATTTTGTGGTTCCCACTCTTTATTTTTTTTTTTCCACCCTTGCCATGGGTGGCTTGTCGGCATCCCCTATGGTTTTCTTCAGCCACCCCTGATTTTTTTTTTAAAAAAATTTAAACAGGGGATATTTTTTAAATTAAATTTTTTCAAAAATAATAATATTTTAATGGGTCAAAACGGTGCATTTTGACCCACACTAACGACAGTTAACAAAATTGGACAGCTTGGATTCTATTGTCGTTTTGACGTACCCAAGGAGTTATTTATTACAAAAAAAAAAAAAAAAAAACTTAAGAATTTAAAAATTTTGGACTGCTGACTTGTGCCTTTTTGAAATAAATACCTTCTTTTAGCTTCACCTTACTAGCAAAACAACACACAAATAAGTGTGAAATGAGTCTGACACAGTCTTCAAGAGATAGTTCAATCGGTTAGAACTATACCTAATGAAGCGAATGCCACTAGTTCGAATCTCCCTCCCCCGTGTGTAAACATGTCAAAAAAAAAAAAGAGCCTGACACATCTCTGATCAATCAAAATAAGTTTCAATCGACGGAACTAGAGTTTATACGTGAGAGAAGCTTGTGAAATCAAAAGAAAGGGGAGTTTAATTTGGATTCTTGATTCTTAAGGGATAACAATTTCTAATTATTACAAATTCTTAATGAAAAAGAATTCTTATTACAACACCTATAAACCAACTAATTTTTTAAAAATAAACCCTAATATTAATTTTGCTTGCAGCCACCACCCTTGTCTCTTCTTGTGAATTTTCTCAAATTATCATGTAGTTTTACTTTGTACTTTCCACTTGAAGAACACTCATCAGTGAGTTTCTCTACCCACTTCTGCTTCCTCTTTGTCTTGTCACAATCAAAAGATACTCATGCGATTTCTTCTTAATTTTAAGGCTCAAGCAATACTCATTACAAATCACATAATTCTAATAACCCAATTGACAATATCTTTTTTCAAGTATCAGCTATATTCAATTCTTATCATTTTAGGAATTTGTTGAATAATGGAATACTGCTCCATTAAATCCTCCCAAATAAAATCAGATGTTATCTTTTCACTATATATATGAAGAAATATTGCAGCACTCAACTTATAAAGAAAATGAAAAATATTTTTTTTTTATAAAATGAAAAAGATTTTCTAAAAAACGGTTCTAAAAAAGAAACGGAATTACTCAGATATCAGTTAACTCCTAATGGAAGCGATGAAAAATACTAAAATATCCTCAACTTTTTTGTTTTTTTTTTAAAAAAAATTTATTAATTTCATTTTTAATGTGAAATTAAGACTACATTAAAATTTTTATAAAAGTTTCAAAGGTATAAAGGTAATTTCATCTATTTTAAAGTCAGCTTAGCCAAACCCTAACAAAGAAGTAGATTGCATCAAAGTAAAAGTTCGATAAGATGAAATTGAGAGTTTTTAAATTTTAGGGAGTCATTTCAAACTTTTGCGTAATTTTCTAAAAATTTTATAGATGACGCCAAAGGATCTAGAATCCACTAAAAAGATAATGAATTCATTAAAATAAAATAAAATACTAGAATTCACCAAGAAATAGAGAACACCCTCTTAAAGAAAATTTTATTAAATCAAATAACAGTAAAAATAAACCTAAAATCATACCTTTATATAGGTTACAATTCCTTATAAGCTTAATTATTAGAAATCCTAAAACAAATTAAAAAAGAACTCTAAATCCTTAAAATGATAAGAATTTTAATTATTACAAATAAAGAGTTAAAGTTCCTAATGAACACTAATTCTATTGCCGCCACCATGCGCTCTCCTGAATTTTCTCAAATTACCATGGGGTCCTTGTTCTACATCAATTATTGATTTAGAATATTAAATTTATAAATTTTAAAAGTTGTAAAATTACTCTAAAAAAAAAAAAAGTTCCGAGAATCCCAATTTCAAGAAGTTAAACTCTATTTATTTTGACGTAAGACATTCTTAATATAAAAGTTTTTTATATGAAAACATTCTTAAAAACCTAAAAACTACTAATTCTTCGGCTCGACTGTTAGTTTTTTTTTAAAAAATTGTTGTTTGGTTTTGAAAAGAGGAATTGTTGATAGAAAATATAGGAAAAAAAATAAAAAGACCCCTCAAACTAACAACTGTTTGCGATAGAGCCTTACAATATCCAAAAGTACTAAAATAGCCCATTAAGCTACCAAAGTGTGTCAAAAAAGTCACATTTATTTTAATATTCTTATAATACTTATATTCTTTTAAAAACTAAAATAAAAAATAAACTAAACTATTTCTTTAAAAAAAAAATTAGTCAATAGATATGCATTTTTTTTCTTTTTTTTTTTTTTAAATTTTAGTTTTTTAAAATATAAGGGTATTAAAGGAATTAAAAAATAAATTGGACTTTTTTTAACATACTTGGTTAGTTTACCATCTTTTAAAAATCGTGGAGATCTTTAAAATACGGCTTCTAGTTTGAGTACAATTCAGAAGTCCACGTGCACCCAAGCAGCAGCATCCACGCCAAGGCACCCTTCGTATAAAAAAAATTTTCTTTTCTTTTTTATATCGTATAAAATTTTCTAGCTTCCCAACATCATCATCTTTCTTCGAACTTCGAAAGAAGTTCCGTCTCAGAGACCGAACCTGAAGACTCTCTCAGGCTTTCTCTCTCTCTCTCTGAACAAACGGCCTCTATCAAGCAAATCAGAGCCGTTGATTTCAGGTCCGTAGCATCGAGATCTAAAACCCCCCGCGAAGCTTCGCGCTTTACTATCTGTGATCTTAATCGAATTTACTTGTTCTTAATTTTGGGTTTACTTGTTTCATGGACTTGATTTGCTAGGTCATGAACGGTCTCCAACTGAGTCGACCACCGAAACGAACAATTGGGTAATTTCTTATCTGAATTTCTGTGAAATTACATGAATTTCGGTCAAATAAGTGTTTTGGGCGAGCTTTTGAGCATTGGAATCGGTCGTGATTGAACTCTTGGGTTAAGTAATTAGGGTTTGGCGCTATTTGAATTTGAAGTTTGTTTATCAAATTGGGATTTGAATTTTTTTGGAACAATCTCGGGGGTGTTGTTTGGTTGGGAATTTTGTGGACAAATAATGGAGCAAGAATCACAAAAAAAGAAGGTTGAAGAGATGGGCCGGGAGCCCTCGAATGCGCCGATTCTTTGCGCGAATGGTTGCGGATTCTTTGGGAGTGCAAGCACTAATAATTTTTGCTCCAAATGCTACAAAGACTTCGTATTAAAACAAACAACTGAAAATATAGTTCTGGAGAAGAAAGTGGGTGATGAACAAAATGTGGAGGATAATGCTCAGGTTGGAGGAGGGGTTGTGGAAGTGAATGAGAGTCGAGTGGAGGAAGGGGCTCCTTCAGGGAATCCTGAAAAACTACCTGCTAATCGTTGCTGCTTCTGTAGGAAGCGGGTTGGGCTGACGGGGTTCAAGTGTAGGTGTGAACTGACGTTTTGCTCGCTGCATCGCTACTCCGACAAGCACAATTGCATGTTCGATTACAAGAGCGCGGCGCAGGATGAGATTGCGAAGGCGAATCCGGTGGTGAAGGCGGACAAGATTGACAAGATATGATGGTTGTGGTGAGTGGCTAAGTGGTTGCCATTTGCTATAGGAAGTGTAGTTGATGGTACTTTGATGCCCTAGGAAATAAGTTCTATATTGAATGTTCTTCGTGCTTGATATGTACAGTTTGGTTGATTGTGGTCTCTCCAATAATAATATTTGGTGTAAACCATTTAGATTTATTTATGAATTAGTGATTTGCAATAATTCTTGGATTCCATTGATGTTTCTGTTGTTTTCATTGTTGTTATTAGTTTGGTTGCTCCATGCGTTAATCGTGTTGGGCCATTGCCATGTTGTGGTCACTTTGTTTAGAAAATGATGAGCACAATTGGCCCTTCTAGTTACTAGCAGCTGTGTGAGGATTTAGTTTCTAAAGAAGAATGCTTGTTTTCTCAGTCCAAATTCCTCTTAGTTCATATGTTAACTGAAAACAGGACCATTATGCACTATAGTGCTAGTATCATTTGAAAGAGGCCTAATGTGGTTCTCTATGAACACTGTTAATACTTGTCAATGTCTTGAAAGACTAGTATTTTTATTGATGACAGGGCTTTTATTAGCGTTATAAGTATGCTCAGTAGCGGGTCTTTGTGTTGTATTGTATTGTGTGATATATTTTTCCCCTTTCCCTGTTCCCTTTCTAATATCATCAAAAGTCATCTTCAAGCTTCAAAGCCTCAGAAGTGACATCAGAATAACGACCATCATAGATTCATAGTGCCTTGGACACTTTGACCGAATGAATAGGGATCAATTGATAGACATTTTGGTTGAGGAAGAGAATGCAGTATGAACGCTTTTTTCATTAGTACCTACCTCGTATTTTTCCCTCTGTCTCGGCTGTTTTGCGATCCCTTCTGCAGCATGGCCTGCAGTAGTACCTTGACCAATATTGGACTTTGCGATCCCATCTGCAGCTTCGCCTGCAGTAGTACCTTGACCAATCTCAGGTCCAATAGAAGCAAAGACCAATCCCCAGAGAGGAGGTCTCAAATATATGTTGGCGCGGACTCCGGCTAGCTCAGGAGTTGTGCTGATGCAACAATGGGAGTCTCTCATTCTTCCCTCAGTAGATGCATAACTTTTTTAATATGCATAATTTTCTTTAGCTGCTGGTTAACAGGTTTTGGGATCTCATTGTTTGAGTGCCCAAGAAAAGTATTTCGATTGCTGCAAAAGGAAGAGTTAAAGCCACCATAAACGGTGATTTTAGATGAACCTGCTGGAGTTTGCTTTACCACGTAGTTGCCTCCAATTCCTCCGCCAGAATTGTTAGTTATCATGTAATCCATTCTGTTATGGTGATTCAACTTGTGCAGACGAAAATGCATAGTTGTTAAAATAAGACTAAAAAAGTCTTAAATAATAATAATTATTTTTCTAATTTTTTAAATCATTTGAATGAATGGAAAATATTCATGAATTGGATGACAACATGTACTGAATCATTTGCCAAAAAAAATTTTAAATCACTTGAATGAAGCGAAAAGATTAATCATGAATGGACGATATGGATTGCAACATTTGGAAAATAATTTGAATAAATTGGATATACTGAAAGACTCAGGATTGTACGATTATAGGGATAGATTATGTGAATATTTTTGAATTACAGAATCATCCGAAAATTTAGGTTTAGTGTTTATGCTCGCACTTTGTTTTGTTTTGTTGTGTTTTTTTCATTTTATTTTGGTAGTAATAGTACGGTTTTTTAAAGAGAAATGTTATATTCTTTCATTCTTTTCCCATATTTCCTTTTGAAAGAAATCAATTATTAAATTTGTAGGACTCATGTTAGACTTATAAGTTTAATGATTGATTTTCAAAAAAATAAGTTCGGAAAAAGATAGGAGAATATTAAAGAGAAATGTTTTAGTGTAATATAATGTTCACATTTGACCCATTTTTAGTGACGTGGTAGATGGATAATCACATGAAATAGATAATTGAAATTTGAATTTCAATTCTCTCTTCCTCACTAAATATGGGCAAAATGTGGGTATTATATTACATTGTAGCATATCTCAATATTAAATGAGAATCCCTACTATTAAACCAATTATTTTACAGCATTTAATTACTGTGACACATCATTAATTTAATAAAGAAGAAATTATCTTTTCTCCCCCATGAACTACCAAGCGATGACCATTTCCCCATCAACTACCAATTTTACATTATGACCCTTCAAACTACCATTTCGTTACCAAAAACCTTATTCCGTCAGTCAAGGTTGTTAAGTCAGACGATTAACCCTAAGAATAGTGTCATGAACAATACGAACGTCGTGAATAGTGACATGAACAGTACGGTTGATTGTTTAACTTAATGGCCTTGATTGATGAAGGGGAGATTTTGGTAACAAAATGGTAGTTTGATAGTCATAATGTAAAGTTGGTAGTTGATAGAGGAAATAATCATCGTGTGATAGTTTATGGGGGGAAATGATACAAAAAATATGTTGGAACAAGTGGCTCATATTCTATTAAAGGCCCATTGGGTATAATTAGTTTATGTTGGGCCTGGTGAACAAATAAGTTGTGGGGGGTATTTTGGGGTTTTTCAAAATACTTATAATTAGGGTTTGCCTATAAATATGTTATGTTGTAACCCTAAATCATTATTATCAGAATAATAGCCGCACTCTCCTGTAGACGTAGGAAAATTGCCGAACCACGTTAAATCTGTGTCTCAACTCTTTCTTGATCTCTTTCTCTTTTTGATTCTATATTATTCATCATTGTTGTGCACAGTAACAACAATTGGTATCAGAGCCTAATCATACGATGGCTGGGATTGGCACATCTTCTACAAAGTTCGACGTGATGAAGTTCGATGGATCCAGGAATTTTGGGTTATGGCAGAGACGTGTCAAGGATTTGTTGGTGCAACAAGGGATGGTGAAGGCGCTATATGGGACGAAACTAGAAGGGATGGCTGACATAGATTGGAAGGAACTTGAGGCGAAAGCAGTGGCTACTATTTGGCTTTGTCTGGGAGATGACGTGATGTATCATGTCATGGACGAAGAATCTCCAGCGGCAGTCTGGTTGAAACTGGAAAGTCGGTATATGTCAAAGTCGTTGACGAACAAGCTCTATCTAAAGCAGCAGTTGTATGGCTTGAAGATGGCAGAGGGCTCGAATCTGGGCCAACACATCAATGTATTCAATCAGATAATCGGTGATTTGAAGAGGGTTGATGTGAAGTTCGAAGACGAAGACAAGGTGTTGATGCTGTTGAATTCACTCCCAACTTTTTCTACCTATAAGAATTTGGTTACAACTCTGACATGGGGGAAAGAGTCCTTGGAGTTGGAGGATGTTACAGGAGCACTGTTGGCTTTTCATCAAAGGAAGAAAAATATTGATGAAAATTCTCAAGAAGAAGGGCTAGTTGTAAAGGATAACTATGAGCGTAGAAGAAGCAATAACAAGGGTGATTCGAAAGGCAAGAATTCTCGGTCAAAGTCCAGAAGGAGGAAGGACATCAATTGCTATAAGTGCGGAAAGAAATGACACATGAAGCGGGACTGTCCAGACCGAAAAAAGAACAAGGACGACGAGAATGAAGGTTCCTCAAAGTCTGCGAACGTAGTGGAAGACAATTCAGATGATGCTGATGGCAATATGCTTTCTATTGCATATACTTCAAAGCATCCTGTGGATTCTTGGATTCTGGATTCAGCATGTTCATTTCACGTGACGCCCAACAAAGACTGGTTTGACACCTTACAGGTCAGTTAATTATGGTATAGTTACTATGGGTAATGGTGCACATTGCAAAATTACTAGCATAGGTAATATTAGAATTAAAATGTTTGATGGTGTGGTTAGAACGTTATGTGATGTTAGACATGTACCAGAAGTGGAAAAGAATTTAATTTCATTAGGCACCTTAGACTTAAATGGTTATGGTTATAAGTCTGTAGATGGAGTAATAAAGGTAACTAAGGATGCAATGGTAGTGATGAAGGGACAGATAAATTCAAAGAATATCTATAAACTGTTAAGAAGTACAGTTGTAGGTGGAATTGCCTCTGTAGAGTCTGAATCTAATTGTACTGTTTTGTGGCATATGCGGTTGGGTCATATGAGTGAGCGAGGTATGTTAGAGCTTCATAAGAAAAATCTATTGAAGGGTGTCAAGACATATAAACTCGATTTTTGTAAGTTCTGTGTTCTAAGGAAGCAGAATCGGGTACAATTCAAGACAGCCACACACAAGACAGAGGACACTCTAGATTATGTTCATTCTGATGTATGGGGACCAGTGAGAACAGCATCACGGGGAGGACATATGTATTTTGTCATTTTTATTGATGACTTTTCCAGAAAGGTTTGGGTGTACTTCATACGGCACAAATCAGAAACGTTTGCCAAGTTCAAGTTGTGGAAAGCTGAAGTGGAGAACCAGATTGGAAATAAGGTTAAGTGCCTCATGACAGATAATGGCACTGAGTACACAAACGACGAGTTCAGGGAGTTTTGTGAGCAGCATGGTATAAAGAGACATTTCATAGTACGCAAGACACCACAGCAAAATGGTGTGGCAGAAAGGATGAATAGGTCGATTGCAGAAAGAGCACGATGTCTCAGGTTGAATGCTGGACTTGCAAAGATTTTTTGGGTAGACGCAGTGAGTATGGCATGCTACTTGATAAACAGGTCACCGAGGGCAGCACTAGATGGGAAAGTTGCAGAGGAGGTGTGGACAGGTAATGAGGTAGATTACTCTGGTTTAAGAGTATTTGGTTGTCTAGCCTATGTGCACATACCTAGTGAAGAACGGTCAAAACTTGATCCAAAGTCTAGACAATGTGTCTTTCTCGGATACGGGAAAGGGGTTAAAGGTTACAAGTTTTGGGATCCGACGGCAAACAAGGCGGTGATTAGTAGAGACGTGGTATTTGACGAAAATTCCATGTTGAAGAGTACTCAGGGTAAAGAGCAGCAGGTGCCAGAAAGCAATAGCAGTGATAAGCAGATGGTGCAGGTGGAGTTAAAGACTTCTCAGGGTACAGAGACTTCTACTTCAGGAATTGAGTAGCATCACAGTATAGCCACAGACAGACCCAGACGCACTATCAGACCATTAATCAGGTACGGTTTTGAAGATATGGTTTCTTATACTCTTGTTATTAGCAGCGAAGATCCTACTACTTTTCAAGAGGCTGTCAATAGCCAAGAGAAGAGCAAATGGATGGGTGCTATGGCAAAAGAAATGGAGTCTTTGCATAAAAACCAGACGTGGGATTTGGTGGAGCTTCCAGACAGAAAGAGGAAGATAGGGTGTAAATGGGTGTTCAAGAAAAAGGAAGCAGTATCAGAAAAAGGAGAAAAGTTCAAGGCTCGCCTAGTAGCAAAAGGTTATTCACAGCAAAAAGGGGTTGATTATGAAGAAATATTTTCCCCAGTGGTCAAACATACTTCCATCAGAGTAGTATTGGCGTTGGTAGCCCATTATGACATGGTTTTGGAGCAAATGGATGTGAAGACAACTTTTCTTCATGGTGATTTGGAGGAGCAGATTTACATGGAGCAGCTAGAAGGGTTCAGTCAACCTGGACATGAGCACTTGGTCTGTAAATTGAAGAAGTCACTTTATGAGCTAAAGCAGTCTCCAAGGCAGTGGTATAAGCGATTTGACTCCTATATGATCAAAATTGGCTACAGGAGATGTGAGTATGACTGTGTGTATGTGAGGAACCTTGATGATGGCTCATTTATTTTCTACATCGTATGTGGATGATATGCTTATTGCAGCAAAGAGTATAGTTGAGGTCAACAAATTAAAGGTTTTGTTGAGTAAAGAATTTGACATGAAGGATTTGGACGCAACCAAGAAGATTCTTGGGATGGAGATTCGCAGGGACAGAGATGCAAGAAATTGCGGCTATCTCAAGCCGGTTATGTGAAGAAGGTGTTGGAGAGGTTTAGCATGGAGAATGCAAAACCGGTAAGTACACTTTTGGCGAATCACTTCCGCTTGTCTACCTCACAGTGTCCAAAGACAGTTGAAGAAACTGAAGACATGTCAAAGGTCCCATATGCCAGTGCAGTGGGGTGTCTAATGTATGCTATGGTATGTACCAGGCCAGATTTGGCTTATGCAGTGAGCGTGGTAAGCAAGTACATGACAAATCCAGGGAAACCGCACTGGGATGCAGTTAAGTGGATTTTCAAATACTTGAAAGGTACTACAGACTACGGCATCACTTTTGTCAGACAAAAGAGTAATTTGTCAGTTGTGGGATATGTGGATGCAAATTATGCAGGGGACTTGGATGACAGAAGATCGACCACGGGTTATGTGTTCACTCTTGTAGGAGGACCTATATGTTGGAAGTCTATGATCCAGTCCACGATTCATGGATGTCCACAATCGAGCAGTACATGGCGGTGGTATCGCAAAGGAAGCTTTGTGGCTTCTGAGGTTAGTCAAGAGCCGGGTATTCAAGTTGGAGTTCCGTTGTATTGTGGCAGATCAGTGCCATTTACTTGGCAAAGAACGGTGTATCATCGAGAACCAAGCACATTGATGTGAGGTTTCACAAGATCGGGAATTGGTTACTATGGTGAATTGTTACTTGAGAAGATTCACACTTTTGAGAATGCATGGACATGTTGACGGTTTATTATCACATTGCTTGGACTTGATAAATGTCTCCAGGTGCTAGAAAGGAGAGGAGAGGAAAGGAGGCGGCAGCCCCAAACTTATCAGTTCTAGGTGGAGGCCCAATACTTGGTTATCTTCAAAGATGTGAATACTCGCCAAGGTGGAGATTGTTGGAACAAGTGGCTCATATTCTATTAAAGGCCCATTGAGTGTAATTAGTTTATGTTGGGTCTGGGGAACAAATAAGTTGTGGGGGGGTATTTTGGGGTTTTTCAAAATACTTATAATTAGGGTTTGCCTATAAATATGTTATGTTGTAACCCTAAATCATTATTATCAGAATAATAGCCGCACTCTCCTGTGGACGTAGACAAATTGCCGAACCACGTTAAATTTGTGTCTCAACTCTCTCTTGATCTCTTTCTCTTTTTGATTCCATATTATTCATCATTGTTGTGCACGGTAACAACAAAATACATTAAGAAAAATATAAAAAATGAAAATGAGAACAATCACACCAAATCGAAATGAAAAAAGAAAAAAAAAGAGTGAGAAAATGGCCCGAGAACAACCCAGGCTAGACCCACGTTGTGGGTTTGGCGTGGCTAGGGTGACCCATAGGTCTGGCCGCTGTAATTCAACTTAAAACCCGTTTCTAATGCCACAAAACCCATTTCTATTGCCCAAAAACTCATTTTCAATGCCTCAAAATTTGATTTTGGATTCAAAATTAAAACCTAAGGTGAAAGGTTAACCCTTTAAGCTATGTTTGCGAATGGAACGAGAATGGCACTATAGCGGAACCGCATTGTAGCATTCTTTAGCTTCTGGTGCAATTATGCGATGTTCTGATTTACGAGACTTATAAGTTTTTCAAAAAAAAACTTCACTTGCAAACCTATTGCTCCCCTGCCTCCCCATACATGGCCCAATGATATAGTGCCGCGTATGTGTGTGTAATAATTACTTGCCTCCCCTGGGTTTGCAGGTGAAAACTTTTTTTCTGAAAAACTCATAAGTCTTCGTTGCAGACTGCAACACTGTAGCGAAATTGCACTGTAGCTACAGTAATGCTACAGTAGCGTGAAAAATTGACTTACCCGCCGGAGAAGGCGTGACCCATGGATTTGGTCACCCAGCTGTGGGTGTATTCTCTTATTCTCTCTTTGAGTTCAAATGAGCTCAAATGACAAATCTAGTGTATTTTGGTCCAAGTTTTTTGGTGCACTTTTTACATTTTTGCTTATGTATCAGTTATTGGTTGAGGGCAGTAAAAATTGAGTTTTAAGGCTCATCATGATATAAGTTTATACATCTTTACTGCTTTTACCTAGCTAAAAAAAAACTCGTCCATGAGAATCTGAGATTCATAAACAATAATAAAAAATAAAAAGTCCATAAGGTTTTTTTTTTTTGGTTGGTTTTTCTCTCTCTATTTCTCTTATATATCTTTTCGTTGTTTTACTCATAACAAATCTTTTCTCCATCATATATAGTTTTTGCTTTTCTTTTTTTTTGTAAGAACAACTTCATTGCACACAATATAACAATTACAAAAGCAAAAATACAAGGGAAAATAAGAAAACATAGTAACCCTACCATGATGGACTACAAACACCTCAAAACCTTGAAGAAGATCCATGAAGGTGGAAGTCACTTGGGAATGCAGCTTTTGAAGGTCGTGGCCAATTATGATGAATAAAACTATCGAGAGTACAAAAATCCCTATAAACTTAGATCTAATCCGACTTCCAAAGCAGACGAACAGACTAAGGATGACAACTTAGATCTATTTTGGCTTCCAAAGAAACCAAAAAGACTAAGAAGAGCAAGAACAACGAAAAAGGGATCTCCATCACAAACAAAGAGTCTGAATCCCAAATAGTTCGGGTTAACAAGTAAACAACAAAAATACAAAAAAAAAAAACTAAAAAATAGCAGCTTTAGCAGAGGGAAAGGTGGAGGAAAGGATGTTGTCCAGCGCGTGAGGGCCACGCGCTGACATGTTAGATCCACATGCAGAAGCGTGTGGTCCATGCTCTGGAGCGTGGATGTCAAGGGGAGGTGCGTATGATGTCTCCGGGCAGCTGAGACACCAATGAGGGTGGTGGCATGGCGCGTTGCAAGTTGGAACTAGTGAAGAAATGAAGATCTGATTTTGAAAAAACCCATCGCCAAAAAACACAAATTCGGCCGAGAAACACAATGGAGAAGGCGACTGGTGAGGAGGGAGACAGCTGCATCTTCAGTGGGTCAGGGATAAATTGTCAAAGACAATAGATAAACCCTCGTAAAGAGACTAAATGATCTAGAGAAAAAACTCTAAAGAGAAAGGAGTTCTATTAAAAGAGAAAAACTTAGAAAATAGAAAAGGAAAGAGCAGTAAAGGTAGGAGGAGGAAGGAAACCATATCTGGTTTCCCTCCTCCTCTAGTGGCTGTTTGGTTGTTGGGTTTCTCTCTGTTTTTAGGAGAGAGAAGGGAGAAAACGATTGTAACTTTGAAATGAGTGTAAATTGGTTAGACTAAAAGTTTTCAATCAGCCAATGACATTATAGTTTTTGCTTTTCAATAAAGAGGAAATATTTCTAAGATTGAAGGTAAGTTTTTCTTCTTAAATTTTCAATTATAATTTAATTTTTGTTTTTCATATTTGAAGTTTTGCAAATTCTCATATTAGACAATTTATTTGTAGTTTGTGGTTGTTAAAATTTAGTGGACGATTATTTATTTTATGTATTTTGATTTTTAGATAAAGGCAAGACCTTGTGGCTTCCTTCTTATACTATTTTGACAAGACAATGAAGATTGTTGGTACAATTTTATGTCGAAGGGCAAACAAAGAAAACTAGCAAAATAGACAAAGAACGAGCAAGGGACACTTGTGTGTTGACTAAAGATATATATGATACTTAAGTAAATAAAATGCCTTTCAAGGAAGATTGTAAGAGCTATGATTTTTTTTGGGGGGGTTGGGGAAGAGTAATGCGTCAAATAGTGAGGAAAAAATTTAGTACCCACCTATTATAGTAGTTGTCTCCTTTATATTCACAGTAAAATCTTCTTTGCATAATCACCTTGCCACGTGGCACCCCTTAACTAGGCATGCTCTGACAATATGAAATATCTCACTCAGGCCTCATGGTGCTGTCCTCTAGCCCCCATAAGACATAGCCAAGAGAACGCAACAAACATTACCTTTTGGGCAATTGTCAGCTTTGTCCTCTAGTATACTGTTATAGTGATATGACATGGATATAAATTCTTTATGGTGCACTTCCATGTATTTATTGTGCACCTTCAAATACTTAGTGGGCCTGGTGTGATTCTCAGTAGACTGATGGTTTTGGGTTTCATATCTCGACCTTACATGCTGATCTAAATAAGAGGGCCCAAGGGAGACTATTAGTAAGAAGGTCCACCAGTTGCCTCCCAATTCCCATGGCCAGCTTTAAGTCGATCAATGGAAATTCCAATTTGTGAATATGCCTTATGATGACCCTTCTTTCCTTTCCCTCATTTTTCTTTTTGGGTAATCCTAATGATGCGTTCATGGCCATATGGTTGGTTTGATGCTTGAGAGTGACAGAGATGCATTTAGTGTGTTATGACTTTTGTGAAGGATGGTTGTAATTATTGCGTGTCATTTGAAGGGGCATGGGCACATTTATTGTTTGTTTATTCCGCGAGATCAAAAGTACTTTGTTGGTGGGATGTTTTGATTTTGAAGTGCATTTCGGCGAGCCTTTTTAAAGGGATGCTTGGGCAAAGTGCTTTCTTAACTTTACCAATTTGCTCTTTGCGTTATCCTCTTTGCGTTATCCTCTTTGCCTTTCTCTTCCTATTCGTACCCAATAGATTTATTTTAGTTCCCGTTGGATTTACTTCCTTTCTTTTTTATCAGGGTTTTCCAAGTTTGCGCTTTTGCTAGTCATTTACCCAATCCAAAGTCGTATGTCGGGAATGACTCGCCCATCTCAATGGCATTGTCTATCCTCTTTCTCTCTATAGAGCTTGTTGCCTTTTAAATTTGCGCTGAAATCTCCCTCTTGATGGTGCGTGGTGAAGGTTAGCACAAGGTAAAGCCCCATAACCTTATAGTCAGTTTGATTCGGGCTTCGTGGCATTCAAACTTAACCTTAGAGACTTTGAAACTCCTTTAACGTGAATATAATGTCTTAGAGTCAGTTGTAGTCAGTGTACCCACCCCTACCTAAGGGGCACTTGTGGTCGAGGGTCACAAATAAGGTTTTCATTTACAAGAGATGCTGAAGGTTGGTCTACAATTTCCAATTCTAAACCTATGCTATCTATGCTTAGGCTTGTCCCTTCACAGTTATTGCCCAAATGGTTGGAGAATCCTTATGGCTTGTTATTTCATGTGGCCAATGTTGTGCAAGGAAGAAGGGTACTGGTTGACCACAGGGAATTTTTTATACTTCTATCGCCCTAAGCCAAAAAACAATAGGACTTCAAGCTTTCACTTTCGAGGGGATTAGAGGCTCATATCATTCCTGGGAAAATAGTTAAGCATTAAGCAATGGAATAGAAAATTCTTTTTCGTCTTTTGAAGTGACTAGGAGTTCTACAATTGGGACAATAAGATCCTTAACCGGCATAATTTTTTTACTATTAATCGATCTTGGGGCCATCCTCCCAAGGACAGTAAGCTCTTCCTCCTCCCCCCTTTGTTTTTGCTCTCCCTCTTTTTCTTACTTTTGCTACCTTTTCAAACTCTCTCAACATGAGACTAAACCGCTGAAGAGCATAGTGGAGTTTATAGGGCATTGGATTAGACTAAACGATTTAGATTGGTTGGTGACAGAATGAAAATTTCAAAGAATCTATTCTTATTTTTTAATTAAGGATTGGTCAAGGAATGCATCTCACATAAGCAAAGAAGAAATCTAAAGGCACTACGTTGAGTAAGAAATGCGAGGGAGGCTCTACATTGAGAAAGAAATGTGAATGTGGCTTTTTGTTGAGCAAGAAACGTGAATGTGACTTTTTATAATGAAAGCTTCGATGAAGGTTCACACTACTCCTCGACCAACTAGGGTGTGTCGCTAGGAAATGGAAGGTGCCATGGAGCATATGAGCAAGAAGGCAAAGGTCATCATTGAGCATGAGTTCTACTTTTTTCCATAATGAAATAGTCCATTGCTCCTCAACTCGAGAGGGAAGGGGTGCAGGCTCTTCATGCCCCCATCATCTTGCAATCTTTGATTGTTACAACATCATATCCTTCGACCAGGATTTGTATAACAATAGCTTCTAAAGTGACTAATCCCTCCCAATGACCAACTCTTAGGGTGTGAGAAACTACAACGACAATGGCTGAGCGTGACTTTGGCGATACGAATGAGTCTGATGAAGAGCATTTGGAACTTTGTTGAAAGCAATTGGCTGAGTAGCCAATTTCCTTGATGGTTATTGCCTAAAATATACCATAGTCCATCATGGGAGAGGTACCCGCTAAACCTTCATTTCCAGTAAGTAATCCTTTAATTATTTAACCGTCAATCATGCTAAGTCTCGAGGAAGATCGTCCTCCGAGAGAGACTGTGAAGTGGTCCACCCTCTAAGGGTGCATGTGTGAAAAACTCAAAGTTGGCTCTTGGGTGGTCGAGTGACACAGGGTGTAACACCCCAAAATTAATTAATTAAGATAATAAAATTGGAGTGTTACTAATAGTGCATCTACACTAATTAACTTGTAATTAGATTAAATTACTACCTTAGACACCAAATATTAGAGTGAGTATATAACGGACAGTAATGGTCTGAGCAAAAGCTAAATAACTTTGATATCATCATTTATCATCTATTTTAGAGAAGGTAAATAGCAATAATTGTTACTATCTAAACTGTACTATGCAAACTATCTACACAAGGTTTCCACTTAGCATCTTTAGCTTTACGATTCACTTCAGTCTATCTTTTTGATAACCTATTAAACTGTAAAACACCAACCTATTTCGTAGGTAGAAAAATAACTACGTAAGTTCACAACTTAATAAGTAAATTATCACAAAACTTGTCATGCAGTGAACCTTATTTTATAAAATATAATTCCTTGACTTCAATAATAGAAAATGTCATGGGTTTTACAATTTGGTAAGTTTTCCCTCTCTTAGTATGCTAGAATAAAAAATAGTTTTGTTATATAATTGTAATATGCATAATTCTAGGGGCAATTAAGATATTATCTTGATGCAAAATTCATGCTAATAAGTACGGCCGGCCCAATGTATTTGGGTGCCTTAGGCAGAATTTTGAAGTTGAGCCTTATTTTTTAAAAGTATTTAAATATTAATTAAATAATATTTATTTTAATATTATTATTATTTTCTTCATGTTAGTAATATGTTCATTATTGTTTCGTGACTTCTAAGTTTATCACTAAAATTTTTTCAGTCATTAGTTCCTTCGTTAACTAGTTGCATTCTATTACATTTTATTAGGGTCATAAATATTTGTAACAATAGAGTTAGATACATTAATAATATTTTCATCATCTTATAATTATTTTGATGAATTTCTTATTCACTTATTAGTTTTTCACCTAAATTATCCTAAATATTTTGTTTATTGTTAATAACAAATTTATTTAAAATTTCTCTTTGAGATTCAATCAGTTTTTCAATATATATATATTTTAAGTTTTCATATTTGATAAGATATTTAAAACTTTATTCATAATTACTTATTATCCATAACTTTCCTCCATGTAGTGTATTTGAATTTTTACCCTTTCTTGTTAGGGTTGATGTTGTATTGTGGGACTTGTAGTATGACATTGGTACCCTAGTAAAGCACACATATCGTCATTGTTATTGTCCCATTTGGATCTAAACCTCAAGTTATCCACACTACTAATGAAGTCATATATGTGACTATCACTCAACTATGGTTGTGTCAGTCACCTATAGAAGCATTGGATCTAAAGCCAAACAATCAATATGAATATCTCAACCATAGTGGCAAGCCTTTATATCCATGTGTTTGCCATTCGTATGTGACGATCCACATCATATGTTCAATTGTCATATTGTCATATTTCGTTTAATAGATAAATATCCATCTCAATACAATGATAAACATTTTGTTGATGTCATTAGGCTCACAATATAATTATTTGATAATAAACATGCATTTAAATAATAGGAAAAAATATAAAAAAGCCCCTCAAACTACCAAATGATTCTGATTTACTTTAAAGTTAAAAAGTGATAAAATGATTCAAATTACCAAACAGTTGCATTTTGGCCCACTCCGTTAGTCAAGATCGTCAAATTGGATGGAAAATACAAAACGACGTTGTTTTTTGGTGTTAAGTTACTAAAATGCCCTTTTGAAAAAAAAATCAATCAAAAAAAACCCCAAAAAATGACATTGTTTTGAAAAAAAAAAAAGAAAAAGAAAGAAGAAGAAGAAGAACAGTGGGGCTCGCCGGCACCCAACCTCACCTGCGACTCCCTACGCGGGTTTCGCCCGCGACCAGCCCATCTCGGCGGGGGTTCCATTTCGCCAGCAAGCTGCTGCCTCACCAGTGCCCAGCATCTCGCTGCTTCATCGCGGCCCACCCAGGCCTTTGTACCCAGCCGCAACTTGTGCAGACCGGAGGTGTGGACCCGGTGAATTTTGAGGCATGGTGCGGCGAAGTCCATCCTGAGGCGAAGTGGCGAGGTGAGCTTGGGCAGGGGAGGTCCGGTGAAGGTGAACCTGAGCTGAAACCGTGGTGCCATCAATGGGACTCCCGGTTTGCAGGCGGGGAGCTTTCATGCAGCTCAGTGGACAGGAGTGTGGGCTCGGTGAGCTGAGGCGGAGTGGGGCGACCATTCAGGTGAAGCGGATAGACCATGGCGAGAGCGAGGTTCTGCGACTCAGGCGAGGTAGTTTGGCGAGCGACTTTGGGCAAGGCTTGGCCGTGACAAGGGCCTGTGTTCTTGAGGGGTCGCGGGTCAGCACACGAACTGGAGGTCGTGGACGATGGTTTTCCAGTGAGATGGGTTCGCGGGAGTTGGTTCGCTGCATGATTCGAGGTGAGGCCGGTGAGGCGGGTCCGGCGACGGCGAGGTCCGCGCTACCTTGGCCGGCAAGCCCCACCGTTCTTCTTCTTCTTCTTTTCTTTTTTTTTTTTTTTCTTTTCAAAACGACGTCATTTTTTGGAGTCATTTTTAAATTGATTTTTTTTCCCAAAAGGGCATTTTAGTAACTTCAACACCAAAAAATGACATTGTTTTGTATTTTCCATCCAATTTGATGGTCTTGACTAATGGAGGGGGCCAAAATGCAACTGTTTGATAGTTTGGAAGGTTATTTTATCATTTTTAAAACTTTAGGGGGCTAAATTGTAAATCACTGATAGTTTAGGAGGCTTTTTTATAATTTTCCCTAAATAATACTTAGTTTAATAAACATATTGCATGATAAAAACTGTTAAACCGTTCCGTAAGCATTTACTCACATTGATTGTTATCCTTTATTTCAAACATCTTAAAAGATTAACTTCATGTCACTACAAATCATATTCTAATATTAGGCATGCAAATAACACACAAAAAATCCTAATCATGCATTAAAAACTCTAATTACACATTTCCTACCATCATCAATTGGTCGATCCTCGAGGATAGATCAATCGATGCTTTGCCATTTCATTAATACTAAAAATTCATCTATAAAATATTAATCTAATGCGCAAGCAAGCCTCCTAGTGATCTCATAAGCACTAATACGCATCATCTACCATGTACACACATTCCCAGCAGTCCTAACTCCATTAATTGCTTTAAAAATTGTTAAAGATATTAACTTTTATTCTCATAACCAAAACCTATTGTTAATCAACTATGGAAAAGTGTTTAAAGTTACAATAATTAACAACTTTAACGCATGTAATTAATAGATAGCTAAGCATGTTTAGGTGAGAAAATATACAACAAAAACATGCATAAGAATTAGAAATTAGAAATTTGGTTAAGCTCATTACTACAAGGTATAAGCTCTCCAAACTTTGAGGAATAAAACCTCCAATAAAGCCCTATCTCTTTCTCTCTCTCTCTCTCCTCATTCTTCCCTCTCTTTCTTTCTTTAGGGTTTAGGTCTTTGAAGTGGTCAAACTTGGCCCTTAAATAGAGCCCTTCCATGTAACATGTTATAATTTTCTCTCAAAACCATGCAGGTGTGCTTCGATCGTTTGACTTAAATATCAATTGATCGATGTGCCACGTGCATTGATTGATCAATGGTGAGATCGATTGATTGATGTTCATCCTAATATTTTAAAAATCTTTTAACACTTATTGTGAAACACTTGTACATGTTGGTTTATGCATATAATCTTTCGTGAATTTAAAATATTAGTAAGCCTCGTGATTTATAAACTGATGATTATTTAAAACTAATTTTCACGTAATTAAACAGGGTGTTACATGGGGTTTTGAAGGTGGGTGACGTTCTCCTCAATGGGGCGTTGGAGCCTTCGATCGTTCCGAGGCTGAGCACCGTCAAGGCAAGTAATCAACGCACCAAATGCCAACATCATGTGGGGTACCATGGTGCTTTGGGAATAAAATGATTATGTAGCACCTTCCTCTTTGAATGTGCAAATTTCGAAGACCATGCAATATGGTGCACGCTACTCCTATTATTGAGACATAACAACCCTTGAATCCTCCAAGGCTGCTGGGCCTTCTAGTCATCCCGAGGAAGGTCATTTGAAGTCGTTCGTGCCTATTGGAGCGTCGGGATGAGGCCCTTCGCTTTGAGATCTTGTGGCGCCCTTGAAGCGACTTCTTCTTGAGGGCTATATGAAGGGAAAGGGAAAATGACTATCTAAAGGTTTTGGTTGAGGGAATGCGAGATATCATGATTAGGGTAACTGCCTCGACTTTTAGTTCTACTCCTCGACTGCCCGATGAGGAAGGCTCTCAATTAACGCTCAAAAACTTTTACTTACTTCTTTAACTCGCTCAATTTTATTTCCATCCGCATAAATTAAGGCACCAAATTTTAAAAAAAGATTAAAATACCCCTGATTTTTATTTTTTAAAAAAATAAAAAAACATTTTGGAAGTTGAAATTTTAAATAGTGAATTTTAAACGGTGACTTTTGTATAAAATTCCAACTTCCATATATATATATATATATATTTAAACAAATAAAAATTAGGGGTATTTTGGTCTTTTTTTTAAATTTTATGCCCTAATTTGTATGAATGGGTCCAAATTGAGAGCAATTGAAAGTCCAGAGGGGGTAAGTGAGAGTTTTTGAACGTTAGGGGGATATTTGCAAAAGCTACCAAACTTCAGAGGGGGTTAGTGAAGTTAACCCTAAAAAGTACCTTGAAGGATTTGGGCGATGAGAAAGCCTCTTCAGGGGACCTTAGGCGCTAATGTAGATTAAAGGAGGATGAAGTGGGGAACCTTCGATCTTAGATTAGGCATGTTAAAGGGGGTTGGGATGTTTCTTGGGAACATGGCTTTGAGATTGACAAAACCTCTTGAATGGGTGTAGTGGCTCGCGCGATTAACTTGTCTAATTACTCTTCAAAAATGTTAATATGAGGGGGAACTCAATAAGATGTTGAAGAAGCAAAATATCCTATATCACAAATGTAGATTGCTTGTAGCTAAATATCATTTTAAGAAAAAATACATAAAAGCCCTCTAAACTATCAGCCGTTTGCGATAGAGTTTCTTAATGTTCAAAATGTATTAAAGTAACCCATTAAACTACCAAAATGTATAAAAAAGATTACTTATTTTTTTTATATTCTTATAATACCCTTATTCTTATAACAAATAAAATAATAAAATAATTGTAAAAAAAAAAAAAACCCATTTTTTCTTCTCTTTTTTTTTTTTCTTTAAAAAAAAAAAACTTAAACACAGTTTGTTTAACTCTGCCACGTAGGAAAAAACGGAAATGCTACAGAACTATTGTTGTTTGATAGCATTACTAAAAAAAAAAAAAGAATATCCTTCTCTCTCAAAAAAAAAAAAAAATACAGAACTATTGTTGTTTGATAGCATTACTAAAAAAAAGAAAAATAGTTTTTTTTTTTAAAACAATAAAAACAAATCATAATTGTGACCATAGAGGGAATCAAGGAAGCATCCTCACGAAACGTGCACCCGTAGGCCGTAACTCTCCTCAGGCACAGACAGAAACGCTCCAAAACTGGAATTGACCGCAAAGCCCATGCTCTTCCCAACTCTTTCCCCCTCTCTAAGCTTTCAGATTGCGCTCCTTCCTAAACCTCAAAACCTACGGTCCTCGATCGGAATTTCACTCCGGCCTCGCCGGAAACATCTCGGCACCGGATACAGATTCTAGAGAGAGAGAAAGACTGTCGCGATTCTCAGAAATGGTGGCGCTCATTTGACTAGATCGTCAGTGCAAGTCTCGGTTCGTTCTCGAACGTTTTCTTTGTTTGTATCTACTATTCGAGCCTAATCGTTCTTTTGTGATTCTTATCCATTTATTCTTCTTGAATTTGAAAACTCCAATCTGGTTTGACGACTTCTTTGATAACATTTTGATTCCTCTAATCTAAGCTTTAGCTGGCAATTGATTTCTATTTTTTTTGGTTAAATTTAGTCTTTAATTTATTTATGGTTGAGCTTTGTCTGTGTCTGTGATTGAGAAGCTATTACAATTACGCTGATTGTTTGGTTGCCAAGAAAGCTGAGTGAAAGGAAAGGAAAGGAATACACTTTTTTGTCTTACTTTTTGTAAGTCTATTTAGTTCGTAGCAATCAACGTTACTACACATAACTATTCAACTTGATTTTAAAATCTTATGTGTATGTATTTATGTATGCATCTGTTGCTTCGTCATGTTAGTTGGTTGCAACACTTAACATTCATGAAGTCTCTTTATTCGTATTAAAATTATGAGTTCAATGAAGTATTTGTTCTGGATGGATAAAGAATTCAAAATGTCGAATAGTTTGCAATGCTTACACAAAATGTTGCTAAAAATTATTATTATTATTATTATAATATATTTTTCTAAATAAAAAAATTGTATGAGAAAGTTTTTAACCGTTTATTTTACTTTCCTTTTCCTTTTAGTTGGACAAGTATTGCTTATTATGTATACATTAAAGGTATTATTACTACCATTTGATTATTGTGGTTCCATTTTTTTTTTTTTAAATTTTATTTATTTATTTGTTTCGTCTTTAAATGCAGTTTAGAAGCTTATAATGGGAATAGAGTTTCTTTATTACTTTTTTTTTTAATTCTGCTTTCTTGCTCACTCAGAGTATCAGCATGGGTTTACCTTTGGGTGGTGAGGGCCCTGCTATACTGCAGTTGCAAAAATGGCGCCCCTCTCAGGCCCATCTGAACCTGTCAGAATTTCGTGAAGCTTTCATTTCTCCTACAAGACAGTTATTGTTATTGCTTTCATATCAGTGTGAAGCTATGTTGCTTCCGCTTATTACTGGTGAGTTTTACTAACTCAATTGTCTTTCTCATATTTGTGCTTTTGACTCTCCCAGATTGCCTAACATTTCTCTGTCATATGGACCTACGTATGTGCGTGTTTGACAGGCAGTTGCTTAACCTTTTTATTTGCCTGCAGGGGACTCTATAAGTTGTAATGGTTTTGATGGTAGGGAATGCACATCTGGGTCAGTTGTGGATTTTGATCATGATTTTTCTCTTGAATCAAGATCTCATAGTTATACTTTTCTTGGTGATGTGAACTCACTGGCTTGGGGTATATGCGGTGATACCTATAATCAGCACAAGGATACTTCATTTAGAGAATTTCTATTTATATCTGGCAGCCATGGTGTTACTGTCCATGCTTTTTGTGAACCCAATGGTGGCAGTGCAATGGCTAGAACCGCACCAGAGGGTGACTTTGGGCAAGGGAGGTGGGTGGAATGGGGGCCTTCTGCTACACTAGCTCCACATATGGAGGTGCAGGAACCTTCCATCTTGTGTTGTGAACCCCCTGGAAATGTTGTAAATGTAAACACAGCCAATGGAACTAGTGAAATTCCACAAAATACTTCTGAAGTAGGTGATGATTTGTCAAGAGGAGTTGCTTCTAAGAAATGGTTGCAATCTTTTTTTGTTAAAGTTGAAACTGTCAAATCTGATGATACCGTATGGACCAGGTTCCCAGATAAATCATCAATTCCTTGCTCTGCAGAGGTTGTTTCATTCAGCCTTTTCAATAGTAACTTACCACTTCTCGACTTCTATTACAAAGGAAACTCCAAATCAAATAAGGAGAGCTGGCAGGAAACAGTTCTTGATTCAGCAAATTATACATTTATCAAATCGAATTCGGCATCATCTGTTTCAAATTTGAAGTCTGATGTTTTGTCCAATGTTTTCGGTTCTGGAGTGAATGATTTATACAAGTGCTCCAGGGTGTTCTCTAGCAATTCACATCACTTAATTGGATTCGTTTTAACATTGGTGGATGCTGTTACTGTTAATACTAGCAATGAAAGTGAGAGGAGCTGGAGCAACAATTTACTTCTTGTTGCTAGGTTAGAGAGTTGGGGAATTCAGTGGGTTTCCTCGGTAAAGCTTGAAGAAAGTCTGAACATAGGTCCAGTGGTTGAGTGGGCCGACTTCCGCTTTTCTGATAACCTTCTTGTTTGTCTTAATGCATCTGGCTTAATCTTTTTTTATGCTGCAATGTCTGGGGATTATGTTGCATGTATAGATGTTTTACAAACTTGTGGACTTAATCCTCAATCAGCTTTCCTGGAGAAAGAAATGATTTCTGCAGGAATACATATTAAACAAGTTGATGAAGTTCGTGAAAAGTCAACTTATCAACTTGCTGGTTTTTCTGGTAGAAGAATGTTTAAAAGGTTGCTTGTTGATTCACATACTTCTCTCTTAGCAGTGGCTGATGAATATGGTGTAATATATGTAATTCATGCTGGAGACTATATGCCAGACAAGTATTATAAATCTGAGAAATTGCTTCCACATTTTCAGCATTTGGGACTTGGTATGTCAGTTGGTAGTTCTGACATTGGCACCCAAAGGGTGTATTCTAGTTATTCTGGTCATCTTAAATCTAATATGTCATCCATGATGGGTGGGAGTCTTTCCTTTTCAGATAATATTGGAACTAATGTACCTCAAAAAATCCGAGACTTGAACCTTCAAGGAAAGAGGACAGATCAGAGGTTTCATGATTCTGATGTACCATCACACAGTTTGCGAAAAATATTTCTTTCCACTTATAGATTTAATGAGAACGATTGTATCAGTTTTTCTCCTCTGGGAATTACCCGGTTCGCTAGAAAACACCATATGAAGAATCAAAAGGGTTCTCAAATTGTTCATTTCGATCTGCATTCAGAGTTGGCAGTTCATGATGACAGCTGCTTGAATGGGAATGAAATGTTTTTTCTCCAAGGTAGGAAGGAAGCATTTGTTGGAGAAGCAGTTGGTTGCACTTTTGGAGGATGTTTTTATTTGGTGACAGAAGGAGGTCTTTCAGTAGTTCTTCCCTCTATTTCAATTTCATCTAATTTCCTTCCTGTTGAGACCATTGGATATCGGCAGCCAATTATTGGTAGAGGCATTGGATGTCAAGTTAGGGACACATTGGAAATTAATGAATCAAAACAGCGCTGCCCACCGTGGAAACTTGAAGTTTTGGACAGAGTTCTTCTGTATGAAAGTCCTGAAGAGGCAGATCGCTTATGTTTGGAAAATGGTGAGAATAATTGAAATTGAACTTGTTTGACATTCTAGCTTTCCATTGATGTATATACTTTGCAAGGATTTTCTATTCTTAATTTTGTTCTGGATCAGTGTTTCATATTCTGTATTTTAGCCTGGTTTCAGTTTCTAATTTATTTCACATGATTATTTTATGAGTTTTCTACATATAGTTCATTGGTTGGAGCAAGCTGATGAACAGTCAATGTTTTATATCACATTATTGTTTGAAACTATTACCATATCTAGAAGATTTTTTGTTATGATAGTTTGTCTTACATTATTTTGGGGCTGTGTGGTGGGTAATAGTGGGTTTTTTTTTTTTTTAAAATTCATTGAAAAGCACAGAGGGGTGCAACCCTAATACACATGATGTATGCAAAGAAGGGCCCCACTAAAGGTGAAAAGAAGAACAAAATTCCACAAATGAAGACAATATAAAACCGGGAAACATTAAAAGCCTTTACCCAATTGAATATGGTCTTGACCAAAATGTTTTTGAGCTCATCATGCGTCTTCTCATGATCTTCAAAACATTGTGCTCTCCAAATTGTCCACATTAAACACAACGGGGTTATTCTTCACACATCCATAACTAAATGATTACCTCTCTGACCTCGCCAACACACTAACAAATCTAACACTATTCCAGGCATAACCCATGTGTGGTGGGTAATAGTAAAAGTGACTGGAGTAGATGTCCCATCGACGCTAGATTTCAGTACAAATTAGACAGATTGTGTGGGTGAAGGGACTGAAAACTATATGGTGATAGGGTGTAGTAGGTGGGTGGTAGACCAAAACAATTTTCGATTATTTGTTATACCTGATCATTTTAAGATGGAAACAAAGGGAATCCTTGTTAGGGTGCTGAAACAAGCTCTCAATCGAACTAAAAAGCCAAAGCCAATGTTATTGGTCATTAACAAGTGTTGGTTCCACCTAAGTGGGGTCTTAGGAGGGATGGCTTGGAGATAGTTGTACTTGTTGACATTATTTTGAAGTGACTGCTCTCTAGAACCCGAGAACTTACTCTTGATCCTTGTGACAATATTGTGTCAAAGCCAATGTTATTTGGAAGTAATATGTCTTTTACGGAGCCATGCATAACATCTTCTATATAAAAGTATTAAGACTGAAATTTGGAAACATGAATCATGACCTTTAGTATAAACTAGTCATAATCACAAGTGTGAAATATAAACAAAAGACTCAACCACCGTTAAATAGAAATTGTATACAAAAATACTGTTCAAGCATCCATGAATATTTACGAGTACAGTACTAAGAACAGTAATCTTTCCCTTCATATTTGCTTGCTGGTCCTGCATCATAAGTATTATTTATCGTTTTTCATTACAATATAAACATTGGTTGTTGGACATGGCAAATTTCTGAGTCCCAGGTTAGTGATGTGACTTGCTTGCATTTTAGTATGGGCATATGTGCAAAAGAACCACTAAAAATTGAAATGAATTTTGTATTTATGCTCACATAGGTTTTCTTTGAGCAGAGCACGATGAACTTGCTCTTTTTTGATGATTTTTTCAAAGCATTGAAGTCTTTCACAACATCAGTCTAATGTTAGACACAGTTTGCACAAGTGTTGCATGGACTGTTGATAAGGTCAACATGAAAGTTGTTAGATACATCTTACATTGTGTAATTGCATCATAATAGGCTATACTTCTTGTGTACTAGGGTTGCGCCCCTCTGCGCTATTTTATGATATGCTTACTTATTTATCAAAAAAAATTTAATTTTTTGATAAGTCAGTAGAATATATCATCCTTATCAAAAAAAAAGAAAAAAAAAATTCCTTATCAAAAAAGTCAGTAGAATATATCAAAAGCGTAGAGAAGCGCAACCCTTAGTACACAGGGAGTATACAAAGGGGGGCTAGGGGAAGAGGAGAAGAAAGAAAGAAAATCAGCAAAACTAATCACCTGCGGGGCAAGCCATCCCACTGTCCAGGTGAAAAGGGTAAAAAGAAAAAAGTTGGGGAGTTCCTCACTAGATCTCGAAATATCTATTATTTCGCTCCCCCCAAATACACCACATAATACAAAGAGGAACAATTTTCCACACAACAGCTCTCCTAGTACGACCAGTTGACCACCAGCTAGCAAATAACTCCTTAACCGAGCAAGGCATAACTCAAAAAAGACCAAACCGGGCAAAAAAGGCATTTCACAAGTTTCTTGCTGCCCCACAATGGAGAAGAAGATGATCAACTGACTCCCCATCCGATTTGCATAACCAGCATCTGTTCACCACCACCGTACCCCTCCTCCTAAGATTATCCAAAGTAAGAATCTTGCCACGAGCAGCCGTCCAAGCAAAAAACGCCACTCTAGGAGGAGCCTTAGATCTCCAAATGCTCTTCCAAGGGAACGAAGAAGACCTAGAGGGCGAGAGAACTCGGTAGAAAGACTTGACCTCGATACAATTTAATTGTTTGTTAGTTTCACATGGTTGACTCAATATCAGATTTAGATGCATGATGCGAGTTAAATCACCAATTGTTTTAAAAGCTTTAGTTGATGGAAAATAATGAATTCAATAATTTAATTGATATTCTAATTCTCTCCCTCACTTGTGTCCAGACTCCTTTTTATGTATGGGCTAAAATTCCTCCTCAATAGGTGTAGTCTAACATGTGGTATATTTAATTGGAATGGGGGTAAACTATGAATACATGATTCGAATTTAGGACCATTGCTCTAATGGTATATTAAATCATCAAATGTTCCAAAAGGTTAAACTGATGGAAATGATAAATTTAATGGGAGCAGCTTACTTTTAGCTCACTTTTTTATATTTTCTTCCATTTGTAATTTAGATTTTTTTACATCATCTAAGTTTGATCCTATGTTCTACTATAAAACACATCTATTAATGAAAATCTTACTTAGTCACTCCCTTAACTTACTCACTTACTCACTCCCTCTAACTCAATCACTCATTCACTCACCCCTCTTCCTCCACACCTAACCCCTAACCATTATAGCTACCGCTGCCACTAGCACCATCGCTGCCACCGAGGTAGTTTGTCGCAATCTACAGCAACACTCTCATCATACCTGAAATTCAATCTAAGGAGTGTGTATTGTTTTACTACTTTTTGGTAGACAACTTGGCCTCCATGCCATGAAGTTCATCAAATACATAAATGAAGTGGCTCTTCCCTCATTACATAAATCCATCCATAATTCTATTGCATCCAAATCAATCAAGATCTAAGTAGTTGTTCAATAAACATTTATACTTGTCACATGTAGTATCTGAGTCTTGCCCATTTAAGGAATATGGAAGAGGTATGTGTCCTCTTGGTTTTCTTGACCAATCTTCTCTCATTACATAAATCCCTTAGTACCATTTGTCCAGTCATTTTTCCCGCCACATATCATTTACCCATTCTGTTTCTAGTGCGCCACAAGAATGGCGTCCATATTGGACAAAGTTTCTGAAGGTTGCAACCCACAAAGCCAACAAAACAGTACTTCCACAAAGCATTCGACCTCCTCAAAACTTGTGCTGCTGTTGTTGCCAATTCCCCCTTAAAATGTAGGTCTTGGAGGACTCCATGGTGGAATTCAAGCCAAACTTTGAGGGCTCCAAGCCAGATAGACCCAATTCACTCCAACCTTCAAATCCAAGCTCTTGCAATCGAATCCCAAGCCAAATGCCTGGAAAACCAAATAGATTCGAAAGAAACCCAATTGGTTCCATCCGAAACCAAATCTCAAGAAAGTCAATTCAATTCTACTAAGACCCAATTGACTCCAAACCTTCATCCCCAAGACAAATGCAAAGAAACCACAATTCACTCCCAAAGAAAACCAATTGGTTCCACATCCAACCCCAATCCAATTCTAAAGGAACCCAATTGAGTCTAACCCTTCAATCCCGAGTGAAATCTAAAGAGTCAATTTACAACCCTCCAAAACCAAGAGAAAAATTGAAGAATCTTTCCTCAAATGGATGTCTCCTTGGATTGGGAAACATCCATTTGAGTATGGTGCTATTGGTGCCATAGATTGCAACATGCAACCTTGGTGGCGACAATGACTATGGTGACTTTGGGGTGATGGGTGTGGAGGAGGAGGGAATTGGGGGTGGGTAAGTGAGTGAGTGAGTTGGAGAGTGCGTGAGAATGATTTTTATTTAATTATGTGACTTATTGTAAACCATAAGGTTAAATTTAATGATGTGGCAAATTCTTTTTTGATAAGTAAGTTTTTTGGCCCCAATGGAGGGGTAAGGAGAGATTAGAACTAGTGACCTATGCGGATTGGGGGAAAGGAGAATAAATTTAACTGCAAGTGAGCCGTTCCTAAATTTAATCCTTAATTAATGTTCTAACAATGTGAATTTGGAGCTTTTAAGTTTTTTTTTTTTTTTCCGTTACTTATGTCCCCCTAGTGGCGCTTCATTGACAACTTCACTTATCAGGTGGGGAGGGGACAGGTTCATTTAAAAGTGCTGGTTGATTTATCCGTCGAGATATTTAGACCTTTCCTACTTTAAAGTTCTGTGATAACTCCATGTAAGCATTTCTTGATTTGTCATTTCCCTCTCTGGGCTAGACTTTTCTTAGCAAGAAGTCAATGACCTTGCGTGCTGGAACGGTCAAAGTGGTAATAACATGGTGAAGGAGGTGTGGAGAATGGCCCCTTTGTGCCTTTTTTGGACTGTTTGGAAGGAGAGGAATGCTCGTTGCTTCGAAGATACGGAAATGCCAATGGCGGAACTTAGCAATAGGTTCCTTAAGTTGTTGTTTCTTTGGGTGGGAGTTTTGAATATTCCTCAAGTCTCCAATTTGCAGAATTTTGTGCAATTGTGCCCTTCTTTTTAGTTTTAGGGGTGGTGGCTTTGTATACTTCCTGTATACTTGGGTTGCGCCCCTTTGCGCTTTCAATAAATTCTTACTTTATCAAAAAGAAGTCAATGATCTCTGATCTTGTGGATTTTGTATAAGCTTGTTCAACTTTTGTCCAAATGGGAAAATCGAAGCAATTTAGATATGCTTTTTTATTTTATTTTATTTATTTATTTTTATATAAGTAAATATTATTTACTTTTGGGGAAATTCGAACTTATGCTCTTTGAAGTAAATATTATTTAGATATGCTTAATGTGGAATATTGGCATTATCATGAATCATCATGTATAAGTAAAAGAAGATATTGGTGTATCCTTACAGAATTAATTGGATATCCCGCAAAGTAGATTCCGTGGGATCTTCTGGTTGGATGTGAGTGGCTGTAGAGTTATCAAAAGTCAGACTAATGCATAGCATCTTGTGGGGTAATTGGTTGGCACAGCAGTTATACTAATATGAAATTATAGCCTATTAAAAAAAAAAAACCTGGTGTTCAAACTAAATGCAATATATCATATTTATTTAGGTTGAATCAATTTGTGGACAAGAATAAAATGACTAGAGTTGAGTCTTCAAGGTTTATGCAACACACACACGCTATAGCCTTAATCATATTATTATTATTTTATATTTGCATTTGATTGTTTGAGGGTCTTCCTTTCTTTGAGCATATTTCTTTGGGCACTTTTACTAAATATGTAATCACTCGTAAACAGTAACTTGTTTTGGTGAGAAGAATATGATATTTTTTAATAAATCTGTTATTTTTTATTTTGGAGAAATCATAGTTCCAAAAGTTCAGAATTAGCAGTTGGAGAAGATTTTAGAAAGCAAAATTACATGCAGGGCTACAATACTAAACTAATTTTGTTGGTTTTTGCTCTTTCATATTAACATGTGATGGATACTTGTTCATTGAAAAATGCTCCATTTTGGGATATGCTAAACTGTGTTTGAGTGCTTCTATGACATCTGGATGCTGCCTTGTCAGGGTGGGACCTAAAACTTTCGCGGATTCGTCGGTTGCAAATAGAGTTGGACTACTTGAAATTTGAAGAAATAGAGGGGTAAGATTTTATTTTTGATATACCATTATTACTTTTCCTTTTTGTCAAATTACTTTCTAGGCTGCTTGCTTTAAGTATATGATTTATGATCTTAGAGTACATATTATAGATATAATATAGGATGCCCTGCTAAAGAAAGAAAGGGGACAAAAAACCTAAAAAACAGATGGACCCATTAGTTTAGTATCAATTGCCTTGAAATAAGGATATGCCTTACTCTTTAATTTATGCAAGCAGTAGTGTAATTCTCAATTCCTGTGTTTTCTGGAATGTCCGGGTATGTGTAAATGTATTTTTCACAAACCATTGGTCTATTCTAGAAAGGATCTGATTATCTAGTTCTGATTTAGATTAAGACATATACCCTGATTCTAATTTTATAGGAATCTAAAACAAACATAAACATGTTAGAACTGAGACTCAATAGTAATTAAAGTAGCACAGGTGCTGATTAGGTGCAAATAAATGTAGAGACTATATTTGAATAATTTTGGTGTTTATGCTTGCTTTTTGAGGAGCTTTCACCTGCATCACCCAGTCTACCTGCAAACCTCTTCCTACCTCTTTTAATAGGACCAAAAAAGAGCCAATCAAGGAGAAAGAATTTGATTCTATACTTTGAAACTTGAATGTCAGAGAATCTCCTTACAATCATCTATATATATCTCTTTCCAACAGCCAGTCCTGACGATCTACTACAATATTGTTATGAAGGGATCATATTGAGTTTTTGTTCTCAGGGAAATCATATAATGTTAAACTGATGGATTTCTTCTTTCCTTTTGGTGGATGAACAGATCTCTAGAAAAGCTTGTGAGTGTGAATCTAGCTGAAGAGGGAATTTTAAGATTGCTCTTTGCTGCAGTTTATCTGATGCTCTGTAAATCTGCCAGTGATAGTGAGGTTTCTGCTGCATCAAGGTAAGTTCTTTTTCCAATTTTCACTCACTCTCATGGATATCTTGAAGACTGTATCCATTGCCATGTCTGAAGCAAGTTAACAGAAAATGTCATTCGCTGCTTGAAAAGACCTTTAAGGGGATAGATACTGTGAATCTTAAATTTGTTTATCTTCAAGTCAATTGTTGTCTCTGTATTTTTGAAATTTCTATATAGGGAAGAATAACTGATACTTATAATTCAATGCATCATAGTTAGATAAAAGTTTGCTTAAGAAGTGCAGGATAGGTTAATCTTATTATTTCGGTGTTTTAGTGTATTTCTGTTCCTTTTCCCCCAAACCATGCTCCTTGCTGATGTATTCATGGAAGTAATTCAAAGACATGAAAATGAAGAAGCCATTTTTGGGGTTCTCATACATCGATTGAGGTGAAGTCGGATTGCAGTGATTAGGGTGAAGTTAATTCAAACACACACAATATATCCACCAAGGAGAATTCCACTTATCGACTAATTGAAGAAAACTGAAATTCAATTTTTAGAGAAAGTATTTGTGAACTTTTTTTTTTGATAGGTAAAATCAATATATATAAAAGCGCAAAGGGATTCAATCCATGTACACAGGAAGTATACAGAATAGCCCACGTATACAAATGCTTTTAAGCTGAAAATGAAGCACATAAGTCTAAAAATTCCAGAAGTGTTGAAGTTTGCGGCGAATGCCACATAACTCTACATGACAACAAAGCTTGGAGCACCCTTTTCTTCACCTCTATGCGTCCAAGTTCACAGTCTTCAAAACTCTGTGCATTCCTTTCTCTCGATAAGCACCACATTACACACAAAGGAGCCATTCTCCAAATGTGCCTAATTGTACGATTACTCCTTTGACCTCTCCAACTTTCCAAACATTCCTTCATCCTACCCGGCATCACCCATATAATGCCAAACATTTGACAAACCATGTTCCATAACTTTATAGCAACCTCAGAATGCAATAATAAATGATCAATTGATTCACCACTATGCTTGCACATACAACACCACTTTGTCACCATAATATTCTTCTTACATATATTGTCCGATGTTAATATTTTCCCTAGCACCACCTTCCACACAAAAAAAGCCACTCTCGAAGGAGCTTTACTCTTCCAAGGACCATCCGTCAGTGCTGAATTAACCCTTACCTGATAGTATGATTTCACCTCAAAATTCTTTCTCTTCGAAGGCATCCAACAAATTTTATCCACCCCACCATGCTTAACTTGTTGGGAATATAGTAACTCAAAAAATCTCGAGACCTTTTCCATTTCCCAATCATGAATAGGTCGAA
Organism: Carpinus viminea; assembly: GCA_013348765.1. Taxonomy (NCBI): domain Eukaryota; kingdom Viridiplantae; phylum Streptophyta; class Magnoliopsida; order Fagales; family Betulaceae; genus Carpinus; species Carpinus viminea. The sequence goes on from CP054667.1 coordinate 18,883,989, forward strand.
TAAACATTACATTCCAATGAATAACACCATTTGCTATATCCATATTCTCCTCCAGCCATATCTCCTTCGTGCATGCTGTATTGAATAATGCTCGGAACAAAATCTTCAATGTTGACTCCCCACACCATACATCTTGCCAAAACAACACTTTAGAACCGTCTCCTACCCCAAACTGCACATGCTACTAGAAATTTTGCCACCCCCTTCGAATACATTTCCACACTCCCACCCCATAGGGTCCTCTTACTTCCTTGGAACACCAACCACCCCTCATTGTATCATATGTATTTGTGAACTTAATCTACATTGTTGGCCTACTTACTGATAACTTATGTTTTTGGAAGCAGAAGACTTTGGTGACTTGGTGAATCAGTGGTGGAATTCCTACCATTGTCTTGGTACTCTTTGTTTTGTCTTGGCATATAAGCTTTAAATGGATGAAGCTTGATTTAAAATGTTGGAACAAGGAGGTATTTGGAAATGTAGAGGTGAGAAAAAAGTCCCTTTTGGAGGAAATCCAAGTCCTCAATTTGTTGGAAGAGGAGAGGCCTCTTGCAGAAGAAGAGATTGTCAAAAGGGTTATGCTGAAAGCAAAATTGAAGAGAGTAGTTCTTATGCAAGAAGTTAGCTGGAGGTAGGGCGACTTGGTTGAAAGAAGGGGATCAAAATACGAGTTTTCCCGCTGCCTTGCCAACTCCCATAGGAGGAATAACTTTATCTCTAGTCCTAGCATTGATGATTCAAATACTTGCATTCAAGAGGTGATCAATGATACAATCAATCAATATTACAAGAATCATTTTACAGAATCAATCCCTTGGCAGCTCAAGTTAGATGGTTTGGAGTTTCACTTGCTTGATGCTAGATAAGCGGATTGGTTGAAGAGGCCATTTCAAGAGAAGGAAGTCCATCAGGCGTTGCTTAGTATGGATGGTGATAAAGCATCGGGGCCGGATGGATTCACTATTGCCTTTTTCCAATCGTGTTGGGCTATAGTGAAGGATGATCTTATTCGCATCTTTTATAATTTTCTTGAACATGGTTCGAGAAGAGTCTAAATGCTACTTTTATTTCCCTCATCCCTAAAGAGATTGGGCAGTTGGAAGTAAAGGATTTTAGACCCATTAGTCTAGTTAAAGTAACTGCCCATAAAGATTTTTTTTTTTTTGATAAGTCAAGAGGAATATATCAAAAGCACAGAGGGCATAACCTCAGTACATACACGTGGAGCATATAATGAAGGGCTAGGGGGCTAGGAGAAGAGAAAGAAAAACAGCAGTTTAATCACTTGGGTGGGCAAATACCCAGAGTTATTTGGAGGATGGCTACATTGTAGCATCATGAATAATGGTGCATATGGAGGAGAGGAATGCACTAATCTTTGAGGATAAGGAGTGTTCAGCAGTATGGGGTGAGGAAGAATATGATTGCTATGCTACATGGGTGGATAATGGCTCATTACCGTAATGAGATACCAATAATAGAAGAATTTTTGCATATGTGTCCTTTGTATATTTCATAGGAGTTTTTTGTATATATATTTTTTAGGGTTGCGCCCCTCTGCGCTTTTAATAATATCCACATTACTTATCAAAAAAAAAAGCCAACCCGCAGTCCAGGTGAAAAGCGTAAAGAGAAAAAAATGGAGAAGCTCCTCACTAGACCTACAAGATTATGGTTGAGGTTCTTGCTATTAGGATGAAACAGGTGTTGGGTTCGCTCATTTCTAATAATTTAAATGCTTTTATTGGGGGTGGTGGGGGGACAAATTCTAGATTTAGTTCTTATAGCCAACAAATGTCTAGACATACTAAAATTTGAAATCCCAAGCTGGACTTGGAAAAAGCCTATGAACATGTCAATTGGGATTTCCTCTCCTATGTTCTAGGGCGCCTTGGCTTTGTTTCAAAATGGAGGAAATGGATATCCACATGTATATCCATAGCCTGTTTCTCTCTTTTGATCAATGGCAGCCCGCATGGCTTCTTTGCGAGCTCCACTATTCGTCAAGGGGACCCACTTTCGGCTCTCCTTTTTGTGATTTTATGGAGGCTCTTAGTAGGATACAATCTACAGCTATGAGGGGGCTATTTATTTGGGTTCCATGTTGATCTCCATAGCACAGTGTCTTTTGAGATCTCACATCCTTTTGCAGATGACACTCTTATTATGTGTGATGCAAATTTAGACCAGAAGGATTCGGCACCGGTTGTCCGTCAGTCTCCTCCGCTGAGTCCGCTGATGAAGGTCGCTCTCTCTCAGGCGGAGGTGCATATTTCTCAAAATCGTCTGGTTGCGCCTGAGTCTGCGGTCGTTGAGCCTTCTGCTCTGGTACACAATTGCGGGTTTGTCGTGGATGGGTCTTCCATGGGGGATGTTTCGTTGTCGGACTGCAAGATGGTAAGTAACCCGGCCATTCTAGAGGCCCTCTCTATCTCTAGGGAGGATGATTTTCCTGTGAATTCAAGGGAGGAGATGTCTGGGTCCGGAGTGGAGGTCTCTGTCGAAGCTTCGGTAGAGATTTCTCCGGCGATCACTCCGTCGACCACCGTACGGCATCGTCTGTTCTTGGTTTGAGCACCGGGCTTTGAGGATCCAGTGTGACTCGTCTGCAAATTGGCTCTGGTTAGTTCCTGTTGAATCAAGTGGGGAGAAGAGATTGCTTTGGTTTACCGTGGAGCAGATCCAGCGGAGGAGTCCGGACATGTGCGCCGGGTGATGGGTCATCTCAGATACCCGTGACTGGCTTTTGGTCCCATCTACGGAGGAGTTTATTAATTTTTACCGGGCTCACTAATAAGGATCGGCAGGATTTTTTCTCCTCTTGCATACAGACCGGAGAGGGTATGTCTCACTCAGAGCTTATCAAGGAGGCTTGCTCTTCCTTGGGAGGTGGATGAGCTGGCAGCCCACCATGCAGAGATAAGAGGATTCTCCGCAGATGAAGGTGGCACCCAGATGGAGCGCCTCATGCCCCCATGAAAAGCGCTTAGACGTGGGCTTTCTTGAACCGAGAAATGTCTCCCCACCTAGTGTGAAGGAGGTCTTGGTCACATCAAGACCTTGGATATCTCTACAGAGGTTGAAGCCTCTTCTATCTCTGGGCCGGTGATCTCTCCTTCTCTGCTGGAGGATAAGCAAGGAGTTCATTCCACTGCTACCATTGTCTTGCCTTCTTCAAGGTCCGCTTGGCCTTCCGAGGTGACGTAAGTATAATCCATTAACTCCTCTGCTTCTTAGTATAACCGAGGGTGAAGGAAAGGTGGCTACAAATAATAAAAACAAAGAGTTGATCGGGGTGTTTTTATGGGCTGGGGGATCGGTGATCGACGCTTTGAACCTCGCCTCCGTTTTAGGGTTGTCTTGGGAGGAAGACAAGAAACTTCGGATATTATTGAAGCTACGGTGCCTAAGGTCAAGGGGATGAGAGCTAAAAATCTGGACTGTGACATCTCCTGTGAAGGGACAAGCCAAGCACGGGGCTGGTCGGGATCAGAATCGCACGCTATTCCCTGAGGTGCACTAGGTCTGGGGAGAAACTAGGACTGTTCATTGGGGGGTTATTTGGGTCATTTGCTGGTTGTATTGGTTTTTTTTGGGCTCTTGTATACTTTTTAAAATTTCAGAGGCATTGGTGTTTTGGGTTTCCTTTATGCTTGAAATGCTGTTATCCTTGTGTACTTAGAGGCGCTTGGCGCTTTTTTTTTGATATATAATACTCTGACTTATCAAAAAAAAATTTAGACCAGATACTTAATCTAGACCATGTCCTTGTGTTTTGAGGCTATTTCGGGTTTGAAGATCAACGTTCAAAAGTGAGAATTAGTTGCAGTGGGTCAAGTACCAAATCGGGAAGAGTTGGCTAACATTTTGGACTGTAGTATTTCTTCCCCACCGTTGAAGTATCTAGGTCTCCCTTTGGGCGCTTCTTTCAAGTCCAAAGCTATTTGGGATGGGGTAGTGGAGAAAATGAAAAAAATATTGGCTAGTTGGAAGAAGATTTATTTGTCTCAAGGTGGCCGTCTAACTCTTATCAAGAGCACTCTTTCCAGCTATCCTACTTATTTCTTGTCCCTTTTCCACTTACCAGCTGGTATAGCTAAAAGATTGGAGCATATTCAAAAGGATTTCCTTTGGGATGGTGTTGATGGAGAGTGTAAGCTCCATTTAGTGAATTGGAAGTCATTTTGCTCCCTAGTTCCTAGAGGAGGGTGGGTGTGAAAAACCTCTTGCTGTTTAATAAAGGTTCACTGGGTGAATGGCTTTGAGATTTGTTCAAGAAGAGAATTCCTTATGGAGACAGATGATTGTGGAGAAATATGGGATCCAGAGAGGGGGTTGTTGTTATGAGGAAACTCAAGTGTCATATGGGGTGGGTCTTTGGAGGAATATTAAAAATGGATGGGGGAGTTTCTCGAACTTGGTCTCCTACAATGTAGGGGACGGATCTTGACTTTGTTTCTAGTAGGATGTCTGGTGTGGAGAAGCAACTCTTGAATCCCTTTTTTTTTTTTTTTTTTTTCATAAGTAATAACCAATCTTATTAAAACTCTTGAATCCTTATTCCTAGAACACCATTCTATTGCTTGGGACAATGAGTCATTAGTGTCGGATTACATGGACAATTGTGACACTTGTGTCCATTGGAACTCGACTTTTCTTAGGGTGGTCCAAGATTGGGAGCTTGAGTCCCTTGTTGCATTCCTCCATCTATTATACACATGGAAATCCCACCTAAGAGAGACAAATGGTTATGGTCCAAAGTTCGTAATCATATGTTTGTAGTGAAGAGCTACTATTATTCTCTACAGTCTGGATAGGCTTCCCTTTTCCATGGAAGAGCATTTGGAAGGTGTGGACTTCACCTCATATTGCTTTCTTCACTTGGACGGTAGCTTTGGGTAACATTCTTACAATTGATAACCTTCAGAGGTGGGGTCTTACCCTTGTCAATTAGTGTTGTCTTTGTAAGAAGGGTGAGGAGACTGTAAACCACCTTCTCATTCATTGTGAGTTTATATGGCTCTTAGTTCTCACCTTATTTGGAGTCTTGTGGGTCATGCTTAGCAATATGCTAGATTTATTTCATTGTTGGAAGACACAAGGGAGGAGACAATCCATAAAGGCCATATGGAAAGTCATCCCTACTTTACTAATGTGGAGCATTTGGAGATAAAGAAATCGACGTATTTTTGAAGACTGCAAGGCTAATGTGCAACAACTTAATCCTCCTCCTTGAGTTCTCTTTTAGATTGGGTTGTATCCTTTCTTCCTAATTTTTCTTCCTCTAGTTTTGTAGATCTTGTTAACTTTTTGGATTTTTGACCCCATTAGAGTGGTTGCTTCTCTTGTATACTTTTTGTGTATGTGAGTTTTTCTTCTTCTTTAATAAATTATTATTTTTTGATAAGTCAGAAGAATATATTAAAAAGCGCAGAGGGGTGCAACCCTTAGTACACAGGGGGTATACAAAGGGGAGCTAGGGGGAATAGGAAAAAAGAGAGAGAAAATCAGAAAAACTAATCACCCGTGGGGCCAACCAGCCCACTGTCCAGGAGAAAAGGGTAAAAAGGAAAAAGTGGAGGAGTTTCTCAATAGACCTCGAGGAATCCTCGAAACATCTATTGTTTCGCTCACTCCAAATACACCACATAATATAAAGAGGGACCATTTTCCAAACAACAACACTCTTGGAACGGCCACCCGACCACCAACTAGCCAAAAGCTCTTTAACCGAGCGTGGCATAACCTAACAAAGACCAAACCGGTCGAAGAAGGCATTCCACAAGGCTCTCGCTGCCCCACAGTGAAGAAGAAGATGATCAACCGACTCCCCATCCGATTCACATAACCAACATCTATTCACCACCACCATACCTCTCCTCTTGAGATTATCCACAGTAAGAATCTTGCCCCAAGTGGCTGACCAAGCAAAGAACGCCACTCTAGGGGAAGCTTTAGATCTCCAAATGCTCTTCCAGGGGAATGAAAAAGACCTCGAGGGCGAAAGAGCTCGATAAAAGGTCTTGACTTCGAACAAACCCTTGCGTGAATGCAGCCACCATAACTTGTCAACCCCATCTCCTCTCAGTTTACAATCATATAAGCACTTATAAAACGAAGCCACCACCTCTACCTCCCAGTCATGAAACAACCTAGAGAATTGGATGTTCCAATGGATGATACCATTTGAGCGCTCCATATTATCCTCAATAGATGCCCCCTTGTTGTTGGCAATGATAAACAAATTAGGGAAGACAACCTTGAGGGCTCTATCCCCACACCAAATGTCCTCCCAAAATCGAATCCTAGAACCCTCACCAGGATCAAACCTGAAGTGGCTGCTAAAAACCTGCCAACCCATGCAAATGTATTTCCATAAACCCACTCCATGAGATCCAGATGACCCCCAGCGCCAACCCCCTAATCCACCCATATTTTGCTACCAAGACCGATCTCCACCAAGCACCTCCTCATGAGCAAACCGCCAAAGCCATTTGCCCAAAAGAGCTTGATTAAATCTTCTAATATTCGGATTCCTAGCCCACCTCATCCATAGGAGAGCAAACCTTGTCCCACTCAACCAAGTGTATCTTAGCCTCATCATTCAGCCCCCCAAAGAAAGTCCTTGAATCTTCTCAATACGCTTGGCCACGAGCGGTGGATAGGATACAAAGACATCATATAAGTAGGCAAGTTCGAAGAGTGCTTTTAATCAATGTAACCCTACCACCCTTGAAAGATACATCCTTTTCCAAGGAGCCAACCACAGCCATCAACTCTTCCAACTCCACCACATAGTTTTGAGCTTGAAAGAAGCACCCAGCTGCAGCCCCAAGTATTTCAGAGGCAGCAACTGATACCACAGCCCAATACCCGCAAGCTGCTCTACATCATCCACGGGACCAACCGGAACCAAAGCCGACTTGGGCAGGTTAACCTTGAGACCTGAAACTGCTTCAAAACACACTAGAGAGCCCCAATATGCCTAATCTGGCTTACATCAGCCCCACAGAAGACCAAAGTATCATCTCAAATAGAAGGTGAGAGACAACAACCGGTTTGATCCCTAGAACCCACCAAAACCCCGAGATCAGGCCCCTAGAAGTGATAGCACCAATCATCCTACTAAACCTCCATGACCAAATCAAATAAGAAAGGAGAGAGAGGATCACCTTGGCGCACCCACGAGAGAGCTACCAAATAACCACACGGCACCATTAACCAAGACAGAGAAGTTTAACTGTTGAAATGCATTGTTTGATCCACATACACCATTTCTCCCCAAACCCACACCTCCTCAATAAATAAAGAAGAAAGTTCCAGTTGACATGATCATACGCCTTCTCCATATCCAACTTACACAACACCCCAGGATCCCCAGACTTAAGCCTACTATCCAGGCATTCATTAGCAATAAGGACCGAATCTTCTTCAATAAATTATTATTCATCAAATAATGTGTTAATAAATTTTATTGAGAATTCAATATACAGATTTGTATTTCATTTTCTTTTAATGCATACATGTTTTTGTTAAATATGTTACTTGTATGTCTTATGTTTTTATCTTTACTAACATGGATAGTAAATTAGTTATTTTATGTTTTTAATTAAAGTGTAACGTTTATATATGTTATGATCATGAGAATGCACCTTGCTTGTGTCGCTGTCTTAGTCTTGCAATTTTGGACCTGAAGTAAATTTAGATGGTTCCTTGACTTGATCGCTATTTTATTTGATTTATATGCATGTGTTTGTCATCTTTGCATAAAGCCTTAAATTTATTATTAAAAAAAATCTTGGTTTGATGTGGATGATTTCAGTTTCATCCTGGTTTAACCTTTCGTGTTCTGTCCTTGACATCTCCATATTTACTGGAATATGGTTTACCCATTGTGTGTGATGTGGTGTCTATGTCAAGAACGGAATGGACACAGCTTTGAGGTTCGTGAGAGTGGCATGATTGAATTGAAGAAATTGGCATTAAATACTTTGTTCTCATGGAGAGTGACTTGGTCTCACTCTCATGTGTCTACATTTTCTGATTTCTTAGAGCTTTGTAATTCCTTTTCTAGTCAGTAGAGGATACTTTGTATACATCCTGTGTACTTGGGTTGCGCCCTTTGCTTGTTTGATAATATATAGTACTTATCAAGAAAAGAAAAAAAAGGTTTACCCATATGTTGGCGTACATCTGAATTGAGTCTCTTCATGTCAAATCTGGAATCTGTGTTTATTCCCTCTCTCTCTATCTATCTATCTCTTCTCTCTTTTGTGTAAGCTAGTGTTTGGTTCTGGAAAATGGCTGGCACAGATGGTATTGTGATGTCTGGAATTGTTTTGTTAGCATGTTTGGTTGGTAATGCAATGTAACAGACTGCTTTAGCCATATGTAGGCATACATCTGAATTGAGTCTCTTCATGAATCTGGAATCTGTATTTATTCTCTCTCTCTCTCTCTCTTGTGTAAGCTGTTTGGTTCTGGTAAATGACTGGCACAGATGGTATGGCGATGTCTGGAATTGTTTTGTTAGCATGTTTGGTTGGTAATGTAATGTAAGAGACTGCTTTAGTATGGTCTATCCAGACTTGCTGTAAGTCATAGTTGATTGATTAACTAAACCTTTAGCAATTTGTCATGTGTCAAAGAATCCCAATGTTAATTTTGGGTGTCAACTGTGTTTCAGTGAGTCCCTCGTGCATCCTGTGCTAGGAATTTCTTTGATTATGTAATATAAAATAATTAGTTATGCTTTCAAAAGGGGGAAAAAAATATGAGCAGAAGTGTGATCTATGTATTTAGTGTATCTTTCGTATTTATTACAATTTATTATTATTATTTTTTATCCACATTAATTTTTTTGGAACTTCTTTCAATTCAATCTTGTAGGCTTCTCGCATTGGCCACCCGCTTTGCGACCAAAATGATTCGTAGATATGGATTACTACAGCACAGGGAAGATGCTTACATATTGCAGGGCTTTAGTAGGACTCATATACTTTCTCTTCCACCAGTTAGACCAGACAAAGTACACAAAGATCAGGGAAATTCAAGAAGGCTTAGTGAGATGGCTCACTTTCTAGAGGTTATTCGAAATCTGCAATATCGACTTAGTTCAAAATTCAAGAGGCATGGCCAAGGATCGGTAAGCTGTTTTGTAATCCCGCTACTCTAGATATTTCTGTACTTCTTGTTTGCATCTAATCACTTTAGTAATACCTTATTGCTATATTGCAGGTGGATGGTAGGGAAGCGTCAAGTTTGGTGGATATGGATTTAAACCAGGATGAATGTCGTCTTTCTAATCTTTCAACAGATGCTGTATCATTAGAGACAGCAAACCAACTTGAAATTTCGTTTCCTGCGTCCTCAGACTCCATCACTACTGAGAACCTTGCTTTGATGCCTGTGGATGCTGAATCCCATTTTGACCCAGAGGATTTGAGTGAAGTTTCTGTTCTTGTGCCGCAAGGGGTATTGCTGGAAAAAAAAGTTCTCCCCTTAGAAAATCCAAAGGAGATGATTGCACGGTGGAGGCTAGATAATTTGGACCTTAAGACCGTGGTCAAAGATGCATTACTCTCTGGTCGTCTTCCTTTGGCAGTTCTTCAACTGCATCTTCATCATTCAAGTGGTTTAGTTGCTGACAAAGAGCCTGTTGATTCTTTCACTGAAGTTCGTGACATTGGAAGAGCTATTGCTTATGACCTATTTTTGAAGGTAACTTATCATTGGTTTTCACATGAAGATTATGTCATTTAATGTCATTATCTTTCCTAACTAATATTAACATGGTCTACAGGGTGAAACTGGACTTGCTGTAGCTACACTGCAAAGGCTTGGAGAGGACATTGAAACCAACCTCAGGCAGTTATTGTTTGGCACTGTAAGAAGATCTCTTCGAGCAGAAATTGCCGTGGAGATGAAAAAATGTGGTTACTTGGGACCATATGAGTGGAAGATATTGGATAGGATATCAATCATTGAGGTAACTGGAACATTTACTGATGTATATCTTATGTTTCTCATACAGTTATGTGCATTTTGATTTAAGTTCCAATATGATAGCAATGGAGCTGAGACTTCCCTTTTCTTTTTCCTTTTTTTTTTTGGGAGAGGCTCTACCCAAGCAGTAGTTTCTGGAAAACATTTCTTGGCCGACAGAAAGAATTTGTGAGAACATCATCAAGCTCAAATTCACCAGGGGGACTTTATCTGCACCTATTGCATTCACATTTGTTCGACAATCTGATAATTGAGTGTGGTGAGATTGATGGAGTTGTTTTAGGTTCATGGACAAATGTCAATCTGGGCTCTTCTGTTCCTGTGGTTGATGAAGATAATGCTCATGCTGGATACTGGGCGGCTGCTGGTATCTGGTCAAATACCTGGGATCAAAGAACCATTGATCGTGTAAGTTACTTTCTATTTCTTTCTTCAAGTAATATTACTGTTGAGAGATACTCTATTGCTTGATTTATTTAAAGTTTGTTCTGTTGCGCTGAAACCTGTGTGAAAGGAAAATTTAATATGATGATAAACTTGGACCTGGTACCTACTTAGAGTTTGCATTAAATGCCCCCTTTCCCAACTGTGTCATCTTCTCCTCTTTTTTTTCTTTTTTTTTTTTTTCGGGTCCTGGTTTGTCAATTAAGCTATACCAAGGCATATTATGCAAAGTCTCCCTTGCATTTGCTGCAGAAAAGTTAAGCTTGCCAGAGTTGTCATATTAAGGTGCAGGTGGAGGTTCTGAAATTGATAAATATAATTAATAAGTTGTACTAAGTGAATCCTTTCTAAGTATGGCATTCATACAGTCTCGCAATGACAAATGGGGCTATAATTTGATTGTCTACAACCCAAAGTTTCCATTTTTGAAATTATTCTTTAGATCTTTGCAGGGCCACTTGAAATAATGCTACTCCCTAGTTTGATAAAGAATGTAGATCTTGGCTAGTGACTTGGTAATTTATGATAATGGACATGGATGGTTATCCTTTTTTCTTCCACACTTCCTTCGCTTGGACTTTACTTCTGCACTTTCTTTTTCTCTCTCCTGTATTTTGTTTGAAATTAAGATTAGTTCAGAAAGAGGCACACTTTTTTCTGCCTTTGATGCTGTTGTTTTGCTTTCTGGATAGCCGACCTTTTTGAGAAAATCAATGTATATTTTAAAATTGAATATGAAGGCTCTGGTGGAATTTTTTTGTTCCATTCTTGTTCCCACCCTTACTCTGGATCTATATATCCTAGTTTATGAAAGCTGAGTTCAAGCTCTTCACAGCAAATCTGTAGGAATTTGGTTGAACTTCTATTGCAACTACCAAGTGAAGGCAGCTTTTTTTTTTTTTTGGTTATGTTAATTCTTATATGAAATTGTTTTTTGAAAAAGAAGATAGATGTTGTTTTATACAAAAATTTAAAATAAAAAGGGGTTTTATAACAGAGGACTTCTTTTTGTAACGGTTGTATTTTTCACTTTATAGTCTTTTCTTCCTGCCATCAAAATGGGAAAAAAAAAAAACCTTAATTTGGATAAATACACATTGCAATGTATATCAGAGCTTTGTATAGCACTTGCTCATCCCTAATTTGGTGTGAACACTAGATTCAGGCCACTGGGCACACGTGTGTGGATGCCGATGTCGGAGGACAGCCAACCTATGACTTTGTGGCTAGGTTATTGAGATCTAGAGATGTTATTATGGGCACTTATGTTATTTCACATTTTATTTGTTTTGTTATTTATTTTTTCAGACCAGTTATGTTAACTTTTGAGCTTTATGTTATTTTAGTGGGCTGCCCAAGTGTCGCTAGGGTTAGGGTTTAATCCTTAGTCTATTTAAGCATACTTCTGTACTGTTGTTGGTGGATTTTGATGAATAAAATAATGAATGTTTGTATCTTCTTGTCTTCTTCCTCCTCTTCCTGACTTTCTTCTCTCTTCTTTTCCCTCTCTCCCATTCTTCTCTCTTTTATTTGCTTCTAGTTTCTGTTGATTGTGCTGCATCATTTTTCATATCAGAGCCAGATTTGATTGTTTCCTTTAACAATCAAGCGATTCAGAACCACTTCTTCTCTCCCTTCTGTCCCCTACTCTCAGAAGCACCAATCCTTTTCACCACCAAATCTACACCACCGCCAATCAACCATCAACACCAGAACCTATTGCCAAACACCCACCATGCTAGCACCAACAACCCATAGAGGACTGCCCACCCCAAGCTACTGCGCAGCCACCTTCAACTCCCAGACCCAAACACCGTGCATTTCGTCAACATGATAGTACACCTTCGTCATCAACCACAAATGCACTGCCTGGTACTAACGCACCCAACTGCTGTTTTGCACAACACTACCGCTTCGAATCTCAGCCACCACATGGTACCCAAACCTCTTTCACCATTTGTTTGCATTTTTGTCTATTTGGATTTTGACTAATTAAAGAAGAAGATAAGAAACAATGAAGAAAACAAAAAAATCAGAACTACTTAGCCTTAACCATATATTAGGCGTTTGCAAGGATTTTGCTGGTCACAGTTACATTCAGAGAATGGTTTATTACGTGCATTTGTGTAATGGGCGAGTAGTCTCTAGTTCTGCATCCTTACAGTCATGAGCCCCACCCAATTTGACACCTTAGGCAACAATTACAAGGCTAACTGAAGTTCGTCGAAGACCAATTGGGAAACCTCCGTGACCAAATGAGAGCCTCCTAAGACTAGACAATAGACCTCTTTTAGAGGGTTGTGCCAATAGGGGCTTCCATCAAAGAATGGAGGGTCTCAATGAAGGTGAGACCTCCCACATTGGAGGCAAGATACCTCACAGGGGGGTCCTTCAGGGCTAAGGTCATGATGTAGAACATGATTACCACCATCAAGGCCTCCCCAACCAAGGCATCCAAACCCGTACTATCAGAATCAAGGTCAAGGTCAAGGTGATGGGCTTGGTTATTACAACCAAGGTCCCAACAATTACTTGTTGGGTTGTGGTGCAGGTGATTTGCCGTTGAAGTACTTGGGTTTACCTCTGGGGGTTTCTTTCAAGCTCAAAGCTATGTGGGTGGATTTGGAGGATTTGATGTCGCGGCGGTTGGCTCCTTGGAAATAGTCGTATCTTTCCAAGGGGGTTAGGGTAACCTTGATCAAAATCACCTTATCGAATTTGCTTACTTATATGTTGTCTTTGTTTCCTATCCCTGCTTATGTGGCTAAGCGTATTGAGAAGATGAGGTCAAATTTCACTTGGTTGAGTGGGCGAAAGTGTTCTCCCCCATTGATGAGGGTGGGTTAGGGATACGGAATGTGAGGAGGTTTGGCTTTTGCTCATGGAGGAAGGGGTGGTAGGAGGGTTTTGGTAGCCAAGGGTTGGTTTGGGGTTGGCGCTCAGATATTCCATTCTCATGGAGTGGGCCTATGGAAATATATTTGTATGGGGTGGCAGATTTTCAAGAGTCACTTTAAATTCGATCCGGGGGAGGGCTCTTAAGATACATTTTTGGGAGGATGTTTGGTGTGGGGATAGACCTCTTAAAGCTGTGTTTCCTGGGCTGTTTAATATTGTCAGCTTCAAAGAAGCATCTATTGTGGATAATGTGGAGCGTTCTAATGGTGCCATCTAATGGAATATCCAGTTTACGCGGTTGATTCATGATTGGGAGGTGGAGGCCTTGGCTTCGTTTTATCAGTGCTTGTATTCGTGCAAGTTGAGAGAGGATGGGGATGACAAGTTGTGGGTGCCTTCGCGTAAGGAGGGTTTCGAGGTGAAGTCTTTCTATTGGGCTCTCTCGGCCCACGATCCCACTTCCTTTCCTTGGAAGAGCATTTGGAGATCAAAGGCTCCTCCAAGAGTAGCGTTTTTTGCATGGACGGCTGCTCGTAGTAAGATCCTCACCTTGGATAACCTTAGGAGGAGGGGTATGGTGGTGGTGAACAGATGTTGGTTATGTGAATCGGATGGGGAGTCGGTTGATCATCTTCTCCTTCATTGTGGGGCTTCGAGGGCTTTGTGGAATGCTTTCTTCACCAGGTTTGGTCTATGTTGGGTTATGCCTAGTACTGTCAAAGAGCTATTCGCCAATTGGTGGACGAGTGGCCGTTCAAGGAGTGCAGCTGTTTGGAAAATGGTCCCTCTTTGCATTTTGTGGTGCATTTGGAGAGAATGTAATGATAGATGCTTTGAGGACAAGTCGAGGTCTTCTGAGGAACTACTCTATTTGTTCTTCTTTGCGCTTTTCACTTGGACTGCGGGGTGGTTGGCCCCGCAGGTGATTAGTTTTTCTGATTTTCTTTCTTCTCCCCTCCCCCCTAGTCCCTTTGTATACTCCTAGTGTACCAAGGGTTGCGCTCCTTTGCGCTCTTATATATTCTATTGACTTTTTTTAAAAAAAGGTCCCAACAATTATGCCAACCCTGATGAGAGTCATGGGACAAATCAAAGTGGAGCCCCTACTTTTGATGGTCGTCTTAACCCATGGGTTTTCACTAAGTGGTTGCGTGACATGGACTTCCTCTTGTGTGATACGATTTATCAGAAAATAGGCGGGTAAGATTTGCTAAGATGAAGCTCATTGGTAGTGGCCAACTTTTTTGAGAGTGTCAAGGAACTCCTTAGCAGGAATCAGCCTCCTATCATTGATTGGGTTGAAATGACGCTCAAACTTAAAAGACAAATATCCACCCTTGAAATATCGAAGTAACCTTTTGGATCAGTGGAATACTTTGAGGCAAGGAATCAATTTAGCATTGACTATATAGCACAATTTGATGAGTATAAGATGAGGTGTGCTATAGTCAAAGATGAAGCTATGACCTGGAGTAGATTTAGGAGAGGTCTAAATGATGACCGTAGTAGGGAAACTGTTCTTTGTGGTATTACCACCCTTGACCACACATTTACCGTGGTCCAAGATTATGAGTTGGTCAATAAATCCTAGTAACGAGGCACACTAACACTTACAATGCAACCACAAAGTCTCAGCCTTTGGGTAGTAATTCCTTGCTTGGACACCCTCCTTTGAAACACAATCTTAATGGTGCTTTGCTCTTCAAGGATAACAAAGGTAAAGGAGTAGCTAGTGAAACCCCCAAGCTGCATTCTAGGGTTCAATGCTTCAAGTGCCAAGGCTTTGGTCACGTTGCCTCTAAATGTGCTTGTCATCATTGGACAAGAGTATGCGAGTGAAGAGGATAGCCTTAAAAAACTTACCTATGAACCCAACCTTGATGAGTTCGAGGACTTAGATGATGATTGCTCGGGCGATCCTAACCATCTAGGTTGCATCTAAGCAACCTTATTCCAAATAGGTTAACCAGAGAATGGTCTTGAATATCCAGGTTAGGGGTGGTCAGGTGTGCACTCAAACAATCTCTGAGTGCAACCTAGAGAGACTGATGGCTGGAGAAAGAGTGCAATCCATACTTACATCAATTGTGGAGACAAGAGTTGCAAGGTTATCATAGATATTAGGAGTTGCTTTAACACATTCTCTTCAAGTTATATTCTGAACAGTACCATGGGAGACCAATTAGGCTTTTCGCTCCAATGATGGAAAACTTTAATTCCATTGATGAAAGGGAGAGAGTATGGATGGAACGAGAGTTTGAGGAAGAAGAGGTTTGGGAGGTGGTGAGGAAGATGAAGGGCGATAAAGCACCTGGACCTGATGGCTTTTCTATGGCATTTTTTCAGAAATGTTTGGAGGTGATTAAGAAGGACCTGATGGCGTTTTTAAGGAGTTTCATGAGACAGGAAAATTTGAGAAAAGTCTTAATATGACATTTGTGGCACTCATTCCGAAGAAAGCGGGAGCAATGGAGATCAAGGATTTTTGCCCGATTAGTCTCGTAAGCAAGGTGTATAAAATCATCTCGAAGGTGTTGACTAGTTGGTTGAAATCAGTGTTGGGGAAGTTGGTGTCACAGATGCAAAGTGCTTTTGTACCAAGTAGACAAATTTTGGACTCTATTTTGATGGCGAATGAATGTGTGGATAGCAAGATTCATTATGCGAGTTATGGGGAGCCTGGTCTTATTTGCAAACTAGACTTGGAGAAGGCCTATGTTCATATAAGTTGGGACTTTTTATTATACATGTTAGAGAGATTTGGGTTTGGGGAAAGGTGGAGAGGTTGGATATATCAATGTGTCTCCACGGTATGGTTTTTAGTGCTCATTAATGGTACACTTGAATATTTCGTTGGTAGCTCTAGAGGAGTGAGGCAAGGGGATTCGTTGTCTCCCTTTTTATTCGTGGTGGTGATGGAGGTGTTTAGTAAATGATGAATGTAGCAGTGGAGAGAGAGTTATTGACAGGTTTTTCGGTGGGCTCGAGGCCTTCGGAGGCAATGGAAGTATCACATCTATTATTTGCAGATGATACACTCATCTTTTGTGAGCCAACGGTGGAACAAATACAAAATCTGAGATGCTTATTGTTGTGTTTTGAAGCGGCTTCAGGTTTGAAAATAAACCTGTCTAAGTCGACGATTGTTTTGATTGGTGCTGTGGGTAATTTGAAAGTTTTATCAAGCATACTTGGATGTGGGGTGAATTCATTGTCGTTGACTTATTTGGGATTACCTTTGGGAGCTAATCACAGGGACACATCTATATGGGATGTGATTATTGGGAAGATGGAGGCTAAGTTGGCAGGGTGGAAGCGGATGTACTTATCCAAGGGAGGTAGATTGACTTTGATTAAGAGTACGATTTCTAAGATGGCCACATATTATTTATCGCTGTTTCAAATTCCAGTGAGAATGGCAAAGAGAGTAGAGAAAATACAAAGAGACTTTTTGTGGGGTGGTATAGGGGATGATTTTAAGTTTCATTTGGTAAATTGGTCAAAGATTTGAATGACTATGGAAGCGGGGGGACTAGGGGTACGAAATTTGATACATTTTAACCAAGCTTTACTAGGTAAATGATTGTGGAGGTTTGCCAATGAAGGAGCGGCTTGGTGGAGGAAATTAGTGGTGGCGAAGTATGACATAATGAGGGGTGGGTGGTGTTCTAAGGAGGTAGGAGGATCTCATGGGGTGGGAATGTGGAAAGGCATCCGAAGGGGGTGGGATACTTTTAAACAATATGTGAGGTTTGAGGTAGGAAATGGGATCAAGTATTATTTTGGAAAGATGTGTGGTGCGGGGAGCGGCCTTTGATGGATGCATTCCCCACGTTATTTACTATATCATGTGCAAAGGAGGCATGGGTGGAGGAGAATATGGATATAGTTTTTTTTTGATAAATAAGTAAAGATATCATTAAAAAGCGCAGAGGGGCGCAACCCTAGTACACAGGAAGTATACAAAGATACCCGCCCCTTCAAAGATAAAAGGAAGAACACAATTCTACAAATTGTTGCATATTAGACACTTGAGGAATATTCAACACTCCTGCCCATTGAAATAACAATTTAAGAAATCTATCGCTGAGCTCCGCCATTGTCAATTCCGTATCTTCAAAACAACAAGCATTCTTCTCCTGCACAAAGGGGCCATTCTCCACACCTCCATCACCGCTTTATTGCCTCTTTGACCTTTCCAGCATGCCAAGAGATCAATAATCCTATCATTCATTACCCACTTCACACCAAAAAGAGTAAAGAGCACACTCCAAAGAGTACTAGCCACCTCACAATGAAGGAGAAGATGATTGATGGATTCACCACTCCTCTTGCACATACAACACCAATTCACCACAATCAAACCTTTTTTGCGAAGATTATCCAAAGTGAGAATCTTGCCAAGCGAAGCTGTCCACACAAAGAAACTAAGACGGAGTGGAGCTTTAACCTTCCAAATGCCCTTCCACGGGAAAGAAGAACACCCCACCTTGTACCTATCCGAAGGATTGGAAAGCACAATGGAGCTATTCATTGGAATGTTCTATTTATCGGGCCGGTTCATGATTGGGAGTTGGAAGAGGTTACGAGATTTTTCGAGTTGCTGTACTCTCAACAAATTAGGCATGGTGGGGAGGATAAAATTTGCTGGACTTCACTAAAGAGAAAGAATTTTGAGGTGAAGTGATGCTATAAGATGAGGATTAATTTGGAACCAGTGGATGGCCCTTGGAAGAGTATTTGGAAGAGTAAAGCTCCCCCAAGGGTGGCTTTTTTTGTGTGGACAGCGACATTGGGGAAGATATTAACAATGGACAATTTACGCAAGAACTTTATAGTGACGGAGTGGTGTTGTATGTACAAGAAGAGTGGTGAATCTATTGCTCATTTGTTATTGCATTGTGAGGTGGCAGTAGAGGTGTGGAATATGGTGTGTCAGTTATTTGGTGTGATGTGGGTGATGCCGGGCAGTGTGACAGATTGTTTGGGGAGTTGGAGAGCACAAAAGGGTAATCGCACAGTTTTACAAACATGGAGAATGGTGCCCTTGTGTGTAGTGTGGTGTTTATGGAGGGAAAGGAATGCATGGAATTTTTGAGGACTATGAGCTTGGACTAATGGAGTTGAAGAAAAGGGTGATTCAAACACTCTTCTCATTGAGAGTTATGTGGCATTCCCCGCAAGATTCAACATTTGCGGAATTTATAGAGTTTTGCACGTCTTTTTCTAGTTAAAAGCTTGTTTTGTGGGCTCTATTTGTATACTTCCTGTATACATGGGTTGCGCCCCTTGCGCTTTTAATATATTGCTTTTTACCAATCAAAAAAAAAAAAAAAAAAAGTATTGTCACCTACCTAGATTTGAAATCAGTCACCCAGTCTAACCTATACAATTTATCCTAGGTTGACACTTCCTCTATGGATGTCTTGTCCCTATTTAGTTTCTGAATTACAAGGACGAGATATGGTGTGATGTAGTCCCCAAGGATGTAGGACATATCGTCTTAGGTAGGTCATGGTGTTTTGATTTGGATGTCACAACTTTCGGCCATTCAAACTCATGCTCCTTTAAGTTCAAGGGTAAGAAGATCCAAATGAAAGGGAAGCTAACGAAGAGTTTGTTCTGTTCTTGTGGTCACTAAAGAGGTTTCTGTGGACTGTCAAGAGGAGCCGCCAGAAGAGCTAGTCTCTTGAGTCTTAGATGCCTCTAAGGTGGCAAAGCTTTATTTCCATAAGGTTGTCAAGTTATCTGGTGTTCTTAAGACCAAGATTTTTGGGGAAGCCATATGGCACATGGTTAGTACGAAGTTGAAATTCTCCACTACCTACTATCCCCAAACAGATGGCCAGACTGAAGTGGTTAATCAAAGTTTTGGAAACATTCTGCAATGTCTGGTGGTCAACAACAACATGAATTTTAATTTTAATCTCTTGACAGTCCATTCTGAATACACTAGCATTGTCAATAGGTTAATAGTCGTGAGTCCAGTTGAAACTATGCATTGTTAGAAGCCTAAGAAACCTTTAGACCTCCTTCCAATGTCTCTACGTGCTAGGGTTTTTGAGTTAGCCGAAGCATTTGCCCAACATGTTCAGGATTTGCATAATGAGATCAATAAGCAAATCCAAGCAAGTTTTGCTCAATATAAACTTCAAGCTGATTCACATAGGCATGTCACATTGCATTTAGCATAGGAGATTATGCCATCATCCATATTAGACTTGAACGGTTTCCAACTGGATTCGTTCGAAAACTGCAAGCTCATAGTGTTAGGCCCATCAAATTGTTGTATCGGGTCATACCAAATGTGCATGTCATTGACATCCTGCCTGACCATGGTATTAGCTCTACATTTAATGGAGATGATCTAGTTTCTTACACAGTCCACACCGTTCTCTTAAACAATCCTTTCGAGAAACCTTCTCTTGTCCCCAATGTCAATCTTAAATCTGACCCCATGCAACCAATTTTTCCACCAGCACATAAAGATGATGCTTTTTGATGATCATGTTGTTTTTGCTAGTGATGGAAGAGTTTAACTTTTCCTAATTTGTTGGAGGGGCCCAAGAAATTGGATGGGGAGGAGTTGTCTTTGTAAACTGGATGGGGAGTCCGTTGATCACCTTCTCCTCCACAGCAAGGTGGCTCGCACATTATGGAACACTATCTTGAGTCGATTCGGGCTTTCCTGGGTTATGCCTAACAATTTGGTGGACTTAATGGCTTGCTGGTAGTCTGGGGGCAATACAAGGAGTGCGGTCGTTTGGAAGATGGTGCCTTTTTGCCCTATGTAGTGCATATGGAGGGAAAGACACGATAGGAATTTCGATAATCTTGAGAGAACTTTGGAGGAGCTCAAGTCTTTTTTCTTTTATTCCCTCTTCACTTGGATATCTGCTTACTTAACTCCTTTTGTTATTAGCTATTTAGATTTCCTTGCTCAATTTTCTCCCTAGTCTTAGGCATTCTCTTGTGTACTTCTTGTACACTAGGGTTGCGCTTCTCTGTGCTTTTTGATATATACAACATTATTTACAAAAAAAATTAAAAAATTGTTAGAGGGGCCCAACCAGACTCAGGTTGTCCATGGATCCCAGGGACACATTGCTGCAGCTTGATCCTAATCTGTTGGAGTACTACCAGAGCTGCTAGGAGCCTAAGAGCAATGCTTGACAGGGTCAGGTTTTTCCCACACTAGGAGAGTTGATGCGGACATCAGATACAAGCCACTGATCACACGTGTATGAACACTGACGTTGGAAAACGACCCAACCTATGACTTTGTGGCTGGGTGATTGAGAGCTGGAGATGTTATTATGGGCACTTTTGTTATTTTGCACTTTATTTGTTTTCTTTATTTACTTTTCAGTCTGGTTATGTTAACTTTTGGGCTTTATGTTATTTTAGTGGGCTGTCAACCCAAGTGTCACTGGGGTAGGGTTAGGGTTTAATCCCTAGTCTATTTTAGCGCATTTTTGTACTGTCTGTTAGTAGCTTTTGATGAATAAAATAATGAACGTCTGTATCTTCTTGTCTTCTTGCTCTTCTCCTTGACTTTCTTCTCTCTCTTCTTTTCCCTCTCTCCCATTCTTTCTTTTCTCTTTTATTGGCTTCTAGTTTCTGTTGATTGTGCTGCATCGTAATTATTCCGACTCTTAAAAAGAGTGAAACATACTAGAGACTCACAATGAGATCTAAATTGGTTTTGTTGAGTTATTGCAATTATAAATTACGATTTAGTTGAACTTATCAATCAACTTGATTGGCAATATATGCAAGAAGTTTCCTAACTCATCTATTAATCTCTTTTAAAGCTGAAAAATTTCTCGCATCTTTAGTTTTCTTTTCAAGTTAACTCAAAATCACCCATTGCTTATGTTATCTTACAAGGTTTAGTCGCTTGGACTATGGACTTACATATCTCCATATCTCCATATCTCTTTCTACACAGATACTACTGGATCAATCTTTTCTTATGGGTGTTAATGTATTATGGGAATCTCAACTTGAGTACCATGTATGCCGTAATGACTGGGAAGAAGTCTCTAAACTCCTGGACCTTGTTCCTACATCTATTTTATCAGATGGAAACCTCCAAGTCAGTTTAGACAGTTTGCAGCCTGCTTCAACTGTTGGGTACAATAGGGAGCCTGCTGATTATGGCAATTACTTATGCTCTCTTGAAGAACTAGATGCTGTGTGCATGGACATCCCGGACGTAAAAATTTTCAGGTTTTCAGCCAATATAATGTGCTCCATCTGGTTAAAGTTGCTTATGGAGGAGAAGCTTGCAAGGAAGTTCATTTTTATGAAGGAATACTGGGAAGGCACAGCAGAGATAGTATCTCTTTTGGCCCGTTCAGGCTTCATCACTATCGGATACAAACATCCTTTTGAGGATGATCACATCAAGAGTTCATCAGATCTAAAATTCTCAGATGGTGGATCATCTCATGTTGACACTGTGAAAGCTTTGCATAAATTATTTGTACGTCACTGTGGTCAAAACAACTTGCCAAATCTTCTGGACCTTTATCTTGACCATCACAAGCTGGTTCTAGATAATGAGTCACTTAGTTCATTACAGGAAGCTGCAGTAAGTTTCTACAAATCCAGTGAGTGTACTGTTCTTCATGTGGGGTCTTCTTTAATAGTTTTATCCTTGATCACACTTTAAAAAAAAAAACCTATGTAGTTTGTTGGCTGTTTTTATACTGGTTTGTGCCTTATGGTTCAGTTGATTGCTTCTATATTGCTGGTTGTATTTTGAATCCATTTTAACTTTATATTATAAAAAGTATGTGCAAGCAATAGCAGCTACATTGCAATAACAAATGCGAGGTCTTACTTGAATCCAGATTACCTTTTTATCATAAAACTATGTACAAGTGATAGCAGCTACATTTAATGACAAAATGCAATTAAACTCTCTCTCTCTCTCTCTCTCTAAGTTTATGTCATAGATACTGGTTGGATTCCTAAAGTGAAGAATCTGATGTAGTGGTCCGAGGATATCAATAATGGATTTTAAAATGCTTCAGCGTTTTGATGTTTCAGCAACATCCTTTTTTATCATTTTAATCTAAATCTATTGAAGAGTCTTAAAGAAATTCAGAAAACAAACAGCAAATTTTATCTAATAATTCTAAGGAGTTGCTGCATTTAAAATTTTTCCTCTCCTGTTCACTTGACTGCTTGATTTATTGTAATTCCTTCATATATCATGTGTGGCCTATCATTCCTAGAGCTCTCTGATCCTATCACATTCTTTTTGAAAGTTTTATATGGTGTGGCTCGTAAATGCCTTGGAATAATGTGTGTTCAATAAAATTCATCCGTACAGGGAGATTGTCAGTGGGCAAGATGGTTGCTCTTATCAAGAGTTAGGGGGCGTGAATATGATGCCTCACTTTCTAATGCTCGTTCCATAATGTCACGTAATTTAGTTCCTGGAAGTAATCTCAGTGTTCTAGAGATAGACGAAATAATTCGTACTGTTGATGACATAGCTGAAGGAGGGGGGGAGATGGCTGCTCTAGCAACTCTAATGTATGCCCCAGCACCAATTCAAAGTTGTCTGAGTTCTGGTAGTGTAAACCGGTATAGTAGCTCCTCTGCCCAATGCACCTTGGAGAATCTTAGACCGACCCTTCAGCAGTTCCCTACATTGTGGCGTACGCTTGTAGCTGCATGTTTTGGACAAGATGCAGCTTCCAATGTTGCAGGCCTCAAAGCAAAAACTGGTTATTCTTTTGCTTTTACTTTCTTTTGGTTCTCTCTTTTGTGGACACATAGCACACCATTCCTATGAAATTTCTAGTTTCTTGTATATAATCATTTGCATTGTCTCTTAAATTTGCAATTTGGCTATTCAGCTTTATCTGACTACCTAAAATGGCGTGAGAACATCTTCTTCTCTGCTGGACGTGATACTTCACTTCTACAAATGCTGCCATGCTGGTTTCCTAAGGCTGTGAGAAGATTGATTCAGCTTTATGTCCAGGTCTCTTTTATCTGCTTCATTTGTCACTGAACTGCTCTGATGTGTTTGCCTTCTGTCTCTCTCTCTCTCTTTCTCACATTCTAGTCAAGTACGAATATAGGATATTAGATGTCTTTCTAAACTATGCTTTGAGACTGAATTTTCCTAGAGATATTGCTAGGCATTTTACTATGATATTGCTGTTTTTTACATGGATGAATTATCATATCATGTAATTTGCATTTCGCATGATATTTCAGGGTCCTGTTGGATGGCAATCACTTTCAGGTCTGCCTATAGGAGAATCTCTGCTGGATAGAGACACTGATTTTTTCATAAATGCTGATGAAAATGCTGAGATCAGTGCAATCTCCTGGGAAGCAACCATCCAAAAGCACATTGAAGAGGAGCTCTATGATTCTTCACTTGGGGTTTGTGCTTCTTCTTTCTCTTTAGGTAGTTAGTTTATGTTTCCGCTATTTTACATTAAGGAAGACTACTTAAACTATGCACTTAAAGAAATGAAGTGAAAAAAAGAAAAAGAAAAAAGAAGAAGAAGATATTAGATGAGTTCTTAAGATGGTTCGCCTTACCTTGTAACGTCCTGTTAGAGCATTTAATTTGGCAATGCAATTTGGCATGTACCCTAATTGCAAATGGATTTCTTGTATCATGATATTCTATCTGTGTACTTAAGGGGAGTGGGTGAAGTATTAATTTAAAAAGGCTGAATCACACTTTGTGCCCTCAAACGAAACAAGTATACTTCTTGTGTACTAAAGTTGTGCCCCTTTGCTTTTAATGAATTTGCATTAACTATTCAAGGTTGTAGTTTTCCTGGATTTGTAGTGAATGGTTGATTAATGATTTTGCAAAGTTGTATGAGAAGGAGACTTGTACAAAAAACAGGGGCCTTTTCTGCAATAACCCAAAAACCAAGTGGTTCCTGTGTAGGTGAAGCTGGGGGGAAGAAGGTGATACATTTTTGTCAGAACATGTTTCCTGCCACTGGGTGGTAGTAGTTTTTGATAAGTTATTAAAGATGCCAAGGAGGCACACCCAAGTAATATCATACTAGAACCGGTAGAAATTAAAGTATGGTTTTAGTTACTTTTGAGCTCCTTACCGGCTATTTGTATGTTGCTGGAATGACCTCTATGGTTTTCAGTGTAGCTGCCTCTCATGTCAGTGGTTTTATTGACTTCAGGAAACTGGACTTGGACTTGAGCATCACTTGCATCGTGGGCGTGCACTGGCAGCTTTCAACCATCTTCTTGCTGCTAGAGTTCAAAAATTGAAATCAGAAGGGCAAGTAGGCGCTTCAGTACAAGGACAAAGTAATGTTCAATCAGATGTGCAGACATTTCTTGCACCTTTAACACAAAGTGAAGAGTCTCTTCTTGCATCTGTAAGTCTTAATTTTCTTGTCATTTACATTTATACTTGAAATGAATGAGAATACATTTGTTCGATTTATTCAGATGGAACCTGAAACTCCCAACTCACTTCTCTTTTCAGGTCGTGCCCCTCGCTGTTATGCATTTTGAGGATTCTGTGTTGGTGGCTTCATGTGCTTTTCTCCTGGAGCTTTGTGGTTTATCTGCCAGCATGCTTGGCATAGACATTGCTGCCTTGAGACGGATATCTTCCTTTTACAAGTCCTCGGAAATCAATGAGAATCTTAGACAATGTTCACCGAAGGGTTCTGCATTTCATGCAGTATCTCATGAAAGTGATATAGCGGAGTCTCTTGCTCAAGCTCTGGCCAATGACCATCTGCACCAGGATGGTGTTACCATTACTAAGCCAAAGGGAACTCCAAATTCATTTACCAGCAAACGTCCTTCACAAGCTCTCATGCTTGTCCTACAGCATTTGGAAAAGGCTAGTCTGCCAATGATGGTTGATGGAAATACATGTGGGTCTTGGCTATTAAGTGGCAATGGTAATGGAATTGAGTTAAGATCTCAACAGAAAGCTGCAAGCCAGCATTGGAATTTAATTACAGTGTTTTGTCGGATGCATCAGCTACCCTTGAGCACGAAATACCTTGCTGTGTTAGCAAGAGATAATGACTGGGTATGTCTCTTTTTATTTTTATTGTTATTTATAATATTTCTAGATTATGAATTAACTCTTCTTCAACTTTGAATCTTATGTTTCCGTTTTCATATGTAAGGTTGGGTTTTTATCTGAAGCCCAGGTTGGAGGATACCCTTATGAAACTGTTGTTCGAGTAGTAAGTACTTTCATTTTATAAATATTGCAAATATTTCAAGTTAAAACAGTGCCATTTATATCCCCTTACGAAATATGTGTTTCAGGCATCAAAGGAGTTTGGTGATCCCCGCCTCAGAATTCATATATTAACAGTTTTGAAAGGCATGCAGTCAAGGAAAAAAACTAGCCCTTCATCATATTCAGATACTACAGACAAAGGGGGTGAAACTCTCTTTTCAGATGACAACATATGTATCCCAGTTGAACTCTTTAGAATTTTAGCTGAGTGTGAGAAGCAGAAAAATCCTGGAGAGGCCCTTTTGATGAAAGCAAAGGACTTGTCCTGGTCTATTCTGGCCATGATTGCATCTTGCTTTCCTGATGTTTCTCCATTATCCTGCTTAACTGTTTGGCTGGAAATTACTGCAGCAAGGTTACTGTCAAATATTTCCAGATTACTCAGCTTCCTAGAATATATTTCATCCTTGCATCTGAGATTTTGTCTTAGTAAAGTTATGCCCCACAATGTGTGCATTTAAGTCCACTGATTCCCAAATTATCTATGCATACTTCCAAGGTTAAGATCTGATTGCAGCTATGTTCTCTACAGGGAAACGTCATCCATTAAGGTGAATGATATTGCGTCTCAGATTGCAGATCATGTTGGAGCAGCTGTGGAAGCCATTAATTCTCTGCCAGCAGGTGATAGAGCCCTTACATTTCATTACAACCGGTGCAATCCAAAACGCAGGCGGCTTGTGGAGGCCAAATCAGTTGATCCGGTGGCTGCCCCAACATTGGATCTTTCAAGCACTTCTATGAGTGCAAAAATATTTGTTGCCCAAGGCATTATTGCTGAAGAGGAAAGAAAAGTGCAACTTGGTCAACATATCAAAGTCTCAGGCGATTTTGATGAAGGGCCTGTTTCTCTTTCCAAGATGGTCGCAGTGCTATGTGAACAACACTTGTTCCTGCCCTTGCTAAGGGCGTTTGAAATGTTCCTTCCATCATGTTCGCTGCTACCTTTCATCCGTGCTCTTCAGGTTTGTGAGAAAGCTTAAAACCATGCTTTTTCATTCATCTATTGGTTCTTTTGGTTGGATAGAACTACTCTCTATATTATGATCTTGAATGTGTCAGATGCAGTGTTGATCATCTTCCCAGCAGAAACAGAGGCCCGAAATGTTTCAATATTTTTTCAACTTATCACCTCTTTTTGAAATATGCTACTCCATGAGCTCTGTAGCAAAGGAGTACTTGCTCAAATGAGGCACTTCTTTCATTGGAAATGTAGAAAGGATATGATCCTAATCATTTTTCACCTACTGCTTTCCAGCAGTTACAGATAATTAAAGTCAGGTGCCTTACCCCTCCAAGGCACCTCTGTTTTGTTGCACGTGCATCCTCTTCTTATTCTTCTTAGAGGCGTAGGTTCTATTCCAGTCATTGCTATTTAGTGTGGATCATGCTCAAATGAAGCACTTTTTTTTTAAAAAAATAAAATAAAATAAGTAATTCAATCATATGAAAGCACTAAGGGGTGCAACCGAAATATATAGGGAGTATACGAGAGAAACACCCACTAGGGAATTGATGAGGAACACAAATCCAGAAATTCTACAAAGTTAGCAAAGCGAAAGCCATTGATAGCAACCATCCACCCATAGAGAGTTTTGAGCAATATATCTTTTAACTCCACTATTGTTCTTTCACAATCTTAAAAAATTTGGGAATTGAGTTCTCTCCATATCCACCACATCACGCAATGGGGAGCCTTCCTCCAAGGCTCTAAATTATGGTGAATACTAAACTAGCCACTCAAACTAGTGAATAACTCCACCACCTGATTGTACATTAACCACTCTACCCTGAAAACATTGAGAACTAAAACCCACAATTCTCTTGCAACTCCACAATGGAGAAAAAGACAATCAATGGATTCTCCACTATTCTTGCACAAGCAACACCAGTTCATCACTATTACGCGCCTATTTCTTACATTATCCTAGATCAAAATTCTGCCTAATGCTGCTGTCTAGACAAAGAAAGACACTCTTATAAACACCTTATTTTTCCATATGCTCTTCCAAGGGAAAGAAATACTAGTAAGGAGATCAAGCACATGATAAAAAGATTTGATTTCAAATGTTTGCCTTTTAGAGGGGATCCAACAGGTCCTATCCTCACTGCCTTTATTTGACCTGATAAAGTATAAGAGATTAAAGAAAGAGGTGATCATCTTTATCTCCCAATCATGCATGGATCTGATGAAAGGTTATATTTCACGGATAGGTGTCATTCGCAACCAACAAATGGTTTGCCTCTTAAAGCCTCCTTAAAACAAGCAATATTATGCAACGTTGGGAAAGCTTTCTTCAGGGTCCGATCTCCACACCATACATCATGCTAGAACTGAATCTTAAGCTCATCTCCCACCTCATGTCTCACAAATCTGGAAAAATACCCCCATCCCCTCCTAATGTTTTGCCACACCCCCATCCCATAGAGTATAGGACCCATACACTGCATTCTATCATATGTTTGGTGGAATGTCCACATTGAGCAA
This sequence comes from Carpinus viminea, assembly GCA_013348765.1. Taxonomy (NCBI): domain Eukaryota; kingdom Viridiplantae; phylum Streptophyta; class Magnoliopsida; order Fagales; family Betulaceae; genus Carpinus; species Carpinus viminea. The sequence goes on from CP054667.1 coordinate 18,912,107, forward strand.
TCTTTTAATTTGTCATTAAAGTGGTATTAGCATGTGTCAGGTGAGTCTTTTTGAACAAAATGTCTATATTGACTTGTTTGAACTATGCATTTTTTGACAGTTTTTCGTTTGATATTCAATATGAGTTTAGCGGGATCATTTCATAATAGGAATTGATCCTTTTTTCTCCCTAGGCATTTTCACAAATGCGCCTTTCCGAAGCTTCAGCACATTTGGGTTCTTTTTCTTCCCGAATTAAGGAAGAACCTGCATATCTGCTGGCAAATATTGGAAGAGAAGGGCAGGTTGGGACTTCGTGGATTAGCTCCACCTCTATAAAAGCTGCGGATGCTGTTCTTTCAACTTGTCCATCTCCTTATGAGAAAAGATGCTTACTACAACTTCTTGCTGCTACTGACTTTGGTGATGGGGGATGTGCAGCAACATGCTATCGACGACTTTATTGGAAAATTAATTTAGCAGAGCCTTCATTACGCAAAGATGATGGTCTACACCTTGGGACTGAGACTTTAGATGATGCTTCACTTTTAACAGCACTAGAAGAGAATGGGCATTGGGAGCAAGCACGCAACTGGGCCAAGCAGTTGGAGGCCAGTGGGGGATCTTGGAAATCTTCTGTTCATCATGTTACTGAAACCCAGGTACCATGTACAATTACATTCCTGCCTGCTTGGGTTGTAAAACATGCTTTATGCCTTGTTTAACTTTTCAGATTTTGTTTATCTTTCCTGATTTGGGGAAGGATCTCTTATTTAGGAGCTTAAAAGTTTTCAGTAATTTCCCATTCACTACTATACCTGTTATTCTACAAGAGTTCCCCTGCTATCTCAATCTGTCTTCATCTTGTTATTTTGAGTATGATGTTTGTGGTGCTGTGATTTGTATTCTGAGGTACAGCAACCAAGTGACGTGTTACAACATGGACATAGGGTGTGGTATTTGGAAACTCCTGATAATTTAGACATGGGGACACAAGAATGCATGCCTGTCTGTGTGCTTTTTATCTTAAGCAAATATGTTTGCATCTTTCTTTTTTTTTTCAGTGTTTGTATCTTTTGTTTGTGGGTGTGTGTTTGTTCAAAGAACAGTAATATTAAAGAAATTATGAAAATAAATTATTTCATATAAGGTTGTTGAGAAAATCTTAGCATTGTCACATTTATGCACCTTTATATATAGTGGTCATATTTGATTATCACCAGCTATATCTCTCTTCAATTTTAGGCTGAATCTATGGTAGTCGAATGGAAGGAGTTTCTTTGGGATGTCCCAGAAGAGAGAATTGCTTTATGGGGCCACTGCCAGACGCTGTTCATTAGATATTCCTTCCCTGCTTTACAGGTAGCTTTTCTAGTACCAGTCTTTGACCAAAGCTGTTTTTCTGGTGACTTGCATATTTGTTGACATGATCCTGCTGTCATGGCTTGTAGGCTGGATTATTTTTCCTTAAACATGCAGAAGCTGTGGAGAAAGATCTCCCTGCAAGGGAGCTTCATGAATTATTGTTGCTTTCTCTACAATGGTTGAGTGGGATGATAACCATGTCCAATCCGTATGTTATTTGTCCAGATTTACTTGTTGCTTCAAATCTTGACTTTACATAATCTTTTCTGACCTCTGTGATAAATTTTATCAGAGTCTATCCATTGCATCATCTGCGGGAAATTGAGACTAAAGTATGGCTCTTGGCTGTAGAATCAGAAGCTCAGGTGAAGAGTGAAGGAGAATTTAATTTAACCAGTTCCACTCGGGACTCTGTTAAAATTAGCTCCAGTATTATTGACCGGACTGCGAGTATGATAACTAAAATGGACAATCATATAAATACAATGAAGAATAGAACTCTAGAGAAAAATGATGCAAGGGAAAATAACATGACACATCACAAGAACCAAGTATTGGATGCCAGCTTTCCAACCACAGCTGGGGGAAGTACTAAGACAAAACGGAGGGCCAAAGGCTATATGCCACTAAGAAGGCCATTAATAGACCCAGGGGATAAAAACATTGATCCTGACGATGGATTTGGTCCTCTTAAATTTGGCAATGATTTGCCGTTGCAAGAAGAGAACATTAAAATGGAAATGTCCTTTTCGAGGTGGGAGGAAAGGGTTGGACCTGCAGAGCTGGAGAGAGCAGTTCTTTCTTTATTGGAGTTTGGACAAATAACAGCTGCCAAGCAACTCCAACATAAGCTGTCTCCGGCACAAGTGCCTTCTGAATTTGTACTTGTGGATGCTGCTTTAAAGCTTGCCGCTACCTCAACTCCTAGTAGTGAAGCATCCATATCAATGCTTGATGAGGAAGTGCGTTCTGTTATTAAGTCATATAATATTCCTACTGACCAGCATAAGGTCAACACGCTGCAGGTTATTCACCAAATTTCTGTGTTTGTGTCTGTTTCCTGTTTTCATAGTGTCATTTCCTTCTTTGAGATTTTGTTGTGCATACTTTTTGTATACTAGGTTGCCTTGGTGATGGGCTACAGGTTGTTTGTTCCCCTTTTTCCCCTAATGGTCATCTATTATGTTTGTTTCTCAATGTCTGCTAGATCATCATATTAATCCAGTATTAAATATGCAAGTATAGGTTTTGGAGAGTTTGGCAACCATTTTAACTGAAGGTAGTGGACATGGACTGTGTAAGAGAATAATAGCAGTTCTGAAAGCTGCGAATGTCTTGGGGCTTCCATTTTCAGAGGCATTTGATAAGCAACCAATTGAATTACTACAGCTTCTTTCTCTTAAAGCACAAGAGTCATTTGAGGAGGCAAATCTCCTAGTGCAAACTCATTCTATGCCAGCCACAAGTATTGCCCAGATTCTCGCAGAATCATTTCTTAAGGTTTGGACACTTTTCTCTGTGAATTTCATTTACATTGGCATGTGCTGCTCAAAGAAATATTCTAGGTTCTTGGTATTGCTCTAGTGGTGGGTAAAAGTCATAAATTTAGGTGGAGAAATGAGTAAGAACATGCCTTATAGCCTGGGCTGGATCTAGACTAGGCCTTTATTATTTTTTTATTGGTAATCAAGAAATTTTATAGAAAGCATAGGCGCCCCCTAAGCTTACAGGAAGTATATAAAAGGGAAGCAAAAAAAAAACAAAAACAAAAACAAAAAACAAAGAAAAGCAAGAAAATCCCAAACAACAAACATCCCAACAGAAACCAGCCCACAAACCCTAAACAAGATTACATCACAGCAAGGCCTTTATTTTAGATGGGATGTTATGGTCAATCCTGAATTTTTCTGTGTATGCTCTATGTTGGCTACTCTGGCTGGACGAGAAATTGGTTGGTATATTTCAAGGTCCATTTTTTAACTTTATTTAAACAATATCTGTCCAAGCTTTATTTTCCCCAGGTGAATGGGGTCACAAAATAATTTCTCTTAGTTTTTTGAGGCTGGAGAGGAGCTGTTAATTGACATTTAGAATTGCTGATATTGCATTATCTATACATTCTCCAGGGCCTATTGGCTGCACATCGTGGGGGATATATGGATGCTCAAAAGGAGGAAGGGCCTGCCCCATTACTGTGGAGATTTTCAGACTTCCTGAAGTGGGCAGAGCTGTGTCCTTCTGAACCAGAAATTGGCCATGCATTGATGCGTTTGGTGATTACTGGACAAGAGATACCGCATGCTTGTGAGGTATTATTATTATAGTGACACATTGATATTATTATCCTTTGTGCCAAATATGATTAAAGTCTATCTACATTAATAACAAACTAAATTAGATAGGCTTGTAAAAAATAATATTATGACAAGAATGATGACAGTAAGTATTATATGTTGTTATCATCATCATTATCACTGTTATTGCTATTTCTATTATTATCATCATCACCATGAATATTAACATCATATTCTTGAAAGCAATTCATGTAGAGGGCCCTATGTAGTAATCAGTCTTTGTTAAGCATTTTTGGTTTATTGATTCTGCGCCAGGCATCATTATTAGCATCATAACTTTTACTGTTCATGATGTATTTCTGTAAGCTCACTAGTGTTATAACCAGCAAGGTAATAACTCTAGGTAAAATAGCATCTTATCCACTTGCAACAACAGAGTGGAGGATGAAGTTGTGGGTTTAAGACCCACCGGGTGTGTAACTCACCTATACAAGTGTTATAACCAGCAAGATTGAACACCAAGTTAAAAAGGATTAAAAAGGTAGAAAAAAAAATACGGAAAAACTTTACTATTTATATTTCCTTATGAGCTTAAAACTCTTTTTCCCTTTGGGGAACCATGTTTTCAGGTTGAGCTTCTTATCCTCTCTCACCACTTCTACAAATTGTCAGCTTGCCTTGATGGAGTTGATGTTCTTGTAGCCCTTGCTGCAACCAGGGTTGAAGCTTATGTCTCCGAGGGTGATTTTTCGTGTTTGGCTCGTCTGATAACTGGAGTTGGAAACTTCCATGCCCTCAATTTCATTCTTGGAATTCTTATAGAAAATGGTCAACTGGATCTTCTTCTTCAGAAATATTCAACTGCTGCAGATACAAACACGGGCATGGGCACAGCTGAGGCTGTCAGGGGATTTCGAATGGCTGTTTTGACGTCATTGAAGCAGTTTAACCCCAATGACCTTGATGCGCTTGCGATGGTATGCATATGCATTCATGATTTCACTACACACCCTATGAATGGTTTTGTTTGTCAAAGCTTGTAAAGAAGTTGTACACTTAATTAGGGTTTCTTGGTTATTGAGATACTGGAGCAGCTTTTGGTAAGTACTACTCAGATTTGGCACAGACATGCATCTATCCGGGTTATCAAGTAAGATAACCAGCCAGATGGATGGATGGATAGAGGGAGGGAGGGTCTATAATTACAACCAATCTCAACATGGTCCTTACTGGGTCAATTTTTCTGATTTGGTCCTAATATGTTTTAGTGCTACAGTTCTATTGATCTATCATGGTGTTTACATGTTTGAGAAAAAGTTGATTACGTGACTTTTTTTTGTGTCAAAGTGGATGGTCAGAACTTGATGTGACATGATGGTTAGACTGAATATGAAAAATGGGTTTCCCATGTGCATGTTTTCGGAGGGGACTTGGTGCACATGCGTGTTATGTGCTGCACATCCCCATTAACCACCATGCCATTTAGTTTCTGAGAGTCAACTTTGACACATTTCAGGCCACATGTTCAACTTCCATTCAAATACACCAAATCTTGTGGTGGATGGGATTTCACTGAACCAAAATAAATTGAAACAATTAGTACTTTTAGGACCGAAGTGAAATTGATTGCAGTGGTAGGGACCAAGATAGTTGGTAGGCGTACATTTTCGAGGTTGATTTTCTTCTCAAATTTGTTAAACCAAAGTTGAACATGTGGTATATTTCTAACCTCTAGGACAGCTTGAATAATGGGTTAGTAAAAAAGGAAACTTAATGGTGTCTGTTTGTCAAATTTCATAAAGCAAAGCTCTCCAGTAATATGTCATCATTTCCTCTATTCCTTTTCACAGGTCTACAACCATTTTGATATGAAGCATGAAACAGCTGCTCTTTTAGAGTCACGAGCACAGCAGTCTTCTGGGCAGTGGCTCCACCGTTATGACAGGGATCAGAATGAGGATCTGTTAGATTCCATGCGCTATTACATTGAAGCTGCTGAAGTTCATTCTTCGATTGACGCTGGCAACAAAACACGCAAAGCTTGTGCTCAGGCTTCCCTTGTGTCCCTCCAAATTCGAATGCCAGATCTCCAGTGGCTTGATCTAACTGAAACCAATGCCAGACGAGCCCTAGTCGAGCAGTCCCGTTTTCAAGAGGCACTAATTGTCGCTGAAGCATATGGTCTTAACCAGCCAAGTGAGTGGGCTTTGGTTCTCTGGAATCAGATGCTCAAACCAGAACTATTGGAAGAGTTCGTAGCCGAATTTGTGGCTGTGCTTCCTCTACAGTCCTCGATGCTTGGTGATCTTGCAAGATTTTACCGGGCAGAGGTTGCTGCCAGAGGAGACCAGTCCCAATTCTCAGTTTGGCTAACTGGAGGAGGACTGCCTGCCGAATGGGCTAAATATTTGTGGAGATCCTTTAGATGCTTGTTGAAGAGAACTAGGGATTTGAGGTTGCGATTACAGTTGGCCACTGTGGCAACTGGATTTGGTGAAGTGATTGATGCATGCACGAAGGCATTGGACAAGGTCCCCGACAATGCAGGGCCGCTTGTTCTGAGGAAAGGCCATGGCGGGGCATACCTCCCACTGATGTAAATCAAATGTCAATGGCAACAAGTTTGATTACAATATTCATCTTGTGATGGTGATAACAAAATGGCGGCCACTTTAATGTCCCTCGCTCTCTCTTTTGGTGAACTAGGGGCAGGACTCTTAATTTGGGGAATGGTGGTATGGAAAAGACAATCCAAAAAGAAAAAAAAGTAAAAGAAAAAAGGAAATTGAAGCAGGTTATATGAAGATTGGGGATAGTTATAGATTAGTTTGAATTCTTTTTCAGGTTCATTGGACCAGCCAGAAGCAGAGAGTAGTGAAGAAAATATGTAGGTTAGATCAGTTAGTCAATGCTAGCAAAGTCTTTGTAAAATCATATATTGTTTTTGGCCCTGTTCTTTTTTTTCTTTAATTTTTTGATTGGTAATTTGAGGCCAGTTGTATATCCTGAATGATTATCGACAAACCAAGTGCTTCAATTTTGTGAGAAATGTATAATTTGTTCATATTCTTTTTCAATGTAAAAGCTCTCGTGCTCTTTTTTCTTTTTCTTTTTCTTTTTTTTCTTCTTTGGGATTTGTTTTCTTCATTTTATGAGAAAAAATCAAATTTAGTCTCTAGGTTTACACGATTTCAATTTAATCCCTTAGGTTCTTAAATTTTAACAATTTAGATCTTATAGCTTTAAATAAGACTTTCCATTAATTTACCACTCAATTAATTAATGATGCCATGTCATGCACCATCAGTATGTTTCATGTTTCTAAATTTGATAGCTTCTTATTATTGCTCTAACAAAAAACTCGCAGCAAAAACTTTTAGTAAACCAAGTCTCTCTTTAATGACTTTCGTTTAACCAAGGCTGGGGGCTCTCATCACACTAAGTGCTTAACCTGGTAGAGTTCGAAACTTGAAGACCAAGTCTTTTAATAATCTGTGTTGTCCGCACAGTACAATAGACACAATCTTGGTGCAATTCGACCTATTCCAAAAGGAAAATAATAGCTTGAGGAGAGACCTAAGGAAAAAATAAAATTACAACTTATTTCATTAAAAAGTTGAAGTTGCACTCCAATATTTATTTAATTATAAATAAAATGCTCTATTGACTATAATTGATTTTGATCCCTCCATGAAATATCCTTGGTGAAATAAAAAATCAAATTTAATTTAATTTTTGCCGGTTGCTAACATGAACACTCATGGGTCAAATGAGAGGTGTGACAAATCGATAACCTGCGATAGTAAAGTAATATATTGACATTCCCCCTTCCCTTTCCCTACTTTGAATTAAAAAATAAAAATGGTGGCAAAGTAACCTATTTGAATTCTAGACAAAAACTAAAGACCTTATTTTTTAAATTAAAAGCTCAAAAACTAAATCAAAATCAAATAAAAACTCAAGCATTCAATATGATTTTTTTAATTAATTTTTATTTTATTTTTTATTTTTCAAAAGAACTGTTAAGGCAAGCCATAGCCCACAAAAGTGATAAATTTCAGAATAGGCCGGGAAGGTGCAATAGGCCTTTAATGCTCATATAGTTCTTTATAAGAAACTAATGGATTCTCTGGATTATTTCATAACTAATTCAACCTTTTTCATAAGCTTAAACTTTTGAGAGAAATATAAATTCTTCATTGTATCAAAGCATTAGTATCAAGTTCAAATTCTAACTATATTCTATCTCTCCCATTATGAAGTTGGTTGGGGGTGGTGTGTGGTGGAGGGGAAGAGCACATATGATGGGCTTACTCATCAAGTGAGAATTTTGGAATGACGATTTTAGTGACGAAATTCAACGTTTCTACAAGTTTAAGCTTATGTGATAGATGATAATTTAACAATGATGACAAGTATAATTAAATATGATTATCATGCTTTCAACATCTCACGTTCTAAAGAATGTAAAATAAACAAAATTGAAGACAATCAAAGTTAAATCTAGGGACACAGGGCTACAAAGTATATAAAAAAAATTAAATTAAATTAAATTAATCATCTTTTGTATTCGGCTGTTGAGGAAGTGTAGGACGCCTCTGAGCAAGGGACCGCTTTGTGCTCTCAAGGACACCAAAAAAGATTGAACCGCCTATCCCTATCCACAGTACTCTTGGCCCAATGCCCTACAATATAAGCAACGGAAATTTTCTAGCTTCAATGTGCCATAGTTTTCGTAATTGGATCCTCTCCGGTTCATTTCTCTTTAGTTTAAATGAACTAAAAAGGAGCCGGTTCCAACAAAAAGGGCAGAGTTGTCCAACAAAAAGTACAATTCTAACCCTCCTTTTGTTGGAACCAGCTCCTCTCATCCAATTCCTGGTTTATCAAGTTAGGTTATCACAAACTCAAAGCAATAGCTATTATAAGCATGAATTCGTATGATTGGACAAGATTAGTGGGAAATTCATACCTTCAATAAAGCAGGAGGTCCCTCTTCCCTAACGATAGTTTGAACACAATCAAGGATTCCTTTGTACTGATTTGCAGATCCCTTAGAAAGAACAAAAGAAACCATATAATAGCTTCATATCTAATATTAAATAAACATGCAAATAACCGAATGCATGCAAAACGTCAAACATATATATGCATTGAATGTATGTGCATATATATTTATATAAAGTTTTTTTTAAATAAAAAAAATAATAATAAGAAGAATGAAGAGGAAGCAGATTGGCCATACCTGAACCATCAACCTTGTCTTAATCACATCAAGGGGAGTAGTTATAGCCCCAGTTAGTGCACCTGCAAAAGAATTGATATTCAATGTGAGGGAAGCACAATACAAACCAGCAGGGCAACAGATATCCATGTGTGAAAAAGCATAAAATGAAAGGGGTGAATTTGAATCAGGGAAAAAATTTCAAAACAATGATCTTTCACAAAATAAATAAATTATTTTATCTTGAATACAAAATACATTTCATATTGGATCAGGATCATTCTCAATCCTTCCTCTTGCTTTCATATTAATCCTGATGAATCTCACTCTTTTATGCAGTTTGCTGCCATCATCACTATACACATGGTCTGAATTAGGCCATTTAGATCAACCTCCCTTGAATCCATCAATTTGGCAGCCACGACCAAAAATATCCATAGAGAGTAATGGAAGCTTGGAACTCATACCAAAGCTTGCCTAAAGCTAAAGCTCTAGACCCCACGACATGCCAATACACTCAAAATAAACTTTGACGTGGCAGTCCAGAACTCATTTTCAATGATCGCTGCCATTTGTTGAGATTTGCTAGGCAATACCCTATGTGCTTGGACAGCAAAAACTATGGGTAAAACGATAGTTACGGTTAGTGGTTACTGACTAAAACAACTAACCATAACCGTCTAGGCGGTTAGTAAAATCCGCTAACCGCTTAGGCAGTTAACTATCGATTAACGGTTAATAACCGCTAACCCTTTTTTTTTAATAAAAAAAATTAAAAACAAAAACAACCAAAAACAATGTCGTTTCTATGGTAATACAATAATACCTTACTACATACAACATTTCTAGATTTTTATACATTTTTATATATATTTAAACACAAAAACGATGTCATTTCATGTACTTTTATATATATAAATATAATATATATAGGCAGTAAGCAATTAGCAATTAGTACAGTTAGCAGACAGTTAATAACCGCCCACCTTTTCACCCCTAGCAAAAACCACCCTTGATGACCCAACAATAGGGGAAGCTACCCTTATGGCTGTTAAAGAATCTCTAGACTTAGTTCTTGATAAGATCATTGTGAAGGGCAACTCCTTGGTGGTCATTCATGCAATCCTCAACCACAATCAAGCTTGTGATCTGAAGATAGATCCAATCATTAGAGAAATCCACCACATCTAGGGAAAATTTCCTTCCTGGACTGCACGCTAAATTCACTGTAGCGTAAATGTCTTTGCACATAATTTAGAAAGGACCATTTCCAACATCATCACTAGAAGATTCCCACTAACCCTCCTTGGATCCTAACTCCGATTAGTGACCTCAAACCCCCATAATATCCTCCCTCTTCTCCCCTTTAGTTGTAGTTGCCACAATGCCAACATATTTTTGCAGACTGAAAAAATGGGGAAGTATACTAGCTACCTGAATCTGTTTTGTGTTTCTTCATTTTGACTACCAGAGTTGGCCACTTAGCGACTCTTATTTTTTTAAAAGTAAAGAGTCAACTTTACATTTGTTTGGTCTATCTAACACATAAAATATGTTCTCAAATGTTGACCCCACCAGAAAATACCTCACCTTTATGTCACATCAAAACACTTTTTCAAACCAAAAACAAAAACACTTGTCCAAATACACTAACAAACAAACCCTAGGTTATTTTTTTATTTCCTCATTGCCACATGATACTAATCTAGACATACATGACTTAGGAGCATTTCAGTCGCACAAAAGGTAGACTTTTATTATCTTCTACACATCATTCAAGAGAAAGAACAGGTTCCCATTAACAATTCCTTACAAAATATAGGATATTGAGTACCACAATTCCTTACAAAATATGACAGCTACTCACTGTTAATGTTGAAATTTTGAAACAAAGTCTTTTCAAGAAAACCCAAATCTACTACATCATGTTCAATTGATGGCTACAATTTTCTTACACAACCAAATTGTGAAAGACGGCTTTTTGCCTTCGTATGAAAATACAAAACCCAAGGGAACATTTGATTTCATCGGACATCTAACCACGCACTCCTTCAAACTTTCATGGTAGACATTGCATTACTCAATTCATGGAGGATACAAATCCTATGCTCCTAATTTCATGGATCTTGAAATACCTATGTCATCAAAAAGATGCCATTTCTTGAAAGCACCAACACCAGACTGCAGTAGTAAATTTTTGCACTCTCTAGTGCATGCATGCTGATCAAACATTTCAACCGCGGTTGTCTTTTCTATCTCATCAAGTGTTTACAATTTATCATCACTATAGCATACGCAGAGAGGTGCCTTATCTTCCATCGTGTTCTCTCTCTCTCTCTCTCTCTATATATATATATATATATATATAGCCTAGAACCCCAAAGTTCACATCCATGTGTCCACAGATTTCCCCTACTACCTTGAATCTTGGGATTCCTTGTCATTTTTAAATAAAGAGGAAAAGAGTAATCTGTTTAAACTTTGCAATAGAACTAACCCCAAGTAGAAGGTATGTTCTTCAGACTTTTCTAGTACTGAATCAAGAATTATGTTCAGCCATTTAAGTGTCATGCAGATCAGAAACATATATCAGCAGGATGGAATATCAATGTGCTTTTTTCTTCTGACAAGGTATCCAAGGCCTTTGGAGTACCCGAAAAATGTTGGGGCTGCGTTTTTCTTGGGGGGGTGTTGTTGGGGTATGAGATAGCAGAATTTGTTCGACCAAATCTTAAACCAAGTCTAATCTGAAAGACCATATTTCATGAGATACACTAACAGTGAATGGAATTTCACTTATCAGAATAGGTAGAAATGAAAAGCTTCAATATAACTGCAGAATCCTAGTAAAATGTAAAGTTGTTAATCTCCAAAGTATCATGACAATGATTAATTTTAAATGAAAGCATCAGGAAATCATGGTATGAATGTCTTCTTACCAGCAAAAGCACCAATGATGGCATTTTCAGGATCGTTTAGATCTCTCCGTGCCTGGCAAAAATGAAAACAGGTCAAAATTATCAACCATGCTACAAAAATAAATAAATAGAAGCAAAACAGCATGTACACCAGCAGGGATTACTATGCCATCACATTCACTGCTCTTTTGTTAGTCAATAATTGATCGAATCTATTCACTAAATCATATATTCCTTCCATAATCACACTCATTCTGCAGTGTAGGTTCTAGCTCCAGTTGGGCTGATGGCAACCTGAATGCCTTTCCAGTGGGTTCAGAATTTGCTTGAGTTCAACTGAGCTCTTCTAGGGAAGAGGTTTTGACAATTTGTTCGCTAGAGAGAGACCTTATGCAGGGTGGTAGTAGATTCTAAATATGGCAATGCATGGTGTAGGTGGTGTTCAAATGAGATCCATGGGTCGTATGGGGTAGGGGTTTTGAAAAAATATCAAAAAGGGCTTGGGGAGAGCTTTTTAGCCATACTCAATTTGAAGTAGGTGTTGACTCCAAAATTCGATTCCGGCATGTTGTATGGTATGGGGATCAAGCCCTTAAGATAGCTTTTCCAAAATTGTTTAGCATTGCCCGTTTTAAAGAAGAAACAATGGCAGACCATTTGAAGCTTTCTAGTGCCTCTCATCAGTGGAATATTTTCTCAAAGCAACTCGCAATTAGGAAGTGGATCTCTTTACCACATTCTTCACTTTGTTGTTTCCATTAGAGTGAGACAAGGTGGTAAAGACAAACTTTGTTGGGTTCCTTCCAGAAGAGGATTGTTTGATGTTTGAAGGAACTCTCAATGATACTACAATGTTCTTGTTCCCAATGATAGTACTCCTTTCCCTTGAAGGAGTATTTGGCATAATAAGGTTCCCTTGAGAGTGGCTTTCTTTACTGATCGACCATTAGAAAAGATCTTTACCAAGGACAATCTAAGGAAACAACATGTCATTGTTGTTGAGTAGTATTGCATGTGAAAAAGAATGGAGAGTCAATGTAAATCATCTTCTACTTCACTGTGATTGCTGGTGCCCTATGAAATACTATCTTCAGCAGTGTAGGGCTGGCTTGGGTTATGCCTAGTCCGGTGGTAGATCTCTTTGCTTGTTAGAGAGCGCTAGCTGGTAGGTTTCAGATTGATGTTGTTTGGAAGATGATACCACCCTGCCTTATGTGATGTCTTTGGAGGAAAAGAAACAATCGGAGCTTTGAAGACCATGAGAGGACATTATTGGATTTAAAGGCTTTATTCCTTGAGACTCTCTTTCACTGGGTTGCTGCCTTAGATTTTAATATTTCGAGCTACCATGTTCTTTTAGATCTTTTTTCTACTTCTAGTTAGGTGTCTCTCTTGTATACTTCTTATGTACTTGGGTTGCGATATAAAAGAAAAATAAAATAAAATAAAAATAAAATACATTCATACACTTGTAGCTATGCTTAGGATAAAGAAAGAGAAAGACTAAGGAGCTGAAAACTTTAAACAATTTAGAGAGAGAGTATATGTCTAGTAATTCTCACCTCAAAGTATAAAATCAAATAAACCTAAACAAATAGGATTCTGGCCTCAGCATTGAATAACACATGCAAACACATAATATTATAGCAAAATAAGCTTAGTACAGAGTTATATGGTACTATCAAGTCGTAAGCTCAAGCTCCAAATTCACTTACAGGTCTGTCAAATGTTAAGCTTAGTATCAAACTTTAGTGTCAGATACAAGATGTAGATTTTGGTAGTACATAATTCTATAAACAACGTTGAAGAATATACAAAATACTTTAGCTTTAGAGAAAAGGCTTGTGTAACCAATCATTACTGATTTTTATTAGGCTTAGTTGAGGAGTTTAAACAATCAGCTCATCTTGCTACAGAATAAACCATTGTCCAAATCCCAAGAATGAAGACAAGGACTCTCTTTGCCTTCTAAAACCACACTAGCTAACCCATACCTTCCTTGATTCAACCAACTTCAGGTTCAAGAGAACTCTCTCTATGCGTTCTAAACTCAACCCAACACAACTAAGCCTTCTTCGCAATTAAACTAGCCAATGTATAAATTAGATCATATACTCTACAAACTCCAAGGTTAAAAGTGATGGGAGTTACAAACACTATATCACATGGTATGGCGTCAAACTATCAATAAACAAGTATTGAAGTAACATAGAATCTTGCTGTCAAAGAAATTGCAAACCGTGTTAGAATAGAAGCATCACCTATAAAAAGAATTTCATATAACATTAGCATGCGGCACAGTCAGAGGGAAATGAAAAACATCATCAAGTAAAATAAATTCTTCCAAAAAGTGTCAAACATTGAATTATATGATGTCAGGAGCTTACCGCCGCCTTATAACCTATCCGAAGCTGTTCATAGATGCAAAATTGAATTGCATCAAATGGCAAATCCCGTAATAAGAAAGATCCATATCCCTGCAATCTCAGCAATGGAGGCCATAAATACAAACAAAACAATAAAAAAGCAGCCACTAACAAATGGCATGCGGGTAGTTGCAGCTCAACAACACAGGCCCATCCTCTCCTAGAAAGACCTCTTTCAACCTTTAACCAAGAATAAAAGAAATATATATTTTTTTATAGGTAAGAATAAAAGAATATAAATTTTTCTCTACTATTGATATGTGTCAATCTATCTATTTCAAAAAAAAAAAAATGGAGAGGGTAGTTGGTGACGACCACACACCGCATAAAATCCTTTAAAGCCCTCCTTAGAAACAATAAGGCGGACAGCATCAGGAGCTGAAGTAAACTGACCCGTCTGCATCCTTTGCTTAACAACCTGAAAAGTTGAAAGTGTTAAAAAAGGAAAAAGGAAAAGTGGAGGAGGGGCGATTGAAATGAAAGTAAGAGATATCTTCTACCTCTGTTGGAACACGAATGAGAGAAGCAGCAATGCCTCCTATGGCCCCTGCAGTCTGAATAAAGTTCAACCATAAACACTTTATTCAGCCAAACTATCAGCTATAGTATCAAACAACCAAACAAATTCGGGAGGTTTCGTTGGCCATACAATTAAAACTAGATATGCATTCTCATTTCTATTTAAGGATATGCAGTAGATTTTGTAGATCATTCACTAATACGGAAAACAAACTCTTGAGGCACTAGAGGAGGTTGTTCACCCAAAAAGTGTGTAGCACTTCAACAAGCATACAACAACCAACACCTTGTTGAGTGTCAATCTTCGTGTTGTGACAAGCCTTAATAAATAAAACAATTGAAGACACTCATCGATCATGTGCCAAAGTGAAGCCCATAAATTCATACCAAAATAAGAGGGATTTTAAGAATCTCTTACAAAATGAGCTGCAGCACTAAGATTTTCAGGAAACATCTTTAACAATTTCTGCTTTGCAGGTTCATACACACCAACAAATACAGCAGACGCCCTGCATAAAAGAAATTTACCAAAACAAGTCTGATGATACAAAGACATTCTTTGTTATAGCAAACAAATCCAAAAGAAAAGAGGAGGAAAAGCTGCTCCAAGAACCATAATTTTTAGGACATTTCCTATTAAAAAACTGGTGTTTTGGGCACTGGAGGACATGACATACCTTCCATCCACCTCCAACAACTTGCTTGGATATTAATAAATTTCAATATCTTTCGGCTTAAAAATCTGCAGATTTAGAATGATGTTGTGCATTTTTTTCAAGAAGCTTATGCATAAGTAGTATTTTCATAACTATTTAACAGTCTATGGCCTTTCAAAAAAAAAAAAAGTCTATGGGTCTTCTTCACAAACATAGACCACCAGCCTACAGCAACAGAAAGTAGATATAAATTTAACTGATGAAATTGAATGTGTTAGAGAGAAGGGGAAGAGGAGGGAGATGGCAAGAAATCTATATGGTTATATTCAATCTCGTGCAGAAATTTTTATTTTATTTTGATAAGTAATATCTAGTCTTATTAAAAGCGTAAGGCGCCCCTAAGTACACAGGGAGTATACAAAAGAATCACCTAACTAGAAAGGAAAAAACAAGGAAATCACCATAACTAATTGACAATGGTGACAAATGTGCCACTGTCCAAAGGTACAAAGTATGAAAACACGAGGATAGAATGTCCTCGGAAGACCTCTCTAAATCCTCAAGCACCTATTGTTCCTTTCTTGCCATAAGCACCAAAAAAGGCAAGTAGGCACCATCTTCCAAACCGCAGCACTTCTCTGCCCCCTCGAAGACCACCAGCAGGCTAGCAAGTCGACAACATGCCTAGGCATCACCCAGGCCACCCCAAAGCAACTAAAAACGGCATCCCACAGAGTAGAGGCAACCTCACAATGCAAAAGGAGATGATCCACCGTCTCCTTGCTGCTCTTACACATGCCACATCTATTTATCACAATAACTTGCCTCTTCCTAAGATTATCCAAGGTCAGAATTTTGCCCAGCCCTGCCGACCAAACAAAAAAAGCCACTCTCTAAGGAGCCTGCGTCCACCATACACTCTTCCAAGGAAAACTCCTTGGTACGTTACAACCCAAGGAATGATAGAGGACCTTAACATTGAAGAGCCCCCTTTTGGAGGGATTCCACCACAATTTATCTTCTCCCCCTCGCCTCTCTCTAGCTGAATCCAACACCTGAAAAAAAGACACAAATATATCCAACTCCCAATCATGCGCCTCTCTAATGAAACTCACGTTCCACCGAATTGAACCCCCCAACACCTCCCTATTATCCGCCACAGAGGCATCCTTCACACAAGCAATACCAAATAACACTGGAAAAGCAACCTTGAGCACCGTATCTCCACGCCACAAGTCATGCCAAAAGCTTATCCTTCTCCCATCCCCTACCACAAGTCTAGTAAAGCCTTTGAAAGTCTCCCACCCTTTCCTAATGTTCTTCCACAACCCTACCCCAAAAGCTCCTCCAGGCTCAAGAGAGCACCATCCACCCCACAAGCTCCCATATTTTGAGTCTACCACCACTCTCCACCAAGCATCCCTCTCAATCCCGTAATGCCACAACCATTTCCCTAAAAGAGCTCGATTGAACACCAATAAATTCCTGATACCCAACCCTCCCCCCTTAATTGGACTGCAAACATTTTCCTACTTCACCAAGTGAAACTTAAACTCTTCTCCTAAATCACCCCACAAAAAAATTGCGTTGAAGCTTCTCGATGTGCTTAGCGACACTCACCGGGATAAGGAAGAGCAACAAAAAATAAGTTGGCAAGTTAGCCAGTGTACTCTTGATGAGGGTAACCCTCCCACCCTTAGATAAGTACCTCCTTTTCCAGCTGGCCAACCGGTAATCAACCTTCTTTATAACATCATCTCATATATGCTTAGCCTTATATGAAGCCCCCAAAGGAAGACCAAGATACTTTACTGGCAAAGAAGCAATCCCACACCCTAAAATATCGGCTAACAAGGTCACTTCCTCCGCATTCCCCACCGGAATTAACACTGACTTAGCCAAATTTACCTTCAACCCGGAAGCAGCTTCAAACAACAAAAACACAATCCGCAAATATCGTAACTGGCTAGGCATAGCATTACAAAAGACCAAAGTGTCATCGGCAAACAAAAGATGAGAAATAGAGTTATTACCCACTTTGAATCCTTCTAACAAACCCCCTTGCACTGCTGTTGAAATCATCTTACTCAAAGCCTCCATTACAAAAAACAAACAATAA
This sequence comes from Carpinus viminea, assembly GCA_013348765.1. Classification (NCBI taxonomy): domain Eukaryota; kingdom Viridiplantae; phylum Streptophyta; class Magnoliopsida; order Fagales; family Betulaceae; genus Carpinus; species Carpinus viminea. Next base: position 18,929,607 of record CP054667.1, read on the forward strand.
AGGAGAAAGAGGATCCCCTTGTCTCAAACCCCTGGAACTACCAAAAAAACCATTAGGAGATCCATTAACCAAAATGGAGAACTGCACCAAGGACACACAATAAGCAATCCAAGAGCACCATAACCTCCCAAAGCCACACCTCCTAAGCATATACAGCAGGAAATCCCAATTCCAATGATCATATGCTTTTCTTTTCGACAGTTCATGACGAATTAGATGAATTTAACTATCTCTAAGGATGACAAATAAGAATTTAGCGACCTAGAAAGCCCGCTGAAGATTGCTAGTCTTAATTGTTGAGATTCCATAACAAACATTATTGAAAATTTGGAACTGAACAGAATCCAGAGATAGATGACATAACACACTTATGGCACATATGATACAATTAGTACATTAATCAAGGAAGTGTTTTTCTTTTCTTTTCTTTTTTCTTTTTTTTTTTTGTTTTTAATGAAACTGCATAATCTTTAGAAGGGAACAAACTCGTCCAAAGAGCATAAATCAAGTCATTTCCAGGTTCAAAACTTGACCAAAGAATGAAAATGGATACTGACATATGAAGTTGTGAACCCTAAATGTTAAGGGAAATCATGCATTTCGAAAGGTACTTACGGCAAGACACCAACAAGATTTCCAGCCAATCCAGAATAAAGGCCTTTCAAAACTATTTTTCCACCACCATGCGCAGCCTGCAACAAAAGCTCAATAGTAAAATTGGGAAACACACAGGGAAAAAACTTGCAACCTTGAAAAACTACTTCCCCCAACAAAATGTACCAATTTCAAAGCCTAAAGAAAGAGACCTATCCCAACCTTTACCTTCTGAAGCAAACAACAATGTGTGAAATCAAAGAGTTCTTTAGATGTAAAAGGCACTAGAAGTTAAGGAGAAGCAATTGCTGTGTATTTCTATAGTGGGCCACCTAGCACCATAACCCATGTTTCCATGTTCTAAGACTTACAAAAAATAAAATAAAATAAAAGATTTATATCACTCATAAAAAACCAAGATTTTAAAAATTATTTATAAATGATAGTTGGGAAATATCAAACAGAATCCATAATCTCTGTGTGCCAATTGGATGAGTACCAAGTAATATTTTAGATCTGTGTGTTTTCCAACATGATTAATAATTAATTATAGGCACATTTATAAACCTCGAATATTTAAAAAAAAAAAAAGAGTAATTAACTCTAGCAAATGAGAAGTAATTCAGGCATATATTAGGTCAAAAGCTGTATTGGCCACTGCATACAGATTCTAAACAAAGAGGTCAGCATCAATTGTGTGACCAAGACAGGAAACAATCAAAGAACAAAAATTCAGGACTCAAAGAACATTTTTTATCTGGAAGAAAATGCCTGAAGGTTTCAACCCACCAGCCCTCCACCCCCCACCCAGGGCCAAAACAAAAACAAAAAGGAAAGAATTGCAGATGAATAGATAAAAAGTAGAGGCATAAATCAAATCGTTCATAGTCCATCAAAATATAATAAACAATGAAGGAACAATCTCTTCATCCATATGTTCAGCAAAAGCTTAGCATTTTACATCAGGCAATTACCAGTAACCTGGTGCGGTAGGTTCTTTAAATTTATTTTAAATATTAACTCTAACTGAATATGCACAATTAACCCACCTGAAGCCGTGTCTTTATAGTATCAATGGGATATAAAGCTGTCTCAACAACAACACCAGCTGTACCTCCAGCTATAAGACCCTCTGCAAAATCCACAGCCAGACTACTTAGAAACTAAAAACAGAACTAGAAGATTTATTCTTACCAGCATTTTGTCCATCTAATGTATTCAAAGAATTTGACAACATTAAAGAAGCAAATGCTCCGACTACCTCTCTATCAATAGAAGGTTTGGAGGGGCAAACGCCTTCGGTGTTCCCTCCAGTCAAGACCTAGGGCCTTACAGTCACTAGCCAATATCTTTTCATGTCCCCTCAAGCATAATTTATTAAAGAAACATAGAAAAAATTATTTCTTCTTTTCTTTGTGTTCAAAAATTCATTGTTGGGCATCTACCTAATACTCTGGTAACATATGGCTTCATCCAGTGTATAAACATGCATGGTTCATTATACAATATTAATATGAAAGGTTACGACTCAAAGACATTATTACCAAGAAGAAACATCATAAGAGTCCACAAAAGTTACACAACAAACTCCAAGCCACTTAAAATAGAGATTACCATGTATACACCCAGTTTCAGGCTATAAAAATCTTCATTATTGCTTTTCAATGTAAAGAAGAAAACAAATTGCCCAGGCAACGTTATTTCCCATTCCACAAGTTCCATAAGTAACATATATGAAAAGGCTACAACTGAAAGCTCGAGAAAGAGATAGAGGGATCTACAAGAGAAACTCAGTGCATAATCTTAGCATTTATTCTTATATAATCTCCCCCAAAAAGAAGTAAACATTCCATTGCTGATTCAAAACAATAATTGATTAAGAAACCTGAGCCTGTTTGGTAAAGTTTTTCAAAAGAGTTTTCGATTTTGGGTTATGAAAAGAGATTTTAAGAAGTAAAAATTGTAAAGTGTTAACAATGGGCACATTTGAACAAGTGTTGTTTGTAGGGTCCACCAAAGAAAATTCATTTGGTAAACTGCAGTGTTTTTTAATAGCAAAAAATTGACAAGTGTTTCCAAACATTAAAACAAAAACAAAACAAAACATATAAAGAGATCTGCTGGAGGCAGGCCTCCATAGGTGGTGGCTGGCACCCTTTCATCAAAGGAGGGAGGTGGGCCTCCCCTCCGCAAGGGGCATGCAGCGTCTAGGTCTCTAATCCCCCCACCTCTTTGCGAGGGTGGCAGACTCAACCCTGCGCCTTCGCAAGAGTTGCGGAGGGGGAGAATCTCCACATCCCCCTCTATGGGGGTGGATCTTCAGCACTGCAAAGTGTAGCAAGGGTTGGAGTTCCACCGCTGCTGCCTCTATAGTGGTGGGGGTGGTTGACACCAGAGGTAGGGAGAGGAGACCCACCTCCTGTGAAGGGGGTGGAGGTAAACCTCCACTTCTTTCTTTTCTTTTTTTATAAATAATCGAAATATCATTAAAAGTACAACTTAGACACACAAGAAGTATATAAGAAAAACACATATCTTAAAAGGAGAAAAAATAACAAAAGAATCATTAAAACTAATCACCAAAGAAGCTAAAAACACAATTGTCCAAATATAAAGAGGAAAAAAAAAAGGACTTGAGCTATAAAAACGAAATTTTGAATCCCCTTGGGTGCAAACAACTCATTGGGGTCACATCCCTGGTGAAAGCAAGATTTAACCAATCTGTTTGATATAGGTGCGTTATACAGGTTTGGGGTTTATCCTTTAGGGATGGGTCACAAAGTGGTCTTGCCTTAGGAGGGTTCCCCGTCATTAAAAATTAAAAAGGAAAAAAAAAAAAAAAAGACTTTGAGCTCCTCCAACGTCATCTCTCAAAACTCAAAATTTTGATCATTTCTTTCTCTCCAAATGCACCGCAAAAGTCAAGACTGCACCATCTTCCACATGACAACACTCTAAGGGCAACCATAATCCTTTAATATTTAAAAAAAAATTATAAATAACAAAGAACCTTCACATTTTGAAAAGGTGAGCATGTATTTCCAAAATATTCTTATATGATGGTGGGGGAAATTCTGAAAGAATTTTAAGTGTTTTCTTTTTTGAAAATGTTTTTAATTTTGTTTTGAAAAATGTGTTAGTGGTGGAGGCCACATCTGTAAACCCATCTGGGTAACTATTGTCAGAGAAGTGTTTTTTAGTGTTTGAAAATTGAAACTTGTATTTAAAAACTTAGTCAAACAGTCCTAAGTCTTATTCATATCTGATATTTATTCTCCTATCTTAGGAGAGGATAATGCCCATTATTCAATGTTTGTAATCAAACCTTTTCAAAATTTTCCATCACTCCTATAAGAATAGAGTAATGCTAAAAACTGCACTCTCATCCCAGTGGATTGACGTAGCAATGCCCAATAGCCCTTAGATTAGCTTTGGTTAAAAACAATCCAACGATTGATGGACATTGTCACGTCAACTCAATGATATGGGAGTGTAGTTTTTAGCATTCCCCAAAAGAATATAATTGTCCACTGTAGAACAAATTCTTTCCTAATCATACTTGGTTTCATATGCATACATTTTTACATTAGAGCTAGGAATGTAATCGAGTTGAGACGAGACGAGTATTGAATGTTCAAGCTCATTTCATCTAATTTTATTTCAAACATGAGCCAGGCTCGAGCTCATCACTGAGCTAGATATTTGTTCAAGCTCTGTTCATTTATTTTTCAAACGAACTCGACCTCATTCACCAACTGCTCAATTAACATATTCATTCCTATATTAAGTAAATATTGTATTTTTTTTTTGGTGTAAATCCATACTAATCACTAGTTAATTAGTTATTGCTAGAATTTTATCATTTGCGTTAGTTATATAAATTAATCACTAGTTAATTAGTTATTGCATTTTATCATTTGCGTTAGTCATATAAATTAACTTGAATCTTAAACAATTCAATCTCGAGACGATATATATGTTTTATAGTATGTATATAAATTCATTATACACACACACATACATATATATATACACACACATATATAGATATATATATTATATCTATACATGCACACAAACACACATATATCTATATAAAACTCACAATCACAATAGTTCAAGCTATATTTATCTTATTAGGAAGAAAATTCTCTTTTATCCTTATAAGTACTTAAGATGTACTCATTAAAAAATTAAAATATTACTATAAAAATAATAAAAGTTAAGTTATACAAGTCACGCTGAGTTTATGGGATTCGGCTCGTTTAATAAACAAGCATAAATTTCTGTTCAAGCTCAATTCCTTTAACAAACAAACCAAACTTGAGTTGAATTTTGACGAGTCGAGCTCGAGTTCCTAGTCAAAGCCATTCAATCTATTGATTAACTCATAATTTGAGCTTCAGTATCATTCTTAGTCAACCCCAAAACATTCAACTCGCCTTGACAATATTTGTTTGACAAGAAGTTTTTAACATACCAAAGAAAGTACGAAAAAAATCGAATGGCTTTTCTTCTCCCATTTTGACTGATGCAAATGGCTTTCTTCTTCCCAGGAGCGAATTTTGCATTTTCCTGTCACATGAATCTGCAAAACCATATCACCTGTTCAAAAAGAAAGCATGATAGTATAATAAAAATATCACTGAGGTAACACACCCAAAAAAAAAATCCAATCAAATCAAAATAGATAAACGCATACAAGAATATGAGACCGTAATTTGGACTTCTCCCAAAATTCAAAGTGGATGCTAAAATCTTCGCTCATGCACATATCTAACCGAGAAATTCATTCTCACAAGCAGTACCCTGTGTATATATCCTCTTAGGCCAAGTTATACGTTATCTAATAAAACCCAACGAAGACATGAATAGGGGAAAATATTTTCTCTATCGTGCCTTGTTCTTTTCTTACCAAACTGGTAGAAGATTATTGGAATTGTTTTATATTAAATCTGACTTTTTAACTCTTGTTATTTACCAAATTAATATTTATGGTAACAAAGAACAAAAATAAATAAATAAAAAAACTTCTTCAAAAGATTGATTACTGAAAGAAAGGAAATATCTTATAAGAGGTTACCATAAACTGGACCTCCTAAGTACTTGGGGCCAATTTGGTTCTGTTCTCCATAAACAGTTCAAAATCCCAAGTCACAAGAAATAGAAAACTGCATGAAAAAATATTCAGTGTGTTTTTGGAAAATGTTTTAAGAAATTTTTTTTAACAAAAAAAAAAAAAAAATTGTTTCAAAGAATTTCAGTTTCTATTCTGGTTCAGGAAAAGCCAACTCAACAACATTGTTTTGATATAAAACCAGCCAGGGCCCTAAATTCCACATCCCCTCAAGAAAGACATAAGCACGCACAATTAACACTGTTGCAAACTATAATGTAAAGGACTCAAAACCTATAATATGAAGGACTAAATATCTCCCTATTTAAGATTCTTAAAAAGGACTTGTACTTTATCATTTGGATATCCCATAAAAATACAATGTAAAATCAGCATTCAACCCAAATATATCATTCTAAAAAACTGGGCAATGTCACATAAATTTAAAACCTTTACTTTAAGAAGTGGTATTCTTCAGTGATTAAGAAACAGAATATAAGGTATTCTTCTGTTATTCGGCTCACACAGACACATATACAGAGGTTTAAGGGTGATACTGGGAAAAAGCAAATTGCAAATTATGTGATTTTTGTTGCAACGGCTAGCTCTACTCATGCTTATCAATGATGGATAACCATCACAGAAATCATTTGCAGGAACAAAACAACAACAAAAAAAAAGGAGGGGAGGTGGGCCGGGCTATTACACTTTATCCACTTGTGATTTGGGTTAAGTTTGATTTCTCAGCCGGTAATTTGTGAAAAGCTGCACTTTACCCATGTGACATTGTTTAATATTTTTTTCCAACTCAAATCATTAGCGTATTTCACTGCGATTTTAAACCAAATCGCAGAAAATGTATTATTTAGGAGTGTGTGTAAAAAAAATTACAAATTAAGAACATAGAAAAATCTGCATTTTCAAATCACAGGCAAATGAGTGTGTTTTAAGAAATGTAAAACTGTGATTTTAAATGCCAAATTGCAATTTTACCGAACATTTAACTATGTTTTTAAAAATTGCTTTTTTCGAATCGCACGTTTTAAAAATCGCTATTTTTAAATAGCACTTTTGAAATTGCAAACCCGAACAAATTTCAAAAATAAGCCCAAAAAGCATGTTACAACCTGAATACACCAAACTTGTGAACCAAAAAGAAATAAAATTAGACCTCATGCGGATAAAGTGCAGTTTTTGTTGAACCACAAGTTGGGAACTCAAGCTTAACCCAAAAAAGAATGAGCTTTAGACCATTAAAAAAGAAAGAAAAACAGGCACAATATAATCATCCGAAAACACGATACGATGCTCAACGATATGTACACAGTAGCTGCACTAGTATAAACAATAAAAAGAGTTACATTATGGCATAAATACGCAATTATCATCTAAAACACAATCACGTTAAAAATCATTTTACAATTAGATATTCAAGAAATGGGTTACCTGATGAAGCTAATGAAGAGCATTTGGCATCGGCGGCTAGCGTAATAGGACCCATTTGAGGTCCCCCAAACTTCACCACAACGGCAACAACTCGAAATACGCACACTTCCGAACTGATACCCAAAAAAGTCAACCAAATCTCTATATCAGCCAATTATGCAATTCTTTGTTTGTAAATTAGTGCATTTGTGTTTATGAGAGAGAGAGAGAGCAGAGGCGGTGAGTCACCGACTGCGGTATGGTCAAGCGAGGGGATGAAGTACCTGGTCGAGGAGAGAGCGTTTTGCTTGGTTGGTTGTTTGGATGGTTCTTTTGAGTAACGATACAGGAGGAATTTTAAAATTATTATTTAATTTAAAATTATTATTGAATTTTAATTTATTAACGATTTTAAATGACATATTACATTTATGATTACTTTAAGAGAACTCTAATTCTTCTTATATTATTATTCAGTTTTTTTTATGACGAGTTTTACTATACAGCAGACCCTGGTAGTCCCAGGGACCGCCCAAGTCTAACGTGGCCTTGGCCACGCTTGAGTTTTAAAAATTAATTAATTTTTAGGTTAAATACTTAATTAGTTCTTAGGATTTAGAAACTTTATTTTTTTTTTCTAGGGTTTAAAAAGTGACCAAGTCCTTATGGTTTTGAAAAGTAACCAAATTAATACATATGTCAGTTGATCGTTAGTTGATTTAACGGATTGATACGTAGACCAATTAGAAGTTAACACGTAGCCACCTAATTAAATTTTTTATTAAAAAATTATTTTTCAAAAAAAAAAAAAACCTAGGGTGGCTACGGCCCACCCCCTTGGCTCCATGGGGTGGCCGAGCCCGAGGGGTGGCCACCCTATGGAGGCAAGGGGGTGGCCAAAACCACCCCCAATGGTGGTTTGAAATTGTTGGTTAATTTAATTACAGCAAGCCAGAAACGTAGGGCACTCTAGTGGGCTTGATCCACCTGTCGCCATCGATGAATGTTCCGACAGTGAACTTCTGGGCGTGATCCATAGTGAGATGCTTGACGCCACGCCATTTTCACTCTCTAGGCCTGGTCGGCGCCAACACCCTTGTTGGTGATCTCGGCGTAGAAGCAAGTGTTGAGAGTGAAGTCACCCATCCACGGCATCCACCCCTCAGCCTAGATGAAGTCACCAATATTGCTCTGCATGATGATGGTTCTCGAGAACGCCTTCCATGGCCGGCTGAGGAAAGCCTTGTTTTGGGCCCTTAGCGGGTAGTACAATGGGTCGGCGGGGATGGTGCAACCCTGGAGGACGATCCTGCTAGGCTCGCGCCTGTCAGTCTTGCCTTGCGCTGTGATGATGCCACTGCTGGTTCTCCATCGGCTTCCTCACAATCATCTTGCAGTTTTGGAACACCACGGCCTGGTGCCCAAGGGGGTGGCCGTAGCCACCCCCATGTTTTTTTTTTCTCTTTTTTTTAAAAAAAAAATTTAATTAGGTGACCACGTGTTAACTTCTAATTAGACCATGTGTCAGTCCGTTAAATCAACTAATTTTTTTAGGTTGGAAAACTGCAGTGTTCTCTCGTCGCCAAGCATCACTGATGACAAGCCAACCACATCTCCGATGACAGGTTAGACGGCTATACCAACTTTTTTTAGACAAATTAAACCCACTTATTTTCTTTTTTAGTAAACTCACAATTAATTCAAATACAATAATGGTGAAATGATAGCTAGGGAGCTTTCTTTCCATAAAGAAAATACCAATAATCCATTTGAAACAGAGAATTACCCATGAAAATTTTGAGAAACCATGAAAAAACTGAGAACGAAGAAAATGTAATAGACAAAAAAAAAAATTGAAATGAGATTGAAACCCACGAGCTTCTAGTCAAGCTTAAAAATAGTGCTAATGGAGCCTCAGGTAGAGGCCTGGCAGAAATTGAAGAGGCCTTCAAAGACCGAGCAGTCCTCACTGACGTTGAAGCACTTGAGGTGGGGCAAAAAGGTTGGGTCGGTGAGTGATGCAGGGTTAGAACGTAAATAATCAAGAAAATAGTAAACATAATGGATAAATATTCCTAAGATTGTGAGACTATCACAAAATCAAATAAATCTTTTCTAAGCAGTAGATGCTATCTAAAGCCTGAAGGAAAAAGAACCAAGAAACTCAACTCGAGTATTCTTATTAAACAAAACCAATAATAATAATGAACTGTTTTTCCAAAGGGTCTAAACCTGTATTTATAGGCTTAAAGGCTAAAGCATAAAAGAGGTTAACATAAACTAGGATTACACATCCTAGAAGGAAAAGTAATCTAAAACTGCGTACTAGAAGGAAAAGTAAACTAAAACAATTAAAAGACTAACAAAGAAACCTAATTTAAATAAAAGACTAAAAGATAAGATAAGATAAAGTACTAACAAATAAACCTAATTTAAATAAAAGATTAATAGATAAGATAGGTCATCCTAATCTACATCATCCTCCCTGTGTTGGAGAGAATTCCTCGAATTGGCCGGTCTCTTCCACGGTCTTTTGGATGTCCGGTCACTCATTCCAATCATCTTCTCAACTTTACAGCAAGGCCACACCCATAATAATCATAGTGATCTTCATTAGTGGAGTATCTTGATGGTTGTTGTGAAATCCCCACACACCTCTTTTCCGGTAGACTTGTTATGCTTCTCTCGTGCTTTGCTCTTCCCACAAGCCATAAGAATCCCCAAAGAACTCACAAAGACCTTTTCAATCTTTGACAAAAAGCCTTTTCTACCATATGGATCTCATCACAATTTTTGTTAAAATAATGATAAAATAGCATCTATCCCAATGAAATCAACATAGTCAATTGGTTCAACACCAAATTGAAGACTTTACCTTCGAGGCTCTTAACTACATGATATGTAGAATTGTCATCAAAAAGTGCAAAACTATCCTGATTTACCTCTTCCAAGGGTTCTTCTTCTTCATGAAAATTTTGATACACTCTAAAGGTTCACCTCGTCCACTTGTTTTCCTAATTCTTCATGCTCTTTAGGACTCTTGATGTGGAGTTGATGATTAGGAAGTTTAGACCGTACCACCCCATGTGGAGGTTGAATATCTTGCAATGGTTGCGCTTGTTTTGTAGTTCCGTTGGCCCACGCCGACAAATCTTTTCAACGGCTTCTTTATCTCCCGTACCACTCCATTGATGTCACCTTCCTTGCTCGTCAACTCTTGCTTGGCTACAACGGTTTGACCATCTCCTTGTGAAGGTTGTGGCTTTGGCCATGGGCTGTAAGTAACGCCAACTTGGTTTTACCCAACATGAAGTCGTACGTATTCTTGGTTTCATCATAGACGGCAGCTTTATCATCTTGCCACGATTTGCCCAATAACAAGTGACACATAGTCATGTCGACCACGTCACACCACACACGATCCACATATTTACCTCCAATAGAAAAAGGCACTTGGCAATATTTAGAAACCCTTACCTCGTTTCCTTTCGTGAGCCACTCCAATTGATAGGGAGTAGGATGTCTCTTGGTTTCGAGCCCTAGCTTCCTTACCGCTTCCTCCGAGACGATATTCATACCACTCCTTGGATCGATGATAAGCTTGGCCACCTTGCCTCCCAAGATGCATGTACGTTGAAATTGTTGGCAAGTACCTCCAATGTATCGAGACACCGATTGATGCTTTATCTCCGCCCCCTCCTTAGGCACCATCTTTGCCATCTTCCTTGGTACTTCTTTTGGTGGAATGTTTTTATTTTTTTCTGCCACCATGAACTCTTTGGGTTGCAACTTTGGAATTCTGTGTATCGAGTTTGAAACCGGATTCCCACCGATTGGCCTCGAGCTTGTACAAGGGGTTGATGCTCGTGCACTCTCCGCAAAAGGGTCTCCGCTCTTCATCCTCCACAATTGCGCCATCCTCTTCCGATTCGGGCGAGGGTATATGCCACTGCCTCACCACTCTCGATGGACAATAGTTTTGTGAGGGCTGCAATTTGTTCCTCAAGCTCGCAAATTGTACCTCGATTGTGCTTGATAGGTTGCCGGTGGTTCTTCTCTAATCGGTTCTGCATTATTCACGCCCTCCAAGTGTGCAAAGTGGTTATTCTTCCCTTGTGACTGGCGCCATGGAAAGAGATGGGCTCGATACCAACCGATGCAGGTTAGAACGAAATAATCAAGAAAACAAGAAATGTAAGGGATAAATATTCCTAAGATTGTGAGACTATCACAAAATCAAAGAAATCTTCTCTAAGCAAGAGATGCTATCTAAAGCTGAAGGAAAAAGAACCAAGAAACTCAACTCGAGTATTCTTATTAAACAAAACCAATAATAATAATGAACTGTTTTTTCCAAAGGGTCTAAGCACAGATTTATAGGCTTAGAGGCTAAAGCATAAAAAGAGGTTAACATAAACTAGGATTACACATCCTAGAAGGAAAAGTAATCTAAGATAAACTAGATTACACCTAGAAGGAAAAGTAATCTAAAACCGCATACTAGAAGGAAAAGTAAACTAAAACAATTAAAATACTAACAAAGAAACCTAATTTAAATAAAAGACTAAAAGATAAGATAAGATAAAGTACTAACAAATAAACCTAATTTAAATAAAAGATTAATAGATAAGATAGGTCATCCTAATCAACATCAGTGAGGGTATCCAATTTGGTGGAACCGGTCGTCACACGGTGAGGAAAGCCGACGGTGGTGTCGGTCATCACACTGGGAATTTTGGGGGTGGGGAATGTGTTTAGGAAGAAAATTTGGACTCTCTAGAAAGAGTGAGTATGGCATTGTGGTTTTAAATTTGAAAAATAAAAAATAATATAGGGGAAACTTCACTTACCCCCCTGATATTTGGTCACTTTTGCAGATACCCCCCTAATGTTCAAAACCTCTCACTTAGGTATATCAAACTTTGGTTTTCTTTCACTTTGTCCTTTTCGTACAGAAAATCCTAATAGAATGTCAATTTTACCCCAAAACTGCACGTCATTTTGGGAACGGTGTAGCTATGGAATCAGGGGTAAAATTAGAATTGTAAAGTATTTTTTGTACGGAATGGGCAAAGTGAGAGAAAACCAAAGTTTGATACACCTAAGTGAGAGGTTTTGAACATTGGGGGGGTATCTGCAAAAGTGGTCAAAGTTCATGGGGGGTAAGTGAAGTTTCCCCAATAATATAATATATATTTTATTTTATTTTTTAAGGTTACACTTAATATTTAATAAAATTCATTAAAAAATAAAAAGTATTATCTCTCAATTAAGTGGTTGGACAACATTTTGTATAAGAGTGCACTATCATGTAAAAATTACCAACAATAACATAGTTTACATGTATAGTTCACAAATAATTAAAATTAGTATCCTATAAATCACAAAAAAAAAACCTTAAAGTACATAACAATGTCCCCTCAAACTACCTTTAGAATGACAATATCTCCTCCGTCAAATAAAACCGTTAATACTAAGTACTAACAGCAAAGGCATCATGTGCATGTCATGTGTACACATTTTACTTTAAAATACTATCATACCCTCATTTGACTTAAAATGACCGCAGTACCCTCATTCTACTTTACTGTGCCTTTTCATTTTTTACCTTGCAAAATTTGTAACTTAATTTTTTCGATGCTCCTGCTCTAATATGCCATAACCAAAAGTTCACCGAGAATATTTCAAGTTGCTGACATTTATTATCGAATTTGTTCAAGCTTCCATGCACATACCAGTGCATGGCTTTTATTAGTGTCCTCTAAAAAACATACATGTGAGCCACATCATTAGGACCAAACAAAGAATCGAAAGCAAAAGAGTGGAGAATTTTCGTTGTGTCAGGTTTTGGCTCTGATCAGAAGAGTGAGGAAAGAAAAAGACTAGAAGAGAATATTAGGGAAGAAAGAAGACCGGGTGTCTTGGGTTTCATTGCGCCAATGGGTATGTTTTTTAAGTGTTTAAAGGTTTAAAGTAATTGTTAAGGTTATTTTAGATTTTTTTGTTTTTGTTTTGGATTTTTTAAGAAACCAATGTAAGTTTTTTGTTTGAATTGAAAATTTTGAAACCCAAATTTTGAAATATTAGAAACAAACTCAAACTTTGAAATCTGAAATAAGATCATTTCAAAAACAAAAAAATCTGAAATTGAAAACAAAAAGAAAAAAAATGCCTATCCAAACCAGGCCTTAGATTCCATTGAAAAAGACCAGTATACCCCTACCATTAGTATTAACAATTTTATTCGACGGAGGAGACATTGTCATTCTAGTGGCAATTTGGTGAGGTATTGTCGCAATTAAATATTTTGGAGGACATTGTCAATATAATGGTAATTTGAGAGGGTAAATGAACTTTACCGTAAATCATAAATGATAAAAATATTATTTACGACCCAATATTAGTAAAGAGTTCATATATCTAGCTCACCAAAATAACCATAATTTTGGTGAGCCAAAATAAATAGGACTAAAATGCTTTACATACTCATTAAATTGCAGAAAATTTTGGTGAGTATGATCCATGCTCACCTGATTTAGTAAGCATTGTTATGCACCTAATGTAAAAAAATTAAAAAAATTGACCATTCTCTCTTCTCCAATTTTTTTTCTTGTTTTCTTTTTTGTTGGTTGCTATGTATAAACAAATCGTTTTTCTTTTCTTTTTGTCGGTTTGAAGCAACAAGCAGTGTAAACATTACCTTCATTAGTTTGCCATGTATATTGTTGATTTAAGACATTTTCAAAAAAAATATAACCATTAAAGGCATTCTTAAAAAATAATGTTTAAATGAAATAATAAAAATGGATAACTAAATATTGAGCCGAATGTATATGATTTAAAAAGGTTGTTAGCTAAAACTAGGGACCAATAAGCGGATGCGGGTGCAGTTATTGGCAATACGTGTATTTTCTTTCTTTTTCTTTTTTTGTCTTAGAGGTTCAAGAAATTTATGCCAACTAATAGATATATATATATATATATATATTGACATGTCCACACAAGAGAAAGAGAGATTCGAATTAGTGATTTCCGTTTCATGAGGAGTGATCGACAGCTGATTGAGCTACCCTTGGGACTATGCCAACTAATATTAGAAACCAGGCTTAACAAACATTTTGACAATAAATAACATGGAGAAACTCATTAAAAGAAGAAGAAAATACAGCGAGGAGAAAGGACCAACCAACACCACCCAAAAGCATAAGAAACCCACTTTTCTCTCTTGACTTTTATCATTGCCATCCATTCTCAACTCTCCTTCAAACAGAAGACCCGTATGAATTCCCTACCTCCATAGCCCCTGCTATAGCACCCCCTAGCCAGCTGCTACCAATATTCCAAATTGCCAGCTCAACCCATGGCACGAGCCGTGTGCACCACAGTATGGACCTTTTGTGCAATATTGGTCTCAGCTACCCTTGCACAAGCAGGTATAGGTGTTAACTGGGGTTCCCAGACATCGCACCCTTTGCATCCTAGCATTGTGGCTAGCATGCTAAAGGACAATGGCATCACAAAAATCAAACTTTTCGATGCAGATCCTTGGACAGTCAGTGCCTTCGCCGGGACAGGCATTGAGGTCATGGTCGGCATTGCCAATAATCAATTGAAGGACCTTTCCGACAGCTACGGTAATGCCAAAGATTGGGTTAAACATAATGTCTCCAAACATATTCGCGATGGCGGCGTCGATATAAGGTTCAAAATATACTTTTTGATTAATATTGATATGTTTCTTAAATATTCCTACAACCCCAACTAGATCTCTGGACACCATGCAAAACGCCCTCTCCACATAGTTCGAGTAAAGCTTAAGCTTCTCACTCGAGCCAACCTCTTGAGATTTCCTATGTTGATTTTATAACATGTTTTTGTTTTTGCTGATCTAAATTGTGCAGGTATGTTGGTGTTGGAAATGAGCCATTCTTAACGGGTTTCAATGGTACTTATGTTAAGACAACTTTTCCGGCATTAAAAAACATTCAGAAGGCTCTTGATGAGGTTGGCTATGGAGACAAGATCAAAGCCACAATACCCCTTAATGCTGATGTGTATGAGTCACGTTCAAACAACCCATCTGATGGTAATTTTCGCAAGGATATGCACGAGCTTATGCTTCAAATAGTACGTTTCCTCCATGACAATAAGTCACCATTTTTGGTTAACATATACCCTTTCCTTAGTCTCTATGACAATTCCAACTTCCCGGTGGATTTTGCTTTCTTTGATGGTGGCTCCAAGCCAATTCAAGATAAGAACGTCCAATACACCAATGTGTTTGATGCAAACTTTGATACACTCGTTTGGACGTTAAAAAAGAACAAATTTGAAGACTTGAAAATCATTGTTGGAGAAGTCGGATGGCCGACGGACGGCGACAAAAATGCCAACACAAAGCTGGCTAAAAGATTCTACAATGGTTTCCTTAAGAAAATGGCAAATAAAAAGGGAACCCCGCTCCGGCCAGGACCGATGGAAGTGTATCTCTTTGGCCTTCTCGACGAGGACATGAAGAACGTTGCACCAGGGGCTTTTGAGCGCCACTGGGGGATTTTCCAGTACGATGGGAAGCCCAAGTTTTCGATTGACTTCTCCGGCCAAGGGCGTGAAAAGATGCCGATGGCCGCAAAGGGAGTCCAATACATGGATTCCCAATGGTGTGTGTTGAAGAAGGATATAAAGAACATGACGGAGACGGCACCAGAAGTTGACTACGCATGCTCCAACTCTGACTGCACGAGCTTAGGTTACGGGTCATCGTGCAACAATTTGGACGTGCGCGGGAACGTATCATACGCTTTTAATATGTACTTCCAAATGCAAGACCAGAGTGTAGAGGCTTGCGACTTCAATGGGCTTGCTGAGATCGTAAAGCAGAATGCGTCGAGAGGAGGTTGCTTGTTCCCAATAATGATTATGAGTGCCGGAAATAGGGTCGGTTTGGCATATGGAGTAAGCATTTTTGCCGGATTGTTGTTGATCAGCTTGTTTGCAACAGTGTGAAATGATCGAAGCTATGAAACCAGAGATCGAGTTGATCCAACAACGTTAGAAAGTTTGGTCTTTTGTATGTTTTTTTAATTAAAATTCTTTAAGGTGTATATTTCTCATAATGATGCTAAAATTGCCATCAAAATTGAACCACTTATTTTTTTTAGGCTTTCATTAAGGTGTATATTTCTTTGAGTAAGTTCTAAATTCATTTCCTTTATATATATATATATATATATATATATATATAGGCTGATGCAAAAATTAAGAAACCATATAATGCCTCACCAAGCAAACATTCTAGTATATAACAATCCAATTATGATCACGTACATGGTCAGTAATGAGGAAAATGTGCACTTCCAACTTCCAAGATCAACACAAAAGTTAAACATGGACATGTTCCTTTGCAAGGCAATCCAATGAAATCATCATTATCATTTTGTATGTTATGCCCACAACTCAATGTAAAACTCAGGCAACTGGCACATGCATGCTAGATCCAAAGTGGCCTCGATCAATAGGACAATAACCAATTCAGTAACAAAATTAATCTCATCAAAGATGGTTCAGACTCAACAAATTCACTAAAACCTTTATCATTCTCAATACCTCAATGAAGTAAAAAAAACACACACACAACATAGTGGGAAGCTAACAAATTGAGATTGGGTTTTTAAGGAAAGGCAAATGCCATTAATGTGAAAATAGAGAAAAGTAAAAAGAAACGAGAGCTGCAAAGAAACAAAACAAATTTGCAAAAGAAAATACAAGAAAAGCCAACAACAAGAAAATCAAAACACTTCAACCATGAATTTGCAACCCAAGACAGAGATGTTGTTGCAGTTCATAGGATTTTCGTGAAGGAATGGCTGAAATGAGGAATATTTGGGAAGATGAGACAAACGAACTTTTTAAGAGAACATACAACAGGGATTATTTTTTTTTAATCAACTACTATGAATTTGAACTTTTGAGCATCCTCCTTTTACACTACTAGTTTTTCTTAGGTGTTTGTTAAACACTTTCCCTTTCCCTCCCCTTAATACTATTTACTTCATTTAAAAAAAAAAAAAATCAACATCAAAACATTCTCATGACTTTTTTAGATTTTTAAATCAAATCATTTACTATCTAATTGGAAAAAAAAAATCATTATAAAACAAAACTTTTTTACTTTTCAATACCACTTTTTTACTTTTGTATGCCAAATATTATTCTCATTTATTTTTTCACATAAATAGGAGATTAGCAAACAAGACCAAAGGAAACTTATGCCATTTTGTATCTACTTCTATAAATTCATTTACTTTTGCTTCCTTGCCAGTGAGCCTTATTGATGATTGGACAAAATAAGACATAGGAGTCAATAGCCATTTATCTCCCCATATTTTAATAGAATTCTCATCCCTCACTCTCCACACTATACCTGCTTTTACATTTTTATAGACGTTGAGCTATTTTATCGGATGTATATGGTCTTACACCTAAGTGTTACAATTTCTATAAAAAATTCAAGCAACAGATATACAATGTTGATGATAGTTTTTCGAGGGGTGACTTGGCACAGAGTCTGAGGATTCGTTGGTCTGCAAAAAAGAAAACTAAAATCAGAGTTGCCAGG
Organism: Carpinus viminea; assembly: GCA_013348765.1. Lineage (NCBI taxonomy): Eukaryota > Viridiplantae > Streptophyta > Magnoliopsida > Fagales > Betulaceae > Carpinus > Carpinus viminea. The sequence goes on from CP054667.1 coordinate 18,947,360, forward strand.
GATATCCTGGCAGGGGATAGCTCCGATGCCTAAGTCAGTAATGATTTTGATGAAAGAAAGTGTTTGGAGAGCGAAAGTGCAAGAAGCAAATAATACCTCAAAGAGTGATTACCAACTAATGAATTGGAGCTTCCCTTTTATAGACATCACATAGCAGTTGTCGCTCTGGAATTCTCGGCCCCATGTTCCCGAGGATCTGTTTTGCACAATGCAAGGAGAGTGGATCATGGGGTCGTGGGTTGCCCCCACAATCCTAAGATTGTGGGTTTGGCTGGTGGCTCAACCACGCTTGCTCTGAACGTGGGTTCTCGATTTATGCTTAGGAACACATGGCTTGGTTTGGTGCTGACAGATGGACCACATTCTAGTGAACGTGGGATTTGACTTAGACATTGGGAGTATGCCATGTTCATTAGGGAACGTGACTTTCCTTCACCCATCGAAGGACTATTATATCCTCAGTGGGCTGGCTATTTCTCGGTCTGGGCTGACTATAAATGGGCTTCGTATATTGGGCTGAGCCCAGAGGTCTATTGGGCTCAAATAGGCCAATCCATTAATCAATATACAAAATGAATTATTTAATAATAGAGCATACATTAAGGAGTGATTTGATAAATTAAAACTTTAAAAAGTGATTTAAGAAAAAAAAAAATCTTAAAAACCTTTAAAATATTTTTTCCTAAATAAAAAATATGAGAGAAGAACATCATTGCTCTTTTGTTTAAAGTAACATGGCAAAATATTAGAAGAAAAAAAATGCTAAAAACTACACGTTAATCCCACTTTATTAATGTGCCACCACCGATCAACTTTTGTTTTTTAAAAAATCAATAGCTAATTAACAAATCATCATATTTGTGACTCAGGTTTATTGGTTTTCTCTCTTTATCCTCCCTAAAAGTGTTTGTAAAAATGTTGAGCAAGTTTTACGGTCTTTTCTTTGAAATGGTAGGTTGTAAAGCAGCTTGAGATATTGTGTGTTTCCCTAGAAAATGACGTGAAATAAATTTATAATACATAGAAAAATGTTAGGGTTCAATAAGTTTATCATATTTTGTTCATATTCTACTATAAATTCAATAGATCAACTATTAGATTTGTGGAGTCCACCATTGACTTATGTGAGGTCTACTATTGACTTATGTGGAGTACACATATATAAACCTACAAATATAATAATTGATTATAAGAGAATATGAGAAAAATATTTCCCTCTAGCATTTCTCTAATACATATAACATATCACTACTCAAATAAATTACGAGAAAGACGAATGGGTTGGCTTGGAGTTTTTATTTTTTATTGTATAGCAAAAAAAGACAAACGATGGAGACTAATTGTGGCTATTTTAGTTGGGCGTGACTATAGTAGCACCTATCCGCTGGAAGCATAGAGGAGCCTAGACAATGGCAACCGTAGGTACTCCCTCAAGTCCAATTGAGACATAGTATGACTGATAAGTGCCAAAATATTCATATTTTAGCCCTTAATTTACATTTGTTAATTTCTTAGTTTTTGTTATTTTGTTCCATTTTATTTCTCTTTTGTGTTTTCTGTGTTTTTGTAGGTCATGGAAGAAAATGAAGCATTTCTGGAAATGTTTCAAGCTTAAAGGGCAAATTGGAAAGATCTAGAAGATATGGAAAGGATTAATTCGGAATTTATCAAATTGGAGTCAAAATTGGATAGCATTTGGATTCAGCACATGTATCGGTATTTTGGCCATAACTTTCAGCTCAAATATTGGATTGAGGTGATTCCAATGGCAGTGGAAAGCTAACTCAAAATTATACAAAACATTGTGAAATAGTATTTTCCTAATTCGGACCACCGTAATGCCAAAATCACCCCGCAAGATAAGAACGCAATTCTAGACGAATCCTAATCCGATTTGGACTAGGATTGTCTCCTAATTCGACTAGGAGACACAATTCCGAATTTCCTAGGTTTAATAGGGTTTCTAGGACTTTCCTAAGGCCTATAAATAGACTTCTAAGCCTCACAATTAGATAGACAATTTCAGAGAGGAGAATTTGGAGGCTACTTCTAGGAGCGGTTTTCGGTTCTTTCTTTTCCGTATGTGTAACTAAACCTTTTAGTAGGGCTAGATTGAAACCCTAATTATGTTTGTTTAATATTTCAATATTGGCGCCTTTGTGATAATCATGTTGTGATGCTTAACTTGATTAATACTTGTTTTATTGAATTCCTCATATGTATGTGATTGGCCATTATATGCATATGGTATGAATTAGTTAATTAAATCAATTTGGATGATCGAGTCCTGCGTTTAATAAGAGTAACAAAAGAAATCTACACCGGGTTCTTGGGTTAATCAACATGGGGAACCGGGAGTAGACACCCATACCTTAGGCCTCATGTGTTTGTCGGTTTTCACAGTTTTTATGCTTTCTTAAAGAACAACTTAGTAGACACCCATACTAAATCTTTTAAGGAAGAAAAGAATTAGAGTAGACACTCATACCTAATTCATTACTTAGGGAAACCAATAGCTTAAGGAGTAGACACCCATGCCCTTAGGTTGGCAAACATTAGGTATTCATAATATGATTGGAACATTGGCATATTGTTATATTATTTAAATATGATTAGTGGTGGATATCAAAGCCCTACACTTTTATTTATCTTTATTTTTATTTCTTTTCTTAATATCAATTTTGTGACAACTTGATATTTTTAATTTAGTTCTTTAATTCTAAGTAAAGTTAACAATCCTCGTGGGAATGATCTCGTATTTGCCTACTATACTATCGTTTTGATCTTGTACACTTGCGAATAAAACGTACTAAATATTATCTATTAATTTAGGTATTATTTGGCACAACACTGACCCAACCTCATCAGGGCATCAATGAGAATGAAAGTGGTTTACACTAATTATATATGAAGATTCTCATTGCAAGATTCAAACTTATGCTTTAATATTTACCTAACCACTTTGGCTATTGAACCATCACTCTTGATAGTGTGATGGCTTAGGAGTTGGGGGTTTATAATAGGGCTAAAAAGGTGGGCAGTTATTTAACCGCCTACTAAACACGAAACGCTAACCACCTTCATTATTTTAGGGATAAATGCAAAATCAATCATTGTCACGAGCGGATCTACTCACACCCAGCCCTTGCTTATTTATTTATTTATTTTTATATAAAAAAAAAAATTATATATTCTTATGCCTATCCTCTCCAAATTAGCACACCATAGCCCAACCCCTCCATTTTAACCCAGCCTTTCCAAAAAACCTCACTCTCTCTCACAGAACTTTCTTCTCTTTTCTTCATGAATAGATCTCTCTACGTCTTCGACTTCTTCTACTCATAACTCTATAATCTCTTCACTCACTTTTCCAAATCCTTCATCTATTTTCGTATATCGTCTCCCTCTATATTACATCAATTTTACTATTTCATCTCTTACGTTCCCTCCTATTCCGTAGTCCCTAGTGTTACCATGGAGGACTCTCTCATGGCCCAAAATGCTCTTTAAGCCTTAATTGCTGAAACTGAAGCATTAGGTTGGGCTAATCCTGTTCAATTGGTGGCTCATGATGGTATTCTTACTCCTCAAGAGGGATTTGCGTTCATTGGTAAGCTTCTAACTTTGAAGTCTCAAAATATATACCATGTTCATTCAACTCTTTCTTTAGTATGGAGCTTTGCAGTATCTTTGTCCATGGAGGTCATGACTCCAAATAAGTATCTATTCACGGTTCCACAAGAAAGTCACTATAATAGTATTATCAATCAAGGTCCTTGGAATGTTCGAGGTTATTTTTAGCTACTCCAGCCTTGGTCACCTAAACTAGCCATTGATGAAGTGAAGTTGCAGTTATGTCCTTTTTGGGTGCAAGTTCATAATCTCCCACATCAGTGTATAACTACTAAAAATGCAATCAGAATAGGCAAGGGCCTTGGTAAGATTCTGGAACTTAACAACAACAATTCTTTTGGACTTATTTGTCGTCAATTTATTCACTTCAAATTTGAGATCAATACCTCATTGCCTCTTGCTCGGGGATTCAACATGCCATGTTCTAGGACAGAACCTCGTTGGATTGCCTTCAAATATGAACATTTGGATGATTATTGTACACTTTGTGGTCTTATTGGACACAAGAAGGGAGTTTGTCATGCTCCACAAAAGTTGATACCTCCAGAAAAATACGACAAACCTCTTCGAACTTCTTATGTGAGTCATAGGTTGGCCACCAAGGTGCAACATAAAGACTTTGATTCTGGAATTTCATCAACTGCTTAAGTTGGAAATTCTCCAAGCAGCATGCCGCCAACCCAACTTCTTGATCCCACTTGCAACAATCTTGGCCAAATTGTTCCTTATGTGAGTGTCAACCAGATGGATTTGTCGACACCTTCATCAAACTTGTTAAATAAACAACACGTGGAACTGTCCAACTCTTTGGTTCGTTCTCAACCAATGTAGTTACTTCATAATTGAAACTTTTCCACTCATCCCCAATCAATTTGCCAAATCATCGACAAAGGAACACCCCCCCCATTTTTTCCTTGTAATCTAGTAAATCCTTTTGTCCTTATCCTACCATAAATGACTCCACCTGCCGCCTACCTTTTTTCTATGCCTTTGCTCCCACTAACCCACAACTGGACCCCTCTTCTCAATCTTTTGGAAGCCTACATCATTCCAAGTTTCCACCCCAGCTACCAAGGCCAAGCCTTTTTAATAATTTTCTTAACACTTGGGCTATTCAAGAGCCACCACCACATTTTCACTTAACACCTCCTATTACCTAAGCCCGTCCACTCTCTGATAGGCCCATCTACTACCAATCAAACAAGCCCTCATTTTCCAATACCAATTGTAAAATTCCCTCCCACACCCATAGCCCTTATAGATTTTGGCTTTAAGCTACCACACGTCCACATATTGTAGCATTTTCTTCATCTCCACGTTCCTCATCTCAACTCCCTTATCCCACCAACCCACCACCCACAACCAATGAAGTCCCCTATCCTATTCTGGCAATTTTAACAAGAGAAAAAAGGTAAATCCAAACTAGTATTAGATGATGATGATATTCTTCTTGCTCAATTGCACAAATTACGATATGGGCAGCAGAGTTTCGTAAATTCCTTATCAAATTTAGAGATTGCTGCTTTATCCCTCACTGAACTCCATGATGCTTCCCCTCTAAAAGGTCCTTTTCATAATTTTTTGACTAGCCCTCTTCATGGGACTCTTGGCCAAAATTTGGAAGTTATGCCACAACCTGGGTTCCCTTTTGCTCATGTTGTTTATGAGGCCTCCATGTTGGCTGATCTGTCATTTACCCAGACCTCTATCAAGAGCATCATTACTCCAACTTCTATGGCCGTGTACTAGGTGCCTCCTTCTATCAATATTTTTGAAAGGAGCAATTCTATTATAGCTTCTGTGGCTGCCCCCCAGGTGCCTCCTACACGCCATTTTTTCAGGTATTTCAAAGGAAGGCGCTAGCTTCCAAATGATTTTGTGTATGAAAGTGAGCTGGACAACTAATCCACTATTGCTCATTTTGTTACTTTACTACTGGATTTGGAGATTTTGGAAGAGCGCCCGGTGAGGTCTCCTTTCCATGCATGAAGCTCTTAGCTTGGAATTACAGAGGATTATCACATTCCTCTGCAATTCATAGCTTAAGGGATAAGATTCGAAAACATTCTTCAGATATCCTTTTTTTGTCTAAAACAAAAACTCAACCTGCTCATGCTATTGTAGTTTTGAATAGCTTATGGTTTTTTTTTTTTTTTAATGTCACATGCTCCTCCCACTAGCTCTAAAGGTGGGCTTTTGTTAGCTTGGCGACATGGTATGGATTTAGAATATTTTTTTTACTACTGTTAATACAATAAATGCTTGCTCCTCCCTAGAGAACCTTACCGTGGCCCTCTAAGGGTGGCATGGCCACCCCTGATAAGAATCAGGCCACCCCCAATTTCCATCAGGGGGTGGTCTTGGCCACCCCCAATGGCCCTAGATGTAATATCCCGATAAAAACAAACTTTTTTATTAAACAAAATCTTTTCCATAAGAGCAATCAACAAAAGTTTTCAATAATGGTGCTTTAGCAAGGCCCAAAACCCTTAGCGTTAACCTAATCAAACTTTGAACCCTTAGAAAATAGAAGCCAAACACTAACCTTCTAGAGGTAGACGTATGCTAGGTTAGGCGACCGTGATATCTCAGAGTGTGGACGACGGGGGACAATCGGACGACGCTACTTTTTGGAATACCCTTAGGACGTCTGAGAGACCTTTTGGACTACTATGCAAGAACCATCGGACGTACGCTAGGGTTGCCGAATGTCCACTGCTCTATCAGAGAGTTGGTGGCGATCTTTTCCTATAAATAGCCCATCCCAACTCTCATTTCTCACGCCTGTTTCCTTCCCTTGGTGTGCCCCTAGGCTACTAGAACCCTTCCTTTGAGTTTTGAGTGAGCTTCAAAGAGGAGTTTCCAAGAAGGGGAGACTATGTCCATGCTTAGCTTCGGGGTAAGCTCTGTTCTCTTCGTGTTTAGCATTGTTTTATCTTATATTTTTGCCTTGATGAGGTTTTCCAAGTGTTCATTAAGCATTTTTCAAAGATAATGATGTTTCCAAAGGATTCTTTCAAAGTTTCATCGTGTTGTGATTTCTTACGTTGCATGTGCTCTTTTATTAGCTTAGAAGAGGTTTAGAGGTCTAGAAATGCCATAGCAACCACACATTGTTTGAATCTTAAAATTGTGCACTTAACACACTGAGCGGACGTATGTCATTGAGGTCGAATGTACGATCAATGGGCAGAGCACTAGTTTTTGAGTTTCACACATATATGCTTTAGCCTAACTATATTTTTAGGTTAAATAGGGCATAGAATGACAATGTATTGTATCCGTTATGATAAGACTTAGCTTCATCAGAGGAAACATTCGAGTATGCGAGGTAAGTAGACATTTATAACATTTTTACTTAAAACGTGAGATATGTCAGTTGACTGACCACGAGTATGATATAAGCATATCTATTTTTTGTAATTACATGATAATTGTGCTATTAATTAACTGTTAAGATGCATCGTAAGACATGGTACGCCGATACATGTAATATAAATGGCCATGAGCTTACTATATAGACTTCATTCTATGGTTAAATGTGTATGTATTATATGAGAGCTTTGGGTCCATTGGTTTCGTGATCACGGTGTAACACTTCACAATGGTTCGGTCACTATAGGGCATACGTCATTAGTTGGTGTGGGCCACCCAAGGTTGGACTTGGTCGTGTGCCACTAATGTTACGTACGATATATTGTGCAATGGCTAGGGTACTGGAATTGTATTATAGGTCTCTCGGGATAGCACCAACCTTGTTAAGAAGAGAAAATATCTCGAGTAGACCATATATGAGAGTTATGATCTATAATGCATTAGCCTTTTTGCATTAAAATGTTAGGTGGTTATCACCGGTATTACACCATAAGCTTTGAAAATCCTAAAACCTATTGAATAGTGTATTAACGGAGGTAATACCTCTTTTCATTGGTTAATACTCAAACTGCATGTTTACTTTCATAAATTGGGCTCATGTCATACCTACATTGTGAGGTTTACTTACTAAGTTGTTAGACTTATGCGGTTATAATGCTCTAGGTAAACTGGTTTATTGCTATGAAAGTGGCAAGAGATGCTACTACCTGACTGGTTAGGCTTTACTTATGATTATAGGTTTGTCTTTATTGTTTAGCAGCTTCATGTTCTTACTTGATGAATTATATTAACTCAGATTTATTCACCTTTACTTGCATTTACTCTGATGTTTTCAGAATGGTGACTTCTTGTTTAGTCATAAGTTGGCTTAAATGGGTAAATTACTAGTGACTCCACCAAATTAGTTAAGGCTAGTTTTAGGGACATTACACTAGGGGTGGCTGCGCCACCCATTGGGGTGGTCGGCCACCCATCTGTTTTTTTCTTTTAACATTTTTTTAAAAAAAGTTTGAGAGAAAAAATTTTTTTAAAAAAAAGTAGTTTTTTTTTTTTTTTTAAATCTTGTTATTGCCCTCAGGAATAGCTATTCCTCTCATTTTTTAGAGGAATGACTATTCCTATGTGTAAGGGATTAGTGATTCCCATGGGAATCACTATTCTTAGGAATAGACCCTTACTAAACAAAAGAATAATTATTCCATAAGAATAGCCATTCTATTCTGAGGGTGTATTCTGCGAATCAAACGGGCCCTTACTTTTGGGATTCTTTGTTGGATGCGAGTAAGGATTATATTGGGCCTTAGTTGTGTATTGGTGATTTTAACATGATTCTATCACAATCCGAAAAATATAGTGGTCGACCTTATGCTTGTTCTTCAAATGATCCATTTTATAGCTTTCTAGATTCCTTTGGTATGGTTGATCTAGGGTTCTTTGGTAACCCTTTTATTTGGTATAATAAGCGTCAAGACCATCATCTTATCAAGGAACGTCTTGATCGTGGAATAGCAAACTTTCAATGGATCCATCTGTTTCCCCATTTTTCCATGCACCATCTTCTTGCACAGATCTCTGATCACAATCCTATCCTCTTGGATATAGCTCCTTCAGATCTTTCTCTTCCTCGTCCTTTCAGGTTTGAAGAATTTTGGACTTATGATACTTCGTGTGGCTCAATTATCTCTAACACTTGGGTTAAAAGCTTCAATGGCTCTTCCTCCTTTATTTTATCTAAAAAACTCAAAGCAACCAAAGCAGCTCTCAAAATTTGGAATTCAAATCACTTTGGAAATATTCAAAAAAAGGATTGCCTCTTCTCTCTATCAGCTTGATTATATCCAGCAATCTCCACCTTCTGCTTTCTCTTTTGATCAAGAAGCATTGTTCCAAAAATCTTTGGATGATCTCCTTATTCAGGAAGAATCTCTGTGGAGAAATAAACCCTAAGAATTATAGCTCACTTGTAAATATTTGAACATGAAGTTTTTCCATACTTCTACTCTTATCAAAAGAAAAAGAAATGCGATTAATTTTCTAAAGCTCCCTTCGAGGGTTTGGTCCTCAGAGAGACAAGAAATTGGTAACTACTTTACTTCCCATTACAAGAATTTATTCTATTCATTAGCTCTTAATTTGGATGAAGATCTTCTATCCCTCTTTGACAATTACATTACTCCTGAGGAAAATGAATCTATTTATGTCATTCCTTCGAAACAAGAATTTTTTTTTTGTTTTGTCTAGCATTGGCTTTACAAAAGCTCCGGGTCTGAATGAGTTTACAGTCTTTTTTTACAAGAAATATTGGAGTATTGTCAAAGATGTAGTTCTTTCAAGTATTTAGGATTTTTTTGGTAATAATCGGCTGCTAAAAGAGTAAAATCACACTTTTATTGCTCTTATTCTCAAGCAGCTGGGTGCATCTTCTGTGCATTGATTCAAATCCATTAGCTTGTGCAATATCATTTACAAGATTATCTTGAAAATTCTGGCCAATAAGTTCAAAGCTTTACTCTATCTTTTTATTTCTCTTTATCAATCTATTTTTGTGCCCTCCAGGAACATTCAAGATAATACTATTCTGGCCTATAAACTTTTTAATGTTATCAACTCCAAAAGGGGTCGGGGAGGTCTAATAGCTATCAAAATTAATATGGAAAAGACTTTTGATCGCATGGAATAGAGCTTTATTCTAGCCATTTTATCTAAACTTGGGTTTCACTCAACTTAGATTAATGCGAAAACTACATTTTGCTTTCCTGAACTATCCACCCATTTACATTTTTACTTCCAATATTTAAAATGTGACACTTAACCCCCCAAACTTTCAAATTGTTGCAATTCGACCATTCTAACATTTTTTTTTTCCCAAAATGCCACCATCACATATTTTATTTTAAAAAAAGAAATCCAAAACAAAAAACCAAAAAAAAAACAAAAAAGAAGAAGAAGAAGAAGTAATATGCTGGGGTGGCTGGCCACCCCGTTTGACCTAGGGGTGGTTCGGCCACCCCTTTAGGCCATGGGGGTGGTTTGGTGGCCGCCCCCAGATTGGCAGCCTAGAGGTGGCCAAACCACCCCTTTTGCCACCCCCTAGGGCCAAAGGCCAAACCCTCAAATTATTTTCTGAGGGTTTGGCCCAAATTGCGGCCGAACCACCCTCTTGGGCCATAGGGGTGGTTCGTCCATCCCAGCATTTTTTGTTTTTTTTTTTGGATTTTAGGTTCAGCCACTCCTAGACCAACTGCCTGGGGTGGCTAAACCACCCCTAGGCCAAATGGGGTGGTTTGACCACCCCTATAGGATGGTTTGGCCACCCTTCTTCTTCTTTTTGGATTTTTTTTTATAAATAAAATATGTAATAGGGGCATTTTGGAAAAAAAAAAAGTCAGAATGGTCGAATTGTAATAATTTGAAAATTTGGGGGGAGTCAAATGTCACGTTTTAAACATTTGAGGTAAAAGTGCAAATGGATGGATAGTTTAAGGGGGTAAAATGTAATTTCCCTTAAATTAATTGGATTAGAATTTGTATCACTTCTCCATCATTCTCTCTTCTCATCGATGGAAGTCCTTTTGGTCTTTTTATTCCAAAGAAAGGTCTTCATCAAGGGGACCCCTTATCCCCCTTTCTCTTTATTCTGGGAATTGAAATTTTATCTTGTCTTCTGATTCGACAAGAATCTAAAGATCTCCTGAAAGGTATCAAAATAGTTCGAAATTGCTCTCCAATTTCTCATCTCTTTTTGCGGATGATCTTATTCTTTTTGCAAAAGCCACCTCCTCGGAGGCGGTAATTCTCAATTCTTGTTTAGATCAATATTGCTAATGGTCCAGGCAAGCTATTAACATTTCAAAATCCTCAGTCCACTTCAGTAAAAATACGGCCTTTTATACTATTAACAGTATTAGTGGTGTTTTTCCCTTCAAGAGGGCTTCGATTTCCTCTAAATATCTCGGATTGCCACTTTTCTTTGGCAAATCTAAATCTACAGCTTTTTAAGATATTTTGGAAAAAGTTTAGAAAAATTGAGGGATGGTGTGCAAAAACCTTATCTCAAGCTGGTTGTATTGTGCTCATTAAATCGATTGCAGCAACTATCCCCTCTTATGCAATGAGCTCTTTTCTGCTGCCAATTTCCTTAAGCTCTTCTTTGGACAAAATTTTCAAAAAAATTTGGTTGGGTTTCCCTAAGGATAAATCCAAAAATCTCTCCTTGCAATCATGGAGTTCTATTTGCTTATCGAGAGAAGCTGGAGGTCTTGGCTTTCGTTGGATGCACGAATTTAATCTATCTCTTATTGCCAAGCTGGTTTGGAAACTTTTGTCAAATGCTGATTGTCTTTGGGTTAAACAATTTCAGAATAAATATATAAAATATGGGAACTTCATTTCATCTCCGAATCCCTCTTCAGCTTCCTGACTTTGGAAAGGTATTTAAAAAATAAAACCTTTTATCTCAGTCGGGGCTTGCCTTAAGATCTCTAAGACTTCTTTAGCTCCTATATGGACTTCAAAGTGGGTTCCTTCTCTTCCTTCTTTCAAGCCTATGCCAAAATTCCCCTCCAATCAGAATTTCTCGTCTCTTCAAATCAAGGATTTAATAGATCCTATCCTTACTCGTTGGAGAGCTCCAACCATTTATCCTTTGTTTGATTCTACATCAACTCAAGAGATTCTCAAGACTCGCATATCTACATATCTTGAGCCTATTTATATATGGACTACATCTACATCTGGGCGTTTTTCTACTTCCTCGGCCTATCAATTCATTATTGACACCATCTCCATTGTTCCTTCATCTTCCACTATTTCTCAGTTCTAGAAATCTTTGTGGAGGTTAAATCTCAATGATAGGCTTAAATTATTTATGTGGAAAATTGATTGGAATATTCTTCCTACAAAGGAGCAGTTTGGTCAATTGTTTCATTTCACTTATGATCTTTCTTGTCCTTTTTGTAAAGTGGCGAATGATTCCATGCACCAGTTGTTCTTTGAATGTATCTTTGCTCGAGTAGCTTGGCGTCATTCTTTCTAGCCTCTAGATTCAATAGCATTAAATTTTTCTTCTATGTTGGAATGGATTCAATTAATCATTTCTCCAGGTAGTTCTCTTGGTATCCCTCTGGTGGATCATCATAAATTTTAAATCTTTGCCTTTATGGCATGTGATATCCTATGGTTTTATAGGAATAAAGCTTTTCATGATGGAGTCTCTTTTAATGCTCGTAGTGTGTCTCCACATATAAATAAAATTTCTCTTGAGCATTTCCAAGCCTGGCATTCCTTATCATTTGTCTCGGTGGAAAAATGGATTCCTTCCCCGCTCAACTGGGTTAAGATTAATTTCGATATTGCCATTCGGGATTTTTTCTAGCTCAGGCAGCTGTTTACCGCAATTCTGAAGGCCAGATTCTCCATATGATTTCCTATATTAGTTCTTCATGTTCTCCTAATATGGGAAAAGCTTTGGCAGCTTTGTTAGCTATCTCATTAGCAAGTTCTTTATTTTTGGACCGTTTAATTCTTGAAGGCGACTCCGAAGTGGTGCTTCAAGCTCTCAAACATCCAAATTCAACTCTAGATTGGAGGATCTCTCCTATTATCTTTGAGTCTTTAGATACTATTCATTTTGCTTCCTCCCGGGAAGCTAGGAATATTAATATAAGTGCAAACTTCTATGCTCACTCAATGGCACGTTGGGCCACAGCTAGATCTCATTCTAGCATCATTCCATTTTTCACTCCTCTCCTTTCCATTCTTCTTCTCTAGCTAGTGGGAATGATCCTTCCCTTTTTGTCTGTCTCCTTTCCATTCTTTTTCTCTAGCTAGTGGGAATGATCCTTCCCTTTTTGTCTATCTCCTTTCCATTCTTCTTCTCTAGCTAATGGGAATAATCCTTCCTTTTTTGTCTGTTTCATGTAGATTGGTTTTTGTTGTTTGTTTCTTGCAATGTACTTACAACAAATAAAAAATAAAAAATACCAAGCCCCTCCAAAGTCCAAACCTAACATAAAATAAAAAATAAAAAATAAAAAAAACTATCTTTCTTTCACTTTATTTAGTTATTCTCTACTGATTTTGCCGCTCCTATGTGCCCAAGTGCCCCTACTCCTATTGTTTGGGTTTTCCCCATTATCCCATCCCGTCCAAACCTAACCTAACTCTCAACTTAAAAAAAAAAAAAACTATGTATCCGTTGCTGCCTGCTAGTTTTTTTAGGTCAAACTAGACATCCAAGGTTGGTGGCTTTCTTTCTAGTTCATACCCAAATCATTTTGCGTTCGTTTTCTTGGAGTTTTTGAAGTGCTCTATGTAGTTGCTGTTGAAATATATATAAATATATAAAATATATTAAAAACCAGAAGAAGGAGAGAGAGATGAGAAAGAGAAAAGAGAGAGCTGAAGTATGTAATAGACTACATTGAATTGAGACTAATTTTTATTAAGAGTATTACAGATGCCTCTATTTATAGAGAGGTTGTGAGTGATAGGCAGGCAACCTAATAGACTAAGGAAAGGTAAACCTAGTAAGCTAAGGAAACCCTAAAATCAATAAGGAAGTAAATAACCATAGACTAATAAATAACTATAACATAATATTCTTAACATTAATATACAATCCTATAAAACATGGAAGACGAAATCATGGGATTGTTGCCTTGTATGGATAGGCTTGATCTTATTATTTTGTCTTCTAACACTCCCTTGCAAATTAATGGTAGGAACTTCATTCAGTTTCCTATTATCAATTTGTCTTGAAACAAATGCAATTGATAGTGAGACAGTTGAATCTTGTCGTAAACCATTGAGGACAGTCGGATCTTGCTGTAAAACTCCATGGGGCAGTTGGATCTCGCTGCAATTTACCAAGGGCCGGTCGGATCTCGCCGCAAAACCACTAATGGATGGTCAGATTTTCACTACAACATACCAATATTATTATTATTATTATAAGCCTTGGGTTTAAGATGTTACCACAAGGTTGAAGCTTGAGAAGGACCTGGGTTTCGGTTGTTACCTTAGGACCATTACAACAATGAGGATTTAAAATGGTTCTTGGGTTTAATATATTACCACAAGGTCAAAAACTTTTTTTTTTCTTCTAACAAATTCTTTCACTGCCTAAGATTCTCTTTCTTTCTACATATTTTGCTGCAATTGGATGGCTTGGAGGAAGTACGCTGGCACAAGGTATTTCGGGAATGTCCGGTGGATGAAAGGACGTTGGCACAAGGTACTCCATGAGATCTCACTGCAATTTACCAAGGGCCGGTCGAATCTCGCCACAAAACCACTAATGGACGGTCAGATTTTCACTGCAACATACCAATATTATTATTATTATTATGAGCCTTGGGTTTAAGATGTTACCACAAGGTTGAAGCTTGAGAAGGACTTGGGTTTCGGTTGTTACCTTAGGACCATTACAACAATGAGGAGTTAAAATGGTTCTTGGGTTTAAGATATTACCACAAGGTCAAAAACTTTTTTTTTTTTTTTTCTTCTAACAAATTCTTTCACTGCCCAAGATTCTCTTTCTTTCTTCATATTTTGCTGCAATTGGATGGCTTGGAGGAAGTATGTCAACACAAGGTATTCTGGGAATGTCCAGTGGATGAAAGGATGCTGGCACAAGGTACTCCATGAACGTCTAGTGGAGGAGAGGATGCCGGCACAAGGTACTCCGGGAATGTCCGATGGAGCTGAACAAATTGGTCTTCGGTGCCTGAATATGGAGGCATGTTTGTGGAGATGTTTGTTGATGGTCCTGTTTATTGAAAAGCATGTACAAGACGTGGGCAACTATGGCTTTATTACTATTTTTTTTTTAAAGGGAGAAATAAAAGAAACTCCACAGGACCCTTTGGATCAAACACTGGCGTAAGCCAGTGGCTCTAATACCATGTTGAAATATATAAATATATAAAATATACTAAAAACGAGAAGGAGAGAGAGAAGAGAGAGCGCGGAAGTATGTAATAGACTACATTGAATTGAAACTAATTTTTATTAAGAGTATTACCGAGGCCTCTATTTATAGAGAGGCTATGAGTAATAGGCAAGTAACCTAGTAGACTAAAGAATGGTAAATCTAGTAGGCTAAGGAAACCCTATAATCAATAAGGAAGTAAATAACCTATAATAATAAATAACTATAACATAATATTTTTTGGATAAGTAAACGAAGAGGGATAAAAAGAAAATATTCTTAACATTAATATACAATCCTATGAAACATGGAGGAAATCATGAGATTATTGTCTTGTATGGATAAGCTTGATCTGATTAGATTTTGTCTTCTAACAGTTGCCGAGCTACTTTGATTTTTGATTTCCTACTATTTTATAATTTTTTCCAATGATTTTGGGTCGTTTATTGTGTATTTGTTGGTTATTGGGGTATGATCAAAATGGGTTTTGTCAAAAAAAAAAAAGGGGGGTTTGGATTATATTGGTGGGTTGGGGTTGGTATGAGCTGTTCTAGCTCTGCTTGGTTGTTGAGAAAATGTGGGAATTTGACCATGAAGATATTCACCCTCTATTTAGCTCATGTCGGATAATTTCTCAATTGTCTTTCTTTATTTGTTTTCACTGGGTTTGGGTTATTTAGTTATTTTTCTTTTATTAATTAGGCCTAATCGTAGTGGGTAATATTGGATATTGTAGATATGTTTGTTTGGTATTAAGGGTTGTTTAGGAGTGCGATTTCAAGAAGTGCGATTTTAAAAATTGCATTTTTAAAAATTGCGTTTTTGAAGTTGCTAGTTTTTAAAATCGCACAGGTGTTTAGTAAAACATGTTAAGAAAGTATTTTTTTATTAATTAAGTGTTTGGATAATATTAATATATAATTACGGTTTCATGGCCAAATATGTAAATATTGTCCCAAATATTTTTTTAAGCGAAATCGTGATTTTGATTTAAATATACACTTTTTCAAATAAGCACAATTTAATCAGCTTTTAGAAATTGCGAATTTTTTTATCATTTTAAAATTTGCGTTTTTAAAATCGTAATCTCAAACACTCTAAAATTGCGATTTGGTTTAAAATCACATATTATTTTTTTAAAAACACACTCCCAAATGCACCCTAAGTACTTCTGCATTATTATGAAAATATATATATATATATATATATGGAAAAAGGATTAATTGAGTAATTCTACAAGTCTTTTTTATGTCATTTTTGTGTCCCTCCAAGAATGATGTGACTCTTAAAATTACTATTTGATCAAAATTCTATAATAATCAATCACATATCCAATGGTGATTTAAAAGTCACACTATTCTTGGAGGAATACAAGAATAACACAAGAGAGACTTATAACATTATTCTGTTTAATTATTGAGATACTGTGGAATACACTATGATTTTTTCTTATGTAACGTTTGTGCTTTACAAGCTTTTTTGTAAACTAATTTTTGATTTTTGTGCTCTTCCTTAGTTTTCTTGGCAACAGTAAGGCTTCAATCTTGTTGATTGAGTTCTTTGAAGAAGTTGACGACTGTGGAATTCGGTTCAAGAGAATAGGTACTGGACAGAACTGATAATCATGCTTGCTTATTAATATTTGTGTTTTGGTTGATGGTTTGTACGTTTGTGATGATGGCTTGGCTTCTTTACTGAGAAAATACATGAAGGCTAAATTGATGTTT
Organism: Carpinus viminea; assembly: GCA_013348765.1. Classification (NCBI taxonomy): domain Eukaryota; kingdom Viridiplantae; phylum Streptophyta; class Magnoliopsida; order Fagales; family Betulaceae; genus Carpinus; species Carpinus viminea. Next base: position 18,964,025 of record CP054667.1, read on the forward strand.
TATGGGATATGAGTTATTCAAATTTTGTTTTTTCAGCCTAATTAAAATAATATTGGTATTTTTTATGTGTTTTTTTTATATATATACTTTGAGGTTTTATTAACGATCGACGAGTTTTAATAGATCATCTCAAGTATGTTTTTTGTTCTTTTTATTCATTCATTTGTTGTTGTTTTGTTAGATTGATAGCTATTGAATCATGCTAATAACTTTATTATAATATTATTAAAGTGATAAATATTAAAATTAATAGATAAATAAATTTTTAGGTTTTCGAAAAATCTTATATTGCAATATTGCATCATAGGTAAGTTAAAAATAATTAATACATTTTTTTAAAGAAAAAAGACGCTATGTTTAAAAAAAAAAAAAAATCCCCAACATAAAAAATAAAAATTATCATTTTATTTCCATCCGTACTTGAGTCAATTCTTGGCTTTGCCACTTTTCTTTGTAGTTAACATAAATTATAAATTCCATTCAATGAGCAATCACTTATGAAGTGTAGGTCAAGATCGAATCCTCCTCCCCTATCCTTATGAGACGTCAAAAAAAAAAAAAGAATTTAAATATCCTTAAGATATGCTAAAAAAACAATTTAATCATTGAAGTTAAATTTTGTTAAGACATTTAACGATTCCATCAAGTGACATATCAACGCCATAAAATGATAACGCATGTCATTCTTAATAAAAATAAATAAAATTATATAGAATTAATTTAAAAAGAAAAAAGAAGGTAAACCTCTTTTTTTGTAAGAGTTTTTTCCAATTTTTATTTACACAAACAATTGTTTAACTATTGATTTCTTACTCAAAAAGTTGACGTAATTTCCAAATGGTATATATTCATCACTTTCATTTAATATAACTTTAAACCTAACAGTCACGCTCGTGTCTCACCGTCTCTGCCGCCTGCCTCACCGGTCGCCGGTCTCTGTCACTGTCTCTACTCGCGCTCACTGTCACCGTCTCTGTCGCCGTCTGGATTGTCACCGTCTCTGTCGCCGCCTGGATTGTCTCTGTGGCCGGTCTCCGTCTCTCCTTGGTAGGATTTTCTTAGTTTAATTTTACAGCACTGCAGAAATTCATGTTTGGATTTTACATGCCATGATAGGATTTTCTAAGTTTAATTTTACATGCAATGACAGGATTTTCTTAGTTTAATTTTACATGCAATGATAGGATTTTCTTAGTTTAATAATTTTACAGCAATGCAGAATTGCTAATGTTTTCCCATTTCTGCACACAGGTGGGGACTGGCATGAATTTTCTTGGTTTGAATCCTTGTTTAAAACATTGGTAAATGTTGCATTCTTAACAAGATATGAAATGCATTTAAGGACTTTTTTTAGTACAAGTAAATGTAAACTAATGTAAATTTGTGTTCAAATATTTTAGATTTTTCAATATGAGCTCTTTTTGTAGCAATTCGGCCCAATTTGAGGTATATGGCAGATTTTTTTTATGGTAAAACGGCCCAAAAAAGGCAAAAAAAGAGGGAGGAATGATTAAAGTGAGCTCAAAAAAACCAACTCTCAAAATTGATCCAAAAGGCCCAACTTGTAAAAAGCGGTTAGCGGAGTTGGTTATTTATTTAATAACTGCTAGCGGAGGCGGCTAGCAGTTAAAAACGCTAATCGTAATTGCCTTTTGACCCCTAGTTTGTAATAGGTCAAAATTTCAATCAATCAAGCCCATGCTCAACCCCAGAAGAAATAAATGGCCCACAGCCCGGTCTTCTTTTTTTATATTTTTATATTGGGGAGCCTCTAGAAGGCAGGGTCCTTTGGACCCACTATTGTAGAGTAAACCTTAGTCCCATATATCGCACTTTCGGGAGTTTTCCTACATGGAATTGGGTAAATCATTGGCTTTTCACTAGGGGTTGTGGCCCCAAGGAATTGTTTGCACCCAAGAGGTGTTGAACCTTGGACCTTGAAGGGAGCAAACCTCCAAGACCAAGGCCTTCACCACTTGGGCCAACCCTTTTAAGATTTTCACAGAATTTATCATTACTCATGCCCGCTAAGTGTTTGATTATTTTTCTGTGAGCAGAAGCTAGAAGAAATTTTATTTTATTTTATTTTATTTTTTCCTTCTGTTGAGTAGGAATGGCAAACAGCAAGTACGAGTACGTTAAGTCATTCGAAGTCGAAGACGAGGTCATGCTGCCCAATTTGATTGTTGTTCAAATCGACGGTCGTGATTTTCGGAGGTAAAGTTGCTTCCTTAGTCTTCTCGTGATTAAACAAATGTATATGTGCATGCTGCAATGGTTATATGTCAAGTTTGTTACCGTTGAGCATTGCGCTAGTATGTGGATGAGTTTCACTATAGACAAGTAGATACTTTAGTCGATTTCAATATACAATTACTTGGGTACCCAGATCATATTTGGTGCTAATTATGCAATCATTTTGCTTTTTATGTATATGTGGGTGAATTTTAATATGTGCATTCAACTATACTGTGACTTCTTGGCTATTAGATAAGCAAAGCAAGATCTTAGACTTCTATTACAACGAGGAATCCCTACAAAACAGTAAAGCAAACCGGTTAGACATTTGAAACAACATTTAGTAACATGTCTAAGGTGACACTAGGCACTGTCTCATTGACTGCCCACATACTGTTTTGTGTTATCTCTGCAATAAATTTGGGATTCTGATTATACGATTGCATGAATCAATGCAGCATGGAACCCTGATGCATTCCTGTTTTATTTTGTTTATATAATTTTTGATAATGTGGTAGGTTTTCTGAAGTTCATGAGTTTGAGAAGCCAGTTGATGGGAGAGCTTTGAATTTGATGAACTTGTGTGCAACTGCCATTTTAGAGGAGTATCCAGACATAGTCTTCTCATATGGGTTCAGTGATGAGTACAGGTAGTACACTTCGCTAGTCAATAGTGTTAGCTCTGAATGCATTACTTGTGCAATATTAAGTTTCCTAGATGAAGCTTCACGGTTTCTTGGTGGTATGAGTTGCAGTTTTGTTTTCAAGAAGACATCCAAGTTCTACCAGAGGCGAGCCAGGTTTTTAATCTGACATTTTAACTCTGATATTCTGTGGTCTTTGATGCATGTAAGTGGTTGTCTGTTGGGGATTAGTGATGTCATGTGTGAGTACTGGAAATTCCTTTCACTTTTTAATTTTACTTTCGTTGCACACACAAGAGACCCTAAGAAAGTAGTGTGTACTATTATTGATGAAAACTATAGCATCAAGGACCATAGCATTTAAAACAGGCATGAGAAATATTAGCATTTTCTGCACTGTGCTAAAATGAAATAGCATAGGCAACTAGGCACACCCTGCTTATAGCATAGAGATATGATTGTTCTGGATCTCAATCCAAGTTTTTGTTTTGTAGCAGTCATTTGATTTGCAAGTTCCAATCATGACATTTTGCTTGATTATTATTATTTTTTTAAATCAAAATTGTTAACTTGCTGCCCTAAATTTATCATGCAGCAAACTGCTATCCCTCATTGTATCCTTCTTCTCTTCTGTATATGTCATGAAATGGAAAGAAATTTTCTCTGAGAAGGATTTGAAATATCCCCCATCATTTCAGTCACGGGTAATATGCTGTGCTTCAAGCGAAGTTCTTCAAACATATCTTGCATGGAGACAAAATGATTGTAAGTTGTCAACAACTGATGTTATACATCATCTAAATGATCTTAAATATTTCTAATTCATTTTTATGTGATCTATCGGTAGAGTTTTCCTGAAATGATATTTCTGAACACATGAACAAACTTGAGACTTAAAGAGGAAATTCATCAACTATGTGGTTATATCTTACTATTCACATTTATCTTATCGAGTTATTTATCTTTCTCTCTCTCTCTCTCTCTCTCTCTATTTTATTTTAAATCTTCCTTTTTCAGGTCATATTAATAATCTGCATGACACTTGTCTCTGGATGTTGGTTAAAGAAGGAGAGACTGAAAAGGAAGCACAAGAGTTTTTAAAGGTGCTAATTTTTAGTCTTTTTATGCATATTTATGTATATGTATTTTACATGCATATACTTATTGTACTTATCCCCCCGAAAAAAATGCATATACTTATTGTAAGTAAAACTTCGTGGTAGGGTATTTTCTTAATTACCCCACATATGCATTGTTATTATTTATAAAGGAAAGTTACACAGTTCAATTGTTTCCTATTTTACATTTTTCCTATACCAAACTGTACATTATGTTCTTTTAACTGTTACTTCCATTGTTTCTACCGATTTGTGTCACCGTTTACTTGTTTATAGTTTAACTACTTGGCGGCAAATTTAAGCAAATTTTTAGTTCATTTATTTGGGTTTTAATTTTTGTCTAGTTTCATATTCAAATAATTGTTTTGGTTTCCTGAACCAGCATACAGATTTTTTTGTTTTTTTTGAATCCCCATGTTTGCTCATAGTTATGTTGTATATCTAAACTCTCAGGGCACCCAAAAACAGCAGAAAAATGAGCTGCTTTTTCAGAAGTTCCGTGTCAATTACAAAAACCTTCCTGCAATGTATCGTCAAGGATCGTGTATTTTCAAAACTGAGGTAATCTTGTATTCTACTAAATGTGATCTAGCTCAAATGGTATCTCCTTCCTCCGTAACAATGGTTTGGAGGGTGAAATTTATGGGTTCTATTGGGTGTGCATGTAACCTACCATTAAAAACAAAAAAGGAGTATCATATTGATCTGAGCATTCTATATTTAACTTTTTGTTTCTTGGAATTGGCCATGATGTAAGTATAAAATTATTAAGGGAGATTTTGGCTATGTTTGCTAATGTTTTTGTTTTTTAGTTTCAGTTACTTAAAACAAAAACTTTAACAAACAACACAAAACACTCCTCGAAATGCAAAACATTTTTTTATAAATCTATATTCTTCCCTTGTTGTAGAAATCTTTTGACAAAACAGGTGCTTAACTTTTGAAGAGGTAAGCGCTAACTTGTTATTCAAAAAAAAAAAAGTGGCTGTCTGGCTACCTTAAGTGAAGGAAGGGTGGCCGCGACCACCCATATGCTTTTCAGAGTTGCCACTCAGCCACCTCGATCTAGTCGTGGGGGTCGTGCGGCCAACCCCATCCTAGTCGGGGTGGCCACGCACCACCCCTCTCCCCCTGCTCTCTTTTTTTCTTTTTAATTTTTTTACAAGGCTCTTCATCTGTTTGGATTTCTCAAAATAACTAGGTTTCCTCTATAAAAAAACATTTTCTCAAATATGGACTCCACCTGAATACACTTCTAAAAACAATTCTCATCTTTATGTCACGTCAAAACATTTTTTCAAACAAAAAACACTCTGCAAAATAGGTTAACAAACATAGCATTTGAATCTATTTTTTGTTCTCAGTTGGTCATGTTTTATAAACCGTGAAGATTGTTGAACTCATAATATTTTTGAACAGAAGTGTTGAAAGAAACATGTGTGCACCATTGTATTACATTATTGCATTATTAATGTGCAATAAGTGAGTCTGATTGAAAATTCTGTTTTTGTCTTAATTGCCATGAATAACAATGCTTTGATGGAAAGAAAGACTCTATCAGCACGAGTTTGAGCATTATTAGTATGGTATTTTTTTTCCCGTGACCAAATATTACTATCCTGCATTGTTTAGGTGGAAGAAACTGTAAAGTACAATGAGAATGGCACTCCTGTTAAAAGACTCAGGAGAAAGGCAAGAATTGTCCAATCAGAGAATATAGCTGGGAGAAGCTTTTGGAACAAGCTTCCAAGTTTTCTGAAGGAGGTGGGTGGTTTTACTGGGGATGTGGACAAAATCGACCCAGAGTATGTTAGGTTCTTTCAATTTGAAAACAAATTGATGCCATCTACGTGGATTGTAGTTAGAATTGATGGCTGCCATTTTCACAGGTAAATTTATTACATGCATGACAACATAACATTGTTGGTACCGAGTTGGACAATTTTTTCCCCTTTGTTGGTAATCAATTGAAGTTGGAGCATTGTATGATAGACTCCACTTCACAATTGTAGGCTTGATCATCAATATGCTTAATTCTTTTGGTAAGGACATGAAGATCATTAGTCATACAAGCATGCACTTACTACTCCAGGCTTTCACAATTTATGGCAGAAGCAAAAGTGTTCATCCCTTATATTCTCATCTGTTGTCCAAAGTATGATACAACTCTTACAATAGAACAATATGAAGATATGGTTCATTCAACATCCTACTTTGTGAGAAACAATTTCTGAGAATCAAAATAGTAATAGCTTAGGTGAAGAAATTAAAGAAGACTCCCTCAGACCCAGTTGTTTCCCAGTCTGTGATGCATGGAATTTTGTTGTTTGATTATCCTGCTAAGATCCAGTTTTTCTTTTGGTAGATTTTCTGAAGTTCATGAATTTGAGAAGCCAAACGACAAACAAGCTCTGAACCTTATGAATTCATGTGCAGTGGCTGTGTTAGAAGAGATTCAAGATATAATATTCGCCTATGGGGTCAGTGATGAGTACAGGTGTGGCATTTTTTTCACATCTTTAAGCTTTTGGACGTTATAGTTCTACCACTTTTCTAATCACATCGATGGTTTCATCCAGCTTCGTTTTGAAGAAGGATTCTCAATTCTATCAACGCCAAGCAAGGTTTTTCTCCCACCTTTTTTTTTTTTTTTTCCTTCTTTTGGTTCCTTGAATGTTGTTTTTAAATAGTATTTATGAGGTAATATCATGTTGGGATGGAGGAACACGAGGAACAATTCTCTCCTTGCCTGTTTTGTAACCAATGATGTCTATGAGGGGAAGTTCGAATTTATAAGGGCCCCATGCAGGGGACATCTAATGTTTGATGTATAGCTGATTAAGTTTTTTTAATGAGAAATCTATTACAACATAAAAACTTTCTCTGAGCAGTCTAAAAGACTGTCCAGCAAGCAGAAGATAAAGGTCAACTGATTAAATATATCCTTGATTGGAATTTCCCATGTGGTAAATTCAAACTTCTTTGTATGATCATCGTTATTCATTGTCATTAAACATTTATTAACCATTATCAAAATGCGGGTAGTGACCGAGACTAAGTCATCATGATTCATGAGTAATGCTCACTGCTTTTCCTGTCCTGCGAAGGCACCTTCAGGTGAGAGCACACTTTTAGGCACTCTAAATGTTAGTTGTTCTGACTTTCCTTGCGTGAAATTCTATTTCGATGTTTTTGTAAGAATACACTATCATTTTAAATGATTGTTCAAAGGAGTGGAGTACCAATCAAAACTTTAAGATGAAATGGTTTGTTGAGAGACTTTTTGGTCTTTGTTATGTTGTGTTCTGTCCAGGTTCTCTTGCCCTGATAGGGGTCCTTACTATTTATTTATTTTTAATTTGGAAGAAACTTGTTGCAATTGTTTCTCCTGAAATTTTTTAGTATTGAAATCACTTTTGCAGTGAAATAGTGTCTGTCATTGTATCATTCTTCTCTTCCATGTACGTAATGAAATGGAAGGAATTCTTTCCACAGAAGGAATTGAAGTATTCTCCTTCTTTTGATGGGCGTGCTGTATGCTATCCCTCATCTAAGATTCTTCAAGACTATCTGGCATGGAGACAAGTTGATTGTGAGTATTAAATTAATTTTTACAAATAATAATAACAATAGTAATTACTTGAAAACATTGAACTCTTGGATTTTTTTTAAACCCGCAAAACCAAATTAATGACTTTGGCATACAGTGCATAAAATTTTTCTTTCTTAGAACATGGTTGTAACACATTGCAGGCCACATCAATAATCAGTATAATACTTGTTTTTGGATGCTTGTTATCAAGAAAGGAAAAAGCAAAAGTGAAGCCCAAAGTTATCTGAAGGTACTAGAACCTGGTCACCTTTCTCAAAGGCTTGTTCCTTTACTTTTCTTAGATTTACTTCCTTTCTATGCATGCTTGTTCTGTACTTCAAATTTGCTCTGCTGATTTAATCTTCTGTTTCTTAATTTTCTTTATGACATGTTTTCTTGTTCTAATGGAATTTATTTCACCCCATAAGGAAATCACGTTGTTGCCTTTTTAAGATGGAGTGCATACTGCAAGCTAGTAAATTAGTCAAGGCATATGGAATTGTTAACCTTAAAGCTTAGGCTTAAAGTATCTCCACTCAGGTTTACCTCAGATGAAGGAGTTCCACGGAGAGTTTATAGTTAGAATATGGTCTTCATTTCAAACCCTTTTTAAGAGTTATATTGTTGGAAAATATAGTTCTCTAGCCACCAATCACTAAGTACCGCTCCCCTGATGAGAGTAGTTAATCTTTTGTTTTACTGTAAGTTAATTCCTCATTGAAGATTTTTGTTTTAGTTCTTGGAGCTAGATACCTCCTTAAGCTTGCGGATTTTTAAAGTTTCTTCTACAATCAGTTAAAAAGCTGATACTCTAGATAATTGTTATTCTGAACTCTGATTCTAAGAAAAACATGTATATATCCCCAGTAGCTTCATAGCCTAAAGTAAATGCACTACAAACCCCTTCTGAGAAACGAAGGGGGTGGAGCAAATAAGAGTTTTGAGAATACTCTATCAATTAAACATGAAAGACTTGATCACTAAAGCAAGAAAGTGATACTAGCGCAGGTATAGTGATAATCTTTTTCTAGGAAAGCCTTGTGGTTTTAAGCTTCATTTTTAGTAAATTTTACCAATACCATTATTAGCCCAAGAATGGTGAAGCATTTTTGCACTTGCTTCCATACATGTTTCTTGGATGGTTCCCTGGCATCTTTTTAATAGGAATATTTATCTAATATTTATTATGAAAAATATTTTACTTATTGAAAAGAGTTATTATAATTCTTCCAAAATCAGCAGTCACATGGGCTTCAAAGTCAGTGCTCTGCACTCAAAAATTCCATGTCTTTTTAAATATGCCAATGCTATGTTACCTTGTCTAGTTTGTGACAGTTATAATGCAACTTTAGTTTAGGTTTTTTTGTATACTTCTCGTGTACATGAGCACCTTATACTTTTAATGATATCTTGATTAATTATTCATAAATAAATAAATAACGTAAGTTTGGTCTGCAACATTTTGAAATTTATGTTATAGTGAGAGAAGGCATCCTTATGAATGTCAGCTATTACTTATAAAAAAAAAAAAAAAAAGTTGAATGTCACCTGTTAATCTTCTGTTCAAATTTTAATGTTCAGGGTACTCAAGCGCAAGAGAAGAATGAACTACTTATCAAGGAATTCAACATTGACTACAATGAATTAGAAACCATGTTCCGGCGAGGTTCCTTAGCTTTCTGGGAGAAGGTGATCTTCATCTCCTTATCAGCTTATATACTATCAATGGAACTCCTAGATTCTCTTGAACTTGTGCCAGTCCTTCAAAATGTGTGGGTGACAACTTGGCAAACATTATAAAATGTGGATAGAAGCGAATTTCAGCCTGGTCTTTGAGCTCCTCTGGTCTGCTTAGATGTCCTAAAGCTGATGCCACTCTAGGACCGAGATTGTAGGTCTATTTGCTTCATACTGAGCCTGAGGTCTGTTTGGGAAATAGAGGCTCTATTTGTCAATGGCCAAAAAAAGGCCTTATACTATTCCTCTCAAAATCAATCCCCAATATTTTTACTTTTTGCATCACATCAATTACTTCTTATTACTATTCAAATAAAAAAATCACTACAAAACAAAAAAAATTCACTTTTTCATATAACATTCTTACTATTTCTTTCTTTTTTTTCTTTTTTTTTTTCCTACATCAATCAAATTTGCTACAGTTCCAGACCACTTCTTTTTTTAAGGCCAATGGCAAATAGAGCCAAAGTTTAACCTTCTTGCAAAATGCAGTTTTGGGCTTTTTTCTTTTTAGCAAGAAAGTGCTTTTTAGTTTTACGAAGAAGTCCTATTTTTGTTTGGCACAACTTTTTGTGTATTAAAAGTATTTTTTAAGTTTCTTAACGCAATCACATGCATGTTCGTCGTGTCTAATTATATGTGATACATGTATTAGATGAGCTAGGCAGTGAGTTATGTCATTATGATAACTTTTGTTTAGAGATCAGATTGTCAACTGTCTATCGAGCAGAAAATAGGAAAGGTGAGAGAGTTGGGACAAATAGTTTGGTTGGTTTCCTTCAATCTTAGTGGTTTGTGGTATACAACATCCTAGTTCTTAATAATGTTTCCTTGATAGTTTATCCTCTCAAGCTCAGATTATGGTTTTGTATGCAGGAGGACAGTACTATTACTATGACACATGAGAACACATCTGTTGAAACTTCTCACAGGAAAGTTATTTTAGAACATTGTGATATAATCAAGCCCGACTTTTGGGAAGCACATCCAAGCATCCTTGATGAGAAGCCACCTACTTTTTGAAGCATTGATTCATTATTTTTCTTACCAAAATGACATTATCATAGATATCGGTGCCAACAGTCACTCTCATTGAGTCCGGGCCTCCAGCATAGTTGAAGTGGAGGCAAAGGAAAGGTTGGGAGGATGCAGGTGATTGTTAATTGAACAGGGTGAGTCCATCAGGTGAGCCATGGAGAAAAGAGGTTGCAATTTAGGGGGATTTGGAGTTTAGGTAAAGTTGGTGGGGACAAGCTTTGGGGTTTGAGAAAGCAAAAACGGATAAGAGAAGCAAACTAAGAGTGCAAGTGAAAAATGACTTCTACTTATTGAGGATCCAAATTGTAATGCCTTTGAATGTACTTGTATCCATGATTACAATTGAAATTCTAACTCTCCAACTTGGAAAAGCTGATCTAAAAACTTTATATGCATCGTTAATGTTTTACTCTCTGAAAGTCATCTCTGCGATTTTTTTAACCTATCAAAAAACAAAGTGTATAGATCGTATGAAGGCATGGATGGGAGGCACAAAAGATTTGGTCTCTACATAGATAGTCTATGAGGTTGAGACTGGACAAGTTGGATAGTCCAAAAAGAAAGGGTGGGTCGGCAGTTTTGAGAGTTATATGATTTTCCAGTTCAAGATTGTTTTGGGTGTGAGTGATATACACTCAATTACCATCGGTTTTCGATTTTGAGTTGGGTTTATAATGGGTGGATGATGAATTTTGGTATGAGAACAGTTGAAAACGTCTTTTTGGCATCAATTTGAATATTTCAAGCTAATATTGGAAAATGGGAAATATTAGGTGTTTTTTTAATTTTTTTTTAATGTTCTCTTAACTGTGATGTATTTTTTAAAATATGTTGAATATAGAATTACTATTATTAACTTTTAATCTATCGGTGATTTTAAAAGTCATATCACAGTTGGGAGAATACTAGGAGAGCGCCTAACATTTTCTTTGAAAAATTTAATAATTCTCTTAAAAAACAATTTTTCAAAAAATATTCTATAATATAAAAAAATGCTTTAGCAAAAATCATTTCTGATTAATGTAGTATAATCAAGGGAACACTCGATATCTTAAGCACCAGTGGTCTAGTGGTAGAATAGTACCCTGCCACGGTACAGACCCGGGTTCGATTCCCGGCTGGTGCATCATTTCAACTTTTTTATTTTTTTGTTTTTTGCTATTTTCTTAAAAAAAATATATTATATTTTTGCTTTTGCTTTTGTTGTGTTAACAAACACAGCAGCGACAAACCTTTCATCACTTACCTCCCACTATTTTACTCCACAACTCTTCAAAGCAGAAACTCACTGGCTGCTCTCCCACTATTTTCCTTTTGTTCTTTGACACAGCACGTTATGCATGAATGAAAAACAGAGCGACAGCCGCACGCTGGTTGCTCCAAGTTCTCTTTTTGTTTCTTTTGGTTCTTTGACTGTCTTTAGTTTGAGCAAAACTATCATGTCCAAGCTTCATTTCTGAGTCCCTAGATTTGATTTTCATCATTGAAATTGGAGGAAAGTGTAAGATTTCTATTTCCAGTGAAAACTCACTGAGCAACAGAACATCACAATGGACATTTCAATTTCCCCCCATTTCCAGATGTTCTATACTCCGAGAGTTCCATCTTTATTATTTTTTTTTGATGAATAATGAGTACATCTTTAATTCATACAAATGCTTCTCCTTTTACATCTCTATCTAGTGCAAAAATAACAAAACAAGTGTACAAAACAGACTTGAGTAAACAAAAGTAGTAAGCAAGCAGAGAACCTGGCTTGGAATCTTGAGCCATATGAGAAATTGGACTTGAATTTGATACACCTAACATTTACTATTCAACCATGCTATATTTTTATAAATCCAAAGTAGAATTCAGTTGGCAAAAGCTACAAGCAAATCCTACACAGAGGCCCATTTCTCATCTTTAACTTTGATCACAGAATGTAAGCTTGCACCTTCTGGAATTCCCAATGGAGGATCTACACATGAGCAATTATCTACTGTATACAGCTCCCAGTCTTTAATTCCACACTTCTCCAATGCCAAAACTAATCTCCTCCTCTCCATGTCATTTGGGTATGCCCCATCTGGACTAACAAGCACCGCCCCTGTATACGACTGTCCGGCAGCACGAGCAGCCCCACTGTAATGAAACAAACCCCAACTAAAATCATCAGATACATCCACAATTGTCCAAAACTCATTCGAAACGACCCCATTATCCAACACACTGAAGGAGAACGTCCCAGGTATTTTCGCTCTCTTAACCCGATACTTTCTCCTCCTCCAAACCATCTTCCCCTCCAATGTTTTCACCTGAAAAACCGGCTCATACCAAAATGATCCTTTTGCCTTTCCCCTATAAAATAGCTGGTACTGGCATGGAAATTGGTCATAAGCTGGGTTCTGGCCGGCCACGACACGCCAACTCCAATTCAAACTCCCCAAACAGCCAATGAAAAGATCTTCGGCAGCCTCATGACACAAGTCCTTCCCTTGAAACTTAACCATGGGAGGCACATACGGCTTTTCAGGGATCTTTGCATCCAGTTCAAGACAATTGTTCTTCTGCAACACACACAGAGAAAACGCTTCCAGATGCGGACTCTCATACGAAGCAATACACCGATAATTACACACTTGGTCCACGGGACTGCACTGGTTCAAGCACTGCAGAGCTTTCCTACAATTAGGATCCAAGAGGCAGTTTATTATCTGAGGACCACAGTTCTTGACCATGCAGTTCAGGGTAGACAATCCCTTCGATCTCAGATTCTTTAGGATTGGAACTGGTCTTATATAGGCATTGATTATCACCAGCAAACAGAACCTTATATCATCAGAATTATGCCGATCCCATGCCTCTGATACAGTCTGGACTACTTCCATGGATTCATTCGAACCCGAAAACCCAACTATTTTTTCAAAAAAATTCACTTTTCTTTCAATTCCAACGTAAGACCCTCCTAATTTGTTTGCTAACTTGTGGGACGATTCAAAGCAGATTATATTTTGGATAGATTTACTGTTGCCCTCTATCCACATAACTGATTCTTCATTTGTTACAGCAACATTAACCAAAATATCCGCACGACTTAATTCCCTTCGCATACTCGTTTTAGCGTTATCATCATCAGATTGACAAACACTATCAGTAAATACAAGCATTTCATACCCTTCATCAACCCATTTCAATCGTTTTGCCTGCTTACAAAAAGAGTGTCAGAAAATTGTGTAAACCCATTTCACAATTTCACAAATTTTCTTCGATTTTCAGCTTACCAAAACGGCAAAACCTATCAATGTGACCGAATTTCAATTTTGCTTTTTTCGAAGTCGGTACTTACAGTGTGGAGCATGACTTCTTGCCAGGGTGCGAGGTTTAGAGGACTGACGCTTCCCTCGCCCACGAAGGCTACTATTCTCACCGGCGGCTCCGGTAGCCCCTCCGTCACCGCACTCTCCTTCGCTTCAGAAACCGCCGACCGGAAAATAGTTGGTGCGCGGAGAGCGGTTCTCCGAAGCGGGGGAACCGGAGACCGAGGGCGGTGGTGAAAGGGAGGTAAACCGGTTCGGAAGGCGGCGAACCGGTGTGTTTGTGGAAAAGCGGGTATCAGTTTCGGGAGTCGAGGTGGAGCTTCTATAGCCATGCTGTAGTGAGTTTAACTCAAAACTGAACCAAAAAGAGATAAAAGAACCGTTGAGTTGAATTGGAGGGATTTAATTTTTTATTTGCTTTTTTCTTTTTCTTTTTTTTAATAATGATAATACTACGATTTTTTTTTTCCAGTTTTTTATTTATTTATTTTGTTTTATTCTCATAACTGTAGGTGGATAATATTTTCTAAAAAATAAAAAAATTACATCAATGGTCCTTATTTTTTTTAGAAAACAATATCACTAAGATCAGAAAAACACACGCAAAAAAAAAAAGGTACATTTCTGTTCCGGCAGCGGTTGGATGTTCATTTATCAACACAATTTTTTTTTTTTTTTTTGAGATATATACAATTTGGAAATTAAAAATAGAGAGGGGATTGAAAATGTGAGTCCAAATAAGGAGAAAAGGTGTGGGATTTTTTTCTCTAATGCTAGAAGTTTCTATTGTATCACTAGATTATGTGGCTCTTAAAATCATTATTAGACTCGCGATTGATTATTATTAAATTTTGATTAACATCATTTTTAGAGTGACACAAGAAGAACTTCTAGAATTATTCGACGCTTTCTTGGTACATCACACAAGGACTTGATTAGATCATTTTTGGAAGCTTTGAAACTCAAGGAGCCTCTCTATGGTACACCCAATAGCCACAAGGGTTCCCAATGCAGTTTAACCTAAAAATAATAGAATCTAAACTGAGTCCACTCCTAACATGGTGCATTTTAAGTAACTTATACTTTTGTTTTTTAAATAGTTGACATTGTAAATCACTTAAAACATGTCAACTTAGCATTAATCCTAGGTTTATGAATTGAATTCACATAAGCACTTCCATTTCAAATCAAATTCAATGCAACCATTCCTAGACATGTGTTATATCTCTTCACAGTTTAAACTGTGTCCCCATAACTGCTGCACATGCAAACTGCTTTGCACATAGCCGTTAGAATAACATGTATTCCCTCCACTTTCTGAAGTTCTCCCCCAACTACAACAAATCTTCTAAGCACACAGAGAAGCTACCAGCAACACAAATAATGTGCAGGACAACCCCCTCTCGTCTTCCCCAAGAAAAAAAAAAGTGTAAATGGTTTACTTGTTGAAGAATTCAGCATTAAACTCCTTCTGAAACTGTTCCCGAGACTGGGATTTTGCTGCCAAAACAACATCATCCAGAAATCCCCTTTGAGGAAATTCTTTAGGCACAACAGCACGATATGTTTCAAACTGTTCAGCAGCTTCCTTCTGTTTATCCAGCAGACTGTAGATAATTCCCTGCCACAAATTCCCATAATCAGCAATGATTTTTATATTCTTTAAATCATTTCTTTTCCGTCTTTTTGCTTAAGCTTCATACTAATTACTTGCAATCAATTCAAAAAAGACAATCAGCACTGTGCTTGGACACTGATACTTGTTTTATGCTTAATGCTGGTTCTTTCATAAGAACTTGGACAGAAGACAAAAGCAAATCCTCACAACGCAGTTATTTGTTTCATAAATAAAATGAAAATTGCAAGGAGTGTCGAATGCCCACAGTAAAGTGTATTTTGTAATCAAATAATTATCATGTATTAAGATGTTATCCACTTATCAAAAAAAAAAAAGTATTAAGATGTTATCCAACCTAGCAATAAATGTGGACAATGCAATATGAAAAGTAACATGTATTCAAAATTCCAATTCCAATACAATAGGGGTCTGCACCTCTCACTGGAAGTAATGGGGCTAATCCTGCCGATGCAAGGGGCGAGACATGAAATATTGGTCCACCTAGTTTTATTTAGGTCCCCTATTAGCTAGTGTGTTTTGTGTTTTGTACTCTAATAGAGGCAGACTTTGATGGAATAAAAATTATATGGAATTGACCCTACTTCTCTCTCTTCCTCTCCTCCCCTAGTTTCCTCGATCTCTCTTCACATAGCTTCATTTTCTCTCTTCCCCTATTAATTTCTTTTTCCTCTGTGTGAGATTTTTGTTCTCTGTTCATGCCCACAGGCAGTTGCGAATGAAATATATCAACCCTCAGTACCCTAGAGTATTGACTAAAATCATGAAATACAGACAAATCAAGGTGCCTACAATTCCATCCACGGCATAGATAATGTGACTTGACTAAATCAATACAAAAGGACATGGATCTAAACCACAAACTTACTTTCAACCACCAAGAAAACTAATAGAGAACATTGCATATCAAATTAAACAGATATTAACTAGCAGCAACAAGCAAATAGTATGAACAGACTCACCTGACACAGATAAGGCCGAAAATCTCGAGGATTCTCATTAACCAGATCTTGAAACTTCTTCAAGGCCTCACCCAATTCCCCCTGCAAGGCATACAAGTAAAACTAATTTACAAATGAGAAGATCTTAGATATTTTTTTGACACTAAATAACATAGTTCCCACCAGTTAAACATTATTTACTTATTTTGTAATGACTTCAATTAAAAGATGGATTTGTGCCTTAAAATGTAATGTCAGCACCATAAAAAGATATATAATCTCCATGGTTTAGACATCCAAGCACCCCCCTCCCCCCCTCTCCTTCTCCCAGTTGACAGGTTTACAAATTTACAAATTTTAAGCGGCAAGGATTGATTACACATCACCTTTACAACATGCATTTGTGCAATTAAAATCTTTATATTCCTCTCCTCAGTGACTCTTTTTTCACGCTGAGCAATATCCAGAGCCTTATTCAGCATCTCCAAGACAGCTGGGCCTTCATCGTTTTTGTGCATCACCAATGCCAGACCCTGTAGGAAAAGAACAGCTTTGAGTTTCATTACTTTCTTTTTTATTTTTATAAGTAATCAAAATATCATTAAAAGCGTAACCCAAATACACAGAAAGTCTACAAAGGAAACGCCTAAATAAGAGTAAAAAAAAAAAGTACAAGAAAATCATTAAAACTAATCACCAACAAAGTTTAAAACACAACTATCCAAGTAAAAAGAGAATAAAAGGACTTGAGCTCCTCCAACATCCTCTCGGTCCTTGAAATTTTTGTCATTTCTTGTCCTTCATGGGCAACACAAAAGGCAAGAGGGAACCACGCCTTATGAAGCGTAGGTCACAAGATCGAATCCCCTCTCCCCCTACCCTTGTGTGGACATGTCAAAAAAAAAAAAAAAGGCAAGAGGGCACCATCTCCACATGACAGCACTCCAAGAGTGTCCACCCATCCACCAGCAAGCAAATAAATACACCACCGGACTAGGCATAACCCAGGACTTGAGTTTCATTGCTCACAAACAAAGACCTCTGAACAGGTCAGGTGTACCATAATGTATTTACAAGTCTGCTACGGTGTATGCATATAGTGCATATAGATAACGCTGTATGAATATACCACCCATGTAATGCTTTTCAAGATGCATTAAGCCCGCTAGATAAAAGGGCTGAATCTAATTAAATTATAAAAAAATAAAAAAAAAATAAAAAAAAATAAAAAAATTAACATCTCTATTGACTAATGACCTGGATGCTACATCTATTGAAGATAAGATCTAAGAATCTTCCAAGACTACAGCAGGGGACTGAAAACTCTGATTAAATCCCTTCTCAGAAAACATGCAAAGCAAACTTGCAATATTTTTGAGTAAACAATTTGTGGATGAGACAAAAAAGATCGTCATTCAATGACATTCACTTCTTCCCGAAGGACATAACTCTCCATACCAATTGGATTCAAGACAAAGCAAAGCCACTTCATTGCTGCAACAGGTTAAACTTTTTTTTTTTCTTCCTATTTAAAACTTTCACTAGTAGCAGCAATTGAATTCATTCCTATTTCAGCTAACCAATGCCTCCAAAGACCAATATATTTAACCTTTGCTAGTTGAGATACTAAATTGCTGTTCCTTGGCTGGCTATTGGAACCATCATAAACATGGAACAGATACCCAAAGCAACTAACATTTCTATTTCAGAGTACAAGTAGCTCACAGGATATGACCTTTTGCATACTGTCTGCAGACTGGCTTTACTAAGATAATAACTCTTCTTAGGCTTTTGAGACAAAATTTAAAATAGAATCGCTACCAGTGGGCTACTAGATTCCAGAATGTTATTTGTGTAGCAATCACAAGACCATTTAAATTTAACTATTATAAAATACAACCGTAGTGTGATAAGTGAAATTGCAGATCCCTTTGAGCTTTCTAGTGAGATTGATTTACTATAACAAAAAGAAAAAGGTGAAAAAGTGAAATTGAAGGTCCCAAAGTTAGTTCTCTTGCCAAGCAGCAAGTACTCACTCTATTCCCTTTTAACTAAAAAGAATAGAGCAGCTACCCTATTGAATGGCGTTCTTTGGAGCACTAGTTTCAATAACCAACCAGAAAAATGCAGCTCGAACAACAACATCCTTCTAGGTTCACCGGACAAAAGAACTCCAAAGTGTATATCTGCCAGCTGCAAACATGAAACATGAGAATTACAAAATAGTAATTTTGTTGGACATGAAGGGCCTCAAAAATGATTTTAGCAGCCACCAAAAGTGATTTCTGCCCAAAATTTCTCTGAAATGGATCCATTCACTCCCAAAGATTCCATCTTTTTTTTTTTTTTGGCTTCGGTAGGTATCCTCCTTCAAAGATTTTGCCTCAATCTCAACTCCCACGGTGATAATTCTTCAAGGAAAAAAAGGAACAGGTTTTGATCATCTACAGCTAAAACTCATTATGCCACGATCTCCAAGCAAGAACCGTTGTCCTGAGACTGAACAAACATTTTCTAACTTCAGACCGGGTATATGAAGATATTGAGAAGAAGAGAAATATATCCACTCAACTTCTTCAACGAACCAGAAAGACTCTCCAGTATGTTGCCTACCAACAAAGTAATTATTCTCCACTCATCTATCTCAAATTTGACTCCGCTTTCATAAGTTTCAAACATCCAACACAGCTTAAAGTGACATGTCCAATCGATTATGTATTCATATAACTAATTATACATGATACACCTATATAATCACAAAGCATATGTATGTATAAAACGGCATCAACATTTAAAAAACTTCCAAGCAAAACAAAAAATTAAACGAAAATAATCAAGTGATGAATCATACATGTAAAGCTCTAAGTAAGAGCGGCCTCTTCTCCAAGATTTCCTCGAACAATCTCTTAGCTTTACTCAACTGCCCCATCGTCTCGTAACAAAGCGCCATCAAAAGCCTCCACTCGACCTCATCTGGCTCTTGGTCAATCAACATCTCCACATACTTCACAGCCTCTTTAGTCTTCCCTCTCCTCATTTTCCCATATAAAACCACCTTCAAAGCCTCAACATTTCTTGGGTCCTTCTCCAAAAGCTCCTCGTACATCTTCTCTTCCTCATTCTCCCTTTTCTGGGTATCTCTCATTTCCTCCATATTTGCACTAAAACTACTTGTTTGAGCCGGTAGTGCTAAAGCTGGTCGATTTTTACAGCACCCCATAAAAATAAATGACCCAATAAGAAAAACAACTATCTTTTCTGACAAAAACGTAGAGAAAAACTTGTGGGGTGAGAGAGAATAATCCAAATGCGAGATTTTTGAAGTGGGTACGCTAAAACTCAGGGATTGAGTGTGTCCTGAAGATACATGAAGTTTGGTTCGTCGAAATAGGAGCGTTGGACGACAGAGTGGCTTGTGTAAACAGGGTGAATTGATGAATGGCGGCGGCGGTTTGAGTGACTTGCCAAGCCTGTGGGTAAGCAAATTGGAAGCAGTGATTGAAGTTGAACCCATTCTTGAGCCAAGTTGAATGGTGGGAAAACAAGTGGTTAGAAGAATACAGCAAGATGGCCCATTTATAACATGGGGTTCTGCTCGAGTTTGATATTCGATCAGAGACTTCGATGTTTGGGGAGAGTGAGACGGCAACGGTGTGTGTGAATTGAAGTCTGTCGGAGAAGTGGAAGAGGCAAGTGAATTGGCCACGGCATAAAATAGAGGGAGATTCGAGCCGGAGAGGGGTGAATGCAAATAGCAAATAGCAAATAGCAAATAGTTTAATAAATACATAATGAGGAAACTACACTAAGAGCATCCACATCAAGTGCAAAATTTAGTTAAATTTAATTTTTAAAGTGTATTTTTTTAGAGGGGTTTGTTAGGGGTTCTCCCCATAGTGTTCTCCTGGCGTTCTCCTAGTCTTACGTAAAACATGATTTAAGAAAAATAAAATTATGTCTAGTTTTTTTGATTAATTTTTATTAGTTAATATTTAAATTCTAATGCTTTAAAACTTGTTTTTGGATTCAAAACTAAAACCTAAAGGTGAAAGGTTAACCCTTTAGGGATGGTATCACCCAAAATGAATTTGATCATCCTAAATTTGATGCTAATGCCTCAATTTTGGTGCTAATGCCTCACAAATTTGATGCTAATGCCTTAAATTTGATGCTAATGCCTAAAAAAACGATGGTAGAGGCCACTACAATTTTATTTTTTTCTTAAATCATGTTTTACTTGTAGCTGGGAGAACACCAGGAGAACCTACGGGGAGAACCCCTAGCATTTTCCTTTTTTAGATATACCTAATCACTTTTAAAGACTATCAAATATTAAACTTTTTAAATATTTTACTATTTTTACTGAATATTATTTTTTTTTATTGTGAAACCAAATTACTTTAACTACTATGAAATTCACTTTCATGCTCATATACATGAAATTATTTTTTGTACACAATTGCATCTTTAATTCAATACATTTCATTGATGAATGCATTTAATTTATTAGAGAAAAAAAAAACCAATATACGTCAATTAAGGCAGTTGTGTATTTGAGAAAAGAGGAGTGACGAAAAAAAAATGGAAAGGGAAAACATGTAAAAAATGAGGGGATGAAACTCTAGAGGGAAAGAAATAGAAAAAGAGATGGAGAAAAATGAAAAGTGGTGCTAGAATGCAATAAAATAATATAAAATAATATGATAATATTTTAACATTTGCTTTTGGTCTCTTTAAATTTGAAGATGAGGTTTGACAAATGTTATATTTAACATTTGATAGAGAATTTGATGTGGAGGACTTTTTGTAGATTTTGTTAAAATTTTAAAGAAATGTTAGATATGGAGAGCTTGATGTGGATGCTCTAAGCCACTAGAATTTTGACCACTTTTGCGAATAATTTTTTAATATTTAAAACCTTTCGGGATGGTTTGATTATCCCAAATAAATTTTAAAAAAAAGATGGGTGACAATCTAACCACCATTCAGTTAAATTTTCATAATTGTCTTAGCCATACCTCAAGAACTCTATAAAGGAATCATCGATAAATGAATGACTAATGCAACAATTTCTCCGCATTGTCATTTTGAACAATATCAAAAAATAAGAAACCACCTTAGGTTGGACTAGTCTCATCCAATTCTAACATGGTCAACAATCAACATCATATCCCAAGAACCCTTCCTCCTAGTCCCTTTTTCAACAAATAAAATATCCCCAACACATTTGGTAGTAGGGGTGTCAATTCATTTTCACATGTTAGGTTTCAAGTCATGTTAAAGCATAAGTATAAGACTAAATAAATCAATCTTAACTTAACCCATTTAATTAAACACGTCAAACCCCCCAACCCTAATCTGTTATTTTTTAATTTTTGAGGTTTGTGTCGGGTTTCACAAGTCGTGTAAAAACCTGTTAGCTCTAAATGGCATGTCATGTGTTAGATTTGGGTTATGTTGATGTATGGATATAAGACTAATATGTCTATCCCTTATAGAGGTCAAATCCTTCCCTAACTAGCAAATTTTATGTTGGATTCATATCGAATTCGCAGGTCCTGTCAAAAATTGCCAACCCTAAATGGTAGTCTATATATAAAGTGTACCACTTGCTAATTTTGTATCACCGTGGCTTCATCCATTACTGGTTCTTCTAGGCCATTTATTAGGTAGCCCATCGCTAAGACCAGTGAAAACTCACCTTTAACCCTAGATCTAAGCAATGGGCCACCAAAGATTTTGCACCTTGCCTAAGGCCTCAAAATTACATCGGCCTCTGATTTACTTACAACTTCAAAAGTAAGCAGCCACCTCAAGATTAGCTCACCCAAATTTGAACATGGTCAACAATTAGCATCACATCCCAAGAACCCCCTCATCTCGGTCCCTTTTCCAACAAATAAATTTCCCCAAACATGCATGTTAGTACATATATAAAGAGTACAGTTACGATTTGATTCTAGTCTGTTCATGCTTACAATCCTTATAAGGAGATCAGATCAATGCACACTCTTGTACATATCTCCTTTGTTAAACATCCATGTCTGCACAACCATATTTCTAGCTAATCTCTCTCTCTCTCTCTCTTTTTTTTTTTTTTTTTTTGGGGGCCTAGCTAGTCATTTACCAAAATCAACACTTGGAGTGATTTGAATTTTCTCCCAAGAGTCAATGGTCTTCCTATCATCTAGGGAATTCAGAATGGCCTGCCAGAAATTACTATCTCCAAAAGGAAAGTGGTTAGAATAAGATGGTCAGCAAGCATCAACAATATACCGCTTCTTTTGAGTTTTCAATGCCTCAAGAGCCTCTCTCTTCAATTCCTTTAGTTGTGCCTTAGAAATTTTGAGTTCTAGTTGTTGTTCATACTTGGGTAAATCTTCTTTCGAATTCCAAGCCAGTAAAGATGAAAATAATAAGAATGAAAGAGAGATAAAACCATAGCCATGAAGTCCACATCTCATCTCAACTACAGAGCAACAAAAAATTTAAATGGAAATACCATAACCGATTAGCTATCACTCACAATTCAATAGGGTAGGGAAAAAAGAAAATGCAACAGCAAGTCTGACACATGGCCCAGAGGTCAGACAAGTCATCAAACAAAATATTAGAATGGTTAACATGGTATATCAAGTTCACCCAGCTAAAATTATTATATTTGGTGGAATAATAATAATAATAAAATCAAGTCAAATCTACTATATTGATATGCCAATTCCTTGAGCTATCCAAAGTGAGGATCTTATCTAAAGTGGCCGATCAAGTAAAGAAAGCCACTTTCAAAGGGTCTTACTCCGCGAAATACACCTTCAAGGGAAATGAGTGTTGTCATTGGGGATTAAGACATGAGGATCTTACTAACTAAGCAAAGAAAATCACTCTCAAAAGGGCCTTACTCCACAAAATACACCTCCAAGGGAAATAAGTGTTTTCATTGGCGATTATGAGATTATAGAATGATCTTACATCAAACAACCTTTTCTTGAAGGGGTTCCAGCAATGCTTGTTCACATCGTCCTGTTTCAAACTAATGGAAAACAATTGATTTAAGAATGAAGTAAAGAACTCCAATTCCTAATATTGTGCCACTCGTACAAAATTAGCATTCTACTAAGGAGGGCAATTAAGGAATTGAAGATAATCTACCATGGAAGCATCCCTTAGAACATTCCCAATGGAAGAACTAATTTTTTTAATGCAAAATGACTCTTCAAAACTCATTTTATTTACTTCAACTAATGAATTTTTACATGCCTCATACATCCGATTAGTTATACTTTTATCTATATCATTTAAATATTATTATTTTTTATTTTTTTATAAGGATAGTATTTTTCCTATATATCATATTTTTCAACTTTTGAGAAAAAAGAGATGTGGAGAGAGAAATAGTAAGAGAGAATTTTGAAAAAAAGGAGATGTGGAAGAGAAATAGCCAGAGCAAATTTTGGAAAAGGAGAAAATAGGTGAGAGAAACAATAAAAAAATGAAATAACTCTTTGAATAGTACCAATATATGTAACTTTTTTTTTAGCTCATTCAATAAAATATCTATTTTACTTTTTTTTTTTTTTTTTGGTCCAATGTAGATAGTATTTTACAAATCTAAGGAGTCATTTTAAATAAAAGTGTCATTTGTCTCCTTCATTGGGAATGCTTTTACACAAGTAATTCTAAACAACTCTGACAATGCTTCCTTAAGAGTTGCTCCCCTCACCAAACATCATGCCAAATACCAATCTTGGAGACATCACCCACCTCAAATCTAGTAAACCTATAAAACGCCTCACAAGCTCTGTTAATTAATTTCCAGAGACTTGCTCCATAAGACTCGTTGACTCCATTAGATGATTCCCAGCAGCTGCCCTATAGCCCCTTCCCTTCCCCACATATGGGAAAATTTTCATAAAAATTACAACAAAAAAAAAACCAACAATGAATACCATATCGATTCCCTAAGCATTGGGAATGCTACAGTTCTACCCAGTGTGTAGAAACCAAAAGAGCTTCCCTATATCTTCCCTATACATTATTTAAATACAAATTATTTTTCTCATCTCTTTATCTCTCATTGGGGATTATGTTGAAATTTTGTCAAAAAAATGAGGGTAAGTAAGAACTTATATTTTATAAAGAAAAAATATTTAATTGATATAGGGAAGGATAAGAGAAGCTGATGTGGAGTGTATTCGGATATTGAAGCAAAAAGTAGTTTTGTTCTCTAAATTTTGGGAAAATCAAATGGAAACTATTAGAAATGTTTTTAGAGCACCACTGATGCCTCATGCCTAATAGGTTAGGGTCCAAAACAGGTGATCACATATAACAGGCCCATGCTATAGGACTATTGAATTGGAGGGATTTAATATTTGATTTTTTATTTTTTTTATGATAAGGGTGAAGTGACTAATATTTAGCAGTGCTGGTATTAAAGCTTGTTTAAGAATGAAATCCTTCCCAACTTATCTCAATTTTTTCCCTCCTTTTTTAGGTTGATTTGACACTATTAACACTCTGGACCAGCCACCCTCGAAACCAATTGTACCACCCCCGTTTGGGTTTCGGGAGCCACCCCAATTTTTTTAAAATATATATTTTTTTAATTTTTAATTTGATTTATTATTGGGAAAAATTCACTTTTAACCTATGAAGTTTCAGTGATTTTGCAATGTTAACTCCAAAGTTTAAAAATTTGCAATCCACCCCCACGAAATTTCAAAAACTTGCAATCTTAACCCCAACGTCAATTTGGCCGTCAATTTGGATGGTTTCCATCCCATGTGCGTCTCACGTGACTCTTTAGGGTTAAATTTTCCAATTTTACCCCTCATTTGGGGTAATGCCTTTTTCTCAGAAATCTGAGCTGCTAACTCAGTGAAATTTGAGCTCTAACGAGGCTGGGTTGACTGTGAATGCACCGACGATGACGATAGAAGCTCCGACCATAAGCCCAGGCTACGACGACGGCACAGGAACTCTGAATGAGATACACGATGGATTTATTTTTCTATTGAGATTATACTAAACCAAAAAAAAAAAAAAACTGAATATAATATGGTTGCTTCAGTTGTTTTGTCGTCATGCTTTTCCTCATTTGTGGTTGCTTCAGTTGCAAATTAGTGTGCATCTGTATGTTGGGTTTTGCCCTCACATATACTCTGTTGCACTCTGTTTATGAGAACCAAAACAGAGGAGGTGACCCCTAGGCACCCAGCACTGCGTACACGGCGTCAATCTGCGCGCGCAAGCATCATGTTGTCATAGTGGAGGCTCGTGGAAGGGTCCAGCACACCTGCATTTTGCTCGAACATCACGAATTCTAGTGGGACCTGTTCAATCATTACAAATATATTTAGCTAAAATGGAAGCTTTCTAATTTTAAATTATTACAAATAATTAGTAATTGAAGAATGCTTCCATTTATATATATATATATATATATATATATATATATATATTCATTTAGATCTATTTGCATTTTTAAAATTATTATTTTCTAATTAACAGCAAAGTCAAACTGACTCATTATTAATTAAATAATTATATTAATATATTGTTTAAATAAAATTTATGTCCTTGTTTAATATCTTATTAAATAACCAGCTGTCCTCCTAAAACTTAAACGATCCAATGCAACTCAGGGCCATTTCTCCAAACTTAAATTAGTAGGAAAAAAAAGTAAAAAAATTCAATCTTTTAATTAAAAATATTCAGACAGAAACAGCTTGGGACCCGCTTTGTAGGCGAAGAAAGGGTAGGCGTTAATCAAGAAGGGCGAGCAAATCTTGTAGAGGAAGTTTAGGATGGGAGCTATACAGTTTACCAGATCCCAGCAAAAGCTCCGCAGATGGTGGTTTCTTAATTCATGTTAACAACAGGAATGGTGCAAAACAAATGGAGTTTATTCTCCTCCGTGGCAAGCGTAAAACTAATAAAGCTATGAAAGCAGGTAGTGCTCGGCACACAAAACTTGAAGAAGAGGTACACTTTTAAACTCATGATATATAACTTATACTGAATTTTACATGAATGCCTCTTGTTTCCATGAACTCATAACTCCCCAAGTTCAGAATGTATTTATTTTCTGGTAAATTTGGTATAATTCATCAACCTCTCGAACTTAAATAATATGGCGGACATATTTGGCTTAAATCTGGTTGCATGAAATTAGAAAAGCGTACGTGATTAGTTGTAGATAGGCGGATGATAAGAAGGCATTATAAATATCTGATGAATTCCAA
This sequence comes from Carpinus viminea, assembly GCA_013348765.1. Classification (NCBI taxonomy): domain Eukaryota; kingdom Viridiplantae; phylum Streptophyta; class Magnoliopsida; order Fagales; family Betulaceae; genus Carpinus; species Carpinus viminea. The sequence goes on from CP054667.1 coordinate 18,990,512, forward strand.
CGTTGAAGACAATGTTTCTAAGCGGCACATGTCGATGTTAGAAAACAAACCAAAAAATCCATGCCATTATCACATGAAATCCCATCTGTCCATTTCCCATCCAGCAGGCCACACCTCTCATATCTGACCATATCCACCACCAGAACAAAACTCACTCTTTCTTGAATAATCACTCTCACACTCTGGGCTCTCGGCCAACTCCGACAAATGATGGCCTCCATTGCCTCAAATCCTTCATTGGACTCCACCATTACAGCCGAGAAACCCCACCTCCGACCTCCTAAACCAAACATGTTGTGAGTGCACTTGTGAGTGTTGTGTCCCACATTGAGAAAATATAAAAAGAAGAGAGTGCTTAATATACCTAAGTGGACCTTAGCCCATTAGCTTAGGCTTTTGGGCTAGAGTTGTATTCAATTATGTATATTAATGTACTCTTAGTATAAACTCCATATCGCTTTATCTCCCATCAAATGGTATCGAGCCACAGTTACTTTCTGGGGCGGGTGTCACGTCGGTTTGGAGTTGTGTCCCTTTCCGCAACTCTTGGCGTGAGACACTCTTGGAATGTAGAAAGACTCCTGGCGAAGGAGTTTGGTCAATGTGAAGAGACTCACAAGTGAGGGAGATTGTTGTGAGTGCACTTGTGATGTTGTGTCCCACATTGAGAAAATATAAAAGAAGAGAGTGCTTAATATACCTAAGTGGACCTTAGCCCATTAGCTTAGGCTTTTGGGCTAGAGTTGTGTTCAATTATGTATATTAATGTACTCTTAGTATAAACTCCATATCGCTTTATCTCCCAACATATTGTTGTGAGTGCACTTGTAGTGTTGTGTCCCACATTGAGAAAATATAAAGAGAGAGTGCTTAATATACCTAAGTGGACCTTAGCCCATTAGCTTAGGCTTTTGGGCTGAGTTGTGTTCAATTATGTATATTAATGTACTCTTAGTATAAACTCCATATTGCTTTATCTCCCAACAAATGGTATAGCCACGGTTACTTTCACAGGGGTGTATGCAGACCGTCGGGTTTGGAGTTGTGTCCCTTCCGAACTCTTGGCGTGAGACACTCTTGGAATGTAGAAAGACTCTGGCGAGGGAGTTTGGTCAATGTGAAGAGACTCACAAGTGAGGGAGATTGTTGTGAGTGCACTTGTGAGTGTTGTGTCCCACATTGAGAAAATATAAAAAGAGAGTGCTTAATATACCTAAGTGGACCTTAGCCCATTAGCTTAGGCTTTTGGGCTAGAGTTGTGTTCAATTATGTATATTAATGTACTCTTAGTATAAACTCCATATTGCTTCTTTTATATTTTCTCAGTATGAGATCTGAATCACTTGTGAGTCTCTTCACATTGACCAAACTCCCCTCGTGTGAGTCTTTCTACATTCAAGAGTGTCTCACGTCAAGAGTTGCGGAAAGGACACAACTCCAAACTGACGTCCAGACACCGTCGGAAATGTCGTGGCTTTGATACCATTTGTTGGGAGATAAGCGATATGGAGTTATACCAAGAGTACATTAATACATAATTGAACACAACTCTAGCCTGGCCAATAAGCTAAGGTCCACAAGTATATTAGCACTCTCTTCTTTATATTTCTCAATGTGGGACACAACACTCAAAGTGCACTCACAACAAAACACAACTCCTTAAACCCCAAAGCTCACGTGGCTTGAAATCCAGCCTTGAAGCCATGGGTTATGTCTCTGCCTGCAAAGTGCAGTGAGACTCTCAAGTTCAACATGGCTCTCATTCTCTTGCAGTGTGTAGAAACACAATCACTTGGCTCGGATGCACCAAGGTTGCCTACTTTATACCTTTGGCGACAATATCAACTTTCATAAGTCGTACACATCAACAACAAGCGAAATGGGTACATCACCTTTGCTGCTTGATTCCACTCATGTCCCTCTCAATTTCTCTGGCGCTCACACACACTCACACACCCCTCACACGACAAGTCGTATCACCTACACGATTCACCTCTCTTTCTCTCTCCTCTCTAAAATCATACAAAAACATACACACACTTGTTATATATTTTTGTTACTTTGTATACTATATGTAGCTTCTTTTCTTCTCTTCTTTTTGTAAAGCAAAGGTTGGTGGTGAAAAAGAAACACGTGTAAAGACCCAAGAAAGAAGAAAGAAAGAAAGAAGAGAGGAGGCGAGTCGTCTGAGTGAAATTTTGCTTTCAACATTGTCGTGGTCTTTGTGGAACATGTTCATCATCATCATTACAGCGAGTCTATGACCATGGCTCCCAATTTCGTTCTCCTTGACATCTTCTTCTTCTTCTTCTCTATTCAAATACACTTTGTGTGTCCTATGAGCCTCATGACCATGAAGGTAGGCAAGCAAAGCAACCCCATGAACAACCTTTTTTTTTTGGTTTTGCTTGAATGAGCTCAAATACTTCAAGTTAAACACGTGCAGAAAAAAGTCACATGGCGTGGATATCTTGCTTGAATGAGCTCTGTTCACCTGTTTTTCATGTTCTAAAGCGGAGAAGTGAATCCTATGGTTTTCATCCTTTTCAAAATTCTTTCTAAAAATTAATTTAATTGCGATTCTCACGCATCAGAAGTGGCGGCATAGATCTTCCGGCGTGATGAGGTGCTTGTCCTTGTTGACTTTCCTTTTATGCAGCTCAGCTGCTTTGCACTTTGATAGTGGAAAGTAAGCGTAGTGCTTGGTCTTCTTGATTTCGGAAGCATGCAACATAGCACAACCAAAAGGCCCGCCACTTCCATAGCAACAATTATTGTTTTTTTGGGGGAATATCGAACTGCATGTGAACTGCCGAGGCCACTAGACTACCACACCTCACCGGTTGGACTCTCGCCCTCGCCCTCACCGCTCTGGGTGCACTTACGTGGCAACATCACCTCTCTCGTCCTTTGTTTAACAAAGAAGAAGGAAGAAAAAAAAAAACATATGCCATGATAAAGCACGACGTGTGGGTTTGGTTGAGGTAAAGGCATTACCCCAAATGAGGGTAAAATTGGAAAATTTAACCCTAAAGAGTCACGTGAGACACCGTGGAATGGCTCATCAAATTGACGGCCAAATTGACGTTGGGGTTAAGATTGCAAGTTTTTAAAACTTCGTGGGGGTGAATTGCAAATTTTTAAACTTTGGGGTTAACATTACAAAATCGCTGAAACTTTATAGGTTAAAAGTGAATTTTTCCCTTTATTATTATATTCTATATTCTTTAAACAACCCAAACATAATTCCAACTCTTTTTTCTCATTAATATTCACAATTTTGAGTTAAGTTGAGTAAAATAAAAAATAAAAAATAAAAAAACCGCATACCTAAGTAAATAAATTTTGAACTTTAGACGTAGTAAATTGCTTTGATAGTAACCTGATGAGAAATACTACGATTTTTTTTTTTGCGTGTTTTCTTAATATTCTCTTAATTCTAGGTGCTAATTTGTATTTTTGATTGATTGAAAGAGTAAAAATTTGAAAAAAAAAAAAAAAAAGTTTTAAGAGTTTTCAGTTTTGATGTGTTAACTCAGAGATTTATAATATATTTACCATTTTAAATATGCAATAATAGTGTAGTAGAGATTTTATTCGATTTTTATTGAATTGAACAAAAATTCTATGGAAGACAAAAATGGAATACCGTAGTGCATGGCAACATGGGAGTGAATTCTCTCATCCTAGCCACATATTTCGAGAAGCTAATGTCTCTCTTGATGAATTATAAAGGTAAATGAAAAGGCACATGAAGTGCAGGGCCCTTTACAAACAACAATACAATTTTTTTGGAAGAAGCCACCTACATGTATGTTTAAAATTAGGGGAAACTATCTTTTGCCCCCATAAACTACAATGTGTTGGCACTTTTCCCCCCATAAACTACCAACTATAATATTTTGCCCTTATAAACTACCATTTTGTGCCCAAAAACCCATTCCATTAGTCAAAGCCGTTAATTCAAACGGTCAACTCGTCACTTTGCATCACTTTGTCCCTATGAATTACAACGCATTGTCACTTTGCTCCCATAAATTACAATGAATTGTCACTTTGCCCTCCATGAACTAAAACGCATTGTCACTTTGACCGTTTAAGTTAACGACTTTGACTGACGAAATGGATTTTTGGGCACAAAATGGTAGTTCATGGGGACAAAGTAGCACAGTTGACAATTTATAGGGAGAAAGTGCCAAGATGTTGTAGTTCATGGGGGCAAAAGATAGTTTTCCCTTAAAATTAATTGGGGTGTAGCTGTGGATAAGGGGCTTAGGCGTGATATTATAGCATGAGACCATGAGAGAATAGTTATGGTAGCACGAAATTTGACAAATAAATTTTTGGTAGAGCCTACTGTTGCTTAAGCTTTGGTAGCGTTTCATGCTATTAAGTCTCACGTATTATGATTTTGTATTTGTAATCATTGCACTCATTTATTGAGCTTCCACTAATATATATATATATATATATATATATATATATATATATATATATATATAAACTTTACATAGATGAGGTTTGTTACAAGATAAACTCTAATATAATATTTGAATTTCATAACCTCTCTAGTTATCTAGATCATTTTGAGCTCTTCATGTTACTGTCATCTTATCATTGATTTTGGATTCAACATTATCCTAAGTAGTTGAGTTTGAGTGGGACTAAATCTTAGCTTCAACACTCTCCCGCAAGTTCAACGTGGGATATCTCACTTTTAAGTTGAAAAAAATAAATGCTAGAACTTCGTGGATAGGAAAGGCTTTGTCAATGCATTTCCAAATTGTATCCACATTGTGACAACAAGAGTCCAGATCTGAGATTAATTACCTCCATGCCTAAGAAGTAGTTGAGTGAACCAAGGTATTTGACAGCTAACACATGATCTAGTTGTTGGAAAAGATCCTCAATAGCATTTGAATTCGAGGCTGTTATGATGATGTCATTAACGTAGACAAGTATGAACATGGTGAGAGTAGACATCTTGAACACAAAAAGGGAAGGATCAACCTTAGATGTCGAGAACAGAAGTGTGAGAAATTTTTCACTGAGATGTGAGAACCATGCACGGGATGCTTGGTTTAAGCCATACAGAGCTTTAGCCAGTTTACACACATGTGAGGAAAAAGATGGATGCACAAAACCTAGTGATTGGACCATGTAAACTTCTTCAGATAGAGCCCTATCAAGAAATATATTTTGGATATCTATTTGTCGTATAAACTATCTCGTGGAGCAAGCAAATAAGAGTATGGTTTGAATAGTGGTTGGCTTCACAATTGGACTAAAAGTCTCTCCAAAATCAACCCCTGCTTGTTGACGAAATCCTTTTGCAACAAGTCTGGCCTTGTGATGTTCAATGGAGTCATCCACATTTCTTTTCAACCTAAACACCCATTTGCAACCTACCAGATTACGGGAAGCTAATTAGGGAACCCAAGTCCACATTTTGTTTTTCATTAATGCATTAAATTCCACTTGCATTTTTGTCCTCCATTATGGAATTTTCTCAGCAATCGTGTAGCATATGGGTTCAACCAAAGTTGTATCACTAGAAAGAGCAATTAAAGCATGTGATATATGATACCATAAGGTGCCATTTGTAAAAGTATTGGGACAATGGATATAATTTTGTGCCCGAGTGGTCATTGTGTGTGTACAATGCAAATGCCATGTGGGAGATGGAGCTGGAGATCCATGAGTCTCAATTGGATTAGAAGGAAACTCTATAGGAGGAGAAGGGCTAGTAGAAGATGTGTGTGAGGGACAAGGTAAGGGGGAATGGATGACGGGAGTGGGAACTAAAACATATAAATGCAACATAATTGTAGTTGGAATAGGAGATTTGGAAGACTCAACAACAAATGGCAATAGATTCTCGTTGAACATTACATCACATGCCATATAGAATTTTTGAGTGGGATGATGAAAACACCGGTAACCTTTATGCAGATAACTAATCCAAAAAGAAAAAGAAAAAGAAAAAGAAAAAATTCTTGAGATCTAGTTGCAAATTTGTGTTTATTGTATGCACGAAGATGAGGAAAGCAAGCACATCCAAATCTAGGTAAGAAATTATAATTAGGAATAGATTTAAATAATTTCTCAAAGGGGGACAAATTTTGGAGAATTGGCATAGGCATTTGGTTGATGGGATAACAAAATGTTTGACACGCTTCTTCTTAACAAAATTTGGGAACAGAGCTATCCGTAAGGAGAGAAAGACTAGTTTTAATAAGATGACGATGCTTGTGCTCCACACATCCATTTTGTTGATGAGTATGTGGACAAGTGACACAATGAATAATTCCATTTTTATGAAAGAATTGATGGAGATTACAATATTTCCCTCAATAATTTGTTTGAATACATTTTATTTTGGTATTGATGAGACGTTCAACCATGGTTTGGAAATGTAAAAATACATAATAAACATTGGATTTGCACTTAATAGGAAATGCCCACTTATATCTACTAAAAGAATCAATAAATGAAACCTAGTATTTATTTCCATGAAATAAAGTTATTGGAGAAGGTCCCCATACATTCGAGAAAACCAAATCTAAAGGTTGAAATGAAACAGACTTCAAATTGAGAAACAATAGTTGATGGCTCTTGAATTGCAAACACACAAAGCACATAGAGACCAAATTAGAAGTAAACACAGGTGAGAAGGAGACGTATGTTCACCAACAAGAGCTCTTTTTATTGAAGACAAAGGACCGGATGATGGGAGGAACTAATAGAGACCTTGTTTAAGTGGACCTTGATGCATGAGAGTCCTGGTTTTGCAATCCTAAATAACAAAATGAGATGAGTGAAATTCAAAAAAGATAAAGTTATCATAAGCAAATTTACTAACTGACAATAAATTTTTGCAGATATTTGGGACATGTAAGATTTGTTCTAAAATGAATTGATGACAAGAAGAGTTTAGAGAGGCTGAACCAATGTGATTTATAGGTAAACCGGATCCACTCCCCACACATATCTGATCATGGCCACCATATTCTTCAACTGAAAGATTGAGATTGTTCACATCATTGGTGAGATGATGGCTTGCACCAGTGTCCGAATACTAATTCTCACTTGGGACAAGATCTGGAGAGGAATATAAAGCCCAAGGTGAGGCATTTTATTCATGTTAGAAGGCATGGTTGAAACAGTTGTAGCAATTGATTGTAGTATGGTCGTTCTTGTTGCATAATTGGCAGAGACTCGAGATCCCCCAAAGAGATAATTTCCATGACCCTTACCTTGAGAGGAGTAAACATGACCTCTTCCATGAGAGGATTGTCCATGGCTGGCAAGTTGGTCACCATGGCCAAGGAAGGAAAACCGACCTCTTCTCCCATGGCCAGGAAAACGAGCAGTGAGGTTGGTGGAGGACATTAAAAAGTCTGAAGATGGTTGATGTTGCGTCAAAGGCATCTTATAAGCAAGCATATGCCCAAAAATATCATCAATATTCATTGTATAAATCATGGTAATGATTGATGTAACCAACAGGTCGTATTCAAATCCCAAGTCAACAAGGAAAAATGAGTTGATAAAGAGATTATTGAGTGGTTGGCCTGTGGCATTCAAGATATCACAAAGGGACTTGAGTCTTTAAAAATACTCAATCATAGACAGGCTGCCTTTCTTCATAATGGAAAGTTGAAGGTGCACTTGAAGTATTTGAGTATGAGATTGAAACGCGAATTGTGTCTCAAGGGAGATTTAGAGGTCATGAGTTGTGACACATCCAACAATATGACATATGAGAGATTCTGTGAGTGTAGTAATGAGGCTGAGGACTAGTTGGTCTTATTGCCACCAGAGGCAATACTCGAGATTGGGGATAGGGTCAGCTATGGTGTTTGTGGGACGGGGAATGGTGAAAGGAGGAAGTGATAATGAGCCATCAACAAATTGGGGAATACTATTGCCCACAAGGTATAGAAACATGGTGGTTCGCCAAGTAGGTAGTTGCGTTTGGTGAGTTTGATAAACTTTTGTATATTGGAAAGGGAGATGGTGGAAGAGGGTTGACTGATCATGATAGATGTTATTGAGGAATCATTGGATGTATTTGAGGTGGCCGACATTGTGAGAAAATTGGATCGAGATAGACGTTAATTTTAGGCAAGCTTTAATACCATATTAAGTCTTAGGTATTGTGATTTTGTATTTGTAATCATTGTACCCATCAATTGAGTTTCCATTGATATATATATAAGCTCTACATATTTGAATATTTGAATATGTAAACCCTCCATTGATACATATGTAAAGCTTATCTAGTATGTAAAGCGGTGGAACTTAGAGTTTTTCTATTGAGATTATAATATTTGAATTTCATAACCTCTCTAGTTATCTAGATCATCTTGAGCTCTTCATGTCACTGTCATTTTATCATTGATTTTGGCTTCAACATTATTCTTCATAGTTGAGTTTGAATGGGATTGAATCTTAGCTTCAACACATGAATTGAATTGGGGTTCTATAATATAATTGTGGAAGGAGATACCTTGCAAATTGTAAATGTGGCCAAAGTGGGGAATACAAATTGGAGCAAATTTAGATATATAGTAGAAGATATTAAGGAAAAATTACACTTTACCCCCATAAAGTTTGGGGCATTTTTAATTTGACCTCTAATGTTTCAATTTTTGCAATGCACCCTCAAACTTCCAAATTTAAAAATTAAGGTGGCCTTGCAGGTGGCCAAAGCCACCCCTGACAAGCCGGTTCAGCCACCACTTAATTTTTATTTATTATTATTTTTTTCTAAACTTGGGATGAGGGCATTTTGGGATAAAAAAGTCAAAATGATCGAATTGCAAAAATTTGAAAGTTTGGGCAGGGGGTGCATTGCAAAAGTTGAAGAGTATTGTTTTAAGGCTTCTTAGAATCTTCTTAGAGTCATTTCAAATGTGATTTGGTTTTTAAAATTACCATTGAATTTAAGATGTGATTTATTAACTTTTGATCTATTGGTGATTTTAAATGTCACATCACATTTAGAATGACTTTAGAAAGACTTTAGGAAGCCTTATAGTATTACTCAAAGTTGAAACTTTGAAGGTCAAATTGAAAATGGCCCCAAGCTTTGGGGGGGTAAAGTGTAGTTTTCCCATATTAAAGAGAGAATGCTTCTTTTGAGAAGTTGTAGGATTGAACATGTACAAAAAGAAAAGAAAAAAAGAAAAAAGGCAAATTCAGCAGCCCATGTCTTGGTTAAAGAAGCCATTAATTATGTAATAGATAGTGTTTGACTTGAACAAAGTCCCAACTATGTTTATGATATAGTAGTCAGGGAGCAAATTGTTGTAGTTGATCAATGATTTTATCAATAAAGCATAATTTTGTTATATATATATATATACACACACACACAAAAGACCATTTAATAGTGGATTTAATCATCTCTTATAGGGAGATTGACAATAAATGAGTAAAAGATGTAAACTAAACATTTTCCAATCTATTTTATGAAATATAACTTGTACTTCATGAAAAAAAAATAAAACATATAACTTGTAGAGACAAACAATCTGATGAGAATATCAATGACCAGACAACACAATATGTTGAGTAATATTTTAGAATTGATTATTTCTTATTTATAATAGATTAAGTTATTTATTCAATTTAAAGTAAGTTCGAACAATTTAAAATATTGGAATATATATTATTTCAATAAATTAAAATTACTAGGTGATGGTAGTTTGCAAAAAAATATGTCTTAATCTTGAAAGTTTTATAAAACATGGTATTTTATTATGATGTTGATGGTTTATATTTATTTTCAAAAATAAATTTTTACAAATAAAACAAAGTACTCAAATTGATGTACTAAGTTATACAAAAATATTTGATTTTTTTTTCCTAAATGCATGTACAAATGTACTGTTTATAGAATTTTGGGTTAAACACCTTTGACTTCCTTGCGGTTTAATAATTTTATTATTTTTTTACCTACTTCAGTTTCAATTTGTATCGTAAATGGTATACATTTCTTGTGGTTAAAAATAGAGATTATTACTTTGTTCATAAAATTAACAAAAATCCATGTTGAACCAATCAAAAATTGCCATGGGGATATATGCTTCATTAAAAATATAAAAAACTAAAAAGATAAAAATATTAAAATAATAATAATAAAAAACTTTAAAAAAGGAATGAGCGGCTTGAGGCATTCCTTATGGCTGGCCAACGGGTGGTTTCGACCACCCCCTTTAGTCGACTTGGGGTAGGCCAACCCTTAAGAATTTGTTTGGAGGGTTAGTCTTTGTTAATGGTTATGCCACCCCCCAAAACGGAGCCTTAGGGTCTCATTCATTGGTCTCCAATGTGAGAGATTGGGTCTCCATGGTTAGAGACCATAACTTGGTTGTGGATATCAATTTGTTTTTTGTTTAGTTTTTTTAAATTAAAGTATAATTGTATTTTAAATAGAGTAAATATATTATAAATCCATGAGTCAATGCACCAAAATTGAAAATTCCATAAACTTTTTTTTTTTACTCTCTCGGTCAATTGAAAAGACAAATTAATCCATACCGTTAAATTTTTCCCCAAAGGTTTAATGATCTTCAATCTCAAACTAAACGCACTGTTTTGCCACGTTAGCTTATTAAAATTTTTTATTAATTTAATTTAAAAATTAAATCTATATATTTTTTTTGAGGCCAGCCCTAACCCCTATAGGGGGGACCCCTAACCTCTTAAGTGGCCACCCTTAGGGGGTTAGGGGTGGGTTTCCAGCCACCCACCCATAACCCCTTTTGGGGTGGCTTGCGGCTACTCCCGAGGGTTAGGGGTGGCTTTCGGCTACTCCTTCATCTTTTTAATAAAAAATTAATATACTGACATAGCAAAACAATGTGTTTAGTTTGGAACTAATAGGCATTAAATCTTTGGGAGAAAATATAAGGGTAGGGGTTAATTTGCATTTTCGATTGTCGAGAGAGTACAAATTTGGGAAAAAAAAAAGTTGAACGAGTTTTTGGTTTTGACGTGTTAACTCAGGGATTCATAATATATTTACCCTTTTAAATATGCAATAATAGTATAGTAGAGATTTTATTAGATTTTTATTGAATTGAACAAAAAGTCTATGGAAGACGGAAATGGTTAAGCAATTTCAGGGTTTAATAGCAATTTTTATTTTTAAATATATAATAATAGATTAATAGTATAGTAGAAATTGTATTCGATTTTATTGAGTTTAACAAAAATTAGAAGACCGAAACAGTTAAAAAAAAAATAATAAATAATGAAAGACCGAAACCAAGCGTCTAGCATTCCCTCATGCTCGGCGCCAATGAGTTGAAACGACATCGCTTCATTGAAAGAAAACATTATTATCACCATTTATAACCCAAACATAAACCCTATAAACCCTATCAAAAGCAGAGAGGGAGGAAACAAAGAGCAGAGAGGACAGAGCCTTGCTATTCGAACATCAACTGAGAAGAAATTGCTCAAACCCTAGTATTAAAGCAAAAAGAGAATGAGGAAGAAGGTAGACGAGCGCATCAGAACCCTAATCGAAAATGGCGTCAAAACCCGCCATCGCTCCGTTTTCCTCATAATCGGCGACAAGTCACGTGACCAGGCACTCTCTCTTCTCTTTCCTGTCATATATAGATATATAGGAGTTTATATAACTAGCAATTGAAGGTTTGCTTTTGCCTTCCCTAAATTATTGTTTGGCTGCTGAGAAATATAAGGGAGGAAAAAAGTGGAGTGAAATTTTCAGCCTTGTTTTAGTATCACTGTGTTTTTTGAAAGCGGAAAGTTTGTTCTGAATTGAGCCAAATTGTCTTCTGAAACGGCCTTACATTTAACTTTTCCAGGAAGAATTAGGTGGAATCATTACTGGGATTCTTGTTTATGTTGGATAATAGGCTCAGACATTATTCTCTTACTCTTATAATTATTATTATTATTATTATTATTATTATTATTATTATTATTATTATTATTATTATTATTATTATTATTATTATTATTATTATTATTATTCATTATTTTTTCTGTTTGTAAGTTTTAACTTCTTTGCCGTCTGGTTGGTTGCTGAGAAAAACTGAGGGAAAGAAGAAAGTAGAGAGTTAAGAATTAGGGTTAGTTACCTTAATTAACGCGTCTCATACTCAGCTGCATTAAACTACCATTTTGTTACAAAAACCTCCATCCGTTTGTCAAAATCTAAAAAAAAAAATACAAAATGACGAAAATACTCTTAAGTTTAGAAACTAAATTTACATACATACCCTTACAATTTTTTTTTTTTTTAGGGTTAAATGCCCTTTAGGTTTCTGACTTTATTTTTTCCCACCTAAGTTTGATTTTGTATCATATACGATACCTTTTTTATGGGTAAATACAGAGATGGTACCTCTGTTCATGAAACTAACGGAATTCCATGTCAAACCAATCAAAACCTACCATGTGTCATATGCCTCAACAAAAAATGTAAAAAATTATTAGAAAACTTAAAAATTAAATTTAAAAATGAAGAAAACTAGAAAATACTAAAAAACAATTAAAAAAACTAGAACTTAAATTTTTTTTTTTGAAAAAGGGGTGGCCGAAACCAAATCCCTTGGGAGTGGTTCGGCCACCCCCAAAGAGCAAAATGGGTTTGGGTGAAACCACCTCAAATGAGCCAAACCTTTTTGGCCTAGGGGTGATTTCGGCCACTCCCTACAGCCGGTTTGAGGGCAGATCAGCACTCCCAAGTGGCCAAACCCCTAATTTATTTTTTTTGGCGAGGTTGAACCACCCCCAAAAGGCCAAAAAGAAAAAGAAAAATTAGGGGTTTGGTTCCCTAGAGGTGGCCTACCACCCCCATTGGCTCAAAGGGGTGGTTCGAGCCACCCCTTTTTCATTTTTTTATAGGCATGTGCCATGTGGTGAGTTTTGATTGGTTTGATGTGAAATTCCGTTAGTTTCATGAACGGATGATAGATGGAGGTATTATCTTTGTTTTTACCCATAAGAGAGGTACCACCTATGAAACAAAATGAAATCTAGGTGGAAAAAAAATAAAGTCATTAAAAGTAGAGATCAAAAGGGCATTTAACACTTGTTTTTGAATAAAAAGTAAAAAAAAAGGTATAAAAAGATAAAAGGAAACATCCTAAGGTGGCCGAACCATCTCTGATTCTCATCGGGGGTGGGCCAAGCCACCCCAAAAAAAGCTTAGGGGTGGTTCGACGACCACCTTTTCTCTCTCTCTCTCTTATTTATTTTATTTTTTAAGTTTTTAATTTTTTATTTAGTTTTTTAATTTTGGTATTTTTTTATTGAGTAATGCTATATACCATACAAACATCCTACAAATATCTTATAAAACTGATGTCGCAAGGTCTAATAGCCATTGGATATATATATATATATTTTAACAAGGGTTGATCCAAGAGCTACTAGACCTTGCTATGTCAGCTTGTAGAATATTTGTGGGATGTTTATATTGTATGTAGCATTACTCTTTTTTATTTTAGGTTATTTATGTTCTTTAACGAGATTTAACGTCTAAAGAAGAATATTCCATTTGATTTAACAAGATTCCCTAACGGCAGGTTTTTATTTATTTTTTATTTATTTTATAACAAAATGAGAGTTCAATATGGCTAAGTGTGATAGGCGCCAATTCATGAGGGCAACTTATAAATGAGTGGTAGTTCATGGGGAAAAAAAAGTAACTAACCCTAAGAATTACTGAGTTTGGGTTTGCCCGAAATCTTATTAGGGGTGGTGGAATGGAGCCTTTTTTTCTTGTGCAAATTGAAAACCTTATCCATTGTCAAATAATGCTTAAGTTGTTGCTAATCCCGTGTTTTAATGTTGGGCAGATTGTGAATCTCCATTACATGCTAAGTAAGGCAGTTATTAAAGCAAAGCCAAATGTTTTGTGGTGCTACAAGGACAAACTTGAACTCAGCAGGTTAGTTTTACCTGTTCCTTTTATTTTCTTTCTTCCCCTGAGGGTGGGGGAGCGGTAAATAAATGTTACTCGTTAGCAGATTTCCAATGTAAAGGATACTGTCTTGATTTTGTGGTTGTGTGTTTCTTACAGCAGTACACAATGCAATCATTGATATCCCATATACCATATGGGGAAAGCTCATACATTGTTACTTAATGTTGCTGCATGGTTTGATTACATTTGATTACCCTATAGGGAACTAGATTTATGCGTACATGCTTTCTCATAGGATATGAATGTTGTCTGAGAGCATATGATGAGCACTCTCAAAAGTAATTACTTCTTAAAGAAATGTATATTTGGTTTTCAGAATGGGACATTGGCTGTGTGCATGCACCTCCCCATATCTACTCACAGAAATTGTAATCATTGTACCAAAATTTTAATGCCTTAATTATATTTCCCCTTTACATTTGTTGATCAAGCATTGGATCTTTAAGAAGTTTGACTTATTGATGATACATACTTCCGTTTTGCACAAGTTCAGTCTTGTGTTTGCAGTAGGGTTTGCTCTTGTATTTTCTCTGTCGGGAGAATTTCTTAGAGGTGCCTTTAGAATTTTTTTGCTGAGTTGATTTTTTAATGCAGTCACAAGAAAAAACGTGCAAAGCAGGTAAAAAAGCTAATGCAGAGGGGGCTTCTGGATCCTGAGAAGGTTGATCCCTTTTCACTTTTTGTTGAGACTGGAGGTTTGACATATTGCTTGTACAAGGATTCAGAAAGAATTCTTGGTAATACCTTTGGAATGTGTGTGCTTCAGGTAAGCTTACCTATTGTATAGCCATGTAATTGAATTGTTTAGTAGTTAATTAATGGTACCTTCATGGTTACTCCCTCCGTCTCTCTCTCACATATGTTAAAGTTTACTCTTTGCACTTTTATCAGGATTTTGAGGCTTTGACGCCAAATCTACTAGCAAGATCAATTGAAACAGTAGAGGGTGGTGGGTTAATTGTATTGCTGCTTCGTTCTCTCTCCTCACTGACCAATCTGTATACCATGGTTATGGTATGAAATAAAGGCCCAGTTGCTATCATAGCTTGTTTCTATTATCTCTCTCTTTTCATGTTTGTATGAAATTAGCCATCAACTCTCTCTGTCCCTCTACATATATATATACATCTTTCATCTGTATGCTAGTAATATATCTTGTATTTGTAAATTTTAATCCTTATGACCTTATGTTAGGCTACCTGACTTGTCTGATGAGTTGCCTTATAGGAGCCAATCTAGCTAAATTAAATGTTCATGTTTTTTTAGTCTGTGGTCAGCTTTGGTTGGGGTGACAAATAATTTGAGCCCTTAATTGATTTGCCTGACAACCCAAACTGTACCTGCTTTTTAGATAATAATTGCCACCTCCAGGTTGCCCTTGAATGAAATATTATTAATACCTTCTTGTGAATGGTGAAACACGTAAAAGGTTTTCAAATGAACTGAGGCTTAAGGCTAAAATTGCTAGCCTTACTAATTTTCTCTCACTTGATTTGACGTAATTGTTTATGATATTGGATGCTCTAAATACTGAAGTGGTAAGATTTTCTGTTTGAATTAATTGATTAGGGCTTGAAGAATTAATAAGGGATAATTTTTCTTGGTTATATTTCTGTGAGGTACAAGATGAGTTTTTGTAATTTTATTTGCTTACTTAAGTGTTGTAATTTTATTTTATTTACTTATTTATATATTTCTGTTGGATTATATCTCCTTCTGATTTTAAATTCATCGCTTTTCTCATTCACTTGAAATAGTTTACAAATATAATTCTTTCTTTATTACAGAAAGTCCTTTTGGAATTTTTTGCACTTCCCAAAATTTGCCTTTTAGATGTAGTTTGCATTGTGTTTCTGTAATTCTAATATTTGAAAGTGAAATGCATCACAAATGATCTTATAATGTTTTATAGAGTACTGGACATACAGATCCATCATTTAAGCTTGCTGCACCATTTGACAACTATGTCAACAGCTTTTCCAGCTTGTTACCCCCTTAAATGATGGATCAACATATCAGGTTAACCATGATGACATATCTTGCGTATGGCTATGACCGCGACATTGTAATGCATCAAATGCTGATACTTATGCACAATTGATTTCCATATTTCTCTCTATTTTTGCTAAGTAATAAAAGATTTATTAAAAAAAGTGTAAGGTGCCTCTAAGTACACAGGAACAAAAGATTTCCATATTTCTCTCTCGTGTTTAAACAATCATTATAAACGGTTTATATGAGGCTTACTTGACATTGTTATGCATCAAATGCTGATACTTATGATACAACTGATTTCCATATTTCTCTCTTGTGCTTAAACAATCATTATAAACGGTTTATATGAGGCTTAATGATTTCAGGATGTTCATGAGAGGTTTCGAACTGAATCTCATTCTGAGGCTGCTGGACGCTTTAATGAGCGTTTCTTATTATCACTTGCTTCTTGTAAAGCATGTGTAATCATGGACGATGAACTGAATATTTTACCAATTTCATCACATATAAGGTCTATCACTCCTGTTCCAGTTAAAGAGGTAACTGTTGGCATCTTCAACTTTGTGGTTTGGCATCTTGAAATTTTAAAGATGTTTTCAACTTCCGTAGCATCCAAAAGCAAAACCGCAAAAGCTTATGCTGTATTCTATTTCAGTGTTATTGTCAGTGTTCTTATTTATTCAATATATTAAAGGGGTTAGTATAATAGTATGTGCAACTATAGTAGTGGTTGATCATTATTCACTCTGGTTTCGCTGCTGTATAAGTATTTTCTCTTTCCCCTTATTGGTTATTGAAGGACTCCGAAGGGCTTTCAGTGGCAGAACGAGACCTGAAGAATCTCAAAGAACAATTAAATGATGATATTCCTGTTGGTCCTTTAATTAAGAAGTGTTGTACATTGGACCAGGTAGAGATTTGCTGAGATGTTATAAGGTCCTATTTTGCTGTCATGTAGTTGGATGATTTGAGTTGGTAACTATTTCTCATGCTTGAATAGGGAAAAGCTGTGATTACATTTTTAGATGCAATTTTGGACAAAACGCTTCGTAGTACTGTTGCCTTGCTTGCTGCTCGTGGCCGTGGGAAATCTGCTGCACTTGGTTTGGCAATTGCTGGAGCTATTGCTGCCGGGTAGTACACTTGATCTATATGGGGATAGAATTAATTAATTATTGATATTATATCTATTTGTTTATTTTTCTTATTGACAAATGCTAGATTCTTACAAGAGAAACTTATCTTGATAGGTATTCAAATATCTTTGTCACTGCACCAAGCCCTGAAAACTTGAAAACCTTGTTTGAATTTGTCTGCAAGGGTTTTGATGCACTTGAATATAAGGTACAATCATTATCTATTCATTTCAATGATCTGGTGTATTGTCTTGCTAGTATTATTTACTATCATTTACATGTTTTTTCTGAAGTTCTTGATGTGTTATTTTGTTGACCAAAATATCAATAATAAATTACTTGACCAAAATATCAATAATAAATTATCACTCGCAATAGAACGAATCCCGTAGGATATGGCTATATCGAGGGTGTCGAACCACAAGGACTGTAAGGGAATACTATTAATTTCGAAGATCAAGGTTAACCTAATTAAGAAGCAGATTGATTGTTGTGAACTAGAGTGCATAAAATTAAACGTAGTATTAAATTGATGATTTCAGAGGGAGAGAGAGTAGGGTACCGACTTCACCGCAATCCGTACACAATAGTAACCGTAATTCGTAGGGGTGAAATAGCGGTTGCGGTTAGCGGTTAGTGGCTAAAACCGCTAACCGCCTAGGCGGTTAGTAGATTCTACTAACCGCATCCGCTAACCGCTAGCGGTTGACCGCCTAGGCGGTTAACCGGATACGGTTAACCGCTTTTCTATTAATCGCTTTTTATTGGGTTTTTTATTTTGGACCGGTTTTAGGCTCACTTTAAACCCTTGTTTTGCTCACTTTAAACATTTTTTTTTCTTTTTTCATGGCCATTTTAGCATTAAAAATTGTTGGTTTAAAGTGAGCATTATATGTTGGATCATTATATCAAAATCTTGTTGGTCACATTCTACAACATATAATATACGAATAAAATTACAATAAAATTATCGTTTTGGGTTAGGAAGAAATGAATATATAGAAGTGCAAAACTACGTCGTTTTGCACTTCTATATTATATAAATAATAAAAGTATAAAATCCAAACAAAAGTCAAAGGTGGTGGGAATTGAAATCAGGACTCTTGAATAAAAGAGGCGCACAATAATCACTAGATTACAATAACTTATTGTTATTTATTATATGAAATATATATATAATATAAATATATATTATATTTTTAAAAAAATGCGGTTAGCGGTTAACGGTTAGCGGTTAGGCGGTTTTCTAAAATCCACTAACCGGGCGGTTAGCGGTTTTTACTAACCGCTTTCAAAGCGGTTAGCGGTTAGTGCGGATAGCGGTTAGCGGTTAGTACGGTTAGCGGTTAGCGGATGCGGTTAGGCGGTTTTAAATTTCACCCCTAGTAATTCGATTCTAGCAGTTCATAATCACATATGTTATAAAGACACGAAAATTCATATTAAAGGATAATAATAATTTATCTTTGGTTGGCACGGATCGTCCACCTAACAACTATGATGCGGCACGACCCGTCTTCCCTAGGTATAAACTATAAAATCTCTTAATACGTTTTATATGATCAATGGAATAGCATAACCCATCTTCGGTTAGCACGGTTCGTCTACTCTAAACTAGGGCGTAGCACGACCCGTTTTCCCTAAGCATGGTCTATCTAATCTTATTAATCACATGCATATTAAACCATTGCATAGCCATCGATTTTATGATCACAGAAAATAAAATCGATTGAGTTCAATACATGCAAAATAAATTCTAAAACAAGATAAGAATTTTGCAAGTATTGATTTTAGAATTAAATAACAATTGCATTATATTTAAGAACAGAATTCAAGGATTGCAATCCTCACAGTTATGCAATCAACATACGTAATATAAACTGAATGAATCAAATACAATCACCATTGTGTGTTGGAGAGGGTTATATTGGTACCCCACAATGGGGGTTTAGCCGCTCATGCTGATGAATCCAAGAAACTTGTATAAAATTCGCACTCAAGGAAAACCGGTCCTTTTTACATTGTATAAAGGTCTATATAGACTAGGAAACCCTAGAAACCCTAAAACCCTAATCATGGCCGAGGTTAGTTTCCTACTTCAACTTGGAGACTTAAGGTTGCACTTTTAAGATGTCCATGCCTGCGGGTTAAGTGAAACCAGTGCGCGACGTTCGCCAACACAGGCCATCGTTAAGCCAGATGCTGCGTTAAATCGAGCTTTGGCGCATGTTCTCCAGGCGCACGATCGCAGGCGTGCTGCAATCGTTCGCCAGCACAGTGTGGTTCTTTCTTGCCCTTTTTATTCCAATTTCCAACTAGGCTCACGTATTTGACCTGAAACACCAAACAAAACAAAATCGAATAAATAGCAATGCTAAGGTATTAACAAATGCAATTTAAAGGGCTTGAATGTGCAACATTCGGCGCTTATCAGTTCTTGTGGTAGTTATGTTGTTGCAGGTATTCTTCTTAGGTTTTCTTCATTAAAATGATAATGGTGGAGTACTTTTGAATGCATAGTTTGAACCTATTAGTTTGGGAAAATATAAATGACCTTGTGTTTCTAAATTTGATTTTTTATTCCTTGAGCTTTTTCCATTTTCCATTTCACTCCTTTTGTCCAAAATCATTTAAAATTGCTTACATGGCATTAACAAGATCTATTAAGGCCACATAAGTGGTTTTGCCACATCACTTAAAATTTTTTTATTTATATTTTATTAAAAAAAATAAAATCTTGAAAGAAAAGAATGAGGAGGTTTTCTTCGTTTCTTTGTTTCTTTGCTTGTTTGTTATGTTGCATAGGTGTCTTGGGTTGATGTTTGTCGACAATAACTGAAGAAGTTTGTACTTGGGTTTTGTGTTGTGGAGTTTGTGTGTAACAAAGGCCACATGTGGAGCTTTTTTTTTTCCCTGTATAAATGAAGTCCCTTTGAGTTTATTGTCGATCCACGGGGAAACACCTCAAGCTAAGAATTGTGGAACGAGGGAAAGGTTATTTGCGTTAGATTTTTCTAGAGAAAGAGGGAGCTTTGTGGTTACTTTTGATGGTCGGTGAGGTGGCTAGAGTGGAAGACAATCAAAAGTTTATTCGAAAGTTCAGAGACTCTCAAGGAGCCTTCCTGGTTCAGCGTTGTAGAAATTCTCATGGGAACTACTTGGCCAATGAGGAGTTCAGCAGTGGTGGGTGGAGGGGATTTATTATTATCCCTAGGGCCAAGAATAAATAGTGATGGTGCAGGTTCGTGGATGTGCTATAGCTTTTGATGTCTCCATTTCATACGTGAGTATTGTTCCTATGCTTAGGTGGTAGCCGAAAAGGGTAGCTTGTCTGCTGCAAACAGTAGGGAGTATCAAAGAGATTATTGTCAATGCTCGTCATGAGATACCACCCCTTAGGCACACTCAGAGCGCAACAACGTAGCCACCCTGTGCTGCCAACTTTTCAGCTCCTCCCAACGGTCGAATACTGCCAAAGCAAATTGTTAAGGGCGATGACAACATTATTCATAAGGCCTCAACACACGCTAGGCTTGGATATAGTTTATAACTACTTTGTTGGTGCTTTAGGCCCTAAGAAATTTGTAAGTTCATATCATTTAAGGCAACCTGGTGCTAACTATCATTGCCCATCACAACCCTTTTGCAATTAGCGGGCTCTGGTCGAAAACCTAATTAATGAATGGGCTTCTGAACCGAGCCTCCCAAAGGCCCAAATATCAATGGGCTTTAACTTGCAATTGTTACCCGGTGTGTGGCCCAAGCGCTGTCTTGCCTCTCAGTAATAAGAGCCTCTCGGGAACAAGATGTAATTCTTGTCCTACATCACCCCTCTTCCACATTGTTTTCTTCACTTGCACAACAATTTTGGGTTGAATCCTTATGATTAGTAATCTTAGAAGTCGGGGTTTCGTTCTTGTAAATTTGTGTTGCCTATGCAGTAATAATGAGGAGACCATCAATCACCTCCTTATCCATTGTGAGTACACTAGTGATCTTTGACCCTTGGTTCTCAACTTATTGGTGTTTTGTGGGCTTTGCCTAGCAATATCCTAGAGCTGCTATACTTTTGGAAGACTCAAGGATGAGGACACTCACAAGAGGCTACAGCCACCCTTTTGTTTCGGCTGCTACAGGAGCCACCCGTCTAAGTGTGGTGGCCACCCCTCTTTTTTATAAAAAAATATTTTTTGAGTGGCCATGTAAGTAGTTTTAGACGATTTTGGATGGAAGGAGTGAAATGAAAATGCAAAAAACTTAAGGAGTTGAAAGTTGGATTTAGAAACGGAGTAAATTTATATTAATACTAGTGTTTTTCTATCCAGTTGCTTATTAAAAACTGAGTTTTTGTATTCAGTTAACTATGTTAGTTCAGCATATTGTGATCTATGTCAGCTAATAGACCATGCAATTCTGAACACACCCAAATTCATCTTTGAAAATGAAATATAGAGAACTTATTGGTGTTGTGTACATTCGTTCCACATATAATGACATTCAAAATCGAAGGGATCAGTTCATATTTCCTTAATTAAGATGGTCTTGTGAGTTTGGACAAATTTTAGATGTTGCATAAATCTTGATTTTTCCTAATGTTGTATGGTTTGTAATTTTTAAAAGAATGCTTACTCGCTATGCTTTTTGGTGCTTGAAGTTAATTATATTTTTGAAAAATACATCAGTTTGAATGCATTTCGGAAAACATGTTATGCCCCTCCTTGTTCGTTTCGTTTTACTGTTCGTGTAATAAAAATGGTATACTAAATATATCAAGTATAACACTGTAAGCCTGTTTTCAGGAACATATAGATTTTGATGTGGTGAAAAGTAGTAGTCCTGAGTTCAAGAAAGCAACTGTGCGGATCAATATTTACAGGCAGCACAGGCAAACAATTCAGGTTACCTACTTCTATGGACTTTTATTATGTAATGTGTTTGCTTTGCATGAGTAACTTGGTTGTGTGAGAATGGTTTTTACATAATTATGGTCATCATAATGTTAGATGCAAAACTTTTCAATTTGCATGCCTCTGTGCAGCCAATCACCATAAATGGATTGTACTATATGTAAGAAATAGTAGTTTATGCCTTCTTTTTTCTTTTCTTTTTTTCTTTTCTTTTCAGTAAAAGTAATCCCCCACCAAAAAAAAAAAAGCTTTATGCCCTTTCTTTGTTTTTTTTGATAGTATGAGTCACAATCATCTACATTCAGAAGAAACATAATATCTGTATACAAGCAACAGATGGGCTAGTTCTCACTCTGGAATGTGCATATATTTAACTCAGTTTAAGGGCTTGGATTGGTTGTTAGTGATAAAACATACGTTATGATACTTTTTTTTTTTCCTTATACAATGTATACCTTGTACATTTGAATCTTCTTTGTAAGGGGAGCTGCCAGCAAAACTTTGAAGGACGGCACTGTGCAGCTGTGCTGTAGCCAACATACTCTAGAGGCATAAGCATCATTCCTGTTGTCATTAAGAATGTTCGCTTGCATTTACACGTCAATGTTCTGCTTTTCTTTAGTATGGTTTCTGTTAATTTGATTTTCCAGTACTTTCTTGATCGCCCTTTTTTCTTCATCTCAACTGTGGTACTTAGTACTATCCTGGGATGGATAAACCTTGTGGGGATTATTCCCTTTTTGGGCTTTTAAGCTAGTGGGGACTGTTCCCCTTTTGGTAAATTACTTTATTGAAAAGAAAGCTGTAGTTCTCAAATGCATCCTTGTTGGTTATGATGGAGATTGCATTAAACAAATTGTAAACGGTTTACTCTATAATACTCAATCATCTTAAATGCTCAGACATCTAGTTGTTTTTCTCATTGGTCCTTGCAGTATATACAGCCACATGAGCATGAAAAGCTTTCCCAGGTTGAACTCCTGGTTGTTGATGAAGCAGCAGCTATTCCATTGCCAGTTGTGAAGTCCTTGCTTGGTCCTTATTTAGTTTTCCTTTCATCCACAGTAAACGGGTATGACTGGTCTCATAATTAATTGTATGTTTTTGTATAGAGAAGCTATTGCTTTAGTAGTAGAACATTCTGTTTCCTTTTCCAATAATCTTACTGTTCTATGTTTTCCTTCAATTTTGCTTAATGTGCTTTCATATTCTTTTGCAGTGATCTTAACTGTTTATTAATTTCCTTTTGAATTTTAATGCAATATAAATGCTTAAACACCTTTTTTGTTTCTTTATTTAAACATGTTTTTTTGTGTGTCATAACCAGATTTTTGTTTAGTCATGAAAGAACCTCCCATTTTATGTTTCAATGATGTCTTCTGTTTCTTATCTTCTTTAATAATGCTTAATGTGCTCTTCTGATCTGTGTTGTGAATCTTAGCATAATTTAATTACTGAAATACTTTTTCTCTTAATCCACTTAAAGCTATGAAGGTACCGGTCGGTCTTTGTCGCTAAAACTTCTGCAGCAATTGGAAGGGCAAAACAGGGAGTCTGCTAACAGTGTGGGGGGCTTTCTTTCTGGTATGACTATGCATCACTTTTCAACTCACAACTTGGCCTAGTTGATTTGACTTACTGGAACAATTATTAAACTCATGATAAAAATGATTAAATATGTTTCTGTGATTGACTTAATTTAAAGTAACTCACAAAACTTATGAGTCACTCATTGCCTCTAGATTATAAGAAAATGGTTTAGTTCTTTAAATAATTATTGTACTTGAAATGGCAAGATTTAGAGACCATATCTTAAGATAAACTTTCTCAATGGTATTGCTAGTTCCGTCAAGATTCAAAATGTTTAAGGTACATGTTCCTAATGAAGTTTACTATAAGTGGTGTCTTATAGGTATGTTTGCATAGCTCACGAGTCATCACTAGATTCTTTTGACTGGGTAATCTTGAGATGACTTATAAATCTCCAACTATATTCTATTCAGTCATATCAATTATCTTTGTTTTCAGTACTTGGATCTTTGGCTCGTGGGCCATTATTGTTTGTTTTACTGTTATTATTGTTGTTATGATGATTATTATTATTATTTTGCTCTTTTTTACTTTTGGTGCTTATTTGCTAAGTTATCAAACAACTGTGATTATAGGCCGTATTTTCAAAAAGATAGAATTGAGTGAATCCATCAGATACGCTTCTGGGGACCCAATTGAATCCTGGCTTCATGCTTTACTTTGCTTGGATGTTACAAATTCCATCCCTAATATTAACAGGTTAGAAAATTATTTGTAGAACCTGTGGGAGAGGAATCCATCTCCATCATATTTGTATCTTCATTAATGTCCTTTCTTTTCTGTAACTAGGATACCTCAACCTGATGATTGTGATTTGTACTATGTTAATCGGGATACACTTTTTTCCTATCACAATGATAGTGAGGTCTTTTTGCAGGTATTTACATATTATTGAATGTTGATATTTAATGTTTCAATCTCTTATCAATATATTTTTGGAATTTATATTTTCTAACACGTGCAGCGAATGATGGCTTTATATGTTGCCTCTCACTACAAAAACTCTCCAAATGATTTACAACTAATGGCGGATGCTCCAGCGCACCACTTGTTTGTATTGCTTGGTATATCTATTCTCCTTTTTGGTTTTACTGTATATTCGAAGTGAGGATTTTTTTTTTCTTGGTCATAAGCTGGACTTCTTGTAACTATCGATATGCAGGTCCTGTTGATGAGTCAAAAAATCAACTTCCTGATATCTTGTGCGTCATCCAGGTTTGTCTCTATCATCATTATTTTTTTTGATAAGTAATATCATTATGTGGCACACTAGAATAAGTACTCCTATTTTTAACGTGTTACAGCCTCTTTTAACAAACATAACAAACAAACTATTTGGGATGACATTATAGATACGTTAAGAGTGTTGATTGGCTGGTTGAAAGAGGATGTACTTGTCGAAGGGTGGGAGGATTACCTTGATTAAGAGCACTCTATCTAATTTGCCTACTGTCCTTTTTTTTTTTTCTATCCCCATTGGTTTAGCCAACAACACGGAGAAGTTAGAATGAGAATCCTGTATTGTAATTTGTTTCCCAGGCTAGAGAGGTTCAGAACCTGTATGAGCATGCATCTTCTCACTGCCATGCTACCCATCCAAATTTCATGTTCCTATAAAAATTAGCTGTGCTAAACACAAATTAACATTTTGAAAATTTTAGCACATTTATCATCTTTGAGCCATGTAATGCACAGATGTAATGGTTGCAGCTTCTGTTTCACTTTATTTTGGGTTACTAATTTCTTTGTTTCTTTCTAAGTTTATGTGTTGTTATTAAAGCTTAGACTCTAAAAGCCTTCAAATTTATATATATATATATATATATATTTTTTTTTCTATTTGTTTGCGGCTTAACATGGTATATTTCTATCAATTTATTTATAGGTTTCTCTTGAGGGACAGATTTCTCGTAAATCTGCAATCAAAAGTCTAAGTGATGGTTATCAACCTTCTGGAGACCAAATACCATGGAAATTCTGTGAGCAATTCCAGGACACCAGTTTCCCTAGTCTTTCAGGTGCTCGCATTGTCCGCATTGCTACCCATCCAAGTGTCATGAGGGTTAGTCTGTGTTTAAGCATGGGAAATTGAATTGTTTCACCCATATTCTTGTCACATTTAATTAATTTTGTATTTTTGTGTTTATCTATTGCAGTCTGGATATGGTTCAAAAGCAGTGGAACTTTTATCAAGGTATGCAATGTTTGATTTCCTGCCTGCTTTGTCATTTGTAAGGTGTTGGAGAGAATATGACTAATGCTCATTTACCTAGTATGTATAGAATGAAGTAGGAGAAAAGTTGTTTTTGTAGGCCTTGGTCTTGTTTAAGATAGTTTTCAACTACACATGATGCATCTGGAGTTGTTTTTCCTGCTGATTATTTATGTTGTTTTCGGGATATTGGTCATTACTCAGCCTCTGCCCCTACCTTCTTTTCTATTTGCAAACAAAGATAACAATGGCACCATTCTTTTAGTTCATGTGGCTTGCAAAATCAGGTCTGAACCTAAGGTTGGGTCTTGGGAAATTGTGTATGACAATTTCCCTCTTTCTAATAAAATCTCATACGCATGATTTGTGGTGTGGGGACCAGCTCCTGATGGTAGCTTTTTCGGAATTACACGATGTAAGGAAGCATGGGTGGCGGATCATATGCAGTTCTTTAATGAAAATATTCAGTGGAATTTTTTTTTTAAATTTTTTTTTATTATTTTTTTTTTCTGGACCAGTGCATGATTGGAAGGTAGACATGGTCACTACTTTCTTTTGGCTTCGATGCCCTCCCAGCTAGCTATTTTCCAATGTGGATTTCCCTGATTCATTGAGTTACATGTTTAGGTCACAAACAGCACCGCTATACTGCTCCTACTATGCGAAAGGTTTCCCAATCATAGTTGTTGTGCAAGGTTGAATTGGAAAGTTGGTTTTATCAAGAATCTTGCATTGTCTCATGTCATGAGTGGAAAGGTTTCCCATTTTTTTTTCACCTTAATGGGAGTCCTTATGGGCTCTTTTGGCCTCCGTGAGATCTTAGACAGGAAGACACATTATCGCCATTTCTTTTTCTTTGTGAAGTGGAAAGAGCATTATGAGTATCGATTTGCCGTCTTTTTGGTGTAAAATGGGTCATGCTTAGAAAGGTAATTGAATTGATGGCAAATTGGAGAGGTCAGATGGGAAGCTGTAACATCTTAAAAGTTTGGAGGATTGCACCTTTATGCTTAATATGGTGCATTTGGAGAGAGTAGAATGCAATAAGCTTTGAAGATCGTGCAATTTTAGTGGTAGAGCTAAAGATCATTACGTTTAAATCCCTTTATACATGGATATCAGCATACAATAATATGCATTTTTCTAGTTCTTCTAATTTTTGGATTTTTGTTCTTCTTTTTCTCTATATTAGTGGGTCTCTCTTATATATTTCATGTGCACTTGAGTTGCTTCCCTATGCGCTTTCTAATGAGATTAAATTACTTATAAAAAAATTATTAAAAAGATTTTGTAACATGAGTTGTGTTCACTTTCCTTGTTTGCAAAATAATGATTTTAGTTTCGAGACTTATGAAGAATGTTATAACTCATTGCTCAACCTGGTTAATAAAGAAAGTGGGAATTCCTTATGAAGAAGCACGTTTTGGGCATGATTTTAGACTTATAGGTCTACATACATGCATACTGTTACTTTGGGATTTTGATTATATTGTTATATTTTGGGATTTTTAATGTCTCTGCTGCACTTGCAGCAAGAGAAAGTGATTTGAACTTAGCATTTGCATTAACCATTTGCAGTTATTTCGAAGGATTGATTCATCCTATCTCTGAGGTGGATGATGTTATGAATGTTACAGAGACAGCACATGCCAGAGTTACTGAAGCTGCGGAGAAGGTCCATTCCCATAACTAGACTTGGTTTCATTTGATCAGTTTCTTTTTATAAATAAAATTTTTAAAAAAAAAAATTATACTTAGCTCAGAGTATTCTGTAAATAATTTCTTCCATTTATGTGTACAGTAATCGAGAATGTTTTCATATTTTTTCCCCCACTAATTCATTCTTGGTTTAGTCATTTAAAATTTGAAAAACTGTAAATAGATAGATATTGAATACTCAATTTGAGTTGGACATTGGAGTCCTACTTATCTTTGGCAGATTATTATACACTTTTCTTTGGCCTTTTTAGATAGTTCCAAATCGCGTTATATATGGACAGGAGTGTATAGTAGTATCTCACATTTTTCTAGCTTTTCTGAATTTGTGGATTTCTGTTCTTCTTTTAATCATTAATCGGGGTTATTTCTTGTATACACCCTGTGTACTAGGGTTGAAACTCCCTGTGCTTATTAATAAAATGCATTACTTATCAAAAAAGTGGCCTTGGTTCTATTATATGGAATCAAAACCATGTTTTGAATTCAAAAGTCCCAACAGACTGGAGTGGTTCATAATTTCTTCTGCAATTTTAAAGCAAAATGACTATTCGTTACTTCATGAATGTCAATGAACCTACCACTGAAGTTGAATGATTGTTGGGCATTACTAAGTCTGTAGAAGAGCACTTCAATTTATAGTTTTGTCTAGAATCATGTATTTTTTGATCATTTTTGTTACATCTGACTTTAATAATACTATATTTGCAGGCTTCATTGCTAGAAGAAAATATAAAGCCTAGAACTAATCTTCCTCCTTTGCTAGTTCATCTCCGTGAAAGGCAACCTGAGAAGCTACATTATATTGGTGTCTCTTTTGGACTTACCCAGGAACTTTTTCGCTTTTGGAGGAAACGTGGCTTTGCTCCATTCTACATTGGCCAGATTCCAGTTAAGATTCTTTTTTATTTTTATTTATACCTCTCTGCATGAATTATGTACTTATCCAAAAAGAAGAAGATTTAATTGTAATTTGAATTTTTTTTTTGATGATTTAGAGTGCTGTGACTGGCGAGCATACGTGTATGGTCCTTAAACCTTTGAACAATGATGATATTGAATATAGTGGATCGGATCAATGGGGATTTTTTGGTCCATTTTATGATGGTGGGTCCACTCTTTCTAAGAACTATGTACTGATTTCATCCATATGTGTATTCAGTTCATAGCTTGATAATTTGTTTCTATAACTAGATTTCAGGCAAAGATTTACTAGACTACTGCATCTTAGCTTCCGTCAAATGGAGTATAAGCTTGCTATGAGGTGGGTATTGCAAATTTACACTTTTCAGATACGTGATCATTGTCAAATATGCTCATACTAATAATTTTTCAGCATCCTGGAGCCGAAAATCAATTTCGAGGAGCTGGAGGCTACTCCATCTACCTCAGATGGATTATTGAGTTCAATTAAACAATTTATATCACCACATGATATGAAGCGACTGGAAGCTTATACCAACAATCTTGCTGACTTTCATCTGGTGAGATCTCTAAACAATAGTTTTGATGGCATTACCATGTAGCGTTTTGTGGGGTTTCTTGCGAGTAGATAATATGATAGTGGTATGTGGTAAAAACTGATATATGCATGCGTCTATTAAAAGTAGCTGTCTTCCAAAAATTAGTCTGCCAATTGTTGGCACTTGTGGGTTTAGCAATAAATTACTAAAGTCTAATCACAAACTCCATGTCCTCTAACTTCCAACCTGATGACTATATCACATCTTTGCCAACCTGTTTGTACTTGCCTGCCAGCATTTTTGTCTCACCAAATGGCAATGCCAAACATGGGATAAATCATTGTGCCAGCTGACCTCAACATGATCTAGGTTCTCTGTGTTCCTCCTTGAAGCCCAAAAGCACCTCTTTCTGCTGCCCCCGTCTTACTGCCTCCGGTAGATTAATCCTTGCTCAATATCGATTAATAACACATCTGTTTTCTTGCTTGAATCAAGATCCATAGGAAAATCTCAGCCTAGAGCAGTCTTTGTTCCATGTAGTTTCAGGCTCAGGCATGGACAAGATCCATTCGTTCTTTTTTCTCTGAATATGTATTGAAGTGTGTTGATTTCAACAGCCAACCAATCATAAGAATCTGATTGGGTCTGTGGAGGTGGTTTAAAATGAGGCTCTTCAATATTGCTATTGACCATAGGTGTAGTACATATTACCACTCTTTACTTCCAATATTTCTTGTCAGTCTTTCCTTTTGTGGATGTCCCAAAAATGATACACTTTTTATAATGACTATATACAATAATTTAACTTCTTAAAATTACCCTTAAAAAAGAGTTGGTCTTTTTAAAATGTTGTTTACTTCTTAAGGATGATTCTTAAAACTTACACACTTTTGTGGAAGAGACAAAGCAATATATGTTGTCTTCTTTGAAAGTTGGGTTTACAATGATGGCAACTAATATTGAGACAGAGTATCAAATAAAGGGATGGTGGATGTAGTGGCCAGAGGTGAGCAAAGGGGAATTTGGGTGCTTCTAAGAAAAAGGAAAAAATGCTGTTTCAGTTGTATTCGTGGATTAGAATCTGTTAAATGGTGTAACTATGTGGGACAATTTGATTCCTGACTCAATTCAATGGGACATTGCTAAAGTGAGTAGTTTAAAGGGAGATTGAGAATTGCTCAAAATTTCCCAGTGGTAAAGTCATATGCCTCCATATGTTTACGAAAGGTGGCTTGAGGCAGTTCCAGTTTGATAGACAAGATTGCCCTTTAGAAGTTATGAGAATTATCCCGCGATTTATAAAGTCTGAAAATTTTCTATGTAAACTTTTAATGTCTTTGTTGCTAATCTGTCTATTCTTTGACAGATTCTTGATCTTGTTCCGACTCTCACACATCTATATTTCAAAGGGAAACTTCCAGTTACAATGTCATATGCACAGGCTTCTGTTTTGCTCTGTATTGGCTTGCAGGGTCAAAACATCTCCTATATTGAGGTTTGTTTCACAACTTGTCCATCTAGTAATTTTTGGATAGATGATTCTCCTAAGTATTTTATCATTGTGCTTCAATCATGCTCTGGTACGCTTTCACATAAGGCCTTTGATACTTAGTCCAAGGTTCAAATAGGAGACACTCCCCTCTAATGTTGCAGTTTTGTACATCTTGATTTCATTCCAATCTTATTTCTGTACTGATTTAGTGATGTTTGCTTAAACTTACATTTTGCAGGGACAGATCAAGCTAGAAAGGCAACAGATATTGTCACTGTTTATAAAAGTTATGAAGAAGTTCCACAAATATTTATACAATATTGCTTCCAAAGAGATTGAATCAACACTGCCTCAACAAAAAGAAGTAAGTTGAGCAACTGAGGAATTTATTTCCATGGAGAACATGAATGTTTGTTACAAGTGTAGTTTCTGCTTTCTCATCTATAGTTTCTGTCTATAATTTGTGTTATTAGTGAGCCTGTATCTTTTAAATTTTTGTGGATAGATGCTTCAGTTAGCACCAGGCATAACTGGGTACCTATCTACATGTGTTGTCTGTTTATTAGTCTGTTGCATAGGCTTAAGGGGATACCTTAATGCAACTCTCGGTTGTTCACATTTCGTGCAGATTGTGATGAAACCTCACAGTATATCTGTGGACGAGGATCTCAAGAATGCAGCAAAGCAAGTTGAGGTATTTGCAATTCTTTCTACCCTTTTTTCTGTTTACATTTGTTCCCCCTTCTCCCTGCTCCCCCCTCTCTCCCCCACTACCTACTGTCATTTTTGAGAGTTCTGAAAGTTACTCGGTCCATTTATAGGATGAGAGGAAATCTGAGACGGACGGTTTGTTAAATCCTGAGCTTCTCCAACAATATGCCATTGTGGACAGAGAAGCTGATTTTGAGAATGCTTTGCCTGGTAAAGGTAAGATACTGTCGGGTGGTCTTGTTAGTTTGAAATCCTGTAAAAATAAAATTGAGAAGCATGGAAATCAGAAAGAAAGTCAAAAGAGTGGGAAAAAGCGTAGTAAAGATGACCATAGATCTAATTCAAACAAAAAGAAGAGATCCTAATTTTACTGACTCTCAGAAATATCAAGATGCAAGCATTTTTTCTTGGATTGCCTATGGAGGCAGCTGAAGAGGCACCCTCAAGTCCTTTTCGTGCTTGTTCTTGATAAACCGGCATTTATATATATAGATGTAGGGAGATTTGTTTGGGAAGTAAGAATCCCATTTTTCTGAGCGATCAAATCATTCTTGTAAATGTGAGAATTAGTATATAATTATACGGATTTTTAGCATAGGTGCAGGCCTGTTAAATTTTGCTTTATGATTAATAATTTTGCCGTTGTGCTTCGACATTTATGTTATAATAGTTTGTTTTTTGAAGTCATGCTGGTTTACTGTGGCAGTTACCTCTTTTCATGAGTAATTAGTTTCAATGAGACCAGTTAGCCCGACTTACAGATTGTTGGGTCTGCTGGTGTGATTCTGCAGGAGTAAAATATAATTATATGAAGCAATATAAAATGAGAAAACATGGCCCCTATTCCTAGAGGGTGTACCCAATTGATTGCCTTTGCCATCTGATTTATGGATTGTTCAAGATGTTAGTGGTGGTCATCATGTTGCAATTAAAAAAAAAAAAAAGAGGTGCATTTTCAACTAAATCCCAGAAAATATATTGTTTCGAGAGTCCATTTTTTTAAAAATTACAATTTGGAAGTGTAAGCCCAAATGAACTCTAAATGTCCTTACTAGTCAATTTCAAAAGTTACCAATCATATTTGTGTCTCAGCATCTAAATCTTATGTTACCAGCCAATAGGTTCCATGGCTATGATAAGGAAATGGGTAACCTGAAATTAGGTACACATTTATGGGCAAGATTTAGGAAGTTATTAAATGTGGAGATAACTGCAGAATGTAAATGTGAATACGATTATTGTTAATATTTGCATCTACATGTACAACCCACAATAAACCTTAAAATAATAGTAATTTGCTCATTTTTCGACTCACCTCAACTTTTATCAATGAGAATGCAAAATTTGGCATCTCCAATTTTTTTTCATGAATTGCATCAATACTTTACTTGCAATGATATCCAAGATTCACTTTTAAATTTTGGGCAATGTATATTTGGCATTCCTTGAAGCATTTTTCAAGATAAGTCTAAGAACTTTATCATTATAAGTTGCTTTGAGTTTTATCAATTTAATGAAATTATCCTTATTTTTCAAGTCAAAGCTTCCATCATGACCTATAAAGCGCACATGCTTGGAATGATAAACATCAAACATTATCTACATGGTTTTGAGCCGCAATCGATTTTATTTTTCATTTTTTTTGTGACGATTGTCTTTTAAACAATTTGCCAATATGCTATGAAGAGTTCATTAGATCCTCATCGTAGTTGACAACAATTTTATGTGGTAAATTCAAATATTTTCCAATATTTTTTATTAAAGGACAAGTTATTCCATCATTCGCCTTTTTTTTTTTACTGTCAAAATTGATTTTTTAGAAAAAATGTAGAATGGAAGACAAAATATGGCATTCTTTGAGGGTGAGTACTCCAACCAACCAATTTGAGTATGTCTTAAACTAAGAAGTTTAAATACTCAAACATTAAACCAAATTTAATTTTAATTGGTTTCGTTTAATATATTTGGATCTTGTATTTTATCTCTTGATACTTCATTCTCTTTATACTTGGGATGTTATTGTAACAGTGACACTAGTGTTTCTGTGGGTGTATTTTGTCTGCTTATTAATGTTAGAATGATAATACTAGAAAAACAAGAGCCACCTGAAACTATTTATGTAATTCACCTCCTCCTCATCAACGACGCTGCAATAAGCAAAAATGAAAAACAAGTCAATGAGCCACAAAATGATGACGCCCAAAAAACTAGAGTTTCACCTCATCATCAACAACTACTAGAAAAATGACACACATAAGAATATAAAGAGAACTGACGGTGGCCGGTGCGTTGGCTGCAATATGAATAGTAGTACTTTTATAAGATTTTAAAAAATTTTGGAATAGACGACCAACTTAGATATGCTGCTGCTTATTGCTCATATTATATTCTATTGGGCTTAGGCTCAAAAATGAATTAAGCTCAAAACCAAGCTTGGCCACATCTTTAGGGATAATACATATTTGCTCTCGAGATGCTAAGAGTGGCTTGGCCACATCTTTAGGGTGCATTGTGAAGTACCTTTTTGAGGGGGGGGGGGGGGGGAGGAGAAGAGGTGCACCCATGTAAGGTGTTTTTGGGTTGGCTAAATCACCCCCTTACTTAGGGTAGTTTGATTACCCCCAAATAAGCTTTAGAGAAAGGTGGGTGACAATCTAACCACCATTCAATTAAGTTTTCATGGTTGTCTTAACCACCACAAAAACTCTGTAAAGGGATCATCGAACCATCCCCAAATTGGAGGGTAATTCAACAAAATCTAGGTGGTGAAGGAAAAAGAGCTAGCCCTTCCATCACCTTTGTTTATTTCAAGTAATTTGTTTTCTTAGAGATTTCATTCTCCTTAAACTTCACAATTATTATTATTATTTTAGAGCCAATCTGAGGTGACATTTATACACGTAACAAAAATTCCATTAAGTTTACAAGTGATAAATGGTCTAAAGTGTCAAGAGTAATGCTAGGTACTCTTTTTTTCCTTCACAATGAGTGAAAGGGAACCACTCATTGGAGCAGTCCCCACAAAAGTGTAAAGATAACACTTTCCAATTGGAATGAAAAACTCAAGTATCAAATTAATAAATTTGTAAATTACAAATATCAATTTTGTTACTTTTTAAAATCCAAAAACCTTTTTTATAAGATAAACTACATGTAGCAAATTTTTTTATTTTTTATTTTTTTTTCCAAATAAGAGGCCCATTAACAGGGTCTGTGGTCCCAATCTCATCAGGGATGATCGAATGACTAACGCAACAATTTCTCCAGGAGATATTCTGCAAGAGATTTCTGAAATGCTTTCTGGAGTTCAGACACATAGTTGTGCACCTGAAATATCAGGTTCAGAAGAAAGAGTAATTACAAATCATGGGATTCGGATGCTTGGGATCTCAGATTTTGTCATTTTAAATATTTAGACTCAATCTTGCAATACCTACACAGATTTATTTCGAATCCATTGATCAGATATCAATATCCAGGTATACAACACAGTTACAAATGAAAAAACAAAAAAGGGAGATGTGCCCGCCAATATCCATTTTCCAAACCGAAAAATTGTAGGTTCCCCACTCCGTCCAAACGATTATTAAACCTCAAACAAACAAAGGGTGCAGCGAATTCCAACCCTATATAAAGTTCCGGATGTCCAAAGACTTCACATCAGTCATTTGCTCATCCTTGAATTCCTCCCTGAAATAAACCAAGACCATGTATTAATTCCATGTCAGTAAAGGCCATGACCCATGAGTATCTAAGATGTCAACCAAACAAACAAATAAAATACCTAACCTTTTGGGAAAGAATGCACCTTTGTTACTAATTCTACTTGGCCACAAAAAAGATGGTCCATTGCTAACACCAGTGAAAACTCACCTTTTACCCTAGATCTAAATAAATGGTCTCCACATTGTCATTTTGAACAATATCAAAAAATAAGAAACCACCTTAGGTTGGACTAGTCTCATCCAATTCTAACATGGTCAGCAATCAGCATCATATCCCAAGAACCCTTCCTTTTATTCACTTTTTCAACAAATAAAATATCCCCAACACGTGGTAGTAGGGGTGTCAATTCATTTTCGCATGTTAGGTTTCAAGTCGTGTTAAAGTATAAGACTTATATAGATCAGCCTTAACTTAACCCATTTAATTAAACAGGTCAAACCCTCCAACTTAAACCGTTATTATTATTATTATTTTTGTTGGGTTTGTGTTGGGTTTCACAAGTTGTGTAAAAAACTGTCAGCCCTAAATGTCATGTCATGTGTTAGATTTGGTTATGTCGATGTATAGATATAAGACTAATATGTCAACCCTTAATGAGGTCAAATCTTTCCCTAACTTGCTAATTTCTTTTTTATTTATTTATTTATTTTTGACCTAAATGTCATGTCATGTGTCAGATTTGAGTTATGTCGATCTATAGATATAAGACTAATATGTCAACCCTTATAGAGGTAAAATCTTTCCCTAACTTGCTAATTTCATGTTGGGTTCATATCAAATTCGTAGGCCGTGTCAAAAATTGCCAACCCTAAGCTGTAGTCTATATATAAAGTGTACTATTGCTAATTTTGTATCACTGTGGCTTCATTCCATTACTGATTCTTCTAGGCCATATATTAGGTAGCCCATCGCTAAGACTAGTGAAAACTCACCTTTAACCCTAGATCTAAACAATGGACCACCAATGATTTTGCACCTTGTCTAAGGCCTCAAAATTGCACCTGCCTCTAAATTTGAACAATTTCAAATATAAGCAGCCACCTCAAGTAGGATTAGCTCACCCAAATTTGAACATGGTCAACAGTTGGCATCACATCCCAAGAACCCCCCCTCCTATCGGTCCCTTTTCCAACAGATAAATTTCTCCCAACATGCATGTTAGTACATATATAAAGAGTACAATTACAATTTGATTCTAGTCTGTTCATAATTACAATCCTTATAAGGAGATCAGATCAATGCACACTCTTGTACATATCTCCTTTGTTAAACATCTATGTTTGCACAACCATATTTCTAGCTAATCTTTTTTTTTTTGGGGTGGGGGGTGAGGGGGCCCTAGCGCTAGTCATTTATCAAAATCAACACTGGGAGTGATCTGAATTTTCTCCCAGAGTCAAGGCTCACAAAAATCCCAGACCTTTGGTCTTCCAATCAATCTAGGGAATTCAGAATGGCCTGCAGAAATTACTATCTTTAAAAGGAAAGTGGTTAGAATAAGATGGTCAGCAAGCATTAACAACATACCGCTTCTTTTGAGTTTCCATTGCCTCAAGAGCCTCTTTCTTCAATTCCTCCAGTTGTGCCTTGGAAATTTTGAGTTCTAGCTGTTCTTCATACTTGGGCAAATCTTCCTTTCGAATTCCAAGCCTGTAAAGATGAAAATAATAAGAATGAAAGATAGATAAAGCCAAAGCCACGAAGTCCACATCTCATCTCAACTACATAGCAACAAAAAATTAAAATGGAAATACCACAACCGATTAGCTATCACTCACAATTCGATAGGGTAGGAAAAAAAGAAAAGGCAACAGCCAGTTCTGACACATGGCCCAGAGGTCAGACAAGTCATCAAACAAAATATTAGCATGGTTAACATGGAATATCAAGTTCACCCAGCTAAAATTATTATATTTGGCAGAATAATAATAATAAAATCAAGTCCAATCTACCATATTGATATGCCAATTCCTCAAGTTATCCAAAGTGAGGATCTTACCTAAAGCGGCTAATCAAGTAAAGAAAGCCACTCTCAATCGGCCTTACTCCGCCAAAAACACCTCCAAGGGAAATGAGTATTGACACTGGGGATTAAGACATGAGGATCTTACCTAAAGCGGATGACTAAGCAAAGAAAGTCACTCTCTAAAGGGTCTTACTACACCAAATACACCTCCAAGGGAAATAAGTGTTTTCACTGGGGATTATGAGATTATAGAATGATCTTACATCAAACAACATTTTCTTGAAGGGGTTCCAACAAAGCTTGTTCACATCGTCCTGTTTCAAACTAATGGAAAACAATTGATTGAAGAATGAAGTAAAAAGCTCCAATTCCTAATAATGTGCCGCTCTTACAAAATTAACATTCTAACTAAGAAGAGCCATTAAGGAACTGAAGATAATCCACCACAGAAGCATCCCTTACACAAGTAATGCAAAACAACTCTGAAAACACTTCCTTAAGAGTTGCTCCCCACACCAAACATCATGCCAAAAACCAATCTTGGAGACATCACCCACCTCAAATCTAGTAACACTATAAAACGCCTCACAAGCTCTGTTATTTGTGTTTCCAAAGACTTTGCCCCATAAGACTCATTGACTCCATTAGAGCGTTCTCAGCAGCTGCCCTATAACCCCTTCCCTTCCCCACATAAGGGAAAATTTTCATAAAAATCTCAAAAAAAAAAAAAAAAACCAATAGCAGATACCATATCGGTTCCCTAAGCATTGAGAATGCTACAGTTTTACCCAGTGTGTAGAAACCAAAAGAGCTTCCCTATATCTTCCATATGCATTATTTAAATACAAATTATTTCTCTCATCTCTTTACCTCTCATATTATGTTGGAATTTTGTAAAAAAATTGAGGGTAAGTAGGACTTATATTTTGTAAAGAAAAAATATTTAATTGATATAGGGAAAGATAAGGGAAGCTGATGTGGAGTGTATTCGGATACTGAAGCAAAAGGTGGCTTTGTTATCTAAATTTAGGGAAAATCAAAAGGAAACTATTTAAAAGCTCTTAGAGAACCACCGATGCCTCATGCCTAATAGGTTGGGGTCCAAAACATGTGATCACATATAGTATGCCCATGCTATAAGCCTAAAACACACCAGGGTCATGAACAGGTGATCGCATATAGTAAGCATACACTATATCATACAAAAACTCCACTTCCATTAGTCAACCTATAACCTTTTTATTCATTCTCTTGCCTCCTGCTGCCCACATACACATTTTTTATTCATTCTTTTTTAATTCCTTATTTCTAGACAATCTTATCAAATCCCTAATACATATTTTCTGACATGTTATTGACTAGATTGACTAGTAGAAAAAAAATGAACTTCCGGAAATAATGATAGCTTCTTATTGTTTTCTTAAAAGAGTGAGCTGCATACATACATAGACCAAAAAAGCTATATTATTTTTTGATAACCGGGGTATCTTTCACCCCGACTAGATCCCCAGGACACCATACAAAGTGCCCCCTCCACATAGGTCAGGTAAGCTCGAGCTATTGCCTGCGGGTGTGGCCATAAGAAATTGTTTGCACTCAAAGGGGGTCGAACCTTAGACTTAATGTTTCATGAGGCACCAAGGCCAAGTGACTTAGCACTTGGGCAATCCTATCAAGTTAAAATTGAATCGCTAATAGACTCTGATGTTGCATAAGACACTGATTTAGCTAGTAACTGCTAGCTATATGCCAACTCTCCAGCTCCTCTTTGAACCAATGTACTTATAACACTTAAGATGTAACCATCAGAAATAATAAAAACACCCTTGTAAGCATTTTGACATTCACATAGCAGGTATGAGATGAACCACATAATTTTAAGGGCCCACCAAAGTACAATAATCTTACAATACAATTCAACAAAGCCTATACTCACCTAGCAAACTACTTATAGTTAGCCAAGTGGAACAACCTTACGTACAACATAAATCAAGTTTATAGCTTAAGGCACGCCTGATTAAGGGGCTTGAAACTCAATAGATTAAGATGACACTGCTTTTTTTTTTTTGTTTCTAAGCTAAAATGACACTTACTTCTTATTGATTTTATCAAACTCTGCCAGAAGAACAGCCATTGATTTCTTGTCATTCCTCATAAGGGGCTTTTTGAGTTCCTTTTCAACTTTCTCCAGTGCATCAAACATCAAAGTCTCTACACCATGATCATCCGTGAGACCCCTCCTGCATAAGGAAAAAGTCATAGGCATGAGAAAATAAAAGTGATGTAGAAGTTCAATCATTTAGAACCATAATTGTCAGCTGCAACATTAATTAGCCACGATTATCTAAAATAGAGAATTCAACAAGTTGAACAGAGTAGCACATACTTGATCCGTATTTCCTTCAATGCCAAAAGATATGATCGAGCATCTGGAATATCTTGTGTTCGTGTCTGTATGGTGTACTTGATCCTTTGGGACTCCGAGAACAAGTCAGCCCTGCAGGAAGCACAATGGCAGAACAGCCAAATGCATCATAAGTTAAAGGTGTTAATTGCACTAAAAACAGGACACTTGCCAAGATCATCAACCATATCTAATTTACTATTGCATACAATTATGACTTGCATAACTATGTGGTTCAATCATTGTAGCCAGGCCTAGAAGGTTCTAGTAATTTTACACATTTAATGTCAATCACAAAATCTACTTTTACTTTTTCGGATTGACACAACATGTAACAACCAAGAAAAGTGCTATCACTCCAAAATAGCTAGTCAAGTTGCAAATTTAAGCTACTCATAATCACTTATAAAGCTTTGTCTCATATAGTAAGACACCAACATAGGACTTAACCCATGAGCTCCTTTGTAATCTTCCCACTCCACGTGGAAACTCATCTTCACAATGTAAGACTAACTTTTTGGGGTGCTGCACATCAAGTGAGACCCTCCCTCCCTTTCTTTCTCTGTGTGCATGTGGGTATGTGTTTGTTTGTGTGTGTGTGTATGTGAAACAAAGGTTTTAACATCATTATTACAAGAGAGGTATAATAATGTCTTAAGCAATTAATAACTACCTCATCATGGACCAATTCATAAGTCAACCATGAAATCATGGCTTCCCAATCAAATTAAACAATATTCTAATTTTCCTTCATTAATTTCCAGCATAGTAATCGAAAAGAAAGAGAGGGGGGTAGTTAAGGTAAGAGGATAAAAGAGGAAGAAGCTGCTCTATAAAATATATGCCACTACAAATTATCTTGCCAACAACCATGGCACAGACTAATGGGGAGCCATCCCTAGGATCTCATTAAACTTTTGCACATTTCCGAATTTACAATGGAGATGTCAAGTAGAAAACTTGAGCAAGATTTAGGTCTGGCATGCAAGGCTAAGAGATTGGAAAAATTAAGCACAAAGAATGAAATCATTTTGTAGCTACTTCTGATGTTAGTAATTTTGACTACTTTGGAAAATGTTTATACTATAACAGTCATAGACCATTTAAATCGACTTTCAGCTGCATCCTATCAACAATCTAGAATTGGCTACAACTTTTTCACTAGATGTGTTTCATTATACTTATTAGTGCAATTATTTGCCCCCCCTTCCCCCATTGTTTGGGTATTTGAGTAATTTCAATACAATTTCAATGAGAAAATATCTGTTGTCACCAAACTAGGGAATAAGAATAGTAATTCCATTCCATCTCCTTTCGTTCCTAGTAATAGCTATTCCTTTTTCCTAACAGAATAATCATTCTACGTACCAAACGAAACCTCAAAGTTATTCCTTTCCTTTTCTTCCAGCTTCTTTTGGACTTACTTACTCTTCATTTCATCTGTTTTTCCTTAAAGTCTGCAGCATACAGCTTTCATAAGCATTTGAATAATGGTGACAAACAAATGTTTGTTTGTCACCATTATATATCCATACATTTGTTTGTCACCATTATATATCCATATTCCCTTAAAATTTGTACAATAGACATTTAGATATATTTTGGCATGCATGCACATCCACTGGCATAATACCTATTTCACCATATCAATAAGAGATACATATTAGAATCGCAGTGCAAAAAAAAAAAAAAAGAAGGTAAAAGATAGACAAGAATTTACTTTTCCCTTATTGTCTTCATGACATTGGCATACTGAGCAACTGCAGCTGGATCTTCTGGATCAATGGTGATCTTCTCCTTCCTAAGTATCCCCATGGCTGTCTCAAATTTCTTCTTAACCTCCAAAAAGATGCCCTTCAACATTTCTTTTAGGCAAATGTAAATGATTTGTCAGTAAAGAAAAACATATCATGGAGGCAAAAGTTCATTGATAAGAAAAAAAAAACTACACATACAAGAAGTTAAACAAAAATCTGTTGGTAATGTATCATTAATGAGTCAACATATAATGGAAACCATCACCTATTTTGTATCTTGCTAAAGGGGGAAGAAGGAGGATGGGAGAATAAATCTCGATGGGTCTAGAACAATACTAGAGTCAACCTTGTAGGATCTCAGACGGAAGCACATATTTGACAGAACCATCAAAAGTATGGTTCCAACCATTCAATGCCTCAAAATGATTTAGGAGATAATGGTTCAACTTCCTATGGTAACCATTATTCTAGATCATGGATATCAATGACATGTAAGAACCCATAGTGTTCACGATTTACAACAAAACACCCAAGAAGTCACAACATACATATGTTATATAAGCGCACATTGAAAACCAAGACCAATGCATGAAATTTGTGCGCAAAGGTGAATGCCATGTGATGAAAAGCTATCTCATGCACAATGCAATATATATATATATATATATATATATGAGTATGGACAATGCAATTGAGGCACTGCTGATTGGTGAAAACAATGAGAAACCTTCACATTCACATTCACTTACCATCTCCCTTAAGAGCAGGGGGATCAGTTTGTTTGGCGAAGTAACGGGCTGGAATAGCATGTGTCTGTTGAAAGGTGAGTTGGCTACCACAAAACTGTATGAACAAGGAAAAAAAATGAAGAAGAAAAAGAAGAAGAAAAGAGGGAGAGACA
Source organism: Carpinus viminea (assembly GCA_013348765.1). NCBI lineage: Eukaryota > Viridiplantae > Streptophyta > Magnoliopsida > Fagales > Betulaceae > Carpinus > Carpinus viminea. The sequence goes on from CP054667.1 coordinate 19,032,463, forward strand.
AAAAGAAAAAGGAATAGAGAACACAAAATTAAAATTGGTTGCATGGACAAGATCCTGAAATGAAGTAGACAGATGTACATTTGTTTCTCACGCACACACATATGTAAGATTTAATTCTGCAATTTGATGACCATGGAGCTTTCTACAATTTAAATACCATGAAATGAACAGATTTAATTTTGCTCAATATGCTGCCAAAGCCTACTGGGGGTTGTTCACTTGTATCACAACACACTATGTTATAGTTGTTAACATCTTAAATGTTTCAATCAAACAATTGCTCGCATAAACATATTTTGTTTCTTGAGCCAACTAATCAAACTAAGATGAAAACACACACACATTACCGCTTGTATGACCATCCTCCACATTGCTTATTGTTTACTTCGAAAGCATTTATAACAAACACCCTTCTTATTTTTTCATTCCCGTAACAGCTCATACATATTTTACAAAAAGAGCTATACTTTTTAAGCTCCACATTATTGTTTCCATGCTGCTTTACTAACCCATTTGTTCAAGCTCCGACAGAGCTTAGAATTTCTAACACACATACAAAAAAAAAAAAAAAAAACCACTGACCCACGTAAGCCTCTTAAATCAAACATTTTCATTCTTTTGCCGAACATTCTTTACTAACCAAGCAAACCAAGAGATAAACCCAAATTTACAATAAAACGTCCAACCATCTATCATTTGCGACGCTAAGAAAACCCTAAACTTCTACATATCCAACAGATCCACCATTAACGTCCAATACTCACCCAAAAAATCGAACATTTTCACACCAAACAAACGACTCCCAAAAATCATTTCCCGTACCAAAAGCATAAAAAATAACGGAAAACCCTAACCCACTATTTGGTTACCTAGAAAATGTAGGTAATGAAAAGAAACTAAGCCACAGAATCCCAAAATATTCACCATTTCAGATCTAAGAAAATATTTCTGTTTGACTTCCATTAAAAACAGCAGTTCCAGGGTAACCAAACAAACATATTCTAAAGGAATCGGAAATGAGAGCTCTAAATCGGTCAAATAATCGAAGAGTAGAAGCGAAATAACACAGACAGAAATGTACCGATCGGGAATTGCAGGAAGTACCTGTTTGGATTTGGAGAGCAGGCGGGACGAGAAAGCCATGATCGGAGGCTCAGAGGCGTCGTTTACCTCTCCTTCTTCGAGCTAATGTCTGTAGGGCGAGCTTGGTCTTTGTCTTCAAGGCGTCTATCTAAACGAGAGAATGAGACCCTGTGCGAGGAGAGATCCCTGTGTGTTTGTTGAGTGGCTTCGCCTTGCTTATTTGCCGTTCGATCTTCCAAGTATGCCGTGCTATTTAGTTGTCCCGAATCAACGGTGGAAACTGCTTGAGACCAATATATAAGTATGGAGAAATTAAATCCCTAAACTAATACGGGTTTTGAGAAGTCTCTTCAAAGCTTAAAAACTCTCAATTTGAACCCTTTAACTTTTAATTACAGTCAATTTAAATTCATCTATCAGATTTAGTTGTTAACTTTTTTAACGATAATACCTAAAATAACCAAAATATCTCAAATAAGACCCGTGGGTCATAGCCAGTTGACCCATAGTGTGGGTCACAACAAGAACCGTGTGGGTCTAGCCAGAGTCGCCTGACCCACGGGTCACAAGGCCAGACCTTGAACCCTCTTTTTTAACCTTTTTTTTTTTTTGTTAAAAAAAAAAAGGGAATTAAGAGTAAATTTAAACTGTTATTAAAAAAAGTTAAAGATATAAACGTCATTATCTCACTTTTAACATTTAAAATTTGACGTCCCCAATAGGTACTTTAATCGGCTGTGAACCATGCATGCCTTATGAAATGGAGTTCACAAGTTCGAATCTCCCCTCTTCCTACCCTTGTGTGGACATGTAAAAAAAAAACATTTAAAATTTGACTATAAAATTTAAATTAACTACAATTAAAAGTTGAGTTATTCAAATTAAGAGTTTTCAAACTTTAGAAATATCTTCTCAAAACAGGCAACCGTCCTGGAGAAAGGTTTCACAGTTGATAAGCCAAAGCGTCGAGCATTCACCTCAAATTCCTAATCATTCAAGAGAACTGAAGAGTTACTGTGGCTTGGATATCCATGGGCCCAAAAGTGCCCGATCCTCAAAAGCATAATTTCTAACTATAATATCGAAAAGAAAAATATCGCTTTAGAAATTGTTGAAGTTTTATTCTCTTTGTGCTTATTTTGCAAAAATGAACTAGATCGGCATGAGAAACGAAGTGTTGGAATCTTGTACATCATATGCACGCCGGAATAACCCTAGGAATACTTCAAGAACACATGGCTAGATCACGCATAAAAGAGAGTGAATATAGGTTGGTTTTATTTTTCTTATTTCAATCAACAGAGCAAGTGTGAATTAGGGTTTCTCAAACCTCTAAGTCTTGTGCCCAATACATTAAGAATTTTGACAGCAAAATGTTTCACTCCTAAATGTATCAAAGCGACATCCACTTCACATTTGAACTCTCAATCCGCTCAAGATTAAGAGTTAATCTAATAAGTAGTCGCAAGTTTTATATCATTCTTTTAACATTGTTATAAAAGAATGATAACTCACGTAGTCTATTCAAAATGATAGTTTAATATATTATAGTGTCACACATGTCAGTTCATATATAAGACTCTTGAAAATAATGGGTAGTTTTAAGTCGTCGTTGATATGCATTTCATACTTTAATGGATATTTTAAATAGCATATTAGTTACAACTTTCGAGTGATCGTTTATGGTTTAATGAATATTTTAAATAACATATCAACGACGACCTTAGAGTCATTGCTAATATGCTTATATAAACTAGGACGTTATCTGTTACTGATATCCATTTTATAATTTAATGAATATTTTAAATAGCGTATAAGCGGACCATAGATCGTCACTAATGTGCTTATATATATCAACAGCAACTTAAAGCTATTGTTGATATGTATATCATATATATGGTCATTGCTGATATGCATATCATATTTTAAAACTTATTTTAGGGTTCATAACAATGACAGCATTGGCCATTGCGAATATAACTTTTATTTTTTTTTATCTTATATATAAAAAAATAGATAACATAAAGTTGTCGCTGATATATTATTATTAGCGACGAGATTTGTGGTCGCAGATAGCAACCACATGTCTCTAAGAGGTAGTTCAATCGGCTAGAATCACGCTTAATGAAGCGGAGGTCACTAGTTCGAATCTCCCTCCCCCTCTTGTGCAGACATGTAAAAAAAAAAAAAAAAAAAGAATAGCAACCACGTTGTCACTGACAGCTTCTTGTAACATCTTAGGCGCGTAAAAACTTCTCGCTTCAATACTAGCATTGACCTTGTTTTAGCAGATAAGTTTGTCGCATAATGACCAAATTTCTTGTAGTAATTAACAGTGATTCTAGAATGTGGGAAGATCCTGCTAATAATGACAATAATGAAAGAGCAGACCAAAGAACGAGAAAGGCTTTTATTCCTTTCTGAATAGCATTTGGACAAACAAATAATTTATTTAGAATATATCCATGGCCACAGCCCTCTTTATTCTTCAAGAATCCACTTTCCATATTTGGTTCTCTTCAATCTTAACTTATAATATATCTGCACTTGTACGTGTCCCCTTAACTGGGAGAATCTTTCAAAGAGCTAGCTAGCTTGGAAATCACTAGAAACACAACATCTTCAACACGCTAACTTATTCTTACCTTAATGTTCCTTAATGATCAGCACTTGTTCCTCATAAAAATAATATTACCTTAAAGAGGAAAAACATATATGCGTGGTTCCTATATAGCTTCTTATACACAACCTACAGACACTGCAACTAGAATGCCTTTAAATTTCTTCAGCCAAATGGAAATGGGGTTGCTGGAAGTGAAGACAATAATAATACAGAAGATCAGAAGAAGCCAGAAGGTGAGAGAAATGGTAGATTGCTAATATTTTTATTCAATATTCAAATTTAATTCTTTTTTCATCAAATTAATAAATTAACCATTTTTTTCTGACTCCTTAACAAATATATAATTTTTTTTATCTTCTATATTTAGTGAGGGTTGAAATTATAAAATTAAATGAGATTTATCTTACAATATTGTCTTAAAATCAATATATAGACATGGCACCTAACCTCACTGAGAAGACCACGTCCAGCCATGGAGATGAAAGCTATTCGGGGAGGAAAGATCAGAAGCCGAAGGAGAATGTTATTGTCAGGGGAGGAGGCAATCAACAAAATGGTAGCTAGATTGAAAGAGTTTAATTTTATATCTAATTTAGTCTATTGTCTTTGTTTATATTATTGGAATTTTATAACTAGTTTTATAGAGAGCATGCAATAACTTGGAATTTTTATCATTTCTCATCTTATAAATAAGAAAAAATTGTTAAATTGATTTTTGTAACTTGAGATTGTGACAAAAAACTTCATGGGTTTTAAAAAATGACAAATAATACCATGGTATTATTTAAGATAGACTCTCCACCTTCTCTCTAAGAGTAAGGCTAACCCACCTTCTAGTGAGGTCCTTTGCCACCTCCGGTGGCTTCGCCAAGGGAGGACTGAGGAGGGATGGTGTTCTTTCCTTTCCTCCTCCTTCCTCTCCTTTGTTTGATCTCCTCTTCTCGTTCTTTTTTGTTTTTTTCTCCAAAAAAACCCTTTAGTTGCTCCTTCTCCCAACCTCCACCCTCTGTTGTTGATCCTTCACCATTGGTTGATTGAAGCCTAGGTTTGGTTGTGGTTTGTAGACTTGGTTCTTTCCAAGCCCAATTTATGGATTTTGGTCACTCCCGGCTTCAAACGCACCACCCCACCTTCTTCCTTGAGTCCTCCGCTTCATGGTGCACTGCAACAATCTTCCGTCTAACATCCACGCGCTAGTGCGTGGAGCCAACTCGCCGTTCGTGTGGATCTTACTCGCAGATGCATGTCATGCACGAGCCGGCAAGGGGACTGCACTCCTTTATCCGTGGCTTCTCTGGTGCTCCCCACTGCCACCTCCCTCCGCTGCTACTTTTGTTTTGTGGTTTTTTATTTTTCTGCTTTGTATTTATGTTGTGTTATCTTTGCTTTAGTATTCTTGTTTTTCTATGTTTTTTTGTGGGTTATTTGGACTTTTGTCTCCTTAATCCAATGTTGTGTTTTATTTTGGAGACTTTAGTGCCAAAATTTAAGGGTGTTCTCTCCTCTCCAATGGCTCATGATGAAAATGCAATGCCTCTTCAAGTTTGTTAGCTTTTTGACCAGCTTCTTCAAACACCATTTGCGGTACCCTTTCTTGGTCTTTTCAACCAAGATCTAAAGGATCGGACCATTTTTTGGCCCATTTCCTACTATTTGCTTGTTTTTTCTTGTAATTGCTGTGTGTATTTTTATTTTGGTACTGTTGTTAGGGAGCCATCCTTATTTTGACTTGAGGATCTCCCACTCTCTCTTCCTTTCGAATCAGGAGTTGGAAAGATTCTCTCATGCAATCCCTTTATTTAATTAGAAAAAAAAAAAACTCCCTCCTATAAATTTCAATCATTTTTTCAACCGATCCTTTATAAAATTATAAATTTACCTATATAGATTTTTTTTTTTTTTTTTAGGCTGGGTGGGGGCTAGTCAACCACCACATACTAGGGTGCGTAACCACCCCATAGATATGAGTGGATTGGCCTTCCTTATAATTGGTGAGATATTTGGATGGTTTAGCCACCCTATAATATAATTGATTGTTGAAGGCGCTTAAACAACTCTTATAGCAATAAGTAGCTTAGACACCTTTATGGTGAATTATAGGGTGACCAAACCACCCAATAGCTATAGGGTTGGGTGGTCGGCCATCATTTGTTTTTTGGCATGTAATTTTTAAAAATAAATTTGTAATTTCATAATAAATCTTCATTTTACCACTTTCTGTAAAGGCATGGATGGGTATGGTGGAGAAATGGAGTCCAAGCCAAACAAAAGGACAACAGACACAGAGAATGATGGAGATGGAAGTTTCTCAACATCAAAGGAGGAAAGACAACGCAATAAAAAACAAGAAGATATACAAATCAACATTCATATACGCGTTCCAAACAATAATCCTACTAAGATGGTTATGACAACGACTAAAGCTGAGCTGCCGCCGGCGGACCTAAAGAGAGACAACAAGAAACGTGGTATATTGCTAAATTCCTTTTTTTTTTTTTAATTTCTTTATTTATATTTGGAAAAAATATATAAACTTTTAACCCTCTAAATTATCACATATTTTGCAATAATGTCTTCAAACTTTAAAAAATGAAATCGAGACTCCACATATTACTGCATGAAGAGAAATGCTATAGTGCAATAAAAAGACAATTTTTTACCTAGGTGGCAAGAGGCTATAGGCTCCATCTATAGTTATTGTTGCCCCACCCACCGATGGGGCATGTGGTCTATTGTCACCTAGGACTTTTATGGGTTAAAATGGTTTTTATTGCTATAATATATCTCTTTAATGATAAAACATTGATATTATGTGTTGATATAGACGTGACATGTTAATTGAGACACACCTGACATATGACACCATTAATTTTGATGAAAAAGTAGCTCATATTTAAAATTTGGGCAAAAATTAAGAACAATATTAGTGAAACTATAAACTTAATGGCTAAATTCAAATCAGATAAAATGATATATTTATATCATCCAATTTAAAAAAAAAGACATTTGTAAAATTAATGTTGGTTTTAAATTCGTTTAAACCCCAATGCTCAGGGTTCGGGTGCTGCTCCATTTTGTAGATAAAGATTTGAAGATGGTGGATGTGACGCAGGTGCTGCAGGAGGTAGTATTTTGGGGTTTTTTTTCTTCAAAAAAAGATATTTTTTACTGGACAAGTGCAAACAATGGATCGAGGCCACGTGTTGTAAGGACGTGGATTCCATGTCGTTAAATGCTATGTAAATTTAAAGAAGAAAAAATAGATGAGAAATGAAAAAAGAGTAGGTCTCTTTTTATGTCAATTGCAACCGAGGTTACAGGGAGAATAACTTCTTGTAAGAATGTAAAGAGCACAATGCAGTGTGAGGAGGCTTGTTGCTATTTGAAACATCCATGTTTGATGTTTCAATCTATGCTTCTTAATGTCATAGTTTGGTGAGTGTAAGTTTCTTAGGAAGTTTTGATCAGCATAGCAAGGTTTGTTTCTACTTTTGGTCTGTAATCTGTATAGTTGACTCTGTAGCTTTTGTTGCATTATCTTTGTATTGATTGCCTATAAAAACTATTTAAAAGATTGTTCAATTTTTTTCTTTGATGAACTAATTTTCATTGGGTAATGCAAAAAATGTAAGTTTTTTTCTTTTATTTATTATTTATTGCAAGGGGCACATGACTGCACCAAGAAAAAAAAAAAAAAAACCAAACATAGGTCGCATAAAAAAATTGTCATTAGCATAATGTTGCTTAATGTTGTTTATAGAATTGAGAAATTTACATGGAGAAAGAATCAAACTGGAATGTCAAGAAAGGACTTTTCCAAGTTAGGAAGCATTGGATCCCGGAGCCTTCTAATTTAGCTGCTCCTAGGTGAAATGACTTACTCTCTTTCTAGAAAGAGCTCTCTTTGGAAACCTGGATTCTTTCTCTAAGACTACTGTCTTTCCTCTCCTATCTCCCTCCTCAATCTTCTCCTTACCTCTCCCCCCTCCCTTCTTCTTCATGGATGCTTTCATTGCTCAAACGGAGGCCCTCTCTTGGGAAGATCCCTCCTCATAACTTGAATCCTCCCCCTCAGTTTCTGTCATTGAGGAATGCTTGCCCCTCATTGGGCATATCATTTCACAAAAAACTCATAGCAACCAATCAACCAATGTAACCTTATTAAAGGCTTGGGACTTTGCAGTTCCTTTTTCACTTGCTATTCTTGGCCCCAATAAGTTTTTATTTAAGTTCAGCAAACAATATCATATTGACAAGATACACAATATGGTTACATGGAATGTCAATGTTTCACTCCTCACCCTACAACAACGGTCTCCTTCGGCCACTTTAGGAGAGCTCATGTTAAAAAGGTTTCCCTTTTGGATTCAGGTGCATGGACTCCCACTAGCCAACTTGACTGTAAGGAATGCTATAGTAATTGGTAAAGGCTTGGGAAACTTGATCAAGGTGGATGATGCATGTGCTATGCAACAAACTTTTCGAAGTTATCTCAAAATGCTAGCTGAAGTTGATGTGTTTGAGCCTTTAAAACCTGGTTTTCATTTTCGTAGAGAAGGTGGTGAATCAGTCTGGATTTTTTTGAAATATGAAAGGCTTGACATATATTGCACCAACTGTGGTAGAATTGGCCATAAGAACCAAAGTTGTAAAGCCTTACTGATGATCTTGTCCTAGAGTTATACAAAGTTTCTCTTAAGGTAAATATCTTCTCAAATCTTCTCCCTTTTGTTTCTAGTGCATAGGGTTACTCTGAAGGTGCACCTCATTCCCCGTAACCGTCAACGGCCTAAAACCTATCCAGTGAGCTCACTCAGGCAACGCACCATACTCCCAATCACCTTAAGCCTGTCTCTCTCACGTGCCTTACACCAACTCTTATTAAACCTCTCAAAAATCTGACTCTTCAATCAGAATTATCTCATTCCCCTACCCACGTTAACCCTGAAACCTCAACTCAGCCCCTTAACTCATCTAATGAGCATCCTGCTAACACACCTACTGCAGCCAAAAGTGACCTTTTGTCATCAATGAGACCTTTCCACCTTTGTGTAGTACCCCCTTCTCCCAAAAGTAATCAGCTCCTCCTACACCAACCTAACCAATTCCCCTTCTGGTTCCATCTCAATTATCCTAAACAGTAACCTAACAAGGCCTAATGCTCACTCAAAAGCCCAAACCACCACTTCCTTTCAACCCTTAAGCCCACCTTACTTGTCTGAACATCATGCAACCCCAACAATTTTAACTAACTCCTTCACTCACTCAAAATACCTCTTTGCCAAGAAACACCCCTCAAAATGGTTAACTCACTAAAAACCACCTTACCCCTCTCATACTCTCAAAGCTGCTAGATCCCTTCTTGATGACCATTATCCTGCCTACTCCCATCCTTGGCTCCTTCAACCCTCACCTCTGCTAATCCCTCCTCAAACTTTTCCCTAATCAAAATATAACCCGCCATAATGGAGCTCTCACTCCCCTTAAAAAAGGGCCAGAAATCTCTCATTCTACTACTCTGCACTCTGATGAAATGGACACCACATATCAAATTGATCCCAAACCCTATTCCCTCAACCCCATTTTAAATTATCCTCCTAGACATTTCATCAAAGTTGCTCGCAAAAACAAGAGGTCCCCCTCTTCTATCTCAACCTCTATTACCCTTCTAAATTTATGGGACATTAACTTGTCCCCCAAAACCTCATGAAGATTCTTTCTTGGAACTGCATGGGGCTCTCTAGACCTTTAGCAGTTTGTCACTTAAGGGTGTTGATTCTAGACAACTCTTATGACATCCTCTTTCTTTCTGAAACTAAATCACATCCCCCTCTTGTCTCATTTATTATCAATAGACTTGGTTTTTACTTAATGTGTCAATTTGCTCCTGCTGGTTCTAGTGGTGGCCTGGTGCTTGCTTAAAGGCCTGGGGTGGATCTTGAGTAGGGCCGACAATTTTGACACGACCCGTGAACACGACACGAGATTAATGGGTTTGGGTTTACTGTAAACGGGTTTGGGTCGTAAACGGGTCAACCCGTTTATGACCCGTTTATCTTCACTTAAACGGGTCGTGTCGCGGGTCACCCGCCAGACCCGTTTATTTTATTTTTATTTTTTCAATTTTAAGTTTTAACCTTAAGAAAAAAAAAAAATGATAAAACACAATAACACTTAAAAGTAAAAACCTAATTTCTAATCTATCCCTATTCCCTTATTCCCTTGGCCTTCTCCAGTTCTCCTCTTCGCATCGCAGGTCCCAGGACGCAGACGGCAGATGGTAGACGGGCAGAGTCAAGTAGACCCCCAAATCGGCAAATCCCCATTCCTTCACAGGACATAAACCCCCAAATCCCTACTCCTCTTCACAGTTCACTGACCCCCAAATCCGGAAATCCCCAATCACGATTGACGATTCACCCATACTCTGAGAGTCTGAGACAATGAGACTCCGACGTTCCGCCCGTCCAGTGTCCATGCCATGACTCACGACTCACGCCTCGTCGCCTCTAGGCTCCAGGCCCTCCACGACTCCACGAGTCACACTTCACATCTCTTCTTCGCAGACTCTCACTTCTCTTGCATCCTGAATATGTCGCATTCTGATTCGGTATTTGAAATTTGTTTGGGTCTTTGTAATTTTGTTGGGTTTTTTGCCTATGTTTGGTCTTTGAAATTTGTTGGGTTTTTTTGCATATGTTTGGGTCTTTGAATATTTGATCCTATTTGGTTCTTTGAAATTTACTGGGTTTTGTGTTTTTTGGTTTGTTTGAGTTTTGATTCTTTTGAATTGCTTTAATTTCATATCAATGTATCATGCTAAACGGGTCTAATGGTAGACACGACCCATGAACCCTTACACGTGTCATGGGTCGTGTCGGGTGACCCGTGACCCGTCAGACCCGTTTAACTTAAACGGGTTCACGTGTCGATCGGGTGACCCGTGAAATTTCACGGGTCGTGTCGTGTCTGGAGCCCAGACATGTTTAGTTAAACGGGTCATTTCTGGGTTTGGCCTAAACGGGTCGCGGGTCTACCGGGTCATAAACGGGTCGTGTCGGGTCACCCGTTTTGCCAGCCCTAATCTTGAGTGTATCATCTCTAATAAGAATAACATTTCTGTCTAGTGTGATTCGGATCCCCCTAACTCTCATTGGATTCTCTTTTGTATCTATGGTCTTCCTGACAAAAGAGATAAATTTGCCTTTTGGGACTCCTTTACTTCTGTTGGTGAAGGTTTTGCAAGTCCTTGGCTCTGCATTGGAGATCTCAGCTACATTTTGGATCAATAAGAAAAGCTTGGAGGTAGGCATGTTGCTAGCTCTTCTCATTGCCCCTTTAAGCATTTCATTGATTATTTTGGATTACTTGACTTAAGGTTTGTTGGAAACCCTTTTACTTGGTACAACAATAGACAAGGTTCTAATGCTATCAAAGAGAGATTGGATAAAGGCATGGCCTCCCTTAGTTGGATTCATCTCCTCCCATAATTTTCCCTCCAACACATTCCAACCTTTCAGTCTAATCATCACCCTATATCCCTCAACACTGCTTTCCACTCTTCATTCTTGCACATGCCCTTTAGGATTTGAAGAGTTTTGGACCAAAGACCCTACCTATGGGTTGGTTATAGATGCTGCTTGGAAGTTTCCTATTTTGGTTCTCCTGCTCACTGTCTGGTTAAAAAGCTTCACTATACCAAAACCTCTTTGAAGAGATGGAATCATCTTCACTTTGGTAACATTCAAGCCCAAATTAAATCCATTATGGTTAAGCTTGACAGCATCCAAAATTTCCCTCCCTGCTCTACCACTTTCTCCATTGAAAACTCCCTCAAAGCCTCATTTGATGAGCTTCTTCTTAAGAGGAAATTCTTTGGAAATCTAAATGCATAGAACTTTGGCTCTGCTGTTTTGACATCAACACTAAATTTTTTCACTCCTCCACCATCATCAAAAGAAGGTCAAATGATGTCAACTTTCTCAAGATTGATTCAGGGGATTGGCTTTCAGACATAGCTGCAATTGGTGGTTCCTTTGTCTCCCATTTTTCCAATTTATTTTCCTCTTCTCAGCCCCTATTGAAAATGAAACGTTGGATCTTTTTCCCCCACTATTTCTATTGATGATAATTTGTCTCTTTGCTCCATTCCTTTTGAGTATGAAGTGCTCCAAGCCCTTTCAAGTCTAGGCTCTTCTAAAGCCCTTGGCCCGGATGGCTTCATAGCCCCTTCTACAAGAAATACTGGTCTTTTGTTGGTGAAGATGTCTTGGCTTGTGTTAGTTATCTTGACAAGTATTGCAGGTGGTCTGGATAGTCTATCAATGCCCTCAAATCCTCCATCAGATTCTGCAAAAATACCCCCCACTCCATCTCTACCTCCATCCTCAATATCCTCACTTTTAACTCTAACTCTTCCACCTTCATTTATCTTGGTCTCCCTATTCTACTTGATCATTCCAAATGAGCTGCTTTTCAAAGCATCATTGACAAAGTTCAAAACAAGGTTGAAGGTTGGAGATCTAAGACCCTTTCTCAAGCAGGCAGGCTGGTCCTCATCAAATTAGTTTATGTTGCTATCCCTGCCTATGCCATGAGCTCTTTTTTGCTCCCTATTAGCATATGTTCCAAATTGGATCAAATCTTTAAAAAAATTTGGTAGGGCTATCATTCCTCAAAAACCAGAAACCTTTCCCTCAAGTCTTGGACTCTCTCTGTCTCTCTAAAGAGCAATGTGGTCTTGGTTTCAGAAAAGTAAAGGATGTGAACCTTGCTCTCATCTCAAAGCTTGGCTAAAAGCTCCATTCCAATTCAGACTCAATGTGGGTGGCTCAACTCCGAGGTAAGTATCTCTCCTCTGGTTCTTTTCTTTCCCCCATCCCCATTCTACTCCTTCCTGGCTTTGGAAAGGTATCCTTCCTCTCAGTCTGTGATTGCTTCAAGTGCTTGTCACAGAATTCACCTCATTTCTCCTTTATCTATCTGGAATTCTGCTTGGGTTCCCACTTTACCAAACTTTACCCCATCTCCTGCTCATAATATCTCTTTTCTCCCTAATCTGGTTGTCTCAGACGTTATTCTTCTAAACTGCACCTAGAATTTACCTATTCTTCTCTCTTTATTTGACACTCAGAGCTTTAGGGAGATCCAAAAAATCATAATCCATCCCTCCCCTAGCTTAGGTTTCCTCTAGACCCCTTCCTCTAATGGTTTATTTTCTTCTAGCTCTGCTTACTATTTGATTAGCAACCCCAAAATCTCTGCTAACTCCTTTCCTCTTGAGCCTAAATTTTGGAAACTTCTTTGAAAACTCAATCTAAATGCTAGACCTAAGTTATTCTTGTGGAAAATTGCCTAGGACATTGTCCCCACTAAAGCCAAGCTTAGTTCTATCCTTCATATTTCCCCCTCAAACTCTCTTTGTCCCCTTTGCAATTATGAAACTGACTCTCTTCATCATCTTTTCTTTCGTTGCATTTTTGCAAGAGTGGCCTGGAGACACTCTTTTTGGCCCCTGGACTCTCTTGCTTGGGACTCCTTAAGCCTTCCTAACTGGATTAAAGGCATTACTCTTCCTCATATCACCTTTGGCATCCCCAAATCTGACTCTCACTTGTTTCAAATATTTGCTATTGTTCTTTGTGGCTTGATGTGGTTCAAAAGAAACAAGGTTTTCCATGGAGGCTCCATTCCTGATATCTCAAAGCTGGCTGAGTCCATCAAGAAGAATGCCTTAGCTCATTTTACTGCTTGGAAGTCCCATTTTGAGCTGGAGTCTACTTCCTGGATTCCCCCTTCCAAAGGTGCTTTCAAGGTCAACTTTGACACTACCATCAAGGAGCATTTTTCTGCTCAAGTTGCTGTTTGTAGGGACCATTTAGGGAGAATTATTAAAGCCAGTTCTCAAATCAGTCCCTCTTGTGATCTAAATTATGGGGAGGCTTTGCTACTTATCTTCCTCTCTCCCTTGCAACCTCTTTGCAGCTTAAAAATTTCACCTTAGAGAATGACTCTCAAATTGTAATTTTTGCTTTAAACTTTCCTGCCATCACCTTTGATTGGCACATTGAACATGTAATTACTAGTTCCCTTTCTTTGTTTCCAGCTTCCCCTTGTTGGGAGACCAAGAAAATTAACAGAAATACTAACTTTAATGCCTATCATGTGGTACATTAAGCCACGGCTAAAGGCTTCTCAGGCTGCATTCCCATTTCTTTTCCTTATTTTTCTTCCCCCTTCTCCTATAATGGTCTTAATAGGCCTTCTATTTCCTTCCCCCCTCGAGGGTTGTGTTATTGTTCTGTTTTTAATGCCAAGTTTGTTACCCAAAAAAAAAAAGTTTGCCTTGCCTTGCAAGCATCCCTAAATCGTAGCTTATGATTTTTTATATTTTTTAATTGAAAGGGGAAAAGAGGTTACATGAACAAATATTTTCCATTCTTAATCCGAGAAGAGAAAATGAAAAATCTTATAAAAATACTACCAAACACAAGATAGATAGCGGCCCATTTAGCTAACAAGTGTGCACAATAATTGGTGCTAGTTTAAAACTATGCGGCAGTCTATCAAGATATGAAATGCACTAGAACAGGAAAATTAACTTATTGGTAGACATGAGAGGGAAAAGAAAAAAAAATGCTTTTATTATACATCACTGGCTGATTAATCCATTGTAAAAGGCTGATACCGTATATCTATTCACTCAGTTCAGTTGTTTTACAAATAATTTCACATCTCTGCTGCAAAGGATTTACCACAACCACATGTTTGTGTTGCATTTGGGTTCTTGAAGGAGAAGCCTCCACCAATTAGAGCATCACTGTAGTCCAACTGCATCCCAAATACGAAAAGAAGGCTCTTTGGATCACAAACTGCCAAGAAAAAGAAAAAGAAAAAGTTAAAAGGAGATTATATGTTTAAAGAAATAGCATTGGATATATAAAGATGAGAGACTGCATCACATGATCAAGTGCATGCAGAGGCATTCTGGTATTTCACATGGGATATAAATTTTCTTCAAACTAGGTTCCTTTGAGCATGTAAGAAACAAATAATTTTTTTTATTTTATTAATGCTGTGAGAAACACATACTATTAAAAAAAATGTGTTTCTCATATGTTAAGGGACACATGACATTTTTAGAGACTAAGGTTAGAGGAAATTTCTGTTTTGACATGTGCAGACAGTTTGGTAATTGGTTACCTGCTATCAATTACCCAAACCACATCACAGAGAATTTTTAGATTGATGAATAATATAAAACACACCACATGGATACTTTTAAATTGATGAAAAACAAGGTTACCAATACATGACTCAGGTGTATGCAAGTTCTTCTAATGAAAGACACGCCAACTTCCAGAAATCAGAGTAAAGCAATATGGCCATATCTTGATATTAATTTGCATTGCCTATACTACAGAAACAACCAATAGATCAATTTGGTTCTCAAGTGTTGGTACCCCAAATTAGTTATTAAATCCTGTAAAAGCCTGTGGAAACTCAGTTTGCTGATATCCACAAGAAATGATTCAAGGACGTTAAAACTAGTGTTGCCACATGTGTCTAAAGATTGAAATGGCTACAGTCCCAAACTTTAGCCGGTAACATGGAGAATACTTGCCCAATCAGTTATAAAATATCAGTACAAAATCCAAAATTACATATACATGCTTCAATTATCTTCCATTTGCAATACATCACAACATAATACCTGTTTGCATTTCATCTTCTTTATACAGGCCTAAGTGCTACTCCATAGCTTTGATTGAGTTGCTTATTCTCAAAACATATATATTTTTTTGGCTTTATCCACCTCAATGTCCTGCCTGCTCTATTAAGTGTGCAGACAGTAGCCCTCTATTGAGAAGATTCTCACAATGCTTGACAACTAGATTTGATTTCTAATGCATTGAAGCATACTACATTTTTTTTTTTTTTTGGGGATGAGTAATTGGCCCTAAGGAGAGGGGAAAGGGAAAATTTGAACTAATGACCTCCACTTCATAAGGCGTGGTCTCTAACCAATTGAGTTATCCTTTGGGACCAACCTACACTATTATAGACAAATGTAAATGTAAAAGAGAATCCAAAAAGAAAAGTGTTTTCTCCGCGCCCTGGTACCAACTCCCTCAAAGTTCTATCTTTAACAAACCCTAAAATCGAAGTCTTGGCATGTGTTATAATTCAAATTAAATTATTAAATTCATCTCTTCCAATCAGCTTAAACATTTAGGATAAGTAGTGATTTAACATGGTATCATAATAAATGTCATGGGGTTAAACCATATCTCTATCATTCAACTCTCATTTTAATTAAATATTCTACATCTTGAGTCTTACTTAGAGCCCACATATGAGGAGAAATATTAGAATATAAATTGAATGATTAAATTCATATCTTCCTATTATTTTAAGTTGATGCTCCCTTGTTTCAATCCATTTTTATATGTCCCCTTTACTCATGTCTCGCGCTTTCCTCTTGGATTGACCAAACTCCTGGAATTGTTTTTTTCAGTTTCCCTTCATTAATTACTTCCAACAATAACATTTGACCTCAAGTTAGATGCCTTAATCCCTAAAGTGCACATACTTTTGACCCCTACACTAGACACATAACATTAATGCAATTTTATACAAATTGGACATAGAAGAAGCCTACCCAACTCAATTCCTAAATCCAGCTAGTTACATCTTAAGACTTCTAACACAGCTCTGTTGTACCTGCTTCTCATCTGTGGTACCTGGTTCTTCAACTCGTTCTGTAATATCCATGTCAACATGACTCTCACATAAACACTATTAACATACTACACCCAATGCTTTAAGAGAAGAACTGAAAGGTGTTCATTTTTCCTTTGTCAATTGCATATTAATTCAGGTGCCATGAACTTGCTTAAACAAGAAGAACTCGTTCCCATCTTGAAGGGATTAGATTAGTGGTCTGGTGGCAAACTAACATCATCAAAGTTAGCACATTTACATTATCTATTAAAGATAGATGCTAAGCGAGATCTAGTTCCCTACATGGAAATTTAAACATAGCATAAGATCCTGTGCTGGTATAATTTGTTGCCTCGGTGCTCTGGCCTTGGCCACCCATAGATGAAAGATGTGAGAATCTCTTGAATGTCCAGCTCTAAGGCTATCACAAATCTCGTCATCTGAAGACATACTCTTCCCTGAAGTTATATTGGTTATAAGTCATCTTATTATGACAAAGCCAGTGCTTTGACCTTGCATCCAATAGATGATGGTCGTTACACTCTCTTTAAGGTACCAGCTTAAGATTGTAGTAAAAATTGGTATTTGAATACTCTGCCCAAAGTTGCTATTACTTGTAACATGTCAGACACAGCATTTACTACTTCAGATATCAACAATAATGTATCAATAAACTTTCAAATGATGGGACCAACAGAAAGTCATTGGAAGATTGATTATTGATAATACAATCATCTTGCCGCCCGTAAGTGATCCACCATCATTTTCATTATTAAGTTTTCTTTTTCTCTTAAGTTAGTTTCATTGTCAAGTCTTTCACTAAATGATTAGCTTCTTAAGCCAATATTAGAGTCAATTTGCGTGACTAGTCATGTTAGATGCGAAACTTTGTTCAAAAGGTGAAAGCCGTCATAATTCTAGTGGGAGTACATCTCTGACTATTAACTGTAAATTCTACTTATGTTGTGATGCCAATCAATTAAATCACCTTACTCAACAAACATTCACCTTCTAAAATGGACTATACTTAATATACTTCCCTGCTCTATTTAACCTGTCCATTCTCATTATTTGTTTCTAACCCTCATATTAATCATTCTCCTATCACCCAAAACCTTACTTCCATTGTTAGTCCCCTAAACCTACTTTTTAAAACCATAAGATATCCAAATTCACTATCAAACAAATATAGCATAACAGAATACATATGACCAAATAATTCAAGAAGGTGTGCACTGCAGGGAGTGAACCAGACACCTTTTAATTGTACTATATATCCTAATGACTCATCAGCCATATAGCCCTATACGTAACCTAACCTATCATTTATACACAATTCAAAGAATATGTAGGTTTCTAACATTTATTTTAATAATTAAAGTTCAAGCAGGAACTAACAAATATCTTGGATGTAGATCGTAATGCACACTCACTTGCATGGACTACCACCTACCGGTCAATCAACAAGTTATCCACAAAGGCTGACACCATTGTAATATACATCACAGCAGAAGCTTTATAAAACATACACCCTCACATAAGCAAGCAAACAAGATTATAAAGGCTTACCAATCACAAAACCATTATACTCGATGATGGAATCATCTGCTTGTGCATTTGCTCTTTTTTCAAACTCCATTGTGTAAGACATGCCAGAGCATCCACCCTGCTTAACACCAATTCTCAAGCACAAATCTTCATTACGTTCAGACCTCATCCTATTCAAGTGTTTCAGCGCATCATCTGTAAGCGAAATTGCAGGTGCGATGCCCTGAGATGTTGGTGCAGCTGAAACGTGGAAGGAACTTGATATGATTATAATCATATATTAAGCAATTTAAACTAAACAAAAAAGAAAAATTAATTGCAATGCTGAATGCTTTCTCAAGTATCATGTGAAAATCTCGTTAAATGAAAGATTGATGCAGCCTATAGGCCCTATACTCTTAATCCAATTAATTGCTTTAGAAGGAATAACACAGCTGTGTGGCGTATATGTACCGCGAAGCAGAAACATGAATCTTTCTTAGAATTAAGGCTTTTCTACATGTATTATTACTAAAAGCAATGCAATATTCAGACACATCTGCAATTCTTTCTAAGCTAAAAAAGAGAACAAGTATGTCATATGTACCATTTGTTACACAAATAAGGATCATAAAAGAGTTCTTTCTTACCCTGTTAGCCATATGAATATAACATACGCCTCAAAACTGTGACATTCCCGTTATCCATGTGTCCGAAAAACCAACACAAATGGAATAACCACCAAAACTTGTCAAATCTTGTTACCATCTAACTATTTGCTGTAAGCCCAAGAAACAGTTCAAATTAAATTTGACTAAAATGCAAAACCCATCATATAATTTAATCAACCAATACAAGGATTAAAATTATTCTTGTGATTGAGGAAGAATTCCTCGACTCTGTACAATTCGCTAAATACCCATTCCAGTTTCAAGCAAACTAACCCCAATTACAAGCTTAATTCCTCACAGTTCTCCATAATATACCCGGAAAACAACAAAGAAAAAGAAACAGCAAACTTTGTAATTAACCAGTAAAGCACGCCACACCAAATTGTTCAAAATAAATGATAAAAAAAATCACATATTATTTGAGATTTAACAAACAAACATAAGAAAAACAATGAAATAAATGGAAAAAAGAAAGAAGAAGATAATTGTAAAATATATATATATATATATAAAGTACGCAAAAAAAGAGTACCTGAAACCGAAGCTGCTCGAATTGAAAAGGGCTTTCGCCCATTGAGCTTTAATTGTGAAAATCGAAAAGAAACTGAACAACGAGGTAAAGAGCTTGATCGTGGGTACTGGGGTGGAAGAAGAGAAAAGGAGCAACGGGAATTGCAGAGAACGCCATTGAGAGAGAACGGAAATAAGCTTTTTTTCCTTATGTATGTTTTGGTAAATGAGAGAATATGTGTATATCAGATATTTTCAGGTGGACGTGCTAGAAAATAATCGAAAGATCTCCGCCGTTGAACGTTCAAATTGTGTTGACTGTTCTTCGCTCTTGTTCCAGTAAGGCAGGAAGTAGATCGGACGGCCAAGGAAATTCCTCGTTGTTGAGCTTGAGTGGTCCCCCAAACCCACTTTTGTTTTTTTGTGTTTTTTTAGCTTGAGTGGTCCTCCTAAACAACTCTTTTTTCTTTTCTTTTTTTTTTCCTTTTTTTCTTTTTGAGGTTTACATTTAAGATTCTTTTCTTGGGGGTTTTTTTTTTACTCATTAATATTATTAAAAAAATTAACTTTTCAAAAAATAATAATAATAATCTATAGGGTGGTCATTGGTCAAGGCACCCTCATTTGGCCAAATGAAGTCGCTCAACCATCTTCTATTTTTTTTTTTTTGACATAAGGAGATTTAAACTAAGAACCTGCCGATTTAGAGGTGTGATTCTAACCAATCAATTACTTTTAGGACGCTCTCTATGAATTAAAAGATAATAAATTGCAATTATAAAATATTACTGAGAGTTTCGACTAAATACTTAGGACAAGTCATGAGATGAAAAGTGTCAGGCCTATTGGAGCAAGTTTTACTTTCCATTTGGGCTCATTCTCAAACTGATTATTATCTCTTAAGGGGCTTGACCTAATTACACAAGGAGAACCCACAGTGGCCATGTATAGTGGTGATATGGTCTAGGTTTTTCTAGTCATACTTTGACAAGGAAACCTAGTCCTATTTTTACCTGAAAACACAGGTCTATTTAAAGTGGTCTAGTGTAGGCACTAGAGCCTACCGCCTTTGTCATATAATCAGGATTGAGAAGAAGGTTTAGAGGTCGCAAAACCCTAGCCTACACGTGCGAATTGAAGAAGGAGCTAGAGGATTCAATTCAGCCCCAAGGACACCAAGTAGCCAACTTTCCTCTGTATCTTTTTATATACATGCATTCCCAACAGTTAACCTGGGCCTTTTCATATTAGGCCAGTCATACTAGTTTTATGTATTAAGTTTATATTATGTTAGCATAAATTGGCTAACCTTAACTGTATTAGGGTTATGATATTATTTCAATAAGAGTCACTTGATAACTTAGCCCTAAAAAATATTGTAATACTCTCTATTTAAATAAACGTATGACATGAGTAAAGGAAATAGAAAATTATTCCAAACCTTGTTTGAAAATGTTTTAGGTTCTTCCAAATCTTGTGTTTGAAAATGTTTTAGATTCCTTTAAAATCTAAAGGTTTAAGTTCTCTTAAACCTTAATTTATACCGTTGCCAACTTAGATTCGTAACACAACCATATGCTGACATACTCCTTGTTTGGCGCTTGTTTGCTTATGTGAAAGGCATTGAGCTCAACCATCATGTTACCAAAAGAAATCCTCGTAACAACATTTTGCTTAAGTACATAAACATCATCTTCAACTGAAGTAGAAAAAAACACATGACTAGCCAGCAAAACATGGAAAATGCCATTCAAACTGTACTGGCCGGATTAATTCACACCTTGCAGACAGTATTGGATTTTTGCAGGTTTTATGTCACACGAACTTGATTGCTTTGTCTCTTAAGTAGCAAAATGGACAACTTACAACTATATTGATGAATACATGAAAAGGATCAAATTCCTTCTCATTCCACCCGAAAATTAATTGAAGTAACAAAAGTAATCAAAGAATTATAGCAGCCCTTGAAAACCAACCTTAGCATGCACAAAATCCTTTCTGTTCAATACCTGATAGAGATTCTGAGATACCCTGGAAGTAACTGCAAAATGAACATAATATAAGCTGCTCATGAGAGAATAGCTTGAAGAAGTAATGGAACTTATGAGAATCGAAATGTGAACCATAAGAACTGATTGTGAAACTAAAAGCCACAAAACTAAGGCTAATTCAAAAATTTTGGTATATAAATGAAAGAAGTTTCTTATAATGGAAATTTACTGAGGTAAAATTTGCTTAAGAGGGAGGCTAACATCATATACATGAATATGATCATTGACATTAAGGATGCATCTGATTTTACTAATCAACAAAAACAATGAAGGGTGATCTGCAATAATGCATCTGAAGTTCATCAGTAGCTCAATTTAAGTGGGATGCAGAGCTGATACGAGCTTCTGATGAAATTTAATTACAACTCTTTAGAATCTGCTGCAGAAAAGTTTTTAAAAAATGAAAAAATTTGTCTACAGGAATAGGATTAGACTTACTTGTCCAGATCACATCCTTGTTCATTAGTTATTGCAGTTCTTGCAACACAGAGAAATGCTTCATCAACACTGTAGCCCTCTTTTGCTGAGGTCTCAAAGTAAGGTATATTTCCTCTGGAAGCACACCAATCCTTTGCTTGCTTTTCAGAAACCTGCACCAATAATTGCCATAAATTAAATGCCAAGAACAAATGCAAACAAGTGCTAGAGATGAATCCATGTCCATACCACTCTACTGTTTCCACCATCTATGTCAATCTTATTTCCAAGTAATACAAAAGGAAATTCGTCAGGTGCAGCCGGATCAGCCTGGTGTCAGATGAGGATAGGTGCATATGATTAAATAAGTACACTGGTAATACAGAATAAGAGATGGATCTGTAGATACAGAGTAATTAAGTACAACATGTAATGCATTATTATCTAAATTTCTTTACGTGTCATGTACCAGAAAAGTACATCAGCAGTTAATGAAGTATCCCTTGTGGGTTAAAGATGATATCTATGACCATAATCTAGGAAGTTTTACAGAGAAATTCCATGTAAAATTACAAGATGCAAAGAGAGGTCATTGTCATGCACAAATATGATAATAGCTTCCCATTACCATGTTTACACAAAGAAGCAAACTTCAGAGTTGGGAGGGCTCATGATTTTCTAAAGAAGTTGCTGGAATTTGCTTCGAAACTTTTTTAATTGAGCTCTTTTTGGCTAATACGAAAAATAAAAAAGAGACTTTCCCTCCAAAAACAACTGGTTTTGATTTATTTAAGTTCCAGGTTGAGTTTTTGGCAAGAACTAGTGTCATGACTCATCAGACTCTTCTCACAAACTAAAATTATGGTCTTATGGTAGAATAATTAACTTCAACTTGATCTGCCAACAGTTTTAATACACAGATGCAGGATATCTCGTGTTAAAATATTAATTAAATTATTAAATTCACACATTTCTATAAGCTTAAGTTTTAAGACAAGCGGTAATTTAACATAATATCAAAGCCAAAAGTCATGAATTCAAAACCTTACACCATGATTTACCCTAGCTTGCTTCAGTTGGATATTCTATTGTGTTGGAACACATTCCTATATGCTTAAACTTGTAAAGTGATGGTTTAACACCTCAAAATAGAGGAGCAGAAGTCATTCTATGCCATGATAAATTCTGTGCTAGAACATTTATAAGTTGAAATATGAGCGTATAAATCATTTGCATCTCTAGTATTCAGGATAAGAAGAAAGCTTTATATAATCATAGGCTGAACCAATAGAATATGCTGCTCTCTTTGACAATCACCAAACACATGGAAATAGAATGAAGCTAGAGAGGCATCATCAGACCTGTTTGAGAAACTCTTCACGCCAAGTGTTTAGTGTTTCAAATGATTTTAGTACATTTACATCATATACAAGAACACAGCATTCCGCCCCTCGATAAAATGCAGCCCCTAGACTTTGGAACCTTTCTTGCCCTGCAGTGTCCCAAATCTGCCAAACAAAATTTACTTCAATCAATTTCACAAGAAAACACGTTAAAATGTTAGTTTAGATGGAAAGATATCAAGGAAAGGTTAATCGTCTACCTGCAAAGTGACCTGTTTGTCGTCAATCTGTAGTTCTTTTGTGACAAAATCAGCACCAATGGTAGCTTTATATTGTCCAATGAACTTGTTATAGACATATCTGAATAAGCAGTTAATGAATCACGCAGCCTATATATTCGACAGAAAACTGAAGAGCATATATATTCGACAGAAACCAAAGCAAAGAAAAAAGGATACTGATTCATCAAGGATGTCTTTCCCACCCTGAATACCACCAGAAGACAAATTCATAACTTTAGAGAAAGTGCAGGAGAAGAAAAATATCCATATTGTCAAGTACATTACTATATATTCAAACCACTCAAAGAAAATGAGAAAAAATATATATATTGAAAAGAAACAAAGAAAGCACTTTGAATCTTACCCACTGTCACCAAGGACGATTACTTTTAGCAAGGCTCTTTTTCCAGCAGACATGTCCATCAGACCACAAAGTTTTATCCAAAACAACAGACGATGTAGAAAATGTTCTGAACAGCTGATTTTCTCAAAGCTTTATCGCTAAAAAGTAAATAGATATATATAGATATGTTTACGAAAGTTTGGATAAAGAAATATCACGTACAGTTATAATGACAATGAAAAAGAAGGTATGGTCATTTTCGAGCCCGTTCTTGATCCTTCTTGGCTACTGCTTTTTTCTTCTTTTCCTCTATGTTTCGATGATGTTAAGTGAGAGACATGTGAACTTTTGCCAACCAAAACCAACTTTACCCGCCAGCGAAGCTGTTCTTTTTTCTTTTCTTTTAAAAATTAAATTATTAATAACTATTTAGTTGACTATTTGCATATAGGAATCGTGCAGTACTACGTGGCCTCCTCATTGTTTGTTCTTGAATATGTTTGGCACTTCTTGACAGGATGGACAGTTTTTTAAATGGTTTTCGATTTGCATATTGATTAATATATATATATATATATATATATATATATATATATATATATTTCTATTATTGTTGTCATCATTGTTGGGGTTATTAATAGGGCAGCATAGTTTTCAACTTTTTTCTCTAATTTCCTGAATTTATAGCTCTTTTTAATTTCCCTATACATGTTTATGTTGGTGTAATTTGTTTGTATATCCAAAACCAAATGTACATTTTGCTCTTTTTTGTTGAAATAAATTGTGGAATGAGACCGGTTAGAATAGGAAATGCAATAAGAAAGAAATCAGAAAGTTAATATGAAATACTATAGAATAATATCAAACTATACATGGAAATAAATTAGTATTTGATATGTCCTGTAAATGATAAATGATCTCAGCAAAATCATTGTTTAATATATATTAGGCTAATAAGGTAAGTATACAAAATAAAATCTCCTTCAAACTCAAGGCTATAATTAATTAACTAGGAATTCCAGTTTTTTTTTACATGTCCACATAAGGGAAGGGGTAGGGGATTTGAATTAGTAACCTTAGGCATAGTCCACAATTAATTGACCCACCCCTTAAAGACAACTCAAAATTCCAATTTGAGTTTGGAAACAAGGTCAGAAAAACATCTAGGTAGATGTGCTTTGGTAAACACATAAGCTAGCCGACCAACATATGCAATTGGACATAGATAGAGAGTTCCCTGCAAGAAATGATGACACACAAAATGGCAGTTGATCTCGATATGTTTGGTGCGTTCATGAAAGATATAATTATGAACAATTTGAATTGAACTTTGATTATCACAAATATATAAAGAGAGCTAAATGTCTGAGGAGCACTCATGTCTTGTAGGAGCTAGCTTAGTGAGAGTAGCTCGGAGGTAGTGTCAGCAAGTGCACGATATTCAACTTTAGTACTAAAGTGAGCAACAATATGTTTATTGTTATGCCAAGAGATGAGATAATATCAATCTTCCTTGGAGGCAAATCAACTATGTCTTAAGTGTGGGTTTTGGTAAAGGCATCAAGTTCTTCGGACATAACTTTCTGCCAAAGAGGGTCAATACGAGCCTCACGGAAGGAGTGGGGTTCAAGGACCTTATAGCAATGGTAGGAAGTTCTCTTACCCGCTTCGATAAACAAGGAACAAACATTTTAGACTTAGGAGGGGCGGTAAAGGAATTAGCAGGCAAATTAGTTGTATTTGGGCCAACCATCGTGGAATCTCCAAGAGAGATCATCGTCCCTACGTCAAGGTTAATAAAGTTCGAAATCAAATCAATAGAAACATAAATGAATATAGGTGAGGAGTAAGGAGGGAAAGACTCCATACTGTTAAAGAACTTTTTTTCTTTTCTTCTTTTATTCAATATACTATTAGAGAATTTATGTTCCCAAAATGTGACATGACACGAGATGTGACGATGCTTATCAATGAGATCATATACATCTATAACCTTTGTGTTCAATTCCATAACCTAGAAAACAATAGAAGTGAGAATAGAATTTGTGTGTTCATGAGGTTGAAGAAGAGCGAAACAAACACACCCAAAAATTATGAGTGTCTAATAATCAATAGGAGTGCCAAAAAGAGTTCATAAGGCCGGGGACTTATTCAGTAATGGGAAACGAAGCTAAATTGATGGTGTAAACCGTAGTAAGGGAAGCCTCACCCTAAAAATGTTTCGAAATATAGGTAGAAAGAAATAGTATCCTAACTATGTCTAAGATGTGTACCAGAATGGAGAATTGTGGCATTGTGTGGACATGTCAAAAAAAAAAAAATGCTTTAGGGTTTGGCTCATTTAATTGAGTATTCCATTAGGAAAAAGAATAACTATTACTAGGAATACAGGAGAGTGAATGAAATAGTTATGCTTATTCTTTAGTTTGGTAGCAACATGTGTATTCTAATTGGAGTTTAACCAAAATGACCAAAAATCCTACCCTTATAAATAATAATAATAAGGGGTTTGCTAGGGGTTCTCCCAGTAGTATTCTCTCGGTCTTACATAGAGCATAATTTAAGAAAAAATAAAATTGTAGTACCGTTTTTTTGTCAACCAATTAATTTTTATGAGTTAATAGTTAGATTCTAATGCTTTAAAACTTATTTTTGGATTCAAAACTAAAACTTAAAGATGGAAGGTTAATCCTTTAGAGATGATATCACTCAAAATAGATTTGATCATTCTAAATTTAGTGCTAATGCCTCAATTTTGATGCTAATGCCTCAAATTTGGTGTTAATGCCTAAAAAATCAGTGGTGGAGGTAACTACAATTTTATTTTTTCTTAAATTATGTTTTACATAAGACTTGGAGAACGTCATGAGAACCCCTAGCATTTTTCTAATAATAATTCTAGGTTGCTGGGGTTGCCGGCCACCCCCTTGAAATTCTAGGGTTTTTTATTTTATATATATATATATATATATAACAAATTTAAGGGTTAAAATGAACTTTTTGAAAAAAATTGGTTTTTGTTGGAAAAAGTTGTCAATTCCTTAGGAATAGCTATTCCTCTCATATTTTTAAAAGAATAATTATTTCTGTGTATAAGGGATTAATGATTCCCACTAGAATAACTATTCCTATGAATAGATAATAATTCTAGGTTGCTGGGGTTGCTGGCCACCCCCTTGAAATTCTAGGGTTTTTTATTTTATATATATATATATAACAAATTTAAGGGTTAAAATGAACTTTTTGAAAAAAATTGGTTTTTGTTGGAAAAAGTTGTCAATTCCTTAGGAATAGCTATTCCTCTTATATTTTTAAAAGAATAATTATTTCTGTGTATAAGGGATTAATGATTCCCACTAGAATAACTATTCCTATGAATAGACCCTTACCAAAGAAAGTAATGACTATTTAATATGAATAGCTATTCTATTTTTGGATCAAGATCCCTAGCAATTTTTTCAAAATTGTTGCCCAATTTTTTTGAAAATCTCAACCATTAAAGTAATCTAATGGCTCAAAATAAAACACAAATTTTTTTTAGTGGATAGCACATATTTCGAGGTTGAATTTAAAATTCAAAATTTTAAGTTATCTCTTCTATATGAAATGGGTGTTTAATTTTGAGCCATTAAATCACTTTAATGGCTGAGATTTTTAAAAAAGCTAGCTAGCAATTTTAGAAAAATTGCTGGGGATCTTGATCCTTCTATTTTAGGGGTATATTCCGCAAACCAAATAGGTTAATGTTTTGAGAAAATTTGAGTTTGAATGATTCTATGAAATTTAGGGTCCGTTTGAGAGTGTGTTTTTTAAAAAATAATCTGCATTTTAAATAAAATCGCAAGTTTAAAGTGTTTGGGATTGTGATTTTAAAAATGCAAATTTTAAAATTGTGGAAAAATTTACAATTTCAATAAGCTCACTAGAGGATGCTTATTTAAAAAAGTGTAATTTAAACCAAAATTACGATTTTGTTTTAAAAAAACATTTAAGGCAATATTTACCTATTTGCTTTGAAATTGCAATTATATGCTAATTTTACCAAAATACTCAATTGATAAAAAGTACTTTTTAACATGTTTTACTAAATGCCTGTGCGATTTTTAAAAATAGCGATTTCAAAAACACAATTTTTAAAATCGCACTCCCAAAGAATAAATTTTTGAAAAGTCCTGATCCATGTTATAAAAGATAAAGCAATGTATATTGAGAATAATATTCTATTAAAATAATAAAATAGAGTAATTCCCCATAGTGGGAATGGGCGTACGTAGGCCCCAAACATTATAGTTTAAAAGGTACTGCATTTTGTTTTCCAAATTTACAAGCAGCACAATCAAATGACTCTAAACTAACCTTAATTGACCATTTATGACTAAAGAGAGTATATGCGAGAAATAGACCATAGCATAAATGAGAGTGCTATAAACTAAGAGTGGTAGATGACGATCGAGATCAAGTGGCAACAAACATTGTGGAAGGAAGATGGAAAGATGAGAGCTCAAACGACATCCAATCTTACGGCTGGTCCTAAATAGTTTACTTGTTCATGGATCATGCATATCACAATCCTGATTAGTGAAATATAACTTTAGACCAAGTTGACAAAGTTGGCCAATAGAGAACAAGTTTAAATAAATATTTGGAACCAAGTAGGTGTCAGATACAAATAATTGTCAAGTAAATACAAAAACCTATGTGGCTAACATCCAAATGTGAACCATCAATAGTATAAACAGTAGGAGAGCCAAATACAATAGATTTAAAGGGAAATATAGAAGAATCATCCGTCGTGTGATTAATAGGGGTGTAAAGGCGGTTACGGTTAGCGGTTATCGGCAAAAACCGCTAACCGTAACCGCCTTAGCGGTTATTAAATTTCACTAACCGCATCCGCTAGGCGGTTAGCGGATGGTGGTTAGCGGTTAGTTGGCGGTTAGCAGTTAGTAAAGTAGTTAACCGCCCGCTATAACCGCTTTTTTAAAATTGGGCTTTTTGGGCCTTTTTTGTTTTTGTTTTTGTTTTTTTGCCTTTTTGGGCTTTTTTTAAGCATTATAGCATTTTTTACTCTCATTTGTTTTTGTTTTTGTTTTTGTTTTTTGTTTTTGAATTTTTAGTGTATTCTTAGGCCAAATTGCTATAAAAAGAGCTTGTATTGAAAAATAAAAAATATTTGACCTACTTAAATTTTTAAAAAAATCCTTAAAAATATTAAATCATAAGTTCATAACCAGTTAACTTAAAAACACACACACACACACACAACATATAAAAACAAAGTTCAACACAACATATAAAAAATATATAAAAAAAGTTCAACACAACATATAGAAAAAAATAAAAAAATGTTCAAATAAAAAATTAAATGATACAAATAAAACATTAAAACTACAAGATAGAGAGAGTCAGAGAGAAAGAGGCGACAAGAGAGAGATGGTCCAGAGGTAGAGTCTATAGAGAGGGATGGCCGATGGAGTGAGTGAGATAGGGAAGGAGAAGAGAATAAGATGAAAATCCCTACTCTAATCCTTAATGCGTTTTTCTCTCAAAACTGACGTCGTTTTAATGTGAAATTCATTCTTTTTATTATTACTATAAAATAGACAACATATATATATGGAAAAATTAAATAAATAAATGCTTGAAGATATAAATATATACAGTTTCAAAAATATTGTATTCAATTACAAGCTTATGTCTTTGATATTATATAATCATATGATCTCATTAAATTAGATCATATGATTAATGATTTAAATTATTATCATATTTACTTATAGTTTTTTTTTTTTGAATTAAACTTATTATCTAATGATAATGCTCAAATTCCTAAGTCCAAAATTCCTAATGATTTAATGGTCATACACTCAAACTTAAATTATATAATCATATTATCTTACAAATCATAATTCATATTAATATAATAAAATTATCTTAGATCTAAGAATCTAAAATAATGTAATATATGTTTTCTAAGTATAAAATATCTAATACTGCTTTGATTTAATTGTGATTATATAACGCATTGTTTAATTTAATTGTAAGTATCATACTATTATTATACATGAATAATATGAATCATATAATTAACTTGTAGACTTATGACTTATGTCATATTATATATATATATATATATATATAATTTGTTATTATATAATCAAATGATTTAATGATCAATTGATCATGTGATATAATCATATAAATTATAGTAATAATATATTAATACTCAATTTGTGATTTAATTATTGAAAACAAAAATGTGATTTAATCATTAATGATCAACTGATTAAGTTATATGTACAAATATTATTATAATTATAATTATCAAAATATATTTATAGCGTTAGCGTTAAGACGTTAGCGGTTAAACTAAGTTGTTTAAGAAGGTTAGCGTTAGCGGTTAAGCGAGGTTAGTTAGCGGACGGTTATTTAACCGCCCACCTTTACACCCCTAGTGATTAAAATAGGTAGAGTCAATAAACCAAGGATTGTTACTTGGTATGGTAGACATGGTAGTATTGATGGTAGAATTAGACAAAACATGATTAGTAAGAGCCTCAATTTCAACTAAAAAAATAATGTTGGGTTGGGGTGCAACGTTGGTGGAAGACCCGTAAGATGGATAAGTCTGAGTGACAGTAGTAGCCTTTTGAAAAGGGCTTTGTTATTCCTTGTGAAAGCTAGATTCTACATTCACTATACTCATGACCAAATGTTTAACAATAGTGGCATTGAATATGATGGCTACAAAAGGAGCTGACTAGAATGGAGTCAAGAGCACGTGTGCCTGAATCTCGTGAAGCTAAAGCCATGACCATGTTTTGCAGCTTCATAGTGGAGAACCATATCTCTTCTGAAATTAATTATCCAATGGCACTTTTTAAAGATGACAAGGGTGAGCGATACAAAGAGATGCCAAAGTGGGTGTCAAACTCATCGTAAATTGCGGTAAGGATTTGAATGGGGTGCATGTTATTTCAAAAAGTAAAGTGTCATGATTATCAAGGGGATGGATCCAATCTGGTTCATTAATAAGTGCTAAAATATACATATTTTATCCCCTTAATTTACATATGTTAAGATCTTAGTTTTGTTATTATTTGATATTTTGTTTCCTTTTTGTGTTTTCTTATGTTTTAGGGTTTTTGAAGAAAAGAAAACATTTAAGGAGAATTCTAAGCTTAAATTGTAACGCCCCGGTTTTTTAAACAAGCCATAAGTGGGATTATCTAAATCCTTACTGCACAATGGTAGCTCTTTTTTTTTTTTTATCAGAGTTTCCTCATAAATGTAAATGTACCAGAGCATCTAATTTAAACTTCATATAATATCTTCCTCCTCAAAGATTTCAGCTTTAAAATCACAAACGGCATATCACTTACAAATAAATACATGCCAGAGCTTCTATCATTACTTCGTAACTTTTATCCCCAATACGATGAGTCACAGACGTCATATAAGCAACTAGACTAACTATATTAATTTATAGTAGGATAACTCTTCAAAAGTATAAGCCATCTGCAAGCCTCAAATGTAGAAGTCTAATCGGGCGTGCGGGTCCTCAACGACCGTCTTTATCGCGACATCTGTAGAATCAATATGGTTTTATAGGTAGAAGTGTGAGTCTACGACTCAATAAGTTCAAGCAAATTGACCATTTATAATATGAACCCATCTTTACTTGAAAATCAATCTTATCACCAATGTTTACTAAACAGCCATGTATGCAGGGTTTTCATAAATGAATTTCAATAAACATATGGCTGAATGATAAACCAGCTGACAGGTAATTTGATACATAGTAATAAATAATCATAATATTTGTCTTGCATTTTCTTATATAATTAACTTCACATTTTATAATATGAAGTAATAAAGCTATTCATAACATAATGAGTAAAACATCCGTTAAAGTCAACATAGTTTAATCATATAGCATTACATAACATAACATATTATCATGACAATAAGTGAATTTATACTCCCACTTATCCTCAGGAATTCGCTAAGTGTTACCCCACTTAACCGCAATGTTGCTAATAATTTATCCCTCTCATAGCTTTGAGGTGTTGAGCGTGTAACCCTACTCAACCGCTAGGCTGTTAGGCAACTTTGTTTCCCCCTTCCTAACATCGGGGTGTCAGGCGCATAATCCCCCCCTGACCGTTGGGCATTACATGCATTCATACATAGCATCATACTTTTCATATCATCATTGTTTTCACAAATCTTGTTTTCCTTCAAAAACTCAGCTTCTTTTCATAAATCATTTCCTTTGGAAACACATTTCATGTAAAACATTTCAAAACATATTCATACGTATAGCTAAAATAATAGGGCTCAACACAATATACATAACATGCTTTTGTAAAATAATGCAGAGTCAATAAGTTTGAACTTACACTTCTCAAGCTTAAAGGTCTTTACTCGTAATCTCCTTCGTTTATGCACTTTCTGCATCAATATCGTACTTTTCACATTAGCAAGTATTTAACTTATTTTATTCCTAAGACTCATTTTAAATCTTAGGATCCTTAAAATACCTCGAAAAACATTATTTTCATGCTTTACCCTTATCTTAAAAATTTGGGCAGCATAACGACATCTATCTAAAATATTATAATATCACTCGGGCATCATAACGACATATCTAAATATCTTAATACTATTTGAACATCATAACGACTATCTAGTATTTTTTTTGTATTTTCATGCGGGCATTACTACGACATTAGTGTAATATTTAATTAAAACATCTAGCATTACTTGGGCATTACAACGGCGCTATTGTAAAATACCTAATAAAATTTAGGCAGCACAACGACGCATTTGTAATACTTAAAAGGATGATTAAATATAATATCCGACCCGAAATATTCAATCACACTTTCCCGTGCAATTTAGGCATTATAACGACATAATTTAAATTCTAATGACTATACTTGACATAATTAAAATATACTAACTAGAATTGACATAAACTAAGGATAAAAGAAATATACCTAGCAATCCCACTTGAAATAGCTCTCCAAAGTTTTTTACTAAAAATATATCTCACTTTCTCTTTTTTCTTTTTTTCTTCTTCACTGAGCGTGAAGTTGAGAGCTGATTTTCACTTCACAACCATGTCCTATTTATAAGCAAAGGCTTGGGACAAGGCTGGTATTTTCTATAAAGTTTAATCGGTGAAATTATTACTCCTAGCTGCATAGCCGAATCATCCACCACTTAAAACACTGCTGCACTATATGTTTTCCTCTTATTGCAGGCGCCAGAGTTCTCCACCGCTTGCATTCATATATACATATATATCTCATAAAGGAAACTTCCTCCTTAAGTCTCGTCCTATCCCATCAATATATATCTTATAATATATATATTAACTACAAAGCTAATTATAATATATATTAACTACCTACTTACCCATATGCACCTTTGTTTTTTTTAAAAGCTTAGAAAATGCCACCTACCACATATGTTTAAAGTGAAACACCCTTTCTCCAAATCCCACGTCCCTTTATAATATTTATATATTATAAATAAATAAATATATTTATATATATTATCATATTAAACAAATAAAACAATTATTTTATTACACCAATATCTCCATTACTACTAATACTTAGGCATTTAATTAGATAAATCTTAAAAACCAAACAACTCATACTATAAATTAGATCTAGTTCTAACTATCTATTTCTCAGTTCAAACTGAGAATATTAAACTAGACATCAAATATATTTTCCTGATATATTTGATTTAACCTAAGAGTATCATTTAGACTAAAGCATTTTAAGTCATTCTACTAAATTTCTCGGGTGTTACATAAATCACACTTTGAGAAAACCTAGAAGATATGATTAAGTGTAACCAATCATAATAGATAACCTATATGATATGGTTAAGTTTAATCAAATCGAGGAAATGATTAAATCAGAATTTTTCTAATTAGAGTTAAAATTGGATTGAATTCAAATTTAGATTCTGTAAATGTCTCAGTATTTTAACCATAACTTTCAGTTAAAATATCGGATTGAGGTGAATCTAGTGGCATTGGAAAGCTAACTTAAAATTATACAAATCATTGTGAAATATATAAGATTTTCCTAATTCGGAAATTTGCTATGCCAAAATCATCTTGCAATATAGAACGCAAATCTAAACGAATCCTATTCCGATTTGTACTTAGGTTATCTTTATCCTAATTGGATTATGAGATAAACCTCCGAATTTTCTAAGATTATTGGGCTTCTAGGACACTCCTAAACCGTATAACTAGACCTCTAGACCATATAATTCAATACAGAATTCTAGAGAGAAGAATTGGAGCTACTTCCAGGAGTCGTTTTCAGTTCTTTCTTTTCCCTTTTTAATTTTGTTTAAATTATGTGTAGCTAGACCTTTTGATAGGGGCTAGATTGAAGCCCTAATCATGTCGTTTTAGGATTTCAATGTTGGCACCTTTGTTACAATAATATTTGGTATATTTAAATTGGTTATTTTCTAGTTTATTGAATTCCTCATGTGAATGTGCCTAATCATTATATGCATGTGTTTGGATATGTTATTTGAGTCAATTTGGATGACCGAGTCTTGGGCTTAATAAAATGACAAAAGAATCTCATCACGAGTCTTGGGCTTCATGTGTTTGTCGATTTCCATAAATTGGTACTTTCTTAAAGAACAACTTAGTAGATACCATGCTAAATCCTTTAGGAAAAAAAAAATAATTAAAGTAGATATCATGCTTAATTCATTGCTTAGGGAGATCAATAACTTAAGGAGTAGATACCATACACTTAGGTTGACAAACATTAAATATACTTGTATGATTGGAACATTAGCATATTGTTATCTTAATTAGTTTGATTAGTGGTTGATTTCAAAACCTTAACCCTTTCGTTATTCTTATTTTCTTTCTAATCTTTTAATTTGTGACAATTCAAAGATGTTTAATTTGGAAAATCAATTCTAAACAAATCACAATCCTAGTGGGAATAATCTCATATTTGCTTTCTATACTATCGTTTTGATCTTGTACACTTGCGAGTAAAACGTACCAAATATTCACCTATTAATTTAGGTTGGTATTTAACACAACCCTTACATAAAGATAATTGATCCCAAAGATAAGTCATATATAAATAAAACTCAATAACATATTGACTTGGTTCATGACACATACAATTAAGTCTGGTTACGATTTGAAAGCGTCAAGCAAGGTTTATAGAGTAGTACCACTAAACCAATATATCTTAAACATCCTTAACACTATCAAGTCTGCCAAAGGTATTACTTATGTTACATCCTAATCCAAAAATGGAACTAAGACAATGGTCCTTTTTTCTTTTTCTTTTTTTGATATTTAAGACAATGATCCTATGTTCTCAAATGCGCAATATTAAATTCATAATTCAATAACAATCCAAAGCAATTTAAAATAAAAACTCTTAATAAATTAAAATTTTCTAAACATAAAATTTAAGCATGATCTTTCTTAAACAACTGTTTAAAAGTTATTGTTAAAAACGACATGTACTACACAACACTTACTATAAAACCCAGGATCATTTCTACTCACTGGTCACCCTAATTGTCTATGTCCTACTTGATAAAATTTGGAAAGTGGAAGAAAAATGGGTGAGTTTGAAAAAACTTAGTAAATGAATACACAAAAATAAAGGGAAAACTTTACAAAGTCCCCCTGAACTTTCA
Source organism: Carpinus viminea (assembly GCA_013348765.1). NCBI lineage: Eukaryota > Viridiplantae > Streptophyta > Magnoliopsida > Fagales > Betulaceae > Carpinus > Carpinus viminea. Next base: position 19,067,753 of record CP054667.1, read on the forward strand.
CGCGTTTTAAAATGATCTCCTCAAAATTCAAAAGCTCTTAAAAAAATCTCAATTTTACCCAACCCCATTGTAGGCCCATAGTTGGTTCTATATTTCGGCCTAGTGTTTGCTCTCATATTTGACCCATAATTGGCTCTATTTTGGCCCATTGTTTGGCCTATTTTTGTTAAAGACCTATCTTCGGTCACCGTTGCCGACCACTATCATCTCCAGCTACTGTTTTTTTTTTTTTTTTTTTTTAACATGTCCACGCAAGGGGTAGGGGAGGAGGATTCAAACTTATGACCAACGCTTCATAAGGCGTGATTCACAACCTGTTGCTTGCCACACCACACACCATTCTTTTCAAACTTAAGTGGTAGGTGGAGATAATATCAAATCAAATTTAAATACAATCAAATGTGATTACCTTAGAGTTAGGAGATAATTACAATCAAATAGTGAAATAATCAATCATATATTCTATTATCCCCTCAAACTCAAGCTCGCATAATCTTTCAACTTAAGTTTGAAGGGATGTTAGAACATATGATTATTGTAATTGATTTCAATATTTGATTGTAATAATCTCATTACTTTTAGGTATCCGATTTGATTGTATTCAAATTTGAGTTGATTTTGTTAGGTTGCATTTGGCCTTATTCAATGATCAAAACTTGTTTGTAATTTCTCATTCTTTCCCTTGTGTTAGGGTAAAGATTGGACATGTTTTGAGTTTTGTCATTAAATGGCCAAAGGGATTAGTTTGGCCTTATTTAGTGATCAAAACATTTTTTTTGTATTTGTATTTTCCTATTCATCCCCAAGAACCGGGGTGAAGATTGGATGTTTTTGATAGAGTTCTTTACGAGACATGTAAGAGGATTGAGTTGTTTCCTCATCAAAAGGTGCATTAGGATAAAACATGTAATGGGAAGTTTTTGTTTCCTCGTCAGAAGATGTGTCGGGACAGGACATGTAACAGGAATAAAGCTGGAGCTATTATTTTCTCATCAGAAGTCGTGTTATGACAGGTTCATGATGGGCATTTAGATCTACTTTTTATTCTTTGCATCTTAACAAGGATTAACTCCTATTATGATGAGGATGGTTCAAAATATCAGATTTTGGCCTTCCTGTCAGAATAGAAGTTAATCCCACTAAGACAAAAAAAAGTAAAATTCAAATCTATAAATACTTGCTTTTTCTGCAAAACTCTTTAAACCTCTCCATTTTCATTTATGCTATTCTGAGTTTGGACGTTCCCGGTGAAGAAAACGTTGCTATTATCACTCATTGAAGTGATACCTTTCATCGTTGTTTGTATCAAGTAAAGATGCCTGAAAAGCTTTGTGCTTTCTTGCTTATTTGTGATTTTTTCTGATTTCAATCCACACCATACACATCACTCAACCACAAAGAAGTCTACCAAATGGTTGGTAAAGAAATGCACTGCATGAAGATGGTCAGGATGAAGACAAGGTAGGAAGCTTATTGTTCTTACTAAGTCTATACATCCTCCAGGGAGTGAGTATCATTTAGTCTATAACTTTGAATCTTTATAATTTCATATAGTGATTTCCCAGGTTTGCATGCCCTAGAGTGGTTTTCCCTTTGACGTGCTCAAAGGGTTTTCCATGCTTCGTTAACAAATCTTGTGTTGTGTTTGTGTAAAAATGTTCTTTATTGTTGTGTCAGTTTATTATTAAGTATAGCAATTTATTTTTCTTATATAAAATGATTGCATCTTGATGATTAATTAAAATACAAATAGAGAAACAAGGTAAGTGTAGAAAATATAAGGTGGAGATAATATCAAATCTGAAAGAACAACGAGGATCGTGTTCTACCCCCAAATCAAACGCATAAGCGATTTATATTGTATTTTAATTAATCAGCAAGAAATAAGAGCGGATGTAGCCCTTTGGGCTCTTCTCTAACAGTGGACATGAGAATTTATCTAATACCAAACCATCCGTAAAATGTGTTGTCTCAATTTTTGTCTTTATTCCACCACTACAAAAAGGTGCCTTCAAGGCGTTTACATTGTATTCCAAATTAAAAAAAAAAAAAAAAATCTTTGACAACGTATAATTATACAACACTAGAAAAGAAAAGAAAAGAAAAGTTCCTAATGTATAGTTGGCATGCGAGAAAGAATTAAAAAACTTCATGGCATATAGCCTATATACAACATGATATATATATATATATATATATATATGGAAACTTTACTTTGTCCCCCTGAACGTTCACGCAATTTTATAAATTCCCTTAAACTTTAAAATCTCTTACTTTGAATCCCTAAACTTTGAATTACTCTCAATTAGAACTCTTTTGTTAACCATTAAAATACAAAAATAAAATATAAAAAACCAAAATATCCTTGTTTTCTTTTCTTTTTTTAAAAAAAAAAAAACGTTTTGGAAGTTGAAATTTTATACAAAAATCAGAGTATAAATGTCATATAACGTTTAAAATCATATGGAGGGGTCACATTGAGAGTAATTGAAAGTTTAGGGGTCTAAAGTGAGAGATTTTAAAGTTTGAGGAGAATTTGTAAAATCGCATAGAAGTTTAGGGGGCCAAAATGAAGTTTCCCCTATATACATATTTAATCCAAGAAGAAAAGACTTGATTGCTCTATTGCGGACTTTAATAAAGGTTTTTTTTTTTCAGAAAATCAAATAATCCAACAATGAAACATATTGTATTTTATATTTGCATTATTTAATTGTAATTTTTCCTTTATTATTCTAGAAATTTCCATAATAGACTTAAGTTAATTTACTTTTACTCTAATTTCGCTTATTGTTCTAAATACAACAAACCTAATATGTAAGAGGCATGGGTTGATTTTTATTATAATGAGTTTATCAATAAGAAATACTTAGAGGTTGAGTTTTCTTTTATGATTTCCTTAAATCCTTGATAGACTCAATGATTTTTAGGAAGAATTGTTTCTTTCTTGTTGTGTGACGTCTTTACAACTCGATCACGACGTCAAGCTGCATCATTTTATTCCACCACCGAAAAGAAAAAGAACGCCTTCGAAGCGTTCACATGCAGGAAGTAAACGCCAGGATTATATTTCTTGGCAGTTATTAAATGTCATGTCTTTCTTGATTGATGGCAATTACTTTATGAAATTCAAGCCTGTTTTTTCTTGAGATGTTTCTCGCCCTACGGATATTCTAATATTTTAAGCATGCCTCCACTCGTGTCTGGTCTAATATATATTTCTCTGTGGTGAATGATGAATGTGAAACCAATTGGAAGTTGTAGGCTGCACATTTGACGTGAATAAATTAAATGTCCTGCAATCGTCATCGTACGAGCAATCTGAGACATGTCACTTAGACTTCTGGCAGCTTAATTTCTGGTTTGATTTTCTTCGGAGTCTTTCGTTGATTCTTATGTGAACTTGAAGACCGACATGGCTTCCCATTTCAACGTTCACCGTTCGATTGGTCTTACGATGCATGTCAGCAGCAGCAGCCGCAGCCGCTTTATTGATGGCCAACACATGCATGCATGTGTATCATGGCTGTGTGACTGTGTCAAAAAACACATGGAAAAATAATGACAACAATGACTTCGGATCAATTAATGTCGTCTGCCCTGCTGAGGCAATGGTGGTAGTTCAAGCAGCTCGTTTTTGCAAAGAAATGGGGGTGAATAACGTGATACTTGAAGGTGATGCATCTATGATTATAGCTGCGTTACGAGAAACAGAACCAAATGCAAGTAGATATGGACACCTTATAGAAGAGGCGAGGATGATCTTAAATTCCCTACCGATCTAGCAACCCAATCATGTAAGACGATCTTTAAATGGGGTAGCCCACTGTTTAGCGAAATTGGCTACTAAGAGTGTCATAGATAATATTTGGAAGGATGAGATGCCTAACTGTATCTGTAATATTATTCAAGCGGAGTTAATTGCTTCAGCCTGAGTCTTTTTTAATGAAGAAGTTATTCTTTTTTTCAAAAAAAAAAATAATGTCGTCTGCCATAACCTATCTAGCTTCTTCTGTCTATGTGTGTGAATTTCAATACAAAATGGCTGCCATAGGCCCGTAACATCTATGATCTTATATTTTATTGATAATCCACGTGTTTTGAGAAAATTTTCTTAAATTTTAAAATTTTTCAATTTCACATCGTGAACTTTTAATTTGATGAAATGACTTTTTCTCTGTCAATGTTTGTCGTTAAGCCCTAATAGAAACTACTCAAAAAACCAAATTACCCTTCAATTTTTTTTTTTTTTATTATTTGAAATTTTATAAAAGTTTAAGGAGTATAAAAGTAATTTCATCACTTTTAAGGTCCAAATACTAACAGATAGGGTAAGTTACATCAAAATAAAAGTTCAGATGGAGAAATTGGGAGTCTTTTAAAATCACGTGGTAGTTTAGAGGTTATTTGTGAAGTTTTTCCTATATTTTGTTTTAGACCTTGCACGATAAAAGAGAGATGGGTAAAATAAAATCTAAATGGTTGAAAAAATTAGAAAAAAATTAGGGTAATTTTTTTTGTTTACAACACAGTACAAAATTTGATCTCAAGATCGAGTCAAGATTTTGTATTAGATTAAGAAAAAAGTCCAACCATTAACAAAGGTTACAAAGCAATCTCTAATTCTTCTTCATTATTATCCTTAATTTATTGTTTTGAAATTATTATTATTGACTTTTAATTTATTTGTGATTTTAAAAGCCAGAACATCAAGAAAACACTAGAAAAATAACTAATATTTCCCATTAAAGAACTACAGTTATTTTGATCTAAAGTAAGATATTTGTATAATTTCAGTCTTTACATATATTTATCACATTCATTTTAGGGTAAATATATAATAACATCTTGGGTCGTCCTTCCAAAATTTTAAAATGCTTAGGTTTTTTTTTTCGAAAATTTACTCCATAAGTGTAAGGAAACTACAATAAAATCCTTACCGTTACTCTTTTCCTAACAGCCGTTAACGGACCCAAAACGTACCGTTTTGGTTGATTAAAATAATAATTTTTGAAATTTTAATTTTAAAATTTTAATTCTATTTTTTAAAAAAAAAAAAGAAGAAGAAAGAAAGGGTGGATCCACCACACGGTGGTGGTGGCCACCCCTAAGGCCATGGGGGTGGCTCGGCCACCCCCAGACCGGCTGGTCTGGTGGTGGCCGAGCTACCCCCGTGGCCTAAAGGCCACCCCCTGTAAAAAATAAAAATTAAAAAAAAACCAGGGTGCCCGGGTGGCCGTTTGGCTCTAAGGGGTGGCCGAACCACCCCCAAGGCCATGGGGGTGGTTCGGCCACCCCATACCGGCTTGATGCAGGGTGGCGAACCACCCCAAGGCCTTGGGGGTGGTTCAGCCACCCCTGTTCCTTTCCCTTTTTTTTTTTTTAGTGCTCTTCTCTGTGTTTCTCCGTTTCCTGATCTGGGATCATGCTATTTCCGACTACTTCCAAACCAACCAGTTTGAGAGCCTCTTCTCAAAGCGTAACTCGATCGCCACTTGTCCATGCACTCGATTCATGGGACTACCATTCTTTCATCGTCGCTTCTGATGACTACCAGCCTTTTGGTTTCGGTACCACCGCCGCCTACGACAAATTCTTGGGGTTAAAGCTTGAAGGAAGTTGCAACTTTTCTTGCCCACGTTGGCAGCAAAACCTCCTGTGACTTAAGAGTTTCCGCGCGCATGCATGGCTATTGGCCGTGCTCTGTTTTTTACGTCAAACAATTTTGAGAATATATATATATATATTCATTCTCAAAATGAATCTGGCGACTCTGAGGGGAACAACTATGGAGAAGCCGGAAAGCACCTGGATTTGAGTGGTCTCTTCAGGATTTGAAAAGAAATCGAGATCGGATCAAAGTCTTCTTCTTCTTTCTTCGTAGTCTTTGTTAATGCTCTGTTTTAGAACATTGAAACAGAGGTGAACAGAGGGATCAGTAATTCCCTTTACTCATCTTTTTATTGTTTTCTAATGATAACTTGGAACAATGGAATCAATCTCAACTGTCACTCTACCTTCCCTATGCATAATCGCTGGTAAGATTGGAAGCTAAGGCTCCTATCTCCCTCTATATAAGGAGGCTCTTGTATACATTCTAAGTAAGCTACTCAATACAATGTAGTCTATTATATGTTTTCGCTCTCTCTCTTCTCTCTCTCCTTTCGCTCTCATAATATATTCTACAATATATTCAACATGGTATCAGAGCCACTTTTCTGTAGCCTTTAATAAACGTCTTTCTAGTGTTTTTCTTTTTGTTGAATTTTAGTTTCGTGAGACATCAAGTCTGCCAAGATTTCTGCCAAAAAGCCTCGTAATCGTGCCAATCAATAGATCGGCCAGACGAGTCTAGATCCATCGAGCACAGCCTTATCGGAACCTCCACGCTCCTCCACGCACGGCTCCAAGTTGTTGCGATTTTGCCCAAGCAGGTTTTCCGCTCCAAATCTCTTCCACGCCTTCAGATCTACAGACCTGTGGAAGATCCGCCGTCATCGCCCTCCAAGCTCCTCGGCGCTTCTGCCGAGCCAATTGCGCCACCACCGTGACCTCTCGGCCAAAATAACCACCAAAAGTGGTATCTCGGCCCGGATCGGTGGATCTGCGATCTCAAACGACCTACCACGCGCCACCACGCGCCCCTAGAAGTTGTTACCGTTAGCCCACGCTCCACTCCAGTACCTCCACGCGCCGTCACGTCGGCCCGATCAAGAAGGTTTCCGGTCCACCTTATAGATCCAGTGACGACGGTCATATCTTCGCCAAGCATGCCACCATCGGGATTTGCACGCGCCCCCACGCGCCGATTGAAGCTCCTGCGCATGGGATTCACGCCACGCGCGCCATCTCTTCAAGTGTACTACGCGCCCAAGTTCTTCTCGCCTCTGCTGCTACGTGTTTTCTAGAGAGACGCCACGTCAGCCCTAGCCTTTGCCACGTGTCAGGTCTCCCAGCGCCCTTTTAGAGTTGACTTTTGGGTTGGCTTTGACTTTTTCAGTGTTGACCGTTGACTTTGACCGTGACTCCAATAGTTGACCAGGTGTTTCCAACTTAATTTTTCGTCCTGATTTTCAAATTTATGGTCTATTTCTGCTTTTGGCATCTCTATGTGGCAGAAAACAAGATTTTTATTTGGCGCAGTTCAATCCGATTCATTCTTCTTGCGGTAGGTACTCTAGGGTCAGATGATTTTTTGGGCAAAAGAAGCTCCTTTCAACTGGCCCACTTATGCCTTGTCAAATGCCGCCATCACCGGACACTGCAGCCTCTCCTAGGCCATTGATCCATTACTAGTAAGAATTTTTTTTGGGTCAGACTTTAGCTCAGCCGACAAGGCGAGACGGTCCAAGGGTTTCAGGCATGTTTAGCCTCTTTTAACCGCCCTTTTTCTCCATAATTAGCCTTTTCAACCGACCGAGTCAATCTACTAGTTAGAATTTTTGGTCGACTTAGCTCACTCACTAGTAGACGGTCCATGGGTTTCGTGCATGATTAGCCTCTTTAACCGGCCGAGTCAATCTACTAGTTAGAATTTTTTGGGTCGACTTTAGCTCACCCACCGTGAGACGGTCCATGGGTTTTGCATGCAAGTTTCTTCATTACTAGTATATGGTTTTCAAGTCAAATTACAACCAAGTGAACCAAGCTCTTCTTTTATGGCGTTATTTGCAACTCTTTCGCACAAGCAGCTTTTGGTAATTCATTTATCATTTTTCTTTTACCCAAACTCAAGTTTACACATTGAGTTTGAGGGGGATGTTAAGAATATTATTTTATGTTAGGTTAATTTTTTTTATTTATGCTTTTGTTTTCCAACCTCAATGTTTAAACACATTGAGTTTGAGGGGGGATGTTAGTGTATATGTGGGGCTTGTCCCACATTGGTAAGATTGGAAGCTAAGGCTCCTATCTCCCTCCTATATAAGGAGGCTCTTGTATACATTCTAAGTAAGCTACTCAATACAATGTAGTCTATTATATGTTTCCGCTCTCTCTCTTCTCTCTCTCCTTCCTCTCTCTATAATATATTCTACAATATATTCAACACCTAGTATATATAAAAGACGCCCGTGGCTTAGACAAAAAGAAAAGCTAAGCCTGCAATTTCTGACTTTTCCCACTTCTCGTTTCCTTTCCTTCCTTTTTAACTCCAAATCTGTGACAATCTTATTTGCAGCTTGTTTTTCAAACTTTTTTAGCAGCTGGTCTGAAACAAAACCCAAAATTTTAAACTGCTCCACTTTCTAAAAAGTATAGATTTGGTTGGTTTACTGGTGAAAGTGACAGGCTGTTTTTTTACCATGTTTTTAGCCTTTCTCTTTTTCTCTATTGGTTCACTTTACTCAAAGCACCATTTAGCAGAACCATACTAGAAGCTTCTCCTCTCCTTGCTTTGTACTCCAAATAAAAAAACTACTGTAACTCTCTCTCTCTCTCTTTCTCTCTCTGTGAAAATAACTGACAAACACAGTGATATGGTATATAAGGATTTGGGATTGGATTCTCCTCTACATATCATTTGCTGCACTATGAAGTGCTTGAAAACAAAGAGCCAAGAAAATTTAGTGAGTTAACCAAGTTTTTTAAAAAGGAAAGGGTGGCCGTTTTTCTATGGGGTGGCCGAACCACCCCAAGGCCATGGGGGTGGTTCGGCCACCCCTTAGAGCCAAACGGCCACCCCGGGCACCCTGTCCGTGTTTTTTTTTTTAATAGGGGGTGGCCTTAGGGGTGGCCAGCCACCGTGGGTGGATCGGAGGTCTGGGGGTGGCCGAGCCACCCCCATGGCCTTAGGGGTGGCCAGCCACCGTGGGTGGATCGGCCACCCCCTATTCTTCTCCTTCTTTCTTTTCTTTTCTTTTTCCTTTTTTTTCTTTTTTTTTTTAATTTTTAGAATTAAAATTTTAAAAATTATTATTTTAATCAACCCAAACGGTGCGTTTTGGGTCCGTTAACGGCTGTTAGGAAAAGAGTAACGGTAAGGATTTTATTGTAGTTTCCTTACACTCAGGGAGTAAATTTTCGAAAAAAAAAACCTAAGCATTTTAAAATTTTGGAAGGACGACCCAAGGTGTTATTATATATTTACCCTTCATTTTACACTGGTTAATGTGATATATTTGAAGTAATTTTTTTATGTCAAATACTTCAAAAAATAAAAGAAAATCACTTAAAACATGTTATGTTAACTGTTGTAAGTGCACTTGTGAGTGTTGTGTCCCACATTTAGAATATATATATATATATATATATATATATATATAAAGTGTTTAATATATCTAAGTGGACTTTAACCTATTAGCTTAGACTTTTGGGCTATAAGTGATGTCCTAATATGTATATTAACTTATTTTTGTTTGACTCCCCTTGATGTTTATCTCCACAACATTAACTAATACAAAATGTTTATGATAAACTAGTGTTAAAATAATAATAATAATAATAATAATAATAATAATAATAATAATAGTAGTAGTAGTAGTAGTCTTCAAGTTTTATCCACAAGATATTGGTCACCGACTCACGTCGATTAAAATATTTTGGCTTAAATATCAACATTAATCATCGTGCTTGATATGTAATGATGTGAAATGTGACAATTTGGATTAAAATAAACGCAAAGGAGTGGTAATTCATATTCAAATATAGCGGTAATTTGTATTCACATAACAGATTCAGATCGTGTTGAAGAATAAGATATAAGACTGTATATGTCAATAATAACCTAACTCATTTTCATTAACCCTAACTCACTAATTTTACATTGAGTTTGTATTGAATTCGTAGGTAAAAAATTCACCACCGTACTTAAATCCAGATATATTACCCACAATGGAAGTAACGTTTCTATTAAAAAAAAAAGGGTCTAATGGGCTATGGGTGGCAACTCGTAAGTTCCATCAGCAATATATTGATTTTCTTATCTAGCAAGCATCGTATTTTTTTTACAAGAGAGAGAGGGAGATTCGAACTAGTGACCGTTTCATTAATTGGGTGTGGTCCAGTTGATTGAGCTATCCCTTGGGGTGCATTGTCCTTATTTATCCTAAGCAAGAGGGTAAAAGGGAACAATCAATTATAGCTACTTTACATGAGTGTTATTTTAGTAGTACGAGAAATTACTCAAGAGAAATTTAGATGGGCAAAGAACTGTAAACACTCCCTTAAAACCAATTGAACAATAGCTGGAACGAGCGCCACCTGGCACTGACTCATGTATATCTTGTTAGAGATTTCTTACTATTACTCTATAAAACGTGTTTCACAACCAAAATTGTTTATGTTTTTCAAGTTTGTTTTTTTTTTTTAAATAAAATAAAAAATTCTTTCTGCATAAGGACTCCTTACATTCATACTAGCTAGTGCCCTTGTTCTTCGACACTAGGGGCCATGTTTTTCTTTCATTTGATTATTATATATATATATATATATATATATATATATTTTTGACATGTCCACACAAGGGAAAGGGGATTGATCTTGTGACCTAATGGCGTAATTATGACCGATTATTGACTACCTCTTGGAGACATTTGATTATTATATATAAAATGCTTTTGTAATACGACTAATTTTCTTAATCAAACTTTACATTATTATATATTAATTATTTGGTTCCTCTTCAACATTCCAACAACCCAAACGTTTTTGGAATCAAGAGAAATTATGTCAAAGGTATCAAATTTTTAAATTTGAGATAGTACACAGTTGTCTCATATAGAGTTGATTCGACATTTACAGCTTGCTGCCTTCAAAAGGGGTTCTTATAATAATATGTAGAGCCTTGAATAACTTTATAGGCCTCCTTTGTCGTGCAAAACATGCAGCTTTATCATCATGCTTTCCTCCAAAATTTATTGGATTCGGATAGATTAGGACGCAAATATGAGAATTTTTGTAGAGATTATCTACTTAAGTGGGTGGGTGGCCAATTTAAAATTTATTTGAACATGTAAATTTTATATTATCTCTTATATTTACTGCTCGAATTGTTAGTAAAATTATTATCTTTGAAAGAAATAATTTTTTACCATAAAAGTATAGAAAAAAGCCTTTCCTTTTTTTTTTTCTTTTTTTTTTCTTTTTCTTTTTTTTTTTTAAGGTCGTCATATGAGCATATATCTCAGTCTTTCTCCCATTCTTCTTAGCTCTTTAATTTTTTAAAATCAAATAGATGCTTTAGCATCTCAGTCTTTCCCATTTAGATGGGTCCTATAAAAAAAAATGAAAAAAGAACTGTAATAGATGCTTTAGCATTTCTCGTCTCTGGTCTTAGGACTTGGATCGGCCTTTGGAGCAGATTTTTCATTAGCAATTGATTTGATGGGACTAATTGATTAATTATGTCCCAGAGTACTTCTAGAATTAGGAGTTTAATTACCGTTAATTAAAGCCAGAATTTCTAGCAACCTATGCTTACAATATTGCTGTTCTTAATGAATTTCTCCAATTTTCTAGACTAATTAACAAACTGAGAAGTAAACCCATTGATGTGATTTAGTAGTGGTGAAAGAAACTTGGGATTTTTTTTTTTTTGTGAGTTAAGAAACTTGGGATTAATTAATTTGCATGGGAGGAGTAACATTGGGAGTTGAGACTGTGGCTCTATTCAATGTATCAACTCTCTCAAGTAGAAGAAGAAGCAAATACATGGGCTTGGAGGATTTGAAAATATCCTCACAAACAAATAAAATTGCAATTATGCCCTGTTTCTGTGCTTAAACCGTTTTTAGTGGCCTTCATTGAGAAGATCGGATCATTTTATGACATATTTTTTATTTTTTACTTGTATTTTTCACACTATCAAATCTCTATAATTCTTTTCTTATTTGCTTATAAAAAAATAATAAATAGAAGAAGCAAATGCATGGGCCAAGTTCAAAAAAAGTGAATTGTTGGAGGAGGTGAAAAATATCATGAATTATTGGACCCTCACAAACAAAACTTTGGACATATTAGGAAACTAGCTAGTTGCTTCATTCCCATCATATTCTCACATGACTGATGAGGACCCCCCCAAAAAGAAAAAAACATCTTTTAATACTTCAAATTTCTTCTTCAATTCTTTCAACGACAGTTTGATGCGTGTAAGTTGGCCACTGTACGTACATCGCTATTATGCCTCATAAAATTTGAAAATTCTTAAGAAATGAGTGGTATATAAGACTAAACATTCAACGTTTGCAGAGCATTTACATTCGGCTAGCTAAAATAAGGCTAAACACGTAAGAGCGAGCATTCACACTTGGTTACCAAAAAGCAATTTTGGTTAGTCGGGCATGCAAATTTGGATTAAAAAAATACCCACATCTAGCTAGTTAATTGCTATTAAATCGCAATTTAGGGAAAAGTAATGTTCACCCCTCTGAAGTTTGCAATAATTTTCAATTACTGAAGTTTCAATTTTCTCAATTGACCTTCAAAAATTTCAAAATCTCTCAATTCAAGCACTCCGTCAGTCAAACCGTCATTGATCGACAAAACAGTGGTCACGTGCATGTGACCACTTTTGATTTTTTTTTCCCAAAATACCCCTCAAACAGTGATTCCAACGAACCTCAATAGTGATTCCGGCGATACCTTGCCGAATTTCGGTGAAATCTGGCCGGAATCCGGCAAAATCTTGCAAGCTTTTTTTTTTAAAAAAAAAAAATCTAATTTGGTCCAGAATCGATGTCCGACGAGCACTCCGGCGACCCTCCCGACAGGATTTCGAAGCCTTTGCCGCAGAGTAAGTACGAGTGCGAGTCCAACATGATCGCCAATCGCAACTTCTCATTCTCTTCCCATCTTTCATCGACTCGCCCCTGTAAATCGCCGGAGAGAAGTCACCGAAATGTATCCCTGTATGTGTGAGTGTGAGAGGGAGACTGTGAGCGAGAGAGACAAAGAGACAGAGAGATAGAGATGAGGGTGAGAGTGGTTTTGGTTTTTGGTTGAAAGGATGATCTTTGCGAGCCTAAACTGTCGAAGAAGAGCTCATCGGCAGGGGGAGCATGGTGACCGGATTTCGTGGGAGAGAGAGCAGTGGTTTTAGCCGCGAGGAAGACCCGGATTTCGCTGGACCCAAACCGCACTAGTGAATCGCCCACTGCCAACTCCTGCTTCATGCCGCTAGCGAATCAGCCCCCAAATCTATAAAAACCCCCCAAGAAAACCATTTCATCAGACATCACTTCATCGAACGAGCTAGCTACTTTGTCAGAGATCATCAACAAAAAAAAAAAGTTCGCTAGAATCACTATTTGAGAGGGTATTTTGGGGAAAAAAAAGTCACGCGTGACCACTGTTCCATCGGTCAATGACAGTTTGACTGACGATGTGCCTGAATTGAGAGATTTTGAAACTTTGTGGGGGTCAATTGAGAAAATTGAAACTTTGATGGTCGAATCGAAAATCGCTACAAACTTAAGTGGGGTGGAACAACACTTTTCCCTGCAATTTATCATAAAAGTTTAAGTTTTTGAAATAAGTAATAATTTAACATGATATTAAAACAAATGGTGTAAGTTCGAACTTTGTCTCTATCAACAAACCTCTCATTTTAATTAAATATTTCATGTATTAGGGTCTCACTTATTTAGATATATAGCGATGATTTAATATCATGTTAAATTATCACTTATCTTAAAAACTTAAACTTTTATGATAAATTGTGGGGAAAAGTGATGTTCCACCCCCTTAAAGTTTGTAGCGTTTTCAATTTGACCACCAAAGTTTCAATTTTCTCAATTGACTCCCACCAAGTTCCAAAATCTCTCAATCTAGGCACTCCATCAGTCAAACCGTCATTGATCGATGGAATAGTGGTCATGTGCGACGCTTCACACGTGACCACTTTTGATTTTTTTTTTCCAAAATACCCCCTCAAACAGTGATTTTGGCAAACCTCAACAGTGATTCCAGTGATACCTCGCCGGATTTCGGCAAAATCTAGCGACCTTTTTTTTGATCTCTGATGAAGTGGTTAGCTCGTTCGGTGAAGTGATGTTTGACGAAGTGGTTTTCTTGGGGGGTTTTTACAGATTTGTAGGCCGATTCGCTAGCGGCATGAAGCGAGAGTTGGCAGTGGGCGATTCATCAGTGCGGTTTGGGTCCGGCGAAAACCGAATGAACTAACCACTTTATCAGAGATCAGGAAAAAAAAAAAAGGTCTCATTTTTGCGAGAATCCGCGTAGTGGTATTACCAAAAATAGTACTCGCCAATTGCAAGTGATTGTAGTAATGTGGTCGCAAGTGCGAGGTCGAACCCTGAGAGAATCGTGTTTGTCAAAACCAACTTTAAAATGCCTAAACTAATGTTACCTTAACCTAGTTCGCGGTGCATTAAAATAAACTAAATTAAAATGCATTAAAATAAAGAAATAAAATAACTAAAGTCCCTAATCCACCTCACAATTAATTAATTCACATATAAACATGCTTAGCTCATATTTATTAAACAGCTTATGCTACAAGGCATACTCGGCGTTAACACATTGTTCATATTTCGCTATCGATAAAGTACATATGTATATCCTATTGTTGCTACACAATCTTGTCAAACTACTGAGGCAAACACTACAAGAGGTCACAACGGATAATGGTCCAAGAAATATCCAATGTATCTCCGGTTGCAACGAAAAGTTGACGTTACGATTTGTAAACAACAATCAATACACTTTTGTCACTAAAATGCATTGAAACGAATAAACATGAATCTTAAAAGACAGAATAATACGAACTAAACATAAATGTATATAAATAAATTAAAGTGAAGGGAGAAAGAGACTAATTAAAAGTAAAACATAAATTAAATAAATGACAATTTAGGAGGGATTTACAGTGGAAAACAGGGGGCTTTGGGCCCTAGAGGCACCTCCCAAACGTGGGAAATAAGAAAATACACGGGGTCCTATTTATAGGCTGGTGGAGAAATCGTCAACGCACTACTGCGTCGACGCTGATTTCGAGTTCATTGCGCACCGCGTTCGACCGTGAATAACCGCTGTGGCGGCGATCGACGTGCGTTCGACCAGGTCTTTTGCGTCAACGCAGATAACCGCTAGGGCGTGGGCATCGTTGACGCTCATCGCGCGCCGTGGGTCTTGCGGCGCTGCGTTAATGCGTGCGTGAGTGCAGTCTTGCGTCACCGTGGTGTGCGCAGCGTCGGTACGTTTCGCGCACGTGCGTTCAACGACTTGGTGAATCAACTTCTTCACTTGGTGCATTTTGCCTTTTGTTAGCCATGTTTTAATGCAATGTCCTGCACAACACAAAATACTAAAAACACTAAAAATGATTAAATATTAACAATGCCAAAGGCCTAATGAATATAAATTAAGGGGTCCAAATAAGCACTTTTAGGCACCGATCAGCGAGGTATCGCCAAAATCATTGTTGAGGTTTGCCAGAATCACTGTTTGAGGGGGTATTTTGGGAAAAAAAGTCACACATGACCACTGTTCCATCGGTCAATGACGATTTGACTGACAGAGTGCCTGGATTAAGAGATTTTGAAACTTTGTGGGGGTTAATTGAGAAAATTAAAACTTCAGTGGTCGAATTGAAAATCGCTGCAAACTTCAGGGGGGTGGAACAACACTTTTCCCCGCAATTTATCATAAAAGTTTAAATTTTTTAGATAAGTGATAATTTAACATGATATTAAAACAAATGTAGTAAGTTCGAATTTTGTCTCTATCAACAAACCTCTCATTTTAATTAAAATATTTCATGTATTATGTCTCACTTATTTAGATACATAGCGATGATTTAATAGTTACTTTTAAAAAAAGAATGGTGAGCTACTATAGTTCTCACCATTACACTTACCAAATGTGTATATATATAGGAAAATGTTTGGTGGTCTTTTAGTATTCTTCAAGTATCCTCCCAACTGTGATGTGATTTTTAAAATCACCGTTAAATTTAATATTATCATTATTAACTTTTAGGGGAAACTTCAAATAGCTCCCTTAAACTTCTAGCCATTTACACAAAACCTCTATAAACTTTAAAAACTCTCATTTACCCCCCATAAACTTCTATTTACTCTCACTTAGAACCCTTTAATGCCCAAAACTACCCAAATCTATGTCATTTTAATGCCTAAAACGGTGTCATTTTGGGGCTCAAAACGGTGAATTTTAACGTGAGTGGTTCTAAGTGGGAGCAAATAAAAGTTCAGGGGGGTAAGTGAGAGTTTTGAAAGTTCATAGGAGGTTTGTGTAACTGGCTTGAAGTTCGGGGGGGCTATTTGAAGTTTCCTCTAACTTTTAATTTATTAGTGATTTTAAAAGGCACACCACAATTGGGAGAACACTAGAAGAACACTAAAAGAACACATAACATTTATTATATATATGTGTGTGTGTGTGTGCAATTTAAGCTAGTGACATCTGGTTCATGATGCATGATTCCAACCGATTGAATTACGTACTCCTCAAGGTCAAGATAGCAAATAAATTAATTTAAAGTCAATAAATTGTTTTTTTTATTGATGTAAGACAGCAATTAATGGGAAATGATGTAGTACAACTGTACAAGGTAGATTAATTATGTTGTGAAAATAAATATATTTGATGAAGAATCAAGGTGACAAGATCTAGCTATGAACATAAGAAGATTATCGATCTATTTTATTTAGTGCGCGCCCTAATTAGCTAGATTAAGGTGGGAAAGGAAAAGAGCTACAATGAGAGAGAGAGAGAGAGAGCTACAAAATGAAGGCTGAATATGGAAAAATACCATACTTGACTTAATGGGGAAAGATATATATCTTTGAAAAGTGAATAAATTAATGAATGAGCACGGTCCAAGAGAATCTCAGAAGATGTGAAATTTCCTTACATTTTTCTGGCTTTAACCAAATCTATCATGTTGAAGAAGATATATAGAGAGAGAGAAATAAAAAAATCTAGACGTGGGAAGAAAGTTGTGAGTGGGTCAGGATAGAACAAATTTCCTTGCACTTTCACGCGTCACTTGTCCCTCCTAACCAAAAAAGCACAAAATGGCCGGCCGGCGGCAGTCAATGGGTCTGCAGCTACCTAGGATTTCCTTGTTACTGCTTCACTTGTCACTGTATGCTCATCCATTGGACCCTCATAATTAATGTATTTGACTGGGAAACTTGTATGGTGGTTTCCCTTTCCTCCTTTCAAGCTCCAAAATAGATAAAAACAAAGAGGTTCAGGTATGTGGCTGGTCATTTTTGACACTCTTATTTATAAATTTAATATGAAATTTTTGTCTAATTGGGTCGGCTTGAATTAACATGTTTTATATTAAACATAGGTCAATTATGGGTCAACTTAATTGTTTGGTCCATGAGTAATCAAGATAACCCGATAAATTAGATTATATTTTTTAATTTAACAATTAAAAAACAAATATCCTAGAAAACTAAAATTCATATAAATTAAAATCATTTAAATTCATTTACCGGTCTAAACAGTTCAAATGGGTCATGTTTGGGTAAACCAAACACGATCTGTTTATTAATTGATATTTGTGGGTTGGGGTCGGGTCGGGTTGGGCCAATTCAACACTATTGCATGTTTATTAAATAGTTTAGTGGCCAGATCATGATAGGATTGAGTGTTTGATATGTTTAACTAAATTGGTTAGGTTTGGATCAACATATCAGGTAATTAATATGTGAATTGACTTGACACGCCAACACAAATTGCTTATCCTAATTTTAGGAAAAATATCATTTTTTGCCCTTTTCTTTCACAATCCAACACTCAAGTCTAATTTTTTTAACATTAATGTCATACCAATACCATAAAATTTTTTCAAACCAAAAAAAAAAAAAAACATACCCAAAAACACATTTTTTTGCTACAAAGTATGACATACATAACACATGAACCAAAACGATATATGATTTTTCTTCTTAATTTGTGAATATGGATAAAGAATTTGTTTATGTTCTTTCGGTTTACACGCTTTACACATAGATATAAGAATCAATTATCATGAATTTCTTTATGTCCTCAACATAAATTTTGTATATATATATATATATATATATATATATGCAACATAGACATTTGTTTGTAGCTTTTTCCCTAGGGCACTAAATGGGCCATGGGGTGACGTCTACACTAAACAAACAAGAAAAAGAGGAAGCCAGACTCACACGACACGCAAAGAAAGAGAGAGAGAGAGGGGGTATCTAAATGCCATGATTATTGTCCTTCGCTTTTGACATATCACTAGCAATCTGGCACACATATATTACGTCGGTGGTTCTTATTTTTTTTTTCAAACCAATGATAATATTTTTTACACTCATTTTACGTGAGCTGATGTTAGAAGAAATACCCGTCTTATAGGGGTTTAAGACAAGAGAAAGGACACCAACTGCGACTAGGGGTGACAATTTGGGTTGACGTGTTGGGTTTGGGTCCGACCCAATTATGTTCGATACGATACGACACAATTAATTAATCGTGTCGAACCCTCCAACTTGAACACGACACACTCCATAAACGGGTGACACGACATGAACCCGTTTGTATAAATGTGTCGTGTCATGATACGCAACCCAAAACCGACACAACCCGAATATAAATTTATTTTTAGTTTTTTTTAAAAAAATAAAAAAAAAATTTAATAGCAAAATTTTAGCAACCAAAGCAACAAAATGACAAATACAATGTTCTTTTATCTAATAATACATTCTAATAGATGAAAGCAGTTACAAATATAATACAAAAAATATAAAAGATCTTGATCCATTTATTTGTGGTTTAGGAATAAGAAGACCTTGGTGGATATTTATTTACCAAAAGGATTATATTCTTATCTCACTCTTAAAGATATTTGTGATGGACATGTGATAATTGTTTTCAATTCCGTCTATCAAATTGATATGTATTTAAAGTATATGTGATTCTCATTTATATTTTTAAAAAATATTTGGTACATGTTCTACTAAAAATACATATATAAATCATATCAATTTTAGACACTACCAACCACTTTAATATATTAAATCAGAAGAAAAAATTTTAATTTAATTTGAAATAAAACTTTATACTTCAACAAAATAATTAATATTTACACAAACATTTGAGGAATTTACAAGTGGAGATGTATTTGGAGATTTCAAAGTGATATAATAAGTTAATAACCACTAGCATGGAGAAAAAAAACCAAATAAAAACAATAAATTTTTTTAAAATAAACGTGTCAACCCGCCAGGTCACGGGTTGACCCGACACGACTAAAACGTGTTAACCCGCGGTAGGTTGACACGACCCGATACGATTATAAACAGGTCGACCCGTTTATGACCGAACCCGATTATGCCCAACCATAACCCGGTTTTCGTGTGTCGGGTTCACGTGTCATGGGTTAAATTGCCAGCCCTAACTACGACTAGTCCCTCAACCCATCCCAAAATTCCGTTGTAAATTAAGTCAATCACATCATAGTTGAAAGAGTAACTACAGCAGCGAAAACGGCTGCGATAAAAGTTGAATCATTACTAATCTATGTATAAAGACCAATGATATGGGTACCAAATTTTTTATTACAAAGATGGATACTAAAATGATTTGGGGTAGCCGTCGAAGAGAAAAAACAAGAGAAGCTCTCTCTAAGAGGAGAGAATAGATCTTCCCTCTTTCCTTTTCATGATAACAATGCTAGGTGTCTTCTCTATAGGCTTTACCGGTCTCCGTTTTTTGCGGGTTATTTTAGATTTAGTTTGTAGATCTAGATCTAATCTCTTCAACATTAGATCTGATCATCTTCTTAGTCAAAGCGTGTCTTCCAAAGGGATGTCTACGATACCATGCTCGTCCACTGCTGCTTGTAGGTTTTTATTTTGGTTTTTTATTTTATGGTCCTGGCCGTTAGGCTGAGAACGTGAATAATGCTTCTGACTTTCAGTCGAGAGGAAAATGATTTGGGTGTGGGTGTTTTGCTTATGCCTGAAAAATGGCTTCCTATGCCCTATATATTGAAGATCGGGCTGGGATAGCGGATGTTTGACGTCATATATTAGTTTTTCATTGTAATATATGTATGTTTTCGACTTTTATGACTTGTAATCTTTTAGCTTCGGCTATAATCTTACAGAATTGTATGTTCTGTGATTGTAAGAGCTTTTATGCTCTTGACCACTATTAATGAAATCATATTGATTTTTCCTAAAATGATGTGGGGTTTATTCATTTGTACCCTAAGCATTTTTCTTTATTAATTGTTTTGATCATCTTCAATGAATAAGCTCCACATCATCTTGATATCCATCTCTTGGTAAAAAATTTAATACCCTTAACATTTTTCATGTAGAAAACTTACCAACAAACTACGACTAGCTCTAATAAGGGTTTGTTTGAGTTTGTAATTTCAAAAAACGCGATTTAAAAATGTGCAATTTGAAAACTTGAATTTTAAAAACGCAGTTTAGCGTTTGGCAATCGCAATTCGACGTTTAAAATCACAATTTAACCTCTAAAATTATGTATATATAAAAAAAAATGCCTCTTTACTAGTGATTTCAAATCGTAATATTTTAAAAATACAATTCCAAACACAATTCATGTTCTATGATTTTATTTAAAATTATATTTTTGATCTATAAAATCGCAATTTTAAATGCACTCTAAGACTGGTCAGAAACTCTTGGCTTTTTCCATTATTTATTGAGCCCATTGAAGCTTATTTTTATTACATTTTCACCAAAATTTCCTAAAACTAGACCGCGGTAAAATTGACTTGTTTAGAGAAACAATCCAATTTATCGGGGTTATAAAATATTACCTTTAAAGGTATAGTCGGTTAAAGTAATATTTTTTGACTTCTTCTTTATAACATTTTAGTGATTTATTTGGTTGTTAGAATATGAGAGATCAAAAAAAAGGAAAAGTAATCTTATGATTAGTTGTTTTATATGTTAATTAAAGGTGTCACTTTAACGGAGCCAAATCATGTAAAGCTTTATGCTTTTCCCTCCCAAGTAATTACAAAATCAAATTGAAATTTAATTTCAATGTTTATTTATCCTCTTAACTTCTAACTTAACAGAAATAAAGCAATTGATTCTATCCTTGGATACGGAGAGATTGAGATACGGTGTAACTTATTTGTTTATATTATTTGAAATTTGAGCATGTAATTGTGAGAAAATTATTGTGGGACTCACTTGCTGGCAGCTCGAGACTTGTTTAGACAAGTAGGCTACATAAAAGGCACTTGCACAATAGCCTGATCAAAGGTGTGGAAGAGCTTCACAAAATGGTTTACGCAGATTATAAGCCACTAAGAACACTCTCTTTTTTACACCTCATGAAGAGTATTTTTCTTGCTCATTTAAAAACATTTTCAAGTTAGACTAATATTTTACGTTGTACTCAATCTAGGATTAATAGTAATTTAAGTGGTCAAATCACAAATGTAACCATCGATCATTCTATTAGTATTTTTTTATCTTTTTTTTTTTTAGAGTTCATGAAGAACATTCAATAAGTAATTTAAATAAACTCATGATGACACCAAAAAAGAATATAAAATTGCGAGATAATGATATAATTATTCTAATCTTTTACACACGATGCTGATGTTTGTGCAAGTCCTCGAGCACAAGCGCCACTGACTTCTGGATTAGATTTACTTTAAAAGTGCCACTAATGAAATACTATATATATATAATCATAGGGCAATTGTTAATGTTAGAGGTGTTTCATCATGAGGGTAACTTCTTCTACCTTGTTATGTGTTATATTAGTAATTTTTGATATGATATGTAAATTATTTGACATGCATTTATTACAAAATTAGTGGGTAAATTAGGATTTAGTAAAATAGAATTAGAGTAAAACTGGGTCGACCTGAGTAAAGACAATTAATAAATGAGTCAACCAAATTAATCCATACTCCATAGATAAGTCACATAACCCATATAAATTATTATTTTTTTGTTATTTTACCATTAAAAAATTTAAACCCTAAAGTCTTAAGACAAATTAAAAGAAAAAAACTAGTCTTAACTCTCATGCCTTTGAGCTCAATCACTCATAATCGAATCTCCCTCTCTTTCTCTCAAAAACTAGTCTTAGCTCATACCTTCATCCTCTAGGTTCGGAACCTCCTTCTCTACAAGGCTCTTTGTCACCAATTTCTTGCAGGAACTTCATATATATATATATATATATATATATGTCATTTGCTTACTTTTATTTACAGGTCTATTGATCTTTGAACGTCTTTGAGTTCAGTGATGATAAGGAACCGAGTCATGTTGGTCATATCGTGTCACTTGCTTGTTTAAAGAAATGTGTCATGGTAGAGAAAAAGTTTTAACATTTTTAACTAAATGATTCAAGTTCACTCATATAGTCTTATAACTAAATAATTTTGTAATTTTCTTTGATATATATGTGTGTGACAGGGCTTAATTAGCTTGTTCATCATCATAGCTTTTCTTATCTACAAATCATAGTGGCGCCAGAGGATCAGCACTTTCCCCCCCACCACCAAAATACCCTTCGCCTATCAAAAACAAGACCATACAATGATCCTGCCTACGTCATACTGCTGACATCATCAACACTTTGTCTTCCGGATGTGCCACGTGGCTCCTATGGGAAAGAAGCTTCAATGTATTGTCCACGAAAGTGTGTAGGAAGATGACATAAATAAATTTTTGTAGATATTTATATATATATATATATATATATATATATATATATATGCGGGTATTAATACTATATATATATATTCCACCTATTCCTCTTCGGACTACCACCATTTCCACAGAGGCACAGACTCTCTCTGGCAATGGACTTCCCGGAAAACCCTAATCTGAAACCTAATTACATGCAGATCGCCGACGGCGACCCTTTGTCGCTGGATTTTGAACTCTCCGAGTATCTGATGCTCGACGATTCAACCTCGCAAGGCCTGGCCTCGTCGGAGAAGACTTATCACGTGCTGGATGCAGGCTGCAGTGGATCCACTGGTGCAACATATAGAAATAAGAACATGCAAGTGATATATTATTTGTATATATATGCGTATATATATACGATTCTTTTTTTTTTATCATTATTATTTGAATTATATTGTGATTTTTGTAGATGCTGCAAAACTGGGGTGAAGAAAAATAAGCTGGATATTGGTCATAGGGTTGCATTTAGGACGAAGTCGCAGCTGGAGATCATGGATGATGGATTCAAGTGGAGGAAGTACGGAAAGAAGGCTGTCAAGAACAGCCCAAACCCAAGGTAAATTAATTAATGTTTTTTGTTTCTTTTGTTTCTTTTTTTTACTTCTTTTTAAGTCAACTTGAGAATTGGATGAGTGTGGGTTAATGCGCATGATCTTAATTATGTGCTTATATACATAATGAACTGCATAATTAATTTCTACTATACAAAATGGTGGGTGTTTTTGAGTATAAAAAGGAGCTAGCTTCCACCATGTGATTGATAGAGATATTGCTGTTGTTGGCATCTACTGATTGCCTAGAAATTTACAGCACAAGGCCGGCCCAAAAGCGGCGTGCTAGCTAGAACAAGCAAGCAACGGATTGAGCTTTAAAAAGATGTTGTGCATTAGAAATCTCTCACTTTCTACCTTTCCCTTCCACCATGCGATAGAGATGCTGATGCTGTTGTTGGCATCTACTGATTTGCTTAGAATTTAATTCACAGAAAACGGGGGCTGAAAAGCGCGTTAGAACAAGCAACGGATTGAGCTTTAAAGATCTCTCTCTTTCTACCTCTTCATCTCACTTCTATAAGGATAAACTTTGAGATGGAAGCACCAATCTTTGAGTTTCGTCCTATGTGTTGATCAATGGGAATTCCACTCAACTTGACATTATCTTGCAGTTATTTTTTTTGGTTTATTAATGATTTATTAATAAGTAAAGAATAGATCTGGGAAATGAAAAGATTCATTCTTGGATTATGCTATTAAAATATTTTTATTACAACAACTTGTTTTTTTATTCTACTACTTTTGGTTGCCACTATGGACTCTAGGCACCCGGTTTCCACTCTCAGACAAACACCCATATAATCTTCTTCTCCTTCTTCCATTCTTAGACAAACACCCATATAATCTTCTCCTCCTTCTTCCATTCTCAGACAAACACCCATATAATCTTCTTCTTCTCCTTCTTCCATGCTCAAACACCCATATAATCTCCTCCTCCTCCTCCTCCTCCTCCTCCTCCTCCTCCCCCTCCTCCTTCTTCGAGCGTTTGTTAAATTGTGTGAAAGAAAAAGTGAGAAAGCGCGCGGCAAGCCCGCAGCTCTGAATTTACATCTTCTCTCTCTCTCTCTCTCTCTCTATATATATATATATCCGTTTGTTTGATTGTGTGAAAGAAAAAGTGAGAAAGCGGCAAGCTCGATCGCAACTCTGAATTTAGTTAACGGTAACTCACATAGCAGTACTATATATCACGACAGAAAAAGAGGCTCCCACAAGTTGTGGCGTGCCCACGTACGCCTCCATTGTTGAAGCTGTCACGGAGAGAATGAACTTCATTTGTTAAGCAAATCAATCAAGTACAAATATGAGGAGTACTAGCTAGGCAATTGAATGGTGAATCAAGATGAAGGTGTTAGTGTTGTCAACGTACCTTTACATGCGTGCGTGTGTGAGAAGTCTTTTACGACATAGTCTGGCCGACCTTTGTTTCACATGTGATCTCCATCGACTGAACTAGTAGTACTACTCTTGGTAGGGGTTGCAATAGTGTACGAATTACATTCGGATCGTGTTAAGATATAGACAAGTTACACTAATTTTTGTATCGAATTTATGTAAAAGAGGGCCAATTCTGATGTTATAGAATTGAGTCACGTGTTGAGGCATGGGTTTAGGATTATATATATAGAGATTATCTCTAATTTGATCAATTTCAATTAACCTCGACCACTCAATCA
This sequence comes from Carpinus viminea, assembly GCA_013348765.1. Classification (NCBI taxonomy): domain Eukaryota; kingdom Viridiplantae; phylum Streptophyta; class Magnoliopsida; order Fagales; family Betulaceae; genus Carpinus; species Carpinus viminea. The sequence continues at coordinate 19,092,653 of CP054667.1, forward strand.
TAATTTAATAATTTTATGTTTGGATTTATGTTTGAGGTGCTTAAAGTGCAGCCAGTGGGTTAAAATATGTAAGTCAAGAGTGGGTGTTTACTATTTAGTGAGAGTAATGGAGTGGTCCATTATGTGATGTGAAGGTAACCAGTACGTGCATGTGGTTCTACTGGGTCCTTCTTCCTTCGGTGTGTTGGGCGAGGCGGCCGTTTGGCAAGGATTTTTTTTTTTTTCCTCATAAAAAAATTCAAATCTTTAATTCTTTCTTCGATCTCCTCTTAAAAATCTTTGCCAAACACACCCTATAGTTACTTGGTTATGTGTTGGGAATGATGATTGTGTCGTGTATATTTTCTCTATGCTTGTGTAAAAGTAATTTCTTGCAACGGAGGCATCAAACACTACAAGGGAAGGGAAAGCGGGCGCATGATCATGATATATCACATCATGTACACCAAGAACACAGAAGGGAGTAAAAGGCAATGGAGTTGCCACGTTCAATTCATCCAAGGGAGAACCTGAGGCCATTAATTTGTACTATTTATACGTCATCTTCGGACAAACTTGCTTGGCTCATTAGATATATTGCCAGAGATGTCTCTATTCCCTATTGATTGGACCATTCCATATCAACCACTTGTGTAGGTAACTACTCCTGAATATGATTGGTTGTTGGGTTTCAAACGTATTAAAATATAAGTATAAAATTATATAGATTAATTTTTACTTAATTTTGATTTAATTAATCGAGTTAAACTTTTTAATTTTAATAAGTTAATTTTGTGCTAAATTTGTAAGTCATGTCAAAAAATTGTTTGCTTTAGATATAATATATAGCAATGAGTTTATGCAGGTAAGATATTCATAAAGATAGTCGGTGAGACGCGTTAAATCATAGTCTGTTTGTACAAAATCTTATCAAAATTAGAAGAGATTTAAATAAACATTTAGTATTTGATTAGAGTTTGTGAGATATTCTATTTATATAATTATGTCTAGTTTTTGGTTTGAACTATATATCGGTCTATTTTAATTTCCCAATTAACCATATCAATAAATCATTGCTGCAAAAATCTACATCCACGCACACATATACATACATACATATGGATTGATATATATGAACAAAGTGATAGAAATTAATATTGTTTGTGTGATTAAAGAAGAAAATAATTTCATAATTTCATAATGATTTCCCTTTGCTTTCAGCTGTCATTACGACATATATATGCTCAAAGTATAGTGTTCTTTATATAATTATATGCTGCATTAATTCAATTGGGTACCCACTTTCCCTGAGTAAATATTAGGGCTAGCTGCCTAGCTACTGAGAGGGGGTAGTTCAAGAGATATATATATATATATATATATATATATATATATATAGTGCTTCTCAATTATTGGTGGGTCAAGACTTGTGACGCTAGAGTCATGCTTGGGTTCCAGACGCTTAGAAATTTCCTAGCTAGTAGCTAGCTAGATTAATATATAGCTCTATCGTACATATATATATCCAAAACTTTATGAAAGAATGGGGTGAAGATCTTATATAGGGGATTATTGTCACAATCAAAGTTCCGACATGAAACTTTTTGGAATTGAATGGTTTTTTTGTGCCTAACATATGGCCATTTGTAGGTAACAAATAGATTAGCGATGCTCAAAACTTTTTTTTTTTGAAATAAAGATAATCATTTTCATTAATCAAAAAATCCAGAAGCAAAAGCTCTTTACACCTCATCACATAAACAATCTCAGTCCCTTCTCCACTCTCTCCCTAATGGAATACAGGCACCAACAAGAGCCGACCTCAAAGGCTACCCAAGTTGATGCCCCCCTTAGGTTTTTTGAGAGTTAAGATGGAACTGATAAATCACTACAGAAGGTCGACTTGTTCAGAGACAACAAGGTCTCTAATACTTTCAGGCACTGTGCCATTCCACACACTGTCAAGGTTCTGGTTTACAGCCATCCTCGCCAGAATGTGAGCGGCCTTATTTCCTTCCCTATTGACAAGTGATGCTCAAAACTACTAATATAAACATATACCATTATACCTAATTGGCTAATGAAAGTAGAATTGATAATTTTTAGCACAATCAATAAACTCAATATAAAATTAGTGTGTTAATATTGATGAGTCTAACCCATTTAATTAAATGAGTCAAGTTATGGTTAGAGCTATCAATTTTTTATACAATCCAAGAATTCAATATGAAACTAATTAATAGGTTAAGGTTTAGTAATTAATATAGCTTTTTTAATTAAATGAGTCAAGTTAGAATTGACCTATATAATTTTATACCCATCACTCGATACAACTCAAACTCCTATTACGCAAACACGAATTGGCAACCAAGGAAGTCCAAGGTTATGTCAAGTAATTAATACGAGTAAACCCTTTGTTTTTTTAATTTATTTCTGGATTTTAATATTAACTTCGCCTTGATCTTCTGTTTCTAATATTAATTGGTATAATTGCTCTGAGATTTGTATTTGATATATATATATAAATTGTACTTAGTTAAGATTAAGCTAATTGTGAAAAATGATATAGCAGGAATTACTATAAATGCTCAAGCGGAGGATGTAACGTGAAGAAGAGGGTGGAGAGGGACAGAGAGGACCCAAGCTACGTGATAACAACATACGAGGGAGTGCACAACCATGAAAGCCCTTGTGTCGTCTATTATAACCAGACACCTCTTATGGTTCCCACCGGTTGGACTCTTCAAGCTTCCTCCCTCTCTTCTTCTTCATGAAATTTCATATATATTTCTGAGTTTATTATTATTATTATTAGTCTACTTAATTATATATATATATAACAAAGTCATGATAATGAAAATGACATTTTCTGTATAATTCACGTGGGAACCTACACTACTCGAGTGGGGCTCCGGCAGGAAACCACTTAATTCATTGCAATTTGGAAACTGCGATTGCGATTGAGTTGGCAATATTACCTGAATCTGACTGCATCATCACACTAGTCCTCTACTTTGTACATTACTCTGCTTTATCGTGGTGGCTTTATATCCCTTTCTAATAAAAATTCAAGATGTTCATGCACCTTCCAATAATATACAGATATATATATATATATATATATACTTGATGATGACGTAGCACAAATTATATATGTTGAACAAAATCTCATTAGCCAACAATGATTAACACGATATACCGATGATGATGTAGCACAAAGAAGAAGAAGAAGAACATAAACTAAAGATAAATTTCATTGGCCAACAATGGGTTAATTTGTCGTAGTTTTATGATGAATCACACCTCATTGACCTCAAAAAGAAAAATTTCATCTCGAACAACATATATATACCTGATAATAGGGATAGAGCCAAACACTATTATGGGTAAGTGCTAGGAGTCAAAAAATTTGTTGCTAGGGCCGATTGGCTGAAATTTTTTGTTTTTTAGGAATTAGAGGGGGGCCATGGCCGCCATGGCCAATACCAATCCCGGCCCTCTTCCTGATAATGATGTGGCACAAAAGAAGAAAGAAAATAAAGATACATTTCATGTTGAAGATAATCTCACTATGGGCCAATTGGCTGAAATTTTTGTATTTTAGGAATTAGAGGGTGGCCATGGCCAATACCAATCCCCCCTCCCTTATAATGATGTGGCACAAAAGAATAAAGAAAATAAAGGTAAATTTCATGTTGAAGATAATCTCATTGGCCAACAATGAGTTTGGCATAGTCTTATTGTTGAAAGGGAGATGATCGAGTAACACCTCAAAAAGAAGAATTTCATCTTGAACAAGCGGGAGTCGGTACAATTCCAAACCATATGCGTTCCAAACATCCGTTTTTTCTGAATTCTGCTTGCGCCACGCACCTTTGTCCCTACTTCATGGACTCTCATTGTACCTTGAACCTTTTTTGGCTCATTCTCTAGGGACCCTCGTTCAATGCTCATAGCTTGCACGTACATGTTCCTACTCCATGAACCATTGTCAAGCACATGCAATGAACCTTTTCCCATCACTCCAAGGACACATCTATGCTCACGCCTTACACCTTTGTTTGTGCATGAGCTACTCCACCATACTGCACACCATCATCAGCTCTGATACCACTTATTAGGAAGATTGATACCTTTGGGAGGTCATTTTGTAAGCCTATAATATAGCATATTGAGACACCACACAACTCAAAAGCTTAAACTCATGAGTTTGAGCCCAACAATACTATATTAACCACTCACATTTCTTATATATTTCACTCACATATATACTCAATAAATAGTTTCTCAATCAGGCAAATAGTTTAGAAAATATAACTTTCGTTGAGCTTAATTAATTCTGCATGCATCACCCGACACTGGTGTACATAGCTTTAGCTATTGGACAAAGAAAAAATGATAAAGAATTGATTATTAAATAATATGAAACTATTAAGATTAATTAATGCATGTTGAGGAAAATCGAGCATAAACAATAATTAGAAAAATCAATACGACCTTGAAGTATGTATAAACACTATCTTTAAGGTGATAATTGCTCCCACTTAAAAGAGTATGTTACCAAGTTGCAAGCAATTCACATCGAGGATATATACAACAAAGTCACCAACTGCGGACAACAATTCTGAAGTTTCTTCTTTAGAGTTTTTCTACATAATTGTCTTTCTCTAAGAAAAAATGAGCAAGTAAAGTTATGAAATTCGTAGAGATGGTAGACGGTACATCAGCCTTATAATCTTCAGCCCATATATGCACACCTATAAAATGCCCTCATGCACCCTCGCCCCTCCTATAAGTTTTTTCCTAGAGAGAGAGAAAGATTTAGAGGGGAAATGACCTCTCTTAGTTCTTTAATTATTCTTAGCATAGCCTTGTTTTACTAGTGTTATTAGGTTGTTATCTTATTGCTTATTTTTTGTTTATGTCGTTTTCGTATCCTAACTTATGGTTTTTAATCTTTAGTTGGTTTTGGTGTTAATACTAGATTAATGTTGGATTAGTAGCTTAATGATGGTTGGACATTCCATGTTTTGCACGAGGATGTTATTAATGAAAATTATGCATGGGCCTTAGGTCGTGTCGAGGATGAAGTCTAGAAGGAATTTTTTGCTCGGAAAAAACAATCAATACTGATTTCTTCAAGGACTTCTAATCTTGAGAATTTTCATTCATAAACAATTACAACACAAAACTTAACCAAGGAAATAAATTACATCAAGCATCAGGGGCAGACCCGTACAAGGTGGTCTTAAATTTTTCATTAAAATATGTTATTTTTATAAATTTGTCCCGGCCCCCAAAATAATGTTTTTGTCCCCCATCAAAAATTTTCTTTTAATTTTACTCTCTTTCTTTATGAAGAACCGAAAATACCCTTCAATTTGTTTGCTCCAACATAGCTAAAAAATAAAAAAATAATAATAAAAAATAAAATAAAATACTCATTACTCTCTTCCTTCTCCCATTTGCAATTTCATTTTATTCCCCCTTAGCTTGAATCTACATGCCTCTCTAATTCACCATTCTAGAACACCTATACACCTGATTGAAAATTTAAAGATGCCCAAAAAATATATGTTTTTATGAGATAACTCTTCTAAAATTAATTTCTTAACCCCTTACCTAAAAGTCTAGTTTTGCCCCTGTCAAGGATGTTGGACATCGAATTAACCAAACTAAAAACTAACATCTAGTGATCGATGGCTTCTTTGTAAGACAAATGTTTTATAAATAGAAGGAAAAGTAATTCCATGACTTAGTAAATAAAATACACATGGAAGTACACTCATGAAGTGAGTCTTTATATAAGCACATAAATAAAAGTATGGGTTAAATACATTTCAACCCCCTCAACTAACATTCATTTTTTATAAAGCTTTACGAATTGACATATATAACTCCATCAAATTACCATTTTATTGTAGCATTAACAATATGTTTGGATATCAAAGCCATATTTGACCATTTTTTTTCTTGAAAATATATGACCTCATTTTGACACCTAAAAACGTAATCCAAATTTACCTATTATAATTATTAATCAATAAAAATTATTAATTAAAAAAAAGAAAAACCAATTTACCACCTTTTGGGTGATTTGGCCATCCTTTAGTTTTATGTTTTAAGTTTTTTATATCATTTTATTATTTTGGAATTAAAAAAAAAGAAGGGTATTACTTTTCCATCCAAACATACAGTTAGGGGTGGGTATCGGTTATAATGGTATTAGTAAACCTATTTTTGATAATTAACCGAAATTATTAATTTGGTTAATTAACCGATAACATTTTGATAAGAAATTATTCCAAAAATTTTGGTTATAATGGTTAATAGGTTAGTAACGGTTTGGTTAATTGGTTAACTGTGAGTTTTTTTTTTTAAACCATTAATTTTTTTTAATTAGGCTAAAAATTGATTGTTTTGGGGCCCAAATTGCTTTTTGGGACTAAAATAGCTCATTGAACAAATTTTTTATTTTTAAAAAATTGGTCCATTAATTAACACAATAAGAGTCCATCATACATATGTTCTACCAAAAAAAAAAATTCTTATTGGTTAATCGATTAATCGATAAAAAAATAATTATACCGATTAACCGAATTGAACTGACTTCGGTATAAAAATCCTTAACCAATTACCGACCGACTTTTGGCGGTAAGTGGTTAATGTTGATTCAATTGCAGTCGGTAGGCGATAAACAATTAAGGGGTAATTATCTTTTCTCTCATGAACTACCACGCGATTACCATTTCTCCTCATGAACTACCACGCGATTACCATTTCTCCTCATGAACTACCAACTTTACATTACACCCCCATGAACTACTATTTCATTATCAAAACCCCCTTCCGTTAGTCAAGGCCGTTAAGTCAAAAGGTCAACCGTATTGTTAACGACTATGTTCATGTTTGACAACACTGTTTATGATACTATTCATAGGTACTGTTCACCAACTTAATGACTTTGATTGGCGGGATGGGAGTTTTGATAATGAAATGGTAGTTCATGGGGAAAATAGTAATCACGTAGTAGTTCAAGAAGAGAAAAGATAATTTCCCCAACAATTAATCTGCCCACCCCTACATACGGCAACCTTTAACAAAGTGGTTTAAATATAACAAACTAGTAGTTTAATGGACATAAGTGTTATAGACGTCCGTTCGTGGGACTTTTTAAATGGTTGTTAGTTGGTAGGGGTAAAATATATTTTACACACATGACCACTTTTCCGTCCAACTAAGTCGTAGCTCTAATAGAGTGGCTTAAATGTAACAAACGGGTAGTTTGATGAATCTAAATGTCACAATTGTCACTTTATGAGGCTTTTTAAAAAGTGTTAGTTTAAAGAACTAAAGTATATTTAATTATATTTTTAAATGTGGCTTTAATTGTTGTTCAAATTGCTAATTGGTATTGTTATTAAGAGGTAACGCAATCGATTGTAAACCACGTCTTATAAAGCGAATGTCACTAATTTGAATCACTCCTCCCTCTATCTTTGTGTGGACATGTCACCAAAAAAAAAAAGATTGCTAATTGGTATTGTGTAATCAATTGAGGCTTAAATAAAAGACACATAACAATATGCATTAAAAAAAATAAAAATTAAGAAGGGTTTGCAGCCACCCAAGTGGGAGAAGAGCCACCCTGACCACCTCTGAGATGACTTGCAAGTCATCCCTAGGCCAATTAAGAGGGGTTTGCAGCCACCCAAGTGAGAGAGGAGCCACCCTGACCACCTTTAGTGTGACTCGCAGGCCACCCCAAATGAGTGGGGGTGGTGGCAAGCTGCTCCCACCTCCCCTTGGGATGGCTTCTCCTCTCCCACTTAGGTGGTTGCCCTTCTAGTTTTTTTTTTACTTAATTTTTTAACTCAAATTTGGTTTGATCAGATTTAGTTGTTTTTTTTTTTTTTTTTTTGACATGTCCACACAAGGGTAGGGGGAGGGGGGATTCGATCTTGTGACCTCCACTTCATAAAGCGTGGTTCACAGCCGATTGAGCTACCTCTTGGAGACGATTTAGTTGTTTTTTGGGAAATGCTAGAATGCAATAAACTACCCACATTTGGCCCATAAAAAGTCTATGTGGCATCTTCCACCAACCGAGCCAATCCGGAAGATTTTCGTTTTTTTTCTTTTGTTACGGGTTGAAAAACAACAAACCCGCACGGGTCGGGTCGGTTTGCGGGTTTAATATTTTGAAAAGGGGCGGGTACCCGACCCGCCCCGACCTACCCGCCCACAAGCTTAAACAAATAAAAAACCCTAGATTTCTAATAGACGCTTATCCCCTCATTTTTTTTCACACAGCCGCAGTACTCCCAGGACCCAAACAGCCATACCCCGCCTCCTCCCTCCCTCTCCTCTCACTCTCTCTCTCTCGCTCCCTGCTCATCGTGATCGTGCCGATCATCGCCTTGGCTTTCCTCTTCTTCGCAGTCCGTCCATTTCTCTCTCTCACCTTCCTTGTTCTCCGATCCAACACAATCAATAAAAGCTGGGACTACCTCAACAGCTTCCTTGTCCTCTTTGCCATTCTTTGTGGGATTTTCGCTAGAAAAAACGACGATGGATTACCCCCAAGAGGTTTGAATTTTTTTTTTTGGTTTTTTCTTTCTCTCTCTTTCGCTCTCTCTCTTCCACTCTCTTTCGTTCTCTCTTCTTTTCTGATTGGTTTGGGTTTGTGGTTGTTTGTGGTTGTGGGTTTGTCGATTTATGGGTTTGAGAGAGATGAAGGCGTTAGAGTTGGGTTTGTGGGTTTGAGGGAGATGGCCGGAAGGCAGTGAAGGAGATGGAAGCGTGAGAGATGGGAGAAAATCAGAGAAGATGCGTTCAAACCGACCCGCCCGACCAACCCGCCCGCGCATACCTGATCCGTCCTGCCCGAATACCCGACGGATTTGCCATTTTTACTGTTCATTGCGGGTTGGAATTGTCCAAACGATGGGCGGCGGTGGTGTCGAATTAAACTCGACAGGCAATTCGCTCACCCTACTTTCATTTATTGCATTGTGGGTTATTTTTTCACTACAAAGATATTATAAAATATTTTTTTGGAATGCCACATAAATTTTTATAACCAAATGTGGGTAATTTATTGCATTTTCTTAAGCTTAAATTTTGTATGATAAGCTTATGTGGCAACTTGTATACAGCCCCACAGAGGCTAGCAACTCATTTTTGACTCCCCTCTTACGTGTTCCTCGCCTCTGAAAGCAAAATGAACAAACTATTATGCTCACGCGCTTTCCACCACATGAACAACACGCACCAATAACGATACCATTTCCTTTCAAGTTCATCTCCGGAGCCCACGTTCGATTTGGAGCTCCTACTCTTCACCGTCACCGATCCAAAGAATTTTGCGTACCGCTTAGTAACCAAAGCCCATTTTCTAATTTCCTATACTTCAGATCTTGTTTCGATTTTTGATATCATTCAATACTGAACTACACCATCAGTTTGGAGCAAGACCAGCTTCTTGTTTTGCGGTTTCTTTTCTTTTTTTAAAGCTTAAACTTGTTCTCGAAGAGAACCACTTGAGATTTTGAGCCTAAGCTTATTTCCAAAGAAACTCTGTTCAAGATTTCTTGCCAGATCTGTTGGTGAAGCTAGGTTTTTTTAGGTGTTGAGCATAGTGAACAATTTTATTGGTTTTTATAGAAGATGATTTTTTTCTGCTTAGATCTTAGCCAAATTTTCATCTAATATGGATTTGAGATTGAAATCTGGGATACCCATTTTGAGAACTGTTGCTTTTCATGGAGGTTGAGTTTGTTTCATGGGACGTAGATTGGTGAATGTATGAGGAAGTGAATTGGTGGGTCTTTGTTTCTTGCTTTGTTTGGAGGTGATTTTGGATAAAGGGTTTGGAGGAAAACATGTTTTGGAGGGACCGTGAGAGGGAGAGCAAAGAGCAAAATGGTGGACCGCCTTGTGGGCAGGTTCGAGTGCTAGTTGTTGGTGACTCAGGTACGTGTTAAGATTTTATTCTGAATTGGTTATCTTCTTTCTTTGCTGTTATGTAATAGTATGTTGGTTTTTGTAATTTTGATTGGCTCTGACATGTGTTTGCTCTTATATGTGCCTTTAAGCTTGTGGTATTGGGTTGTCGTATTGGATGTTCAATGATTTTCTTATGTAACGCCAAATATAGAATGTGGCTCCTGAGACTTAAATTCTGCTTGAAACTATGAGGATAAATAGGAGACGTTGTGTCAATTTTTGTATTGAGTTTGCTTATTTGTGCTATTTCAATTGTTGTGCTTTGGATAAAGAAGCGCAACTTGAAGAAGCGCAACTTGAATTGACTGGTGGAACTTATGTTCTCGCTTCTACTTCCATGAACCGTAATAGTTTTTTTTTTTTTTTTTTTGATAGGTATGAACCGTAATACTTACAAGAACACATCTTACTTATATGTCAATAAATAAATAAATAAATGAGAACTTATGTGACACATGGAATTGGCCGTAGATATTCAACTTATAGAACTTCTTTTTTGGATAAGTCCAACTTGTAAACCTTCTTTCACGGATGAGTTAATACTTCCTGATCTTTTGTACTGTAAATTAGAAGTGTATGTGGTCTCTGTTTCAATTATTTTCTTTGATGGCAGGTAATTGCGGACATGATTTTCCTTTTTGTTTTATTGGTAAGTTATAGAACACTAGTTGTCCTGATCGTAGATGGGAGGAGCTGCCATTTGAGCTAGAGCTCATTGGCATGGGCATGAAAGATGTCTTGCAGGGGTAGGGATTATAACGTTAAATAACAGAATCTAAAATTAAAATGGTCTCATTTTAGAGATTGATTCTTTTTTATTACTGGAAAAATGTACTTATTGTATGTCAGAAGGACTTGGTAATTGTTGCCACACTTCAGGCTAATCCTTATCTGCCTTTACCTCAAATCAACATAAAAAACATGGACTTTAGTATTCCAAGAAGTAATAAGCCATGTAGTTTATGAATTCTTCAGGTACTTGTTTTTTCTAGATCCTCCCTCTCTATTTTTGTGTGTGTGTGTCTATAGATACTGAACATGCGTGTTGGCTTATGGAGCTAAGTTGTACTAGACAGCTAGGAGCTCTTTGCTGAATAGCTGTGTTAGGTTTAAGTAGTAATCATAAAGTATGCTGACTGTGATTTGAATGTGAGGGGTTTAGGTGATGCTGGTATTGTAAATCTTTGTTGCATATGTGGATGGTGGCACATCATCGAGTGGATGTTACTACGTTAGCAGATTTCATGAACTTATTTTATTCTCCCTATTAGGGGCTCATCTTTGTATACTCCTTGTGTATTAGGGTGCATCCCTTTGCGTTAATGATATTGAAATTACTTATCAAAAAAAAATTGTAAATCGATGATGGTTTTGGTGCATCCTATGTATGGATGTGAATCAGTAATTCTGAATTGTTTAACTTGCTGGTGCTCTTTCTTGTAGAATCCATTCAAAATGCTTAAATGCAAGGGTGTTACCCTCCTTCTATGTCTTTCTAATTTTATTACTTGCAAATGTAAAAGGATTGCAAGGGCGAGAGGAGACCATTTTTGGTCATGTGGTGTGTGTGAGGTGTAAGGTGCTATCATAGACTTCAATATCACATGCGCGTGCGCACTCACACATACATATACATACACAGGTATACACAAATGGAAGGTGATATGAATGATAGATTAAAAATTGCTGAAACAAATTTGGCTTAAATTTCATGTGATAGTAGTCTAAAAGTTGCATCCAGTATCATGCCATTTCATTCCTTTTCATATAGTTCTTATATTGATTAGCAGGTTATGGATGCAAATGTGTCTACAATCTCAGAACTAGGGGCTTAAAGAAACACATTGCTGATTAGGATAGTAATAATGGCTGTATATAAAGGAATAATTACATTAGGGTCTAGTGGCTTTGAATTTTATCTGATCTATCTTGGTGGTTTTTTACTGGAACAACTTGAAAGGATCCTAAACTCTGAATGCGTTAAAAGCATTAGGCAACATAATTCTAAATAAACCGGAAAAATTAATTCAGAATTTCAAGTCTTGAATTTTATTCTGATTTATCAAAAAAAAAAAGTCTTGAATTTTACTATCATACCTGTTATTATATATATATATATACTTCTTTTTTTTTTTCTTTTTTTTTTCTGAGGCACACATATGAAGTATAGGCAAACCCTTCTTGCATGAGGTGTGTGCTTTATCAGTATCTGTTACTTTTTAGTGGTTTTGAGTCTTAACGCTTCAAGGCTCTCTATAAAGATGATTTATATACCATTATGCCATATACCATTTAAGGCTAGAGGTAATGGCTCTAGTCGGGTAAAGGAAGGACAACTTTGTGGGTTTAGGACTGCTTTGTGGGTTTAGGGCTTATTTGGGGTTTTAGGGGTCTGTTTTGCGGGCTTAGGGCTTCTTTGCGTTTTAGGGTTCTCTTATGGGGGTCTTTTGTGGGCTAGCTTAGGTTTTCTTGTGTATACATCTTGTGTACTTAGGGGAGCCTTATGCTTTTTGATATATACAACATTACTTTAAAAATATATCATTATGCAATAGCATATTTTTTAGACATCCAAGAGGATAATGGAACATATGGTTAAGATATTTTATAAGTCTATCTGATCATTCCTAAGGGTTCAAATTGGAACTAGCAACAAAGGCACTAAGGAGTTGAAGAGATTGGAATGCTCCATTAATTACAACATTAAAAGTGAGAGTGCAAGCCGTGAAAAAGGATAGGAGAGGGGTATCTCAGTTTTTAATGAAGCCTAAATCACTATCTTGGAAAGTGGAGGGTTGAATGAGGGGGATAAATGCCTAAGGGTGAGGAACATACTCAGAGTGTGGAAAGTTGATATTGTCAGTTTTCAAGAAACTGAGCTGAAGGTCATGTCTTGTAGTGTTGTGCGTGGTTTGTGAGGGTACCATCATGTGGATTGGTGTTGGCTGGAATCTAGAGGGGCTTCAAGTGGTGTTTTGATTATGTAGAATGGAAGATTATGCTAGAGAAGATTATTTCTAAGTCATAAAATTTGTTCAGCCAAGGGTGAATCCTAGATCTTGTTCTTATTGCCAATGAATGCCTTGCTAGTAGATTAAGATTTAGAGAACCAAGTGTTATATGTAAAATAGACTTAGAAAAAGCTTATGATCATGTTAATTGGGATTTTTTGTTGTACATGGAGGTGCAGTTTTGGGAGGAAATTTTACTCTTGGATAGCTCATTGTATTTTCTCAGTTCGTGTAGCTCCCCTGGCTTAAGGGCCCGTTTGGGTTTTCAATTTCAAAAAGTGCGATTTAAAAATTGTGCTTTTAAATTGTGTGATTTGAAAATTTGTTTTTTAAAATGCAGTTGACAAAATTACAGTTTAACTTTTAAAATCGTGTTTTCAAAAAAAAAAACTCAATTGCCTACAATTTGAAAACGCAGAAAATCCGCCTTTTCAAATTTTAATTTTTTAAAAACGCAATCCTAAATGAGTCATTTAAGTGCACACTCTAAGACAAGGAGACCCTCAGTTTCTTTTGTTGTTTGTCATAGTGATTGAGGCGTTAGGTGTAATGAAATTTGCTGTAATGAGTCAGGGTTTGTTGTCTTACTTCTTTGTGGGGACAAGGATATTGGTGGGACTGATATCTCTTACCTTCTGTTTGTTTATGCTACTTTCATTTTTCGTGGGCATAACCCATAACATCTATGTCATTTGCGGTGCTTATTCTTATGTTTTGAAGCTGTTTTGGGCTTAAAGATAAACTTGGCTAAGTCGAAATTGCTTAATGTGAGAAATGTTGATAATGTGGATGGGTTTGCCGGTATTTTGGATAATGTGAACTTCTTGATGTTTAATTGGGCTCTCTTTGGAAAAATGGCTTTTTCACTATGGGCATGAGAGAGAGAGGCTTGGTGGAGAATGGTGATGGGCTCTAAATTTGGCGGTTCATGGGGTGGGCAGTGTTCTAATGAGCCTTTTGGGGCGTATGAGGTGGGGTTATGGAAGAATATTATGAGGGTTTGGGGAAGTTTTCAAGCCATACCAAGTTTGAGATGGGAGATGGCTCCAAGGTTAGATTTTGGCATGATATGTGGTGTGAGGATATGACCCTTAAGGAAGCCTATCCAAATTTATATGGTATTGCATGCATAAAGGATGTTTATGTTGCCATTCACTTGGAGCTTTATAGTGGTTCCATTTAATGGAATGTGAGCTTTGTTAGAGCGGCTCATGATTGGGAGGTGAATGTCTTTGTCTCGTTCTTTAGGGTGTTGTATTTAGTTAGAGTCGGGAAGGTGAAGACAAGTTGTGGTGGGTCCCCTCGAAAAGAGGGTGCTTGGTGTTAAATCCTTCTATAGTATCATGGTTGTAAGGTTCCTTTGAGGACAACCTTTTTTGCTAGGTTGGCAGCCGTAGGAAAGATCATTTTAATGGACAATCTTAGGAAGTAGCACGTCATTGTGGTTGATAGGTGCTACATGTGTAAAAGGAAATAGGGAATTCGAGGATCATCTTCTTCTTCATTGTGAGGTTGCGTGTGCCATATGATTTTTTTTTCTTTGTTCAGGCAATTTGGGCGGTCTTGGGTTATGCCTAGGTGAGTAGTGGACTTGTATGCTTGTTGATAGACCACCGGCAGTTCTCGGAGTGCTGCTATATGGAAGATGGTGCCGCCTTTTATGGTGTTTATGGGGGGAGAGGAATGACAGAAGTTTTGATGACCGTGAGAGGACATTGGAGGAGATTAAGTCTTTATTCTTCAATACTAAATATCTTTGGACGGCTGCTTTTATTTCTCCTTTAGGGATTAGTTATCATGATTTTCTTTTTCTTTTTGCTTTTACTGACTAGGTGCTTTTTCTTGTGTACTTTTTGTATATATGGAGGTGTCTTGCACTTTTAAGATATCTCAATTGCTTAATAAGAAAAAGTTATTTGGGGCCTAAATGAGACATTCAATCTAAAGGTAACATATCACACAAGAATGGACGAATACTCATGATCTGCTTTCACGATGTGGGTGCTGCTTTATTATGTCTGTAACTGTCTTTTTCCTTTTCTTGTTTGCATTTTCTCTTATGCTTTAGGTACTTATCTTCAATTCATAAACCTTGGATAGGTGTTGGGAAAACTTCTCTTGTTCATCTGATTGTCAATGGTTCTTCCATCGCTCGCCCTCCTCAAACAATTGGATGTACAGTTGGTGTAAAGGTAAGACTTGATATTCCTTTGATTCTGCAATGAAATCCACAGCAACTGCTGAAGTTTAAGTTTGCACCAAATAATCCCTGTTTCTTTTATCCAGCACGCCACTTATGGAAATTCTGGTAGCTCTTCAAATAGTATAAAAGGTGATGCTGAGAGAGACTTTTTTGTGGAACTTTGGGATGTCTCAGGACATGACCGTTACAAAGACTGTCGGTCTCTTTTTTATTCCCAAATTAATGGTTAGTACAGAATTTCCTTCCTTCCATATATGTTCTATTCCTAATAGCTAATCGTATATGTGAAGTAACTCAAATCTGAGAAATAAAAAGAAGAGAAGGTCCCAAAAGAATGCACTTATATGTCAAATCTAAAGAAGAGAAAAACGTCTCCCAAGTGATAGTAATTTCCAATATGTAATTAATGTCAATAATATATCTTTAGTTAAGAAATTTGCAGGCCTTGCTAGGCTTTTAGTGCATTAGTAAACATTGTTGAATCTCCTAATCCATGTGGGTTTGTTAAACTAACGATTAAGTGATTAAATTTACTTCTTCCTATCACCTTAAGCTTTTGGGATAACTGGTAATTTAACATAGTATCAGAGCGAAATGTTATGGGATTGAGCCTTGACTCCGTCAAATCATCCCATATTTAAATTAAATATTCAACGTGTTGGGTCTCACTTATTAAAAGGGAGTTTGAGCCCACACATGAGGGAGAGTGTTAAACTAATGATTAAGTGATTAAATTTACTTCTTTCTATCAGCTTAAGCTTTTGAGATAATTGGTGATTTAATAGGGTTCTACTTCATGATAATCCAAAATGGTCTCATATTGGACTTTCTGACTATGAAAACCATGTGTCACTTGGAACCATGCAAGAAGTTTGCTGATACATTAGCATCAAGGGTAAACAAATATATAATATTTCCAACCATATTTTAGTTTCTGATTTTGGTCAAGTTTGATGCTACAGAAAAGTAAATTTAGCAAGTAGTCTATTTACTATTTGATCATAATTATCTAAGAATTCATTGAAAGTAAATATGTGAAAATCAAAGACAGAAAAAAAAAATTTACAGGAAGCTTTTTGGAGCCATCTATGCAATTCTCATTGTCTCACATTTCTCATAAGTAGTATCAGCACACTGCTATTACCATTGTAGTGGTACAGTCATCGTTTGACAGAGATGAGACATTGTTTTACTAATTTTATTTCCCTCTAAAACCAATGGTGCCTCAATACATATTGCGAACATGGCTTTCTATGATTTCTACTTCTGAGTTTGGCTTAAAATTTGAGTGTAGGTGTCATTTTTGTTCACGATCTCTCCCAGAGAAGGACAAAAACAAGCTTGCAGAAATGGGCAGCTGAGATTGCTGCAAATGGGGCATTTTCAGCTCCCCTAGGATCTGAAGGTCCCTTTGGCCTTCCTGTCCCATTTATTGTTATCGGTAACAAAGCTGATATTGCTGCAAAAGAGGGTACAAGAGGAAGCAGTGGCAATCTTGTTGACGCAGCTCGCCAGTGGGTTGAGAAGCAGGGTTTGCTTCCTTCCAGTGAGGAACTCCCGCTGACTGAGAGTTTTCCTGGTGGTGGAGGCCTTCTTGCGGTAAGAGCTTTTTAATTACATCAATGTACGGACACCTTGAATTTCATCATATTTTCACCATTTATAAATCTCTCACTTGTGTGGACTTGAAATCATTCACTCTTTTGCCTAGAATTATTGTATCTTATAAAATTGAAGTCACTTGCAAAATTAGAAAATCAAAACACGACAAAGCAGGAAAATATACTTTGTTTATCAGAAACTTGCCTATGTTGGACCTTAGTTTTAGAATTTTGGATGAGTTGATTGGACACTACTTGTGATGGAGGGGATGTTTCGGCATGAGTACCACTCATGCCGAAACATCCCTCTTGGTCTAAAATTGATAGATTCCTTGTTTATCCTGATTGAGAAACCCAATTTACTGAATTGACGTAGAAGAGGCTGCCTAAATTGGCTTGGATCATTTTTCTATCCTTCTTGATTGTGGAAGCCGACCTTCATGGAGTTGGAAGGTATTTCATTTTCGAGAACATGTGGTTAAAATTAGAGGGTATTGTGGATAGAGTAGAATAGTGGTGAATTCTTATCACTTTCAGGGTTCTCCGAGTTACATTTTGGCTCTCACAAACTCAAGGCATTGAAAGTTGATTTAAGAGTTGGAATGAGGAGGTGTTTGACAATGTAGAGAGAAAGTAAAAGCTTCTTTTGGATGGTTTATGGGTTCTTGAGGGTTTGGAAGAAGAGAGACTTTTAATTGAGGAGGAGAAAACAAGGAAGGCTACAATGATTAATGATTTGGAAATGACAGCTCTTTTAGAGGTGGTAAGTTGGAGGCAAAAATCAAGAGTGTTATGGTTAAGAGAGGGCAACAAGTGCACACATTTCTTTCATTGAGTGGTCAATTTGAATAGAAGGAATAGTTTCATTGACTAGTTGTTGGTTGTTGGTTAATGGTACAATTTCTTTAGATCATACTTGGATTAGATAACACATTGTGCAGTTCTACGATAGCTTGTTTGCTGAACGGTTCTGTTGGCAGCTTAGGTTGGATGACCTTAGTTTTTATTCCACTGGGGAGGATGGGGCCATTTGGTTAGAAAGAGCTTTTGAGGAAGATGAGGTCTTTGAGGTGGTGACTTATTTTATTTGAACATTGCAAGTTACAAGTTACACACGTGACTTATTTTATTTGAACTACTCAAATTACCCCTAAAAGTTTTTTTTTTTTTTTTTGAAAAAAAAAAAAAAGAAAGAAAAAAAGATTGAAGTCCCCAAACTGGTAAGCGGTGGCTATGGATGTGGTTTGACCACTTCTGAAATGTTCCACGGCAATGGCCGAACTACCCCCACTGCCTCGAGGGGTGGTTCGGCCACCCTCAAAATGGTCAAGTGTGGGGGTGGTTCTGCCACCCCTTAAGTTTTTTTCTCTGTTATTCTTTTAAGTAAACAAAAAAATTCAATTTTTAAAAAAATCACATGCACATCACGTGCAGCATTTTCCATCCATTTCAGAGCCAGATACTAATGGAGAGTGTAACTAGTAATGTTTTGGTAATTGAAGGGGGTCAACTGCCTTTTAAAGTTTGTTGATGGTTTCACTTCTTAAGGAGTGGTAATTTAGAGGGGCTAAATGTAGTTTCCCCTTAAATTAAGTAGTTATTAACTAATATCCATTGTGCAATACTTTTATGTCATGGCGTATGTGTTTGGCATATGCAGGCCGCTAAAGAAGCAAGATATGACAAGGAAGCTGTGATGAAATTTTTTCGAATGGTCTGTATTCTTCTCCCTCTTTGCGTTCCCTTTTGTGTGTGGCATCATCCAACTTTTGTGTCAACCCCTTGTTGCAGCTAATCAGAAGAAGATACTTTTCAGACGAGTTACCTGCACCAACTCCTTGGTCTGTATCTCCAGTTCAGAGAGCCTCACATCGTTTGGATGAAAATTTAGGCGATGAGGAATTGTCTTATAAGAATACGAGGTACTTTCTGCTGAACACTTTACAATTTCTGCTTTGCTTGCAACAAAGTTTCTTTAAACAATAATCATCGTTGTCGTTGTCTTGTGATGATATATACTTGCTTAAAAACTAATTTTGGGAGTTGATAGAATATGGCTGTTATTAATCTTTAGGCTCAACATCGCTATTTGTATTGTAGTTTTTGGGTTCTGTTTAATTACCAGAAAGATGGGAGAGAGGCTTTGAATTTTGAATGGTTTTGAATTTTGGGTTCTGTTTTATTATTATTATTATTATTTTCTATGAGTGGTTTTGAATGGTATTTGCAAGATTTTTCAGCAGGGCTTGTGTTCTGATGACACAATTTGAGGTCTTACCAGACCATACCTCTGATATGCTACTCTGTGTGTGTGTGTGTGAAATAATCGCAACAATGAGTTGTCATATCCCCACTTCCTACTTTTATTTGGATTACCCTATTTGCAGCTATACTCATCAATAAATTCATTATGTGCACAGTTTTAGTGGCGATCCTTACAAATATAATGTGCTCCCTCCCCTTCCAGCACAACGCAATCTCACTCCACCTCCCACGCTTTATCCTCAGCAGCCAGTTTCGGTTTCTGAAAGTTACAGCCTTCCAAGATTTTCCATAACTGGCTCTCAAGAGATCAGCAGCAGTAATGCCAGATCAAAGCGCTTGGATATCAACGTATGATTATCGCTGCTTCACATTTGATCTTAGCTAGCCAAAAATCCGAGGGAAAGGTATACGATAATCACTGCCTCTAATTACCGAGCCACAAAGAGTGCATTCTTACTTGAATGGGGATCGCATAAAGCTGTTAGTTCTTCTCTTCGCTCTGCTTGTTAAAAATTGTGTTGAATCTTTTATATCAACATGCTCTCCCAAAGTAACTGGTTTTTGTCATACCATTGGTTATAAAGTACAATGATTGATTGTTGGACCTGAAACCGCAGGTGATTCTTTGTGTAATCAAACATTCAAACTCTCCTTATTCTTTTCCTCATAAATTCTACTTGTATAAAAAGCATTTTTTTGACTGCTCAAAGTGAAAAATTACTTCAGATAACGAATGTATGAACTTAATAGAAAGCTGAGACGTGCTATAAGATAAACAATAGAATGTGTAAAAGCTCTCATAGGGCAAAATTAATTCTCAAACAGGAACCGACTTGCAGTCCTTGAAGGATAAAGGGCTAAATTGATTACATCATTTAATTGCTCCGGATGCATTCCCTTGGGTAAGGGGGCTATGCCGTCCATATACGGCAACCAAGTCGAATAGCTGCTCGTATTTGCCTCACTTTTCGTCTTGCTTGCTTCTTGTACTGAATTCTCGCTCTTTTCCGGCTCGCTTTGTGTGTTTCCCAGATTGTTCTTCATGGAGGCCTTGTTATTGCTAATTGAAGTTGGGTGCTCTGTCGCCATGATTTCCGAAAATCTGTGTCCAATGCAAAAAGAAATAAATAAACATGTTATTAACCCTAAATTTAGTCATATTATTTGTTAGGTTTAGTGTGAAAATTCTGGGTTAATTCTCAAAAGTAATCTCTGTACAGTGTGTGCATAAATTGTGAAAACAGAGAGATTTTCAGTTTAGCGTACCTGGTGATCACAAAGTTTGTACGAGCAAAGTAGAATGGTGAGAGAGAGAGAGAGAGAGGTTTTACTGGTACTGTAAGGTATCCTCTCGGCTGTATATAAAGTGGAGAATTTGGATATTATTAGGATTCAAACAGTGTTTGGAAATTGGGAAAAGATTACGTTTCTAATCGTGATTACTTTTTGTTTTATAAAAGAGAACAGTAAATAAAAGTAATTACCATGCAGTAAAAGAAAAGTGGATGGAAAGATTAAGAGAAATACAATTGCATTAACACAGAAGCTGTATTAGTTTTCAATGGCTTATTTATTGCAAACACTTTTTTCTAATTTCAAAATCAAAATAGTTTTTTAAAATTAGGAAACAAACAATTCAGTACGTAATATACTTTTTAAAACAAATAAATATTTTTCAAATTTATGTTAAAATTTAAAAGAGAGAGAGAAAAAAGAAAAAAGAAAAAGAAGATAACAACATATTATTCATGCAAAAGAAAAAAGGTAACTACATTATTTAATAGATAAATCAAACTATAGATAGATATAATATAAAAAACACCTGGGTATACCGTATACGGTATACCTAAAAAAAAATCTTTTCTACCTCAAAAAAAAAAAAAAAAGACTTTTAAGTCCATTCATAAATAAAAAGGGTTAAATATCTTTTCAGTACTTGTGATTTGAGTCAGAATCAAATAGTTACCTTAGTTTTTAAAAATGTCACAAGTGATACTTATGTAAACAAATAAATTCACTTGATATTTCCGTCATAATTTTGTTAATTTTTTTGCGAAGCGCCACGTACCCTTTACACGTGAATTGGTACCTATACTTTTAAGGTAACACGTGGCATAATATTTGTGTTTTTGAGTACCAAGCATGCTTCATAATCAATAACATTATTTTTTAATTTGACGTGGCACTTGTGATATAAAGCATGCAAAATAAGATAATGATATTGAGAAAAGATAATGTTATTGATTAATAAATCAGCCTTTCTTAAAATAAATTTAAAAAAATAAATCAAGAGTTAATTAATACTGCAACGTTAATAAGGTGAGATAATATTAAAATAAAAGTGTTTTTCTAAACTTACCCTTTAAATAATTGAAGTATGTGTCATTTAATTGTATTTCTGTTATTTTCTTTTCTTGTTTTGTTTATTTGGCCGAAAATACACTAGAACCCTATGTTTGCCGCTCTTTTCACCTTCTCCAAGCCAGCGATTTCCTTGTTCCAGGTCCGACCTCTCTCTCTCTCTCTCTCTCTCTGTGTTCTTCAATATATTTGTAATTTGGGTCTTTTTGTCGATCTATGTAAAAGATTAAACCCTATTGCTTGTGCTTTTTGTAAAATGCAATGGTTTTTTTGTGAATTTGATCTGTAGCTGCTCCTCTTGATTTCTAGGGTTTCTCTGTTTTTTCCATTTGTAGCTATCCGAAACCCCAATTTGAAAATGGTGGCCAGGTGAACAAAGCGATTTCTGTTATTCTAGGGTTTTTCTACCTTGTCACTCTCAACTTAACCCTCACAGGGTTAATGGGTTTTCTTATTCCATTACTTGGCGTTTGATTTG
The DNA here is from genome assembly GCA_013348765.1 of Carpinus viminea. Classification (NCBI taxonomy): domain Eukaryota; kingdom Viridiplantae; phylum Streptophyta; class Magnoliopsida; order Fagales; family Betulaceae; genus Carpinus; species Carpinus viminea. The sequence continues at coordinate 19,114,559 of CP054667.1, forward strand.
GTTTTTAGCAATTTATTAGGCTTGGCTAAAGAACATGGTGTCACCCAAAGTAAAATTGGAAGGAAAAAAAAAAAGAAAATTTGGGTCAAGCTATTGGTGTCTGCAGCATGGAGAACGAGTAAAAGGGCTCGGCATTGCATGAATTGTAGATTGCTCTATAGAATTTTTCTACTAACTTCTTTGGATTCGTCTTTAGTTTCCCTTTTCTGAATCATAGATGTGCACCACGAAATGTCAAGTAAATCATGGTTGGTTTTAGTTTTTGCTCACTAATTCAGTGGTAATACATCGGGATGTGATTTGCATGATGGGCATATTCATCTTATATTATATGGGAATCCAAAGTTTAATAATAGTATTGGTTAGAAAGATCTTCCATTTCCATGATTGGCATCAGCATTGAATGTCCTTTGAATATCTTTCCCTTATTTCTATTCTATATGAAATTTTAATAGAGCTCTCCAACTATTTGGAAAATTTCCGTTTACTGTGAGTAGTATTAGTCCGTTGATTTTACAACATTGCTGCCTGTCACTGGAGTTGGCGCTATGACCTGTATCTCATAAATTCTATTATATACCAAAATCTCTTGGTAAATTTTTATTGTACTAGTGTGTGCACTGACAATTAAATTTAAGATTAGATGCACATCAAAGTTTGTAAGTTTCAACCTCATTTGTGTAATGGGTGCAGAAAGAGTAGAGGAAGAAGAGGAGCTTGACCTCTGCATCAGTAATGGTGGAAGTATGGTGGTCCCTATTGGGGGCTGCTATCCCAGCAATTATGGCAGGGCAAGCTTTTAGACTGAAGAAAAAGCGAGCTGAAGAGCAGAGGTTAAAGAGTGCTAGAGGGAGGGAGAAGAGCTCTGATGAAATTTTTGTCTGCGAAAGGGTATGTACATCAAAGAGAATGTTGAAAAAGGTGGGTGCCTTCTCAAAGGACCCAATTCCTGATACCTGTGTTACTGTCTGTGGTGTATCTGAGCTCGATGCATGTGCTGATGCCTGTGCTCGCACTGTTTGTGTAAACCAACATCAAGTGCCTAACTGGAATGATGTCTGCTTAAGGAGATGCCAGAGTGAATGTCTCAAACTCTCCGACTCCCGTTCTTTGTAGTGCATTGTTTTTCCTCATTTAGACGGTAAAGCCATAAACCATGGTGGTATCATAGTGATGTTTGATTCCCACCTTCTGAAATGTTTTGTCTGGCTCTGAAATCTCAATGTGATTTAGTTTGGAATCAATTTCAAGCTCCACGAGCTAAGATAGTGTGCTGAATAGCCTCATGGCTCTTTTGTGGGGGAAGCAGGTGATTGTTGCTTCTTTGAATAGTTAATTTACTTGCTAGATTTTGTTTGAAACAGCATTTGTTGAAGGCACATGTGCATATAGGTGCCATCTCATTATGTATCAGATTAGAACTTGTGCAGATTTAGGTGTCTTGCCAAGTCCCTATACATGTCAGAGCATGACTTACCTCTCTGTCACTCTCCCCTTCACGCACACATGCATGTCGGCACGCACGGGCATTTGCATTCTTTTGGAGAAAGTGAGTTAAGAAAGTAATCTTACAAATGTTCTTTTCCATGGATTTAGGCGTGGCGTTGAAACTTTTGAATTGCATCTGGTTTTCATAATTGGACGGGAATTAGATTGCTACCTGTTCAGTGCTTTTTAACTTATCAAGTTTTCTTATCAGCATTTAACTCTTTGTCTAGGACGATCTGGGTGTTTGATTGCTGTTTGATTGAATCCAAGAAAGATTATTTACGACTGAACAAATGCTTGGTGATCATGATATTTGGTTCTGGTATAAGTATGCATGCGCAAAAAGGAATGAAAAACATTACTAGTGTGCTCACACGACACAAGAACATTAGACATGAGCCCATTTCTCCTCTGCAATCGGTTTCATGGAGTTCTTGGAATTGTTGCTTTAGTTGTTGGGTATTGTTTTGCAGTTACAGGAATAATTAGATTAAGTTTCCCCCACACCATACATAATAGAAATTTGGGAAAGTTACAATGGAGAGGACCCTTCCCATTCTTGATCCGGAAGGAAGAGAGAATGGAGGATCCCAAGAAAATACAACCATAAACTGAAAAGGGAGTAGACTTCTCAATAATAGACCCAAAATGAAACAACAGTACGGAAATACAAATAGAAACAAACCGTAGGAAATAGGAAAAACAAGTTGTTACATAAGTAAAAGGGACAACATATTAATGCGAATCTATTTGAACCCCACTTGGAAATAACCACCGAATGGAGGCTGGAGCAGTAAAAGTATTGTCAAAAGTTGAATTAGGGACTACAGAAGAGAGGGGGCAACAACATAGATCTGGCTACAAAAGCCTCTACTAAAAGATCAAATCACATAAGAGCTCAAAAGCAACAAATAAAAAAATAACTACGAAAATACATAAGAAATACAACATGAAAAAAAAACACCAAAAAACAAATACAATGGCAGAGGAGGGCGGTGGCCAAGCGCTGGAAAGGAGAACTTGCGCCTTGGCGTGTGGAGGTCAAAAGAAGCCACAAAGAGGAGCGACGGGAGAGAAAATCAATGATCAACCTAAGAAACAGTGAGAAAACAAAAGAAAACAAAGAGGAAGGAAAAAGGGGGAGAGAGAGAGAGAGAGAGAGAGAGAGAGAGGAGGAGGATAGAAGAGATGCGGCTCATTCCTCCTCAAATGCACTCATTGAGGTGGTTTGTGGAGGCAGATTTGTTCCACAAAAAAAGCGGAAGAGAAACCAAGATCTTCTCTCTCTAGATAATGAAGTTAGTGTTATAGTTTAAAGGTGGTGCTTGAATGATCTGAAGTTACTCATTTTCTTTGTTCTTTTGTGATAAAGTTATCATTGAAACAAATGAATACATGCAATACAGTTTACAATGCAGCATTGTTGTCTTATAACACAAGAAATTGTGTCTCACTTAGTACCAAAGTTGATTAAAGCTCTGCCTCAGACTCATCTTTATCGGGCATGCTCTCCTCCACCGTCTCTTTCATCTTGTGCATTGCTTCCCCCACCACTTTGCCTGCCAATTTGGCAGATCCTTCAACTATGTTTTTGCTCGTTTCAAAACTCTTCTCAGCTGCTTCACTAATCTTTCCTTCAGCGCTGTTGCCATCAGCACCATTTGCTTCATCCTTGCCCTTGAACCTGTCCAGAACATACAAATGATGAAAACAAACAATTGGGTACATATGAATCAATAAACTTACTCTAGATTTGGGTGGGAAAATTGAAACTACATTTGCTTCATAATAGTTCTGATTTTGTTCCAAGAACGTTGATTGGAATGTGCCAATACAGACATTTTATCTTTCACTATCTTTGCGATAGAGGGTTTCTCTTGCTGGTTTTGGGCAGCATGGTCTTGTCCTCCTCCAATTGTTGGGAGAGTTTGAAGAGAAACAATGGTGAACCACAGAAGAAAGAATGTAGTGATTCTTATAGATCTCTCCATGGCAGTAAATTTTTTGGGGGAGGGGGGTTGGGGGAAAGAAGGGATTCAGGAGGATTGCAATTTGAAAACATGTTCCATTTACATGGATGACAACGTGGGATTAGCCTCTTTCAAGTAGGTGTTCTCCTTTGAATTGTTCAAAAGTGAGAGACATTAATGGAGATGTTCGATCCAATATTGGAGGACCTCCATATTCATTTTGGCCGTTGAGATGATCAACTGTTTTATAATAGCCAATTAAGTGGATCACTACCATAATTCTAAGCCTTTGCCATTGAATCTCGATTGAAAATTTTAGTACGAGTAATGTTATATACTACACTTTCATTTAATTCGCATCTCATTGATTTGATGTGGTAGTATTCATTTGTCTTTTGGTTAACTTTTGTTGAAAAAATAAAATAAAATATATTTAAAGATTGATGAGTACTGTCACATCAACTGCCCACTGAGATGAGGGTGAGATGGGGACATAATATTTAGCATTACTCTTCTAGTATTGAATTGTTCAAGATCGACAGAGATTGATAGGAGTGTCAACTTGGTTTAGGTTAGCGGTTATGAGCTAAAACTATTAATCGCTAACCGGAGAAGCCGATTGGTCAATTTTAAAAACCAGAATCGGTATCTAGTTATGTAATAACTACCGGTTATCAGTTGGTAGCCAGTTATCTGGACCGGTAACCGGGTCTTTAAAAATGTGGGTATTTTTGGCCTATATTGGGTATTAGGCCTACTTGAGCTTAATTTAGTATTTTTTGGCCTTAAAAAACAATTAGAACTTTTTTGGCTCAATAAACTAGGCTTTGTTGCTCTTGTTAAAAAATATATATAAAGTAAACAACATCGTTTTACATTTTTTTTTTTTTATAAATAATATAAATATGTTTTTGTCATCAAAGAAGCAACAATAACTGGTAACCAGGTATATTTAATTATTTATATAATTAAAGAATTAAATAATATATATAATTATAAGCGGCCGAACTACACCCCTAGAGGTTGAAGTTCAAGCTTTGTCGTGACCTACTGAGCTTAGCTTGATGTGTTTATTTTCGGTTTGAATTTTTGGTCATCCTCAAGCTTCAAAGATATATTTAAAATTTGCTAGATCGTTAAATGACATTAATAAAAAAGAAAATATTTGTTAACTGAATTATTTTAGTTAAAAGCTTCGCTAACATAAAAAATAAAAAATAAAAAATATATATAAAATATTTTTTTTTTAAAAAAAACAGCTTTTATAAACCTTTTTTTTTCAAAGAAAAATAAAGATAAGTTACACTTTACTCCTAAACTGTTGTGCCTTTAACATTTCTCTTTATTTAAACCTCGGTAAAACAAAAGCCAACTTGAAATAAAAATTTAATGCCTCGGTTATATAAAAGTAGTTGGCATTTTATAAACCATTGGATTTAAAATGAACGGCCACAATTTCATAATATGAGAGTCTCCGATTTTGAATAATTGGAGGGGATCTCAATCTTAAACTTACATTCCATTTACACTCTGACTTCTACGGGCCTACGGTGCACTACAATTTGAACCTAAAAACTACTAAATATTTCAAGTTATCATTTGTTGTTAGATTTGACTATTAATATTAATGGAAAATGTCGCATGTGAGCAACACACAAGACATTGCAAAACACAAAAACAAAATATTGAACAACATAAAGGTAGCTCCACGATCACCTCCTACCATAATAGAAGGGTTGTCACGCAACCACCCCCTACCGCAACAGAGGGGTTGCTGCGTGGGGAGGGTGTGGCCACGTAGCCACTCCCTCTAACAGTAGATGGGGATTGCCGTTCAACCATTTTTCTTCCCATATTTTCGCTTTTCTAAATTCAAATTTTACTTTATTTATATATCACATTAATTATTTATTATTATTTGAAAAAAAAAACCCTCATTTTACGAAGGTATTTATTTACCAAACACACGTTGGACTCGACTGTGATTCTGTGAAGGCTCTGGAAGGGTAAAAGTTGTAATTTACCCAAAAACGAATATATATATATATATATAGAGAGAGAGAGAGAGAGAGAGAGGGAGGAGGTTGTGTCTCTTTTGTTTTGTTGCATTAAGTTTTTTTACCAACCATTTGTAATTTAGCCCTCAAAGTTTTAATTGGTATAAAAGTAGCTAAACTACTAATCCCTTATAAAATGGCCCTTAGTTAAATGAAATATAAAATGGATGGAAAACCCAAAACGACGTCGTTTGGGATGCGAAGTTACTAAATGTCCTCTTTTAAAAATCAAATTAAAAAAAAATCTAAAGCAGTGTCATTTTCCCAATAAAAAAACCCTTCTTCTCCGAATGGTGGCAATCAAAGCTATTTTGTATTTGAGTATTGTTTGTTCTTCTCCATGGTCTCTCAATTGCACTCTCCGACACTATGGAGGAATAAGAGCTTGAAGATGTTGAAAGAAGAAGTTTGAAGTTTGATCATGGCATGTACGAGAGAAATAGAAAGATATAGAATTTTGGAGATTGGGTGAATATTATTATACATGATTAATGGCAAATTTGTTTTTCTTTGATGATTTTAATTAGCTCTTTCCATGAATGGTTGTTTGTCTTTGCCATTTTTGCATATGCACATCAATATTAGAAACCCAAATTTAATTGTTCAAACAAGACGGTTTTGGGTAGTGGAACCAGAAAACATCCCAGCTATGCACAAGACCTGTGTGGGAGGAGGAGAAAGAAAAGAAAAAAAAAAGAAGAAAAGAAAGGAAACAAAGAAGTGGCATGGGAAAGAAAGGAAAAAAAATATTGGGAGATGTTTTAGTTCTTCTTTCTTTCTTTATTATATTCTTCACGGGGAAGAAGGGTTTTTTTATTGGGAAAAAAAGGACACCATTTTAGATGGTTTTTTTTTAAAAAAAAAAAATTGATTTTTTCTTTTAAAGAGGGCATGTTAGTAACTCTGCATCTCAAAACGACGTCGTTTTGGGTTTTTCATCCATTTTCACAGTTTCAACTAACGGAGGGGGCCATTTTATAAGGGGTTGGTAGTTTGGGAGGCTACTTTATACCAATTGAAACTTTGAGGGGCTAAATTACAAATAATCGATAGTTTAGATATTTTATACTTTTCCTTTTTTTTTTCTTTTTTTTTTCTTCTTTTTTTTTTCTTAAAATTTGCTTATTGTATTTAGTTTTTTTTTAATGATGTGTCACGTTCTTATGGTAAGTTGTAAAAGACACTACATCTTGATTAAAGTTATTCTTATATATATATATATATAGGGCAAAAACCAGACCCAACCCTCAGTAGCTGCCACCAGGTGGAAGAGGTCATAGGTAGCTAGAACTTGGTAGAAGACTAGAAGTAATGTAGAATTTAGACGTTAGTACTTGTTATTTCTTTCGTATAAGAGCAAACATCCATAACGGTCTCTTCAAATTTTACTCTTCAAAATAATCAAAAATATTTTTTTTATTATTTTAACAACTCACCTTTTTAGAGCACCCATTTCAACCTCACTACTTTAAAAATTTACTTTCACTATTTCATTTAAATATTATTTTTCAAAGATTTGTTTATTTTTTTCCCTAATTTTTATATTTTTGAATGTTTATATTTTCGTAATGGTCTATTTAAGAATATTTATCTTATTCTAATTGTAATATTTTTAAAAATTTGTAATTTTTCTAACGATCATATTTTTTAATTTATGTCTTATCCGAGCAGTCATTTTCAAAATTTTTGAAGACAAATGCTTCCGAAATGCTGAGAGAGAGAAAAAAGAGAGAGAGAGAGAGAGAAATGAAAAGTAAAAAGGAAGAGAGAGAAAATATATTTGTTTAATGAATATATGAGTAAATAGTAAATTTTACATATGAAGATTTACAGTTTATCTTGTTATTTATTATTATTATTATTATTATTATTATTATTATTATTATTTTTGTTAAAATGAAGAGACTAAAAAGTGGTATTTTAAGCCCCTTTGGTTAAATTGTCTCTCTAAAATAACAAAAAATAGCTTTGAAGAGGCTATAGTAGATGCTCTAATATATATATATATATATATATATATATATATATATATATATATATATATATTATTGGGAAAGTCCACATTGCTTGGGTATTAAGATGATTGGTCATTTATAAGAGTGAGGGGAAACCTCAACCCATAAGCTAGCTTTTGGGTTGAGTTGGCAAACCCATTTCTAATATGGTATCGAGCACGTTCGAATCACCTTATATTTATTTGCTCCGCCACCGCCGCCAGCCACCACCGCCACGTGATTTATTTTCCTCGCTCAGAAGTCGCCACCATTTGCGCGTGAACCACACGCCGCACACCACGCCGCTCAGCCGGAGAGCCATGCCGCCCCATTTTCTGCGCGCATACGTGCCACGTCGCCCTAGCCACGCCATCAGTGCCACGTCAGCCCCTAGCCACGTCCGTGCCACGTCAACAAGAGTTGACCGTGACCTTGACCGTTGACCGCTGACTTGACCGTTGATCGTTGACTTTGACCGTTGACCTCCGTGAGTTGACCGGTGCTTTCTTCTATTTTTCGCCCCGATTTCATATTTGTGGTCTATTTTTTCGTTTGAGGCTTTAGATGGCACAAAACGAAATCATTCATCATGTTCACTGTTTTGGATGGGACAAATTATATGGTATGGTCTCAATCTATGCGTAGCTTTCTTAAAGGGCGCAAGCTTTGGCTTTATGTGACTGGAGAGGTTAAAAAGCCAGTTAAAGGGGCTTCTGAATCAGATGAGGCTTACACCACCCGTCTTATTGATTGGGATAGCAAGCATCATCATATTCTTACTTGGTTCCGTAACACTACTATCCCTTCTATTTCTGCACTCTTTGGCAGCTTTGATGAAGCAAAGGGTGCTTGGGATATGCTAGCTTCTCGTTATTCTTCTGTGGATGGTGCTCATGAGTATCAGCTTTTATTTGAGCTTTTTCATCTGAGGCAGGAACCTGGTCAAAGTATAAATGATTTTCTTGCTCGTATGCAATTCTTGTGGAATCAAATTGATGTTTCTGATCCTATTTGGAAGGATCCCATTGATGCTGAGATGTATGTTAAACGTTGAGATCAACATCGTCTTCATCAATTCCTGATGGCCTTACGTGATGATTTTGAGCTGTCGTGTGCAACTCTTACATCGTTCTCCTCTTCCCACTTTGGATACGCCATCTTGAGCTTGTCCGTGCGAGACTAGATCACGGACTATCATGCGCCTCAGTCATACGTTGTTGGCTGCACCATCTTACGGTTCTCCATCGCTCGAGAGCATTATGATCAGTCGATACTTCTCGACTCTCCTAAGTCTCGAGATAATATTTGCCGCTTTTGTCAACGTCGAGGGCACACTATTGACAAGTGTTGGCGTAAGCGAAGATCTAATGTACACACAGCAGCAGTTGTTCATACTGAGAGTGGTTCATCGCCAGCTGCTTCATCTCCAGCTGCTCCCTCTTCAGTTGCTTCCTCTTGCCAGGCTTCAGGATCCAGTGTCATCTAATCTGCAGCTGACTTCGAGGCAATAGTCAACCAAGTCGTTTTATCTCGTTCTGGTAATGCATCTTCCTCTGTCCTCTCAGTCTTGCCAGGTACCTCTTCTCCTTGGCTCTTTGACTCTGCATGTTGCAATCACATGACACCTCACCCTACTTCTTTTACCACATGTGCACCTTTACCTCATTCTTCATTGATTCGCACAGCTGATGGCTCCACTATGAATGTTAAAAATATAGGCACTATCAGTACACCTTCCCTTTCTCTTCCTGAAGTTTTTCATGTGCCTGAATTGTCCTTCAATCTCATCTCTGTTGGTCAACTATGTGAACTTGGATATAGACTTGTTTTTGACTTTTCTGGTGTGCATGTGCAGGATCCTCGCACGAATCAGACCCTTGGGACCGGGCGTAGAATTGGGCGTATGTTCGAGCTCTCATCCTTGCGTCTTCCCACCACAAACATCTCTGCTGCTGCCTCCTTGTCATCACCATCTCTTGCACTTTGGCATTCGCGTCTTGGTCATGCTTCTGCATCTCGCATTCAGCTTTTAGCATCAAAGGGTTTGTTAGGCTCAGTGTCCAGTAATTCTTTTGATTGTATTTCTTGTCAACTTGGAAACAACCTGCTTTACCTTTTAATAATAGTGAATCTCATACTCGCTTCTTTTGATTTAATTCATTCGATGTTTGGGACCTTCTCCTGCTAGTATGAGTGGTTCACGTTATTTTGTTATCTTTGTTGATGATTTCTCTCTACACTTGGGTATTTTTAATGAAATCTCGTTACGAGTTATTGGATATTTATCGCAATTTTGCAAAATGGTTGAAACCCAATTTTCAAAGCCCATTAAAGCCTTTTCGATACGATAGCTTTAGAATATACTCAACATGATTTTCAATCCATCCTAAAGCATTATGGCAATGCTTTCACTTGTCTTGTCCAGCACCTCACAACAAAATGGTCGTCTGAACGTAAACTTAGGCACATTTTTAGACACCGTCTGTGCTTTGCTTCTTTCCACATCTCTTCCTACCCCATTTTGGGGTGAAGCTACTCTCACACTGTCTACACAATCAATAGATTGCCTACTCCTATCCTTGATAATTGCACTCCTCACGAGATGTTGTTTGGCTCCCCTCATATCATCATCTTTGTGTTTTTGGCTCAAGATGTTTTGTTTTACTCCAACCTCATGAGCGCACAAACTCGAGCCTCGTTCTAGGTTGTGTTGCTTTCTTGGGTATGGAATAGAACAAAAGGCTACCGATGCTATGATCCTGCTCTCTCGTCGTCTTTTGCATCTCACGTCATGTAGTTTTTTGGGAGCATCGCCTATTCCATGAAGTCGCAAATTCAATATGCCATCTTCTCCTCCCTTTACTACCCTTCTTGAGATTCCTCTTCGCTAACTCCCACTAGCAATGTCTTGCCGAGTCTACCTCGCTTGAACAACAAATATCATCGATGCTCTCGACGCTTCACTCCCCGTGTTCTGTTCCATCCGAGGATCCACCACTTGACCTTCACGATCAACCCGAGTAAGATCCTCCCATCCCATTTACAAGACTTTCATTGCTTTCATGCCTTAGCTACCTTGCATGAGCCTCACTCCTTTCGTGAGGCCTCCACTAACCCTCTCCGGCAAAGTCGATGAAAGAGGAACTTGATGCTTTACACAAGAACAATACATGGGATTTGGTTGACTTGCCTCGGAAAGTCTGTGGTTGGGTGTAAGTGGGTTTACAAAATCAAGACTTGTTCGATGGTATGCTGATAGGTACAAGGCTCACTGTGTGAGGCTTTACTCGTGAGTATGGTGTGGATTATGAGGAGACTTTTGCCCAGCTTGCTTGCCTCTTCTCGTGCGGCGTGTTCGCTAGTCGTGCAGCCTCGACATTGGTCACTTTGTCAGATGGATGTCAAGAATGCCTTTCTTAACGGTGATTTAAATGAAGAAGTCTATATGCAGCCACCTCTCGGTTATCTCATCCTACAAACAAGGTTTGTCGCCTTCACGAGCTTTATATGGACTTAAGCAGGCTTCTCGAGCATGGTTTGCTAAGTTTAGCGCTACTGTATCTCGCCTTGGCTACTCCATCAGCTCATATGATTCAGCCTTGTTTATTCGCCGCACAGACCGGGGTACTATACTTCTTCTCCTATATGTTGATGACATGATCATCACGGAGATGATATCACCGGTATTCAGAGCTTAAATCAGCCTCACAGCACTTTGAGATGAAAGATCTTGGCCCTCTCATATTTTCTTGGTCTTGAGATCTCTTCTTCCGACGGTTACTATTTGACATGTGCCAAGTATATCTCGACGCTTTCGGGCCAATCTCACAGACAAAGAAGATTGTCGACACACCGACCGAGCTTAATACTGCTCTCACTCGATGTGTGGCGAGCCTCTTCATGATTTTACCTTATATCGGCATTTAGTTGGCGCTTGTCTACCTTATCGTCACTCGCCCGATATTTCAGTATGCTGTCCATCGTGAGTCGCTTTATGGTCGCCCTCGCTCCACTCATTTCTCACCGTCCTTCGTGATTCTTCGCTATTTGAAGGGAACATTGTTCCATGGGCTCTATTTCGCTTCTCAGGCTTCTCTTCAGCTACATGCTTATACTGATGCTGATTGGGCTGGTGATCCGACAGATCGTCGCTCTACCACTGGTTATTGTTTCCTACTTGGCACTTCAGTCATTTCTTGGTGAAGTAAGAAACAAACTGTTGTGGCTCGCTCTAGCACTGAGGCAGAATATCGTGCTCTAGCTGACACTACCTCGAAGCTTCTTTGGTTGCATGGTCATTACAAGATATGGGTGTCTCTCTTTCTCACACTTGTATATTGTGACAATGAAGTGCTATTCGATTGCTCATAATGATGTTTTCATGAACGGACCAAACATATTGAGATTGATTCATTTTGTCCGTCATCATCTTCTTCAGGGCTCACTAAAGCTTCATTCTATCACATCTCGGGATCAGCTTGCGGACATCTTTACAAAGTCACATCCTCCGTATGCTGTGATTCAGTGTCCAAACTCAAGTTGGTCTCTTATACTCCACATTGGTTATGTAGATATATTGCATGTATTACTAGCCTATATAAATAGGCCTATTCTGTACATTATACGGTGTGATTCAATATACAACATTTCTCTCAACATTATTAGAAATGGGTTTGGGCCTAACTCAACCCAAAAGCTAGCTTATGGGTTGAGGTTTCCCTTCACCCTTATAAATGACCAATCATGTTAATACCCAAGCAATGTGGGACTTTCCCAATACGCCCCCTCACGTGTGGTGGGAACATCCAAGCCAACACGTGAACATGAATGGGAGACGGTAGGCCACAGCAAATTGGGTGAAGCTAAACACGTGTTTTTGAAACAGACTTAAGACGTGTAGCGAAGGGAGATGATGGGCCAAGCCAATTGGGCCAACCTGGCTTTGATACCATGTTGAGAGAAATGTTGTATATTGAATCACACCGTATAATGTACAGAATATGCCTATTTATATAGGCTAGTAATACATGCAATATATCTACATAACCAATGTGGGACAAGACTACTTATATAATCTAATATATATATATATATATATATATATATATAATATTAGTACTTATTATCTCATTGGAATTTGAGAGTAATAGTTTTATTTTTCTGATAAATACGAAAAAAAGTTACAAAAAATCGAAAAGGATTGAGCTTCCAACAACAATCGTGAGAAATATATTATATTGTTCCGTCATTTTTTTATTTTTTTATTTTTAACACTAATGATTTCCAGAACATCTTGGACAAGCCCAATTAATTTATTTCCTATCAGGTTCTCACATAGGTTACATTTGTATTTTAAAGTCTTTTTTTTTTTTGCTGCTCTTTCATGTTCAATTCCCTCTCCATACATAAATTTTCAACTTACTTGGCCTTTGCAGTCTGTGCTGGTTACGTTGCTTTTACATTGCAACATCCTTTTCCATGAATCACAGATATGAGATAAATATATATATATATATAAATACTTCTCTGTTAAAATAATCGATCGATATCATACTTTATTTTATTATAATTCGTACATTTTATATTTAATTGTCGAATTTATTAGACACGTGTGTTGTTTAGCATTTTGATGAACATATATCAAAAGATTTGACAAAAGAAAATTCAATCCACAATTTCTTGACATAACCATTTTAACACAAATCACATTTTCCTGAGAAAATGGCATTTCATTAAGTTCTACACCATCTAATCTATTCTGCAAATTCTACTCATAACAACTGAGAAACTTGCTATTTGTCACAACTCCAAACTCATTGTTAGATGTAAAGCATGACTAAGATTTAATAATAAGACAATTTCAAATTTGAAAGAAATTTGAGGGGATCTTAATATTTCCAGAGATATTGTTTATATGATATGATTAGGATCCTTTTGATTTCTTAGGATGATCTTATGGTACGTAGAGTTATTAAAATACGATAAATAAAGAAAAAATATTAAGAATCTTCTAAATATATATAGTAAAACGATAATTAAATTCATTCACTATAATATAACATATAGCTCGGCATGGAAAAAATCACTAGAGATCTAGTTATAATTTTCAGTAATATTTTCACCGTGGTCAGGCCAAACCTTTTTTATTTTCTCTCTCTATATATACCTCGTACTCGTACAACTTTTGATATTATATATATATATATATATATATATCTGAGAGACAATTGGCTTAACAAGTAGTATGACTTTGTTTGTGTTAGTAATTCTTGGTGTAATTAATTGTTAGCTTCTGTGGAGTTGATGCAGGAAGAAGCATGTTGGATGACCAATTAGTCAAAGGAATTCAGGTACTTTTATATATGATGTTCCAGTACTATGATTGATTCATGAGAAAACTCTAATATTAGATCTCTTTAATTTGCTGCATGTTTTCATGCATGTGCAGCCACGTGATGTTGGTGGGTTCGATTGTGTGGATATCTATAAGCAGCCTGCTTTTGATCATCCTTTGCTTAAGAATCACAAAATTCAGGTAATTATTAATTGCAAATTAATCTTTTTCATCTCTGGCCTCAAGAAAATTGATCATATATATATATATATATATTAATTAAATTGTTCATGCAGATGAGCCCAAGTTTCTCAACAGGAAGCAGCAAGACAGATGAAGTTTTCTCAATGGGTTGCCCACAAGGAATGGTACCAATACCAAGAACAACTAGAGTTGAGGGCCAAACTCATTTCCAGTCTAGCTTTCTCAAAATCTCAAGGTGGAAGCTTTCGCACATATGCAAGTAATTTTCCCGGCGAATATGTAAGTTTTTACATGGCATTCTTCTCTTGATCGAGTTTAACAATCTTCCAAGCCAGGGAGAAGAAGATGCTTTAAGAAAGTAATGATTAGAACTATATATATATATATATATATATATTGACTTAGTCTGTAAGTGTTGACACAACGGAGGCTGCGAATTACCATGGAGCAAAGGCATTAATGGATCGCACTTAATAATCCACAAGTGAAAGTAAACGGCCAATACAGTAAAGCTCAAATTTGGGTTCAAAATGGACCAAACACCATTGAAGTTGGATGGGCAGTAAGTCATCACTCATCAATCATATATATATATATATATATATTATAGCGTATGTACATGATATTGTTATTTGTAATAGGTGCATCCTAAAACATACAGTGACAATTGTTAGTTTTAATTATTGGCTAAATGTTTAGAGCAAAATTACTATGAGCGTCCGGACGGGATTTAAATGTTTTCTATCTAGAGATCCTCGTCTGAAGTTGCGTCTGCAAGCCCATCCGAACGTGCCGTACAAGAAGCCAAATCTCCCATGTTTTTTAATAGCCCCTCCGAACGGCCCACTTACCGTCCGAACGGCTTGTAGCTTCTAGGTATTTTTTACAATGTATTTGAGTTTTAATTAGACTAGGAGTCTTTAGGTATTATATATAGATCTCTATAGATCTATATTAGGTACGAATTCTGAATCTAGAAAGAATTTGCCGTCGTGTGCTAAGAGAATTTGTGATATAGAGCTTTTGTTCTCTCGCTCAGAGTGATTGTTCATTATTATTCGTCAATTGTTGAAGTGAAGTCAACCGGAGTTCTAGTGAAGGGAAATCATGTAGAAGGATTGAGTCAGCTGCTCTCTAGAAAGAGCAACTGTGGTAGAAGACAAGTGGGTCGCTTGTCTTATACAAGAGTGTGTCAATAACAAAGGTTTTATGAGTATGAACATCTTGTAATTCTTTATTCTTTTGTTAAGTTAGTTGATTTCTTGGACTTGGCTGCCCCATAAAGGTTTTACAATTAGAGAGTTTTCTAATTGGTTTCATCTTCGTAACCAAAATCTTTGTATTATTTATTGTTTATTGCATATTTGTTTTTGGTTAATTATATTTTTTTAGGTCAGATCTATTTTCGCATAACATTGTGTGAAATACCTATACATTCAGAATAGGTGTCGTTTGGAGTCGTATATAGAATTTTCAATTTGTATCAAAGCGGGTTCACTATGTAGGGATTAATTTCTTGAGTGTGATCCTAGACTCCGCCTAATATGTCTCACACAGATACACCTAACTCATTTCCCATCTTTGACGGATCCAATTATACGTTTTGGAAAATTCGTATGAGAGCTTATCTAAAATCTGTAGATGTTTGGTGTATAGTTGAATCGGGATGGAATGATCTTGATAAGATAATTGTTGAATTGTCAAGGAGCGATCAGATTAGTTCTTCGTCGAATGACATAGCTTTAAATGCTATATTTACATCTATGTGTGTAGAAGAATTCGCAAGAATTTCTCGATGTGTGATAGCTAAAGAAGCATGGGAAACTTTGGAAATTACCCGTGAAGGATCTCAAATTGTGAAAGCCTCTAAAATTCAGATGTTAGTGTCTCAATTTGAAAAGATTAGGATGGAAGAGGAAGAGACTTTTGATGAGTTTTATTCTAAGCTTAGCACCATTAGAAACTCTATCATTAATCTTGGAAAGAAAATGACTAATGCTAAGATAATTAAGAAAATCTTAAGATCACCACCTGCGAGATTTATTCTTCAGATTGCTGCAATAACCTAGAGTCAAGATCTAGAAACCATGAGAGTAGAGGAACTTGTAGGTTCACTTCAGACTTTTGAACTCTTGCTACCTAAGCCCCAAAATTCAAAAAATCTTGCTCTTAAGATCAAGACTACCGAAGGTAAATTTGTAGATCTGTCTAATGATGAGTCTGAAGATGATGAAGAAATGGCTATGATAGCTAGGAAATTGAAGAAATTTTTCAGAAAAAATAGAAATTTTAGAATTAAGGAATCAAAAGTTTCTGGGAATCCTAGTGATGAGGCTAGAAATAATCATGGAAGCAGAGATGATGAAAATCAGAGAGATAAATTTTCACGTAGTCGTAAATGTTATGAACGTGGTGGTGTTGGTCATATACATGCTGATTATGGAAATTTGATAAATTCAAAAGGCAGGGCCTTTAATGTGACTCAAAGTAATGAGTCAGACAAAGAAGAAAAAGCTAAAAATGTTGCTAACTATATAGCTTTTGGGATTTCTTATGAGAGTGAGCATGAGGTTAGTGAGTTTAACTCTCTAGTTTGTGAATATGGTATTCGTGATAATGAATCAGAAGATGAGGGTGATCTGCAAAATGCTTATAATAATCTATTTTTGGAATGCAGTAAATTGAAGAAGTTGAATAAGCAACGCTTGCAGAAACTTAAAGAAGTTAATTTTGAAAATGATAAACTGTCTAGTACTTTAACTGATTCACATGTTATTCATGATACTTTGATGTCTGAAAATCACATGTTAATTGCCAAAGTAAAATCCTTAGAGAATGATCTTAATGAATCAAGGAATCATTTGAAAAAGTTATCTAGTGAAAAGCTTAATCACATGTTGCATAATCAGAAACATTGTTTTGATAGAACTGGATTAGGCTTTGATAAATCTGTTGTTTCTTCTACTAATGTTGCTTCTCCTTCAAAGTTGAATTTTGTAAAACCAATGTGTAAAGAAGAGAACTTGGCTAAGAAAAAGGTAGTGTATCCTTTAGTTTCAAAAGGTGAGAAAGGTAAGGGAATTCTAACTAATTCCTATGTGTCTCGCTCTACACCAAGACATGCTCATATGCCAAGGAACCAACCTTCTCAAAGGTTCATTCCTACATGTCATCATTGTGGTAAAATTGGGCATATTCATCCGAACTGTTTTCAGTTTAATAATCATGAGTCAAAAAGAGACTATTTTTTTTTCTAGGGATAGTCATGATGAATTATTCAACATGTTGAGGGGTGTTATCACCCAATTAAATAACTTGGATAAGAGTCGCACTTTTGTTCCCAAAATGAAGAAAGTTTGGGTTAAGAAGGATGATATCATTCACCCCTTGAGGGGGAGTGGTGATGATCTCACCTTATGTTAGGTGAGTCACCTACATGCCTAGGATTGGTTGTCATGCATTATTTTGAATATCCTAGAGCATGTTGTTCTCTATTGCTTTGTTTTTGTTATTTTTTGTTTTTCTTTTTGCATTTATTTTTTGTGTGCATTTTATTTTGAAAATTTTCAAAACGGCAAAAATATTTTAATTTGGTTATTTTTATTTCTCCCTTTTTTTGTTTGATGCACCTTGAGTGTCCATTATGTGCTCATGCTTCTTCCATGGATTTAATTCCTTTTGTCTTAAAGTGTTTTTAATATGCATGAGTTGTCATATTGTTTCAATGGACTAATGTTTTGTGGCTCCTAAAGCCTAAACTTAATTTGTACGTTTTGCTCATGCTTTAAACAATTATGCACATTTAAGCTTAAATTGATTTTATTCTTAAAATATGAGTTGTGTGAGGTAACTATATGAGGGTTTTTGACTAGTTGTATCTATCAATTTGACCATATGCTAGTTGAATGTAGGGCTTATAAATTCCAACATTTCTCAAAGCACAAAATGTTTAAAGACACCTTCTCATGAAGAAAAATTGTGAAATAAGAAATTAAAAGATTACATTCCAAATGAATTTATTTCATAGTGTCCAGCTTATGCTTTGTTTCAAAAGAGGAATGCATTGAATGAGGTGGCTAGGCCCTAGTATGATAAGGTTTGACTTTTGATTTAATTTGCTTGTCAAAACCTTTATTGTGGTGAAACCTTCTCCTCAACTTATAAATTGTTTTTACTATTCAATGGTTAGCTTACACACATGACACAATCATAGGTTGAATGGATTCTTTGGCATTGCTTGGGTTAAACAAAAAGTGTTCTTGGTTTCTATATGTCTCATGAATTAATATTGCATGCAGGTAGATGGGTATAAAACTGGTTGTTACAATGTACGATGTCCAAGATATATACAAGTGCATCCTCGATATTTCCTTGGTGAAGCTTTTGGTACTATGTCTATTTATAATGGAGCTCAAATCGCTGTTGATCTCACCATTGCTTTGGTAATTAATAATGCATATCCATATATGGCCATCTCTCCTCCTACTTTTGTTAATGTTAACAACAATTAATGGCCATGGAACCAATTTATATGATATGTTTATCTTCGGCATGCAGGATAAATCAACTGGAAATTGGTGGTTGAAACTTATTAATTACTCATTGGGATATTGGCCAAATGAAGTATTCACTCATTTAGCTACCGGAGCGTCCTCTATTCGATACGGCGGAGCAACTTTTTCTCCACCCAATATACCTACTCCAGTACCTATGGGGAATGGTTTACTTCCTGTTGGCTTTGCCCCGAGTAAAGCAAGTCTTTTTGCATGTGTTAAAATAATAAAAGCGGATAACCAATTAGTTGATATTAATTATTCCGAAATGATTGGTAGGTTTCCTATTGGCATTGGTGCACAATGTTATGGCTTGGTAGATGTTAGTAATCCCAATATGGGGAAAGCCTTCGACTTTGGAGGTCCTGGAGGATCATGTCAATCATGATCACTTTTTTTTTTTTTTATCATTATTTGTTTTCTCTTCAATAATCTCGTCAATGTAGGATGGGTGGTTCAATATGATTAAATATTTAACTAGATGATGAATTGGTTGCTTTTTGGCATTGGTGAGGGTTTTATTAAGTATTTTCTTGAAATGGTTTCTTTTGTTACAATTTTATTTTTCATATTTGACCCTAGCTAACACATGCATATATATTGCTTCCCTGCCAAGACTTGCCTAAAAATGGCATACAATGAGTAACATCCTGCTAAGAATCTCACACCTAAAGTGGTATTAATTGAATAATTGTACATTGCTTATTCACTTATTCACCACCCAAGGCCAACTCCACAGCTTTATTTTTTTTCCTTCTTTTTTTTATTAGCTAGCATCTGTTCTTCTCATTAAATTGTCCATACATGGAAACTATGAGAATAATGCATGTGAAGTAATATTCTACCATACGTCTTTTAACCTAACTTAATATTTCCTTGATAAAAAAATTATATTCATACTTATCCAAAAAAAAAAATTATATTCAAATTATACTTTTTTTTTTTTTTTTGATGTGGTAAAAAAACAACCTTTACAATTAACAACTTTTCAATAACAATTAACATTTATATAGATGTTTTTTTTTTTATGAATAAAAAACACACATATACCCACATTTCAATAACATTTAAATTTTCATTTAAATATACTAAAACCTGTACTTATAGGCCGTATTTACAAAGCATAAGAAACTAAAACCTATACTTATAGGCCGTATTTACAAAGCATAAGAAACTAAAACCAATACTTATCAGCCGTATTTACAAAGCATAAGAAACTAAAACCTATACTTATAGGCCGTATTTACAAAGCATAAGAAACCTATACTTAAGGCCGTATTTACAAAGCATAACAAACATAATAATAAAAGACTCTAGACAATTGACACCCTATAACAAGGACAAACCAATAGGCCGTTTTCCAAATATGCGTCCATGCAATCACGGTGGAAGACATGGCTGCATGAAGAAATTTGAATGAGCTCCTCCAGGTTCTCAAAGCCGTTCAAACAAATTGGACACTCACTTTGCTCGAACGGAATAACAGCATTGTTGTAGATGATGCTCAACACAAGAGGAACCATTGGATGATTAGCGACCACCAGAAGATCAGCGACCGGAGGATTAACGACCATCGAAGGATTAGCGACCATCGGAGGATCAGTAACTTCAGTGCTGCGCTTACGGAAAATGATAAATAATAAAACTAGAATCACTAGGAACAAGGAGACTGCAATGGCCATGGAGCTGGAGTTGTCACAGGAGCATGAGCAGGTGTCGGTGTGAAGTGGAGGGGGAGGGGAAAATTATGGGAGAGGAGTTACCGACTGAACAGGATTTCATGGCATAAAAGGAATTGGAGGCGGAAAATTTCTCATAGTGAAGTATCAAGAGTGGGATGGTTTATTCAGACTAGAGACTCTTTGGACTGAAATCTTAGTAAAGTTTGGGATGCACGGAGACCATGGACTCTTTGGACTGAAATCTCAATGAAGTCTGGGATGGTTTATTCAGGCGAGGGACTATTTGGACTCTTTATATAAGACAAAGTGTTTGGTTTTTATTTTCTTTTCTTTTTTAAATTCAAAAAGAAAAAAAAATAGCTATATATATATACCAGGTCTAAAAACTACCCAAACCCGGTGTGAACCATATTTACGGTCGAACGGGGTCGGTCAGATCGAATGATGCGGGTTTGAGTGGTCCTATCACAAAACCGCCCAAACCTGCATCATCCATCCCGCCGTGAGAGAGAATGAACGAGGTCACCCGTATCATCCATCCGCCCTACCGTGAGAGACAAAATGAATGAGGTCAAGAGTGAGAGAAAAAAACCTGGAGCCATGGCCATGGAAGCTGTTGATGCACAGTTTTCGATTGGTGACATGGCACACTTGTTGGATTCCTGGTTCAAGTGTGCTCCAAGTGTGAACTTGCCTGCATAATTAAAAAGACAGTAGGATCAAAGAGAGACCGGGGGTGAGCCAGCAGGGCCACTCCGATGCCTAAGTCAGTGTTTGAAAGATGGAGTATGAAAAGCAACAAAAGTGTAAAGAGTGCAAGAGTTGTGTTACCCAAATGTGAGGTAGTGACTTGTATTATATAGGCATGGAGCAGTAGTCCCCTAACCAATGACTGACTTTTTCTTGATTTTCTGCGAGGTAGTTGTTATCAAGTGATTTGAGTAGTTATCCGTCTCAAGATCTTAGGAGATCAAGATAGGATTTGGTTGTTATGGCGTTTGTATTCTGAATTTCTGCAGATAATGTATTTGATTCCATGATTCCCAGTGCTCATCATTTGAATTTAATGCATCACCGCCTAGAAGGAAGACGTGGGAGGGAGGAGAGACGTAGCCAATCCCCCATTCAGAGGAGGAGGCACAGAAGAAGCCCGGAGTATGGCGGTGATTCCCACGACACGACGGCAAGCAGGGGTGGGGCAAGCGGATCCCGGCCTTGATATTTCTCGCCGGGGGTTACGCAGGAAAATCCTCAAAAGGAAAGTGGAGCCAAAAAAAGTAATGAGGGAAGCGCTGATCGTGCAGGAATTCAGAGCGCAAAATCAAAGGCGGAAAATCAGGAGTTAACGGATCCTACTGAATTTAATGCAAAAATTGAAGGAAATCTAGAAAAACCTGGAGGATTTAATGACGCACAGGAAATTGCGGTATAGCAAAAGGAAAGATCAAGTGGGGAATTTACAGCTCCACACGGTCAAAATTTAATGGGGAAGTTGGGCTCAAAACTCCCTGTTGTGAAGAATGGGGTGTTTGGTGATGATTTAATGAAAGGCCAAGAAAGTGGGAGAGGGCCTGTGAAAACAAAAACAGGCCCAATTGAAAAAAGGGTCCCTTACACTGGATTCTCAATGGCTGACGTGGAACTCAAATTAAAAGGAGCAGTGGTGGAAAATACAGAGTTTAAATGACGGGCCAGTGAAGGATCTGTACAGAAATCATGGTGCCAAAAGACAAGGGAGGGCCAGGAGGCATACAATGTGGTGAAAAAAGTGGAAGCTAATCGAAAGCGGAAAAAGCCAAAAGATGAGGAAGAGGGGAAAGGAGCCATTGTAGTGAAAAAGGGGCGGAATATTGGTGAGCGCCCAAAAAAGTCCAATAATTCTACACAAAGGGAGGATAATTATGGATCGGGATTGGCGGAGGCGTAGTACCCGCCGACCTAATGAGTTTATAATGGGTGCCGAGGCTTGGGAACCTCGAGATTCGGGACCTACCGGATGGTAAAGGAGAAGAAGCCCATTTTGGTTTTCCTCATGGAGACCAAGCTCCGAAGTAACAAAATGGAGAGAGTTCGATGCAAACTGGGGTTTGAAAATATGTTTGTGGTAGACAGTGTTGGAAAAGCGGGTCTAGCTTTATTGTGGAATGCTGAAGCAGGAGCGGAGATCCAAAATTTCAGTCGCCGACACATCAATGCGACAGTGAGCTATCCGACGGGTAACCTTCCTTGGAAACTCACCGGTTTCTACGGACAGCCCGATGCTAGTAAAAGGCGTGAAGGTTGGGATTTACTGTTATATATTTCAAGGCTGGAGCCAGGGCCATGGTGTGTGTTTGGTGACTTCAATGAAATAGTGTGTCTGTCCGAAAAATGGGGAGAGAGTGGTCGACAACGAAGTTTGATGGAAGCCTTCTAGAAAACTTTGGAGGATTGCTCACTTGCTGATTTGGGATACAGGGGTCCAAAGTATACTTGGACAAATTGCAAAGATGGGGCACAATTCACAAAAGAACGCCTTGATCGTGTTGTGGCAAACCAACGGTGGTGTGATTTATTCAGGGATGTGGATATTGTGATTGGGGCAGCTTTGAGCTCTGATCACTCACCAATAGTCATTAATCTACTGGGAGGTGATTATGAGAAACAATATTAGAGATGATTCAGGTATGAAGCATGCTGGGAAACAGAGACAAAATGCAAAGAAATTATTACACAAGCTTGGGAGGACTGGGGAGCAACTGTGGACCCGTGGCAGAACCTTACCAGGCGTATTCAGAGGTGTAAAAAGGGGCTACACAGGTGGCAAGTTGTTGAGGAGGGGTACCCAAAAAGGACTCTGGAGGAAAAAATCAAGCATTTATCATAGATGCAAGGGAGAGAAGAAAGTCCAAATAGGGAGTCCTTAATCCAACTCCAAAACGATATACATGCTTTGCTGGAGAAAGAGGAATGGCGATGGAAACAGAGGGCAAAAATTAACTGGTTAAAACATGGTGATAAAAACTCAAAGTTTTTTCACGCATGTGCTACTCAGAGGCAATCTACAAATAAAATTCGCATTATCAGTAATGAAAGTGGGAGGATTGCTGAAACACAGGAGGAGATTGTGGGTATTTTTGTGGATTATTTTACAGGACTATTCACTGCAGGAGAGGTAGATAACATAGAGCCGTGTGTGGGTACAATAGAAGGCCGGGTCACAGAGGAGATGAACAGGAGCTTGCTGAAACCTTTTTCTGAGGTTGAAGTGAAAAATGCTCTTTTTCAGATGGCACCACTTAAAGCACCTGGACCAGATGGACTCACAGCGGGGTTTTTCCAAAAAAATTGGGATACGATGGGACCTGAGGTTAGTAAGGCAATTCTTCATATTTTGAATTGTGGAATTATTCCCAATGAGCTAAATGATACTTTCATAGCCTTGATCCCAAAATCAAAAAACCCCAAAACAGTTACTGAATTTCGACCTATTAGTCTGTGTAACGTCCTGTACAAAATAATTTCCAAAACTCTAGCTAATAGATTGAAGGTTATTTTGCCACATGTTATTTCCCCAACCCAAAGTGTGTTCATACCCGGGCATTTGATTACAGATAATGTGCTAGCAGCCTATGAGACTCTACATACGATGAATTCTAGAATGCGTGGAAAAAAAGGGTATATGGCTGTAAAGATAGATATGAGTAAAGCATATGATAGGGTGGAGTGAAAATTTCTGGAGGAGGTTATGGTACGTATGGGATTTGATCCTTCTTGGATTAAATTAATTATGATGTGTGTGCACTCGGTGCAATATACGGTGTTGGTAAATGGGATACCTACGGGTAGAGTTGTTCCATCTCGAGGTATTCGGCAAAGGGATCCCATTTCCCCGTATTTGTTCATTATATGTGCAGAGGCATTGAGCTCTTTATTGATACGGGCGGAAAGGGATGGTGTGTTGACGGGGGTCCCTACTTCTAGAAGGGGCCCTCACCTCAACCACCTATTTTTTGCTGATGACAGTTTGCTTTTTTGTAGAGCAGAATTGAGCCATTGGATCAGGTTGACGACTATACTTGACATATACGAGAAAGCGTCGGGTCAACGACTAAACTCCTCAAAAACGACTATCTTTTTTAGCCATAACACTCGGTCGGAAGAGAAGCAAAGAATTATTGACGAGTCGAGTATCCCGAGTTCCCAAAGATACGACAAGTATCTAGGTCTACCGGCTTTGGTGGGGAGATCCAGAAAAAAAGAGTTTAGGAGCATTATTGATCGGGTATGGAAGAAATTACAAGACTGGAAATTTAAGTTGCTCTCGCAGGCCAGAAAAGAAATCCTTCTTAAGGCCGTGATCCAAGCCATCCCGACGTACTGCATGAGCCTTTTTATGCTTCCAAAAGGACTTTGTACTGAAATTAATTCCGTGATGCAAAGGTTTTGGTGGGGAAATCAGACCACCGGCTCGAAGATCCATTGGATGAGTTGGAGTAAGCTAGGAGAGGCAAAAAATATTGGTGGTATGGGGTTTAGGGATTTCAAGTGCTTCAACAAAGCTCTTTTGGCGAAGCAATCTTGGCGTTTATGGCACATGCCGAATAGTTTGGTCTCTCAAATTATGATGGCTAAATATTATTCAAATGGGTCAATTCTAGAAGCACTGTTGGGGAACAAGCCGTCCTTTGCTTGGAGGAGTATATGGAGTTCGGGTGATCTACTGAAGGATGGTTTGATGTGGAGGATAGGTAATGGTTCAACAGCTAAAATATGGACTGACAAATGGGTTCCTATTCCTGACACCTTCAAAATTCATTCACCTTCACAGCTACTGTCCACTGATGCAACAGTGAGTGAGCTAATAAACCGGGATACTAAAGGGTGGATTACGGAGAGGCTTGAGCAACTATTTAGTTCGGAGGAGGCTACAGCTATTTTATCAATTCCAATAAGTTGCACAAACCAACCGGATGCCTTACTATGGAGGGGCACGAAGAAGGGCACTTTCACTATAAAGAGTGCATATTATATAGCTAAGGCTATGGAGGCAAGAGAACGGACGAGCAGTTCTTCAGGGGCTCATATCAGTGAGGTGTGGCAACAATGTTGGAATTTACACATTCCTAATGCGGAGAAGAATTTCCTTTGGAGAGCCTGCCCTGATATCCTCCCGACAAAAGATAAAGCTGTATCGACGAAAGATAACAAATGACCCTTTGTGCCCTCTGTGTGGTTTGAAGGCTGAGACTAGTTTCCATGCTGTGGGACTGCCCTTCTGCGCGAGATGTGTGGAGTGTTTGTGGGAGGAAAATACAAAAGTGCTATTTTGAAGGACCAGAATTCTTGGAAGTGTTTGAAGGTATCATTAAAAAATGCGAAGATGAGGATATCAACCTTTTTGTCGGGATAGCAAGGAAGATATGGTTCAGACGAAATGAAGTGGTCCACGGAGGCCCCTTTCTCTAGGGGTGTCAATGCGGTTACGGTTAGCGGTTAGTGGCACTAACCGCTAACCGTAACCACCCTAGCGGTTAGTAAATTTCACTAACCGCAACCGCTAACCACCTAAGCGGTTAGCGGTTAGCGGTTAACCAGCCGGTTAGCAGTTAGTGAAATAAGTAACCGCCCGCTAACCGCTTTTTTAAAATTAGGCTTTTTTGGGCTTTTCTTTAGGCTTTTTTAGTGTCTTTTTTGTCTCAATTACTATAAAAAGAGCCCATATTGAAAAATAAAAAATATTTGACCCCAAATTTATATTTACTTGTACTTTTCCAACAAGGACAAAGAAAAAAAAAATCAAATAAAAGAAAAATAAACCAAAAAAATAATGGATTGGGCATGCCTAATTTCCAGGACTGAAAGATTTTCTGGATCATTCTCTATGTTTAGAAAGCTCCACATATATCTAACAAGCTTCCAAATGACCAAGATTTTATGATCATATTTACTTAATCAAGTTTGAGATCTTTTAATCTTAATACTTCAATTATTGTTATAAGTATCACATTGTTGAATCTAATATCAATTACTTAATTTGATATTATATAGTCATATGATCTTAATAATTAAATTAGATATTACGATTAACGATTTACATGTGATAATATTTACTTAATCAAGTTTGATATCCTTTAATCTTAATACTTCAATTATTGTTATAAGTATCACATTGTTGAATCTAATATCAATTACTTAATTTGATATTATATAGTCATATGATCTTAATAATTAAATTAGATATTACGATTAATGATTTACATTATGATCATATTTACTTAATCAAGTTTGAGATCCTTTAATCTTAATACTTCAATTATTGTTATAAGTATCATATTGTTGAATTTAATATCAATTACTTAATTTGATATTATATAGTCATATGATATTATGATCTTAATAATTAAAGTAGATAGATTTTGTTTACCTCTCTCTTTGATTGAGAATTGAGATAGATTTTGCTTCCCTTTTAACTTATATTAGTATTAGCTTACATACTTATAACTTATGACCTATGAATATGTATGTATAATTTGTTATTATATAATCAAATGATTTTATGATTAATTGATCAAAGTGTGATTTAATTATCTAAAACAAAATGTGATTTAATCATTAATGATCAATTGATTATGTAATATGTATAAATATAATTATAATTATAATTATAAAATATAGTATATAAAAAGCGGTTAGCGGTTAGTGGTAAGTTAATAGATTTAATCGCTTAACCGCTAACTGCTAGCGGTTATAAAGAAGCATTATGTTGGCGGTTATAGTGGTTATGCGGTTAAGCGGTTGGGTTATAACACCCTACCTTTCTCCACCCAAACACCCTGGTTCAACGAGCAACGGAAGCTGTGGCAGAATATAAGGCAGCCAACTCGCAAGCAAATAAAGATGGGCAGGGGGAAATTTCAGACCAAACACTGGTAAATGGGCTGGACCACGACCAGGATGGTACAAGCTCAACTGGGATGCAACAGTATGTAAAACCCAGGGAGTAATTGGCATGGGGGCGATGGTTCGGGATGAGAGGGGTGTCGTGGTGGCGGCACGATGTCTGGTGGGTCGGGGTTTCTTGGATCCTTGCACTGCGGAGGCTTGGGCGGGAGTGCAGGCCACACGGTGGGGTTTGGAGCTTAGGATACCGGCGATCCATTTGGAAGGGGATGCCAAGAATGTGTTGGACGCTATTAACGCCAGTGGGAAAAATTGGAGCAAAATTGGGCACTTGGTGGGTGATATGCACCAGCTGTTGAATAATTTTGCCCAATGGAAAGTGGAAGCGGTGAGTCGGATTGCAAATAACGCCGCCCATATCTTAGCAAAATTGGCTGTCACAGAAGGAGTGGATAGATCTTGGTTGGGGGTAACCCCGAGTTGCATACGAGAGGTTGTCCTTTCTGAGCAATTTGCTCTCTTTTGCTGAGTTTATGGATTTTTTCAATAAATTTCTGCCCCACACTGATTTCAAAAAACTAAATGGGGGTTGTGGTGTAGAGTAGCCTACTGAGGTGGCTCATACTGCAGCCTGTATTCCATTTAGGAGAAGTGAGTGGTTGGGGTAGGAGGGATAGAGATTGTTTCTACACGAGTCTTGTAATGCATGAGTACGTTTTTTGTTACTCTGTTTCATTAATGAAGTTTAGACTATTTTCTCAAAAAAAAAAAAAATGATAGTTAGAGAGGATTAAGTATCATAAATAATAATGATGATCAATAAATGTACTATATTTCATAAAAATAAAAAAATAAAAAAACTTATTTTGAACGGAATTGTAATATATATATATTTGTCAATTCATGATATTCATTAGCCCAAATAATCAAAAAATAAAAGATACACTACCCCTAGACATTGGAGAGAAACTTGAACCAACCGGGCTTGGTCTCCAGCGAAGGGGGAAAAGCATAAGCCCAAATCCAATTTTGGCTGAACAAAACCATTCGCAAACCATTCACAAAATAGAATTAGAATCGAAGGTTCCGAATATTTTCCCCTAACCATAGATTTCCATGACTCTTTTTTTTTTCTTCAAATTCCAGTAGTTATAGGCCAACGATTATTTATTTATTTATTTACCGTAACAAGAAGAAGAAGTATGATATGGCGGTTGAGAATCTGGATGGAAAGTATAAAGATTGGCAGAAGAAATTGCACCCTGATCTAGTGCACTCAAAATCTGAGGTCTGTTGATCAAATTCTTCATTTTGAAAAATTAAAATTTTATAAAAATTGTTGTAATTTTTTCTGTTGTTTTTATAGGAAGAAAGAGAATATGCCACTGAACAGTCTGCTCGTGCAATTGATGCATACCGTACGCTTAGCAAGCCATTCTCGAGGGCAGTATACATTGTAAGTGTACTTTGAACAAATGGATTTTTTTTTTTTTTTGGTAGGTTGAACAAATGGATTTTGTAGAGGGTGGTATGTTCAGAAATTTATATTCGTTTCTAAGGTTTTCATTTTTTTATTTTTTTTCACCACTTAACTACTTGATATCATGCTTTCTTTTTTAATCGTTATTGTCTCCAGATTTTACTTTGAATCCATATGCTTACAAAATTTGCTTTGAAAGGCTAGAATGTATTATATATGTGGGCTGTGACGGCTGTCTAATTTTCATATTTCTGTTGATTCGATGGTTATTACTTATTAGGTCCACTTCTGCAATTTATTTGAGAACAAAGGATCAATGTTAGAAATGTTTATATATCTGTTTCTTTTCAAGTGCCCTTTATATTCATGTTGAAGCCGACAAAAAGTTCAAGGAAGAAAATGATGGTTAGGAGAGAGAGACTAAGTCATAAGTATTGTGCTGCCATTCTCAAACAAAAAAGGTTGTACATAGAGGTTAAAAAGTCTCAAGCAAAAGACATAAATAACCTTGCATAACCTTCGTTGAGTTAATATCATCAACCACAATTAAGGGGCAAAACAAAAGATCTCTCACTATCAAAGAATTTGGTATGCATTGGCTTTTTTATATATAAGGATATATATATAGAAAACGCAAAAACCAGACCGAAGCCTCGGCAACTGCCAGTGCCACCAGGTGCTTACCGTCTCCTCTTCTTCATCGTCCTCGCTTACACCCACGTCGAGCTTTTGTATTCTTCTAATTCCAATTGAATATCGTGTTATTACAAGCAAAATTCAGAAATTAAATTTACATTATATTAGGCTTAAGAATTGGAACTCCAAAAATTAGGGTTTCGAGGTTTTACTTTATTACTTTACTAGAAATTTTTTGTGGCTTCTACTTCTGGATTCGAATTAATGGTCGAGTATCTCTTCCTATTGGTAGGTTTCGTTCATTTTTCATCAATTGGATAAAGTTTCAGTTTGGTCCTCAAAATGTCTGCGGAAGAGGAAGAGAATGCTACAGAGCTGAAAATCGGAGACGGTAACGATCTCTCTCTCTCTCTCTCTTTGGGCTGCTCTTGTTTATCTGGGATTGGTGTTGAAGAATAGAATTAGATGCTGGTCCGTCTCTGTTTCTGGGTATTTAGATGGCACTAGATTGCTCTCCTGAACGGTGGAATGGCGATTAAGTATAATGGGTTAGGAGCTGAAGTAATGTTTGGAAAAGATGCAGCACAGAAGGAATTATTATATATGTGTATTTGTGATATGCTAATGCATAGCTCTGTAGGTATTTTCCCACTCATAAATTGCAGGCAAGCTTCCAATTGCCAGTATGTAATATCATTCTCCCTTCCCTCATACGGTTCTTCTGAGGTTGTAATTGATGTTATACGAGAACATAAAAGGGTTACAAACGGTTTACACAACGTAAATGAATTGTCATGTCAATTTGGTAAAAATGTTTTGCATTTACTCATTTGGGTTGGGTTTGTCTAGCATTGACTGATAATGCGGTTTTTATGGTATATGAAGAATCTACTTGAGGTGCCATTTAACATATTCCACTGATAGGTTTCCACTCTCTCCCTCTCTCTCTCTCCAGAGTTTTTGAAGGCCAAGTGTTTAATGAATTGTGAAGTTGCTTTGATTCTTGAACACAAATATGAGCAGCTTCAACAAATGTCAGAGGATCCACTGAATCAGGTTTCCCAGTAAGTACTGTACCACTTCCTCATAAGCTCATTCTTTCAGTTCAACATACGATGTATTTAGGAGCACAGGTTCAGTTCTATATTAATTCTTATACATTTTAGTATGCATTTTATAACTTAATGCTGTTGTGATATCTCATCCATGATTTCTTCTTGAGTTGCGTATAGTCTATGGTCAGGGTATATGATAGTTTGTTTGCTTTGCTATGCTCAACATCTTTCTTACAAATTGTTTACCTTTAAGCTTTTGTGAATTTCATGAAAAAAGAAAAAGGGGAAAAAAGAAGGAAATAAAAGAAGAAAGTTGGCATAAATATCTTTCTATCAATTGAGGAGTCAAATGAGTGAAACTTTGGGTTACCGATCAAAAAAAAAAAAAAGAGTGAAACTTTGGAATCTGAAAGTTTCTAATTTCTGGTTTAGGGCATATAAATTAACTTTCTGAATCAGATATTATCGGTATATTATAACTGTATGTTGTTTGTGTTCCATTGTGGGCACATAGAACTATAGAAGTCCTAATTTTTTTCTACATCTTTTTTTTTTTGTTTTTTTGGGTTAATTTTTAATTATTCTTGTGTTTTTGCGGCCATTCCAATGGGCTCTTGCTTAAGATATTTGTGCAAGGGCTCAATTTCACCTGGCCAAGATGTGATTGTGGGGTAATCTCAAGGTTTTACATGTTTCCTATCATGTTTTATTTCAGGGAACTGCCCTAAATTTGTATACATCATTTATTTAATATATGGGTATGTTTAATGTTTATTTATATATGTATAATTTCCCAATTCCGTTTGTTGGTTTTAGGTACAAAACTAGAGCTTCACCTTATATGAATTTGAAAAATCAAGTTCTTGCTTAGATTTTTTTCCCGCATCATTCACTGTTTTACCTGCTGAGTGTGTTTATTTAGAAGGCCTAGTGCAGTGTGCTTAGGAGTATGGAGTGAGGTCTATGTCTAAACTCTAATACCATCCCTGTCTGGTTGTTTGCAAGTTGACGGATTCTTTGATTGGGTGGCATGAGTTCATTTTTTTTTTTGATAAATAATGTTGTATATATCAAAAAGTGCAAAGTGCCTCTAAGTACACAAGAAAAGCACAAAGCGCCTCAGAGTATACAAAGGGAACCCAACCGACAGCCCAACAAAAAACACCTAGATAGACACCCTAAAACAGAACCAACAAAAACCCTATAAACAGCACCTGCAAAAAGTACAAAAAACTCCCAATACAAACCCCCAGCACCCCAACAACCCTAATGAACTTCAGGGGGAAATGTAATAGCATTTTTAGACCCAACTCTCCCCCACCTACGCTGGCGCTTCACCGGAGAAACGGAGCAATCCAAATTCTTAAGCTCTCCTCATCCCCTTAGCCTTCCTCTCTCTGGCAGAGTGCAGGTCCAGCATCTTCTTATCATCCCCACCACAAAGGCCATTTTCATCGTCCTATGGACCTCTTTGGAGTATTCCTCTGCCCCTTCCTCTGAATTATCCAACACAACCTCGGCCAGCAGTTCTTTATTTTTATTCAACTGCTTTGCAACCTTATCCTTCATCCTCTGAAAGTACCCCAATTGAGATTTGGAGATAATAGAAGTGGAAGACACCGGTTGGCTAAGACTCCTGTCCAAATCAGCCACCCCAACAGACAGAGAGCCCTGACGGATCAACTCACACGCCGGATCAGGGAGAACATCCACCACAACCGAAGGAGGAGCGGCAGCTCTCGGCCCAAAAAAGGGTGGCATGGGTTCATACATTTAGCTAGTTAAAAAGAAGGCTGCAAAGATGGTTCTCTCTTTTAGTCATTTTCCTAACACACAACTATCTATTCCTGAATTACAGCTAAAAATATAGCTGATAAGCTAAAGTCATGTTCTAGTTATCTTTCTCCTCCTTTATCTAAGTGGAACTACTATTTATTTAGCTTTGATTTTTGATTGACTTTATATGTCAACTTTATTTTTACCTGTAATTATTTCTACAATATATAAACTATGATGTCTTCTTGAGTGTTGTCCAATCTATGAATTCCCTTTAACTTATCTTAATTTGTTTCTACATCCAACCCCTTTAAGATGATCTTGACCATGATATTGTAAATTCTGAAGGAGCTGTTCCTGAGGAACCAGGAAAGATTACAAAATCTGTAATTGTTGAAATGACTGATTAATGGATGGGACAAGAGGGTTCTCTGCATTGCTATTCTTTCTATTTTTATGAAGAGTTTATTGCTTTTATGAATTTAAGTTTCCCAGCTTGCCTGTTAGCATTAATAGGCTGAACAGAAGATTTTATAAACTTGCATGAGTTAAACTTTCTGCCCTCTGACATAATGTGGTTTATTTGTTCTTCATTATTTTTTCTTATTTCTCTTTTTCAGGGTGTTTGAAAAGTCACTCCAGTATGTGAAGCGCTTTAGCCGCTATAAAAATCCTGATGCTGTTAGACAAGTGCGAGAGTATCCTCAAAATTTATATGGTGTTGGAGTGCCCTTTCCTATTTGCTCATACATGTGCATGATTACATACCTAAATACATCCACAGACTTTTCAGCCTTTATATCTTATTGATATAATACTCAACCTAGCAAAGAACTTATGACTGAAGTCTTGTACTAACTCGTCATCTATGATGCAATGATACCGCTCAGAGGTGGGAAGCCAACCTGGAACTATTATCCATGTACTAGGGGGCCCATTTTCCCATAAGTTTTCCATTAACCAAGACTCTTTGTGTTAACAATTAGGTCAGCTCCATAACCAGTGAACACGCACATCCTCCAACCTTTTGCAGAAATGATGACTTCATGTCATAAATCATCATGTTTCTCCCTATTATAAATCATGTCAAAATATCTTGCTGGGACATCTTTTTGAACTCACTGATAGCAGGTATTATTCCCTTGTGTAACATGCTTCATCTAGCAATTAGGTTGCCATTATGTTATCTCTTTCTTATTTAATTCACTCGGGTTGGTTTGGGTTATAATGGTGTTCCAAATTTGACAATCTCTCCTGTTTTGCTATTACGAATTATCCAAATAGTGAGAAACAGATATCATATACTTATATAAAGTCCTTGATTAGAGCAGCATGGGCAGTGATTTCTGTGGGATGTATAAACTTAAGTTGTTCTTCAAAATTTATTCTACCTTGCATTAAGAGTGTGAATCTTAACTGACTTTCAGAATCCTCAGTAGATATCAATTGGCTGAGTTCGAGGTAATGTACCAAGTTACTTAGCAAACTATATCTAGAAAGTTTGTTCTTGCATACATACATATATATAAACAGCTATAATTGTTGCCACCCTTTGTTGCGCAGCTTTGTGTTCTTGGCAACCTTTGCCCTGAAACAGTGGAGGAAGCTATTGCTATGGTACCATCTATTAAGGTATACTTCATTTTCCTTCAAGTATCCCTCTTTCCATGGGAGTACATTTTTATTGTACTTCTCTCTGATTTTGTTGGCATGGATACGTGATACACTTTCATGCATGTTAATGCCAACAATAGCATATAAGTGAAACAAAAGAGTTCATATAACCCACTTCTTCCGCCCTCTCTCTCACTGGTTTACTACAAATTAATCTTTTAACAATGAACCATCTAGAGGCACATTCTTGCTGTTAATGATATGTTGTAATACTTGTTTTGTGTTAGATTTGTTTATGAGCCTCCCATTTTGGAAGCAGGTGACACTTGGTTACCTTATAAAAACAATGAAAATATTATACATTTATATTTCTTAATTCTTAATCTTTTCAGTTAAAAAAAGTTGTATGAATGGACTTCTCATGTAGCTGTGCCCTATTGTTCTTGTAGTAAATGTTTTGCTTTATCAAAAAAAATTAAAATATATATATATTACTTCAAAACAACAAAATTCTAAAAGCTACAGTTACATTTTTTTCTTTGATAGGTAATAAGAAGTTTTATTAAAAAAAAGCTACAGTTACATTTATATGGAAGAAGTAATGCATCATTGCGATCGAACATTTTAATTCTGAAAAAGAATAAAGTGGAATGAAGCTAAAACATTAGATTGCAGATTGAATGGCAATATGTGTACAAATTCTTGCCAAGGAAAAGGCATCGAGGTGGTCAAATCCTCAGAGCACATATCAATATGTTGTTGAATAAAAACAAAGCCAGAGATTACTCTTAAGAATTAAGATCTTTAGGCCTTATAAATAATATTGACAGAGAATAAATATGGAAAATTAAAAATAATTGGGGAAAGAAACAATGCCCTATTGAACTTAAAAGATTAGTGAAATAAATGTTTATAACTTAATGAGATATCACTAGTTGATCTGTGTTCTTCTAGGGTTTAGTAGGTTCCCTCTGTCAGTAGAGCAGCTATTTTTGATCCTGAATTATATCTATTTATGGAGACTCTTATGTTATGCAGACCAAAGGACGGGTTCATGATGACGAGGCAATTGAGAAAATGTTGAATGACCTGTCACTTATTAAGAAATTTGAATAGAGTATAACTACTCATTCTGTACTCTCAGATGTTTTTCTATTATATTTGAATAGAGTTGTAATATCTGACATCCAATACCGCAAATTCTCAGAAGGGTCGGTAGGGGGGACTTTGATGATTTTGTGTGGACTACGTATCTAGTTTGTTCGGCTACTACCTTTCTGGTTTGAGGGTTTTTTTTTTAATATATATATTTTTATATTTAATCAGTTTTGAAAAAATAAAAAATAAAAAGAATATTTTTATTAAAAGTTGTATCACCTTTGTTTTAGAATCATTTTACTACATATTTATATTTTTCTTAATATTTGAATCATTTTAAACCTAAAACATGAAGTAAAATGAAAAGATTTAGTCGATGACTGATGACTGATGTGTCTTAACGAACTTTAGCGGATTAAAAGTTTTTTGGGTACTAAAACTTTTACTACAATTTAATGTTTAGTTGTTGGCATGGTAAATGTTAAATAGATTTATCATGTCAGTTCATGTAGGACATGTAATAAAAGTCCTACGTGTTCTATTTGTTTTTAAGATATTTGGGAAATATTTGTCGTGTTGTATGGAATGGGAATATGATTTTTTTTTTTTTAATCGAATAATATTTTATTAATTATAATAGATGTGTATTTTTATTTTATTATTTTTTAAAATGATAAAAATTTTTATTCATTAAAATTAATTGAATATTATCTCATTAAAAAAAAGTAGAAAAAATAAATGATAACAAAAGTGACCAGTAGCACAACTCAAAAGGGAAAAATACTTGTCAAAACCATTCGAGTGCTGTACACGTGGTTTGTGCACAATCATGTTTTAGATTACACGTGGTGTTAAGTGATAGGAGGGTATGAGTTACTTGGGCTTGTGTCATGGATTCCACACCACAAAACTAGTATTGCCTTATGGGCGTAAGGGCGTTTATCTATCTCCACATAATTTTAATCGATTTTTTCTGGTTATAAAAAGTCGAGGAGAAATAATTGACTTCATCTTTTGGAGGCTTCCGATTGGTGAAAACAACGGCAATATCCTTCGTTTGTTTGTTTTTTTAACAAGTGATCTCATCTCACGTAAAGTAAAAAACATATTATGTGTATTTTTTTAGTTTAATATATTTATTATGAGAATAGAAAACAAAATTTTTAATAAAAACAAGAGAGATAACTATTATACCAAAATTTATTTTGTGTTTTCCACTAATTTTTTGCAATTGTTGAAAAAATTAGTGTCCAATTGTATCATAGTCTTCATTATCACAATTTCAAGGAGACTATGAGAGAATTTTTTAAAATTTTATTTATTTCTGTAAATGTAAAAAAATAATAATAAAATAAAATCTTGAAAACTGACTCTCTTAGTGTTTCCAAAATTAAGAAAACCAGAAGTGCTACCATAAATATTTTATTAACATTATTTTAATATAAAAATAAAAAATAGTTTGATTCCTTAGTTTTTTTTTTCTTTTTAAATAGCATTACTTTATCAAGTAATTGAAAAATTTGTGGGAGATTATGGGTAATTTTTTAAATTTTAGGAGAAATTTGTCAAAAATCAAATTTAGAGAACAAATTAAGATAAAAGGGAAAGGAAATAAGAGACCAAAAAAAAAAAAAAAAGACACATCAAATATTTTTGGCTGGATTACAGGATCCCTGGAAAATGCCATATTGCCCCAACGTCACCCATTGAACCATCATTCCATGGCCTGAGAGTTTCTGTGTAACTCCATTCGGGATTGAGGAGAGAACCTCACACCCTTTGCAGTTTGCACTAACTCTCCTCCCATTTCCCATTTCCCATTTCAAGCTCCTTACTTTCCCACCCAGTTTCCCACTCTTTCTCACCCCCCCCAAACATGGACTTAACCACCAAACTCCATCGCCTCCACCTCAACTCCACCTTCCTCACCGGCTCACCCCTTCTCAATCCCCACAAACTCATTTTCCGACCACGCCTCCACAGCTCAAACTCGATCAAAGTCTCCAATTTCTTCAACCCCAGCAAAGCCCAAAGCCTCAGAATCACCTCCCAGCTATCCGCAGTCGCTGTGGAAACGCCGGTCGCCGAAACCGACATCGAGTCTTTGTTCTCGAGCACTTCCGTCGACCAAAAGAGGCCCAATAAGAAATCAAACACTGGCGCTTCGGGCATTTCATCCGGTGTTAAGCTCGAAAACGTGACTAAGAGCTATAAGGGCGTCACGGTATTGAAGGACGTGACTTGGGAAGTGAAGAAAGGCGAAAAGGTTGGACTAGTAGGCGTAAATGGTGCAGGGAAAACGACCCAGATGAGAATTGTTGCGGGGCTGGAGGAACCTGATTCTGGGTCCGTGATTAAAGCGAAACCCAACATGAAAATTGCGTTTTTAAGCCAGGAGTTCGAGGTGTCGATGAGCAGGACGGTGAGAGAGGAGTTTCTGAGCGCGTTCAAGGAGGAGATGGAGATTTCTGGGAAGTTGGAGAGGGTGCAGAAGGCGTTGGAGGGTGCGGTGGAGGACTTGGACCTGATGGGGAGGCTCTTGGATGAGT
Source organism: Carpinus viminea (assembly GCA_013348765.1). Taxonomy (NCBI): domain Eukaryota; kingdom Viridiplantae; phylum Streptophyta; class Magnoliopsida; order Fagales; family Betulaceae; genus Carpinus; species Carpinus viminea. The sequence continues at coordinate 19,151,931 of CP054667.1, forward strand.
TTGATTTGCTCCAGAGAAGGGGACAGGCGGTGAACTTGGATGGGGTGGACGCTAAGGTTAGTAAGTTGATGCCTGAGCTCGGGTTCGCGCCTGAGGATTCGGATAGGTTGGTGGCTTCCTTTAGTAGCGGCTGGCAAATGAGGATGTCGCTTGGGAAGATTTTGCTTCAGGTATGTTTGTGTACGAGGTTGAGTTTTAGTTTTAAATTCTGCCTAACTTATGCATATGTTCCTGGTATGTGTTTTTCTTCTCGCTTTTCTATGCAACTGTAGTTTAATTGCCAAGAAAATGCTGGGAGGAAGAATTGTTGGTTAGTAATTCAGAAACAAGTTGATATATGAGCAAACGTAATCCATCGTTAGTGAACTGCTACTCCCTTAAAAATATATCTTTCGTCGTGTAGGGGTAAATTTTACAACTCTTCTTAATCTCATTATTCCCAATTCATATAACCCGAAAATTTTCCAATTTTTTCCTAGCCTAATGAAGGGGCACTTTATTTTATGTTATTATTATTATTACCTTTTTTTTGTATACTTGATTGCACGTAGTAATATGTATGGCTTATACATCTTGCATTAGATCGGATATTGGTCAATTGTTTACATACGTGACAGGCAGAAGAATGTGTTGGTGTTACTGTGTGATTGTAGTCTTATCTCTTCACATGCAGGAACCAGATTTATTGCTCTTGGATGAGCCCACAAACCACCTTGACCTTGACACAATCGAGTGGCTTGAAGGCTATCTTAGCAAGCAAGATGTGCCGATGGTTATCATATCTCATGACAGAGCATTTCTCGATCAGCTCTGCACAAAAATTGTGGAGACCGATATGGGTGTTGCCAGGACATTTGAAGGAAATTATTCTCAGTATATCATTTCAAAGGCAGCATGGGTTGAAGCACAGTATGCTGCATGGGAGAAGCAGCAGAAAGAAATTGAACATACAAAAGACTTAATAAACAGGTTAGGTGCTGGAGCAAACTCCGGTCGTGCTTCTACTGCTGAAAAGGTACATTGATATCTTCTGAACTAGTCAATGATAGCAATACTAATACATGTCATTCTATCTGAAATCAACATGAACTATTCTTGTCTTGGTAGGCAGTAACGAATCTACTTGATACTGGTTTAGTATTACTATTTGTTGGGATGTATATATACAGATTACAAAGCACATTCTTTTATTTTGGTCTAGACCATAAGAACATGGCACCCGCATTAGTGTTTAGTATCTCTCCCAGTTTTGACAGGACTGATACAGTGATGAATAACTTTCAGTCACCAAAAATGATGAATATGCATACAAAAATCATGATGGATTTGTGCAGCACTGTGTTTTTTCAGAGACATTGTATTGAATCTGTCTCCTAAATTGCAATTGTAACACAACAGCTTAATGATCTTCTCTGATTCAAACTTTGAATCCTTTTAAATTGCTTCTTTTTAAGCAAACTACCAATATGTGTTCCAAAATAGTAAGTTGATGCTTTTTCCCCCCCTCTCCTCTTCCTTTTCATTCTGCACTGTACAGTTATGCAGTGGACCTGCTTTTGCTTTAAATCTTTTGTTTGATATTTTTTCACTGAACTGTCACCAAATAAATGCTGCCTATTCTCTTGATTCAATTTTATTGACCCTATTAGTGATTGTTGCTCAAGACCACTCATAACTTGTGCTAATTAGTAATTACTGACATAAATTCTCTAGCTCCAATTACATGGCTTCACTTTAAACGATTTTCTGGCTACTATAATTCCTTATCTAACAATCTCTTATTGCTCTTGTATACCAACAGAAGCTGGAGAAACTTCAAGAAGAGGAACTAGTAGAGAAGCCATTTGAACGGAAACAAATGAAGATCAGGTTCCCTGAGCATGGAAGTAGCGGAAGATCTGTTGTAACAATTAAGAATTTGGAATATGGCTTTGGGGACAAGGTGAATTGACATACTTCACCAAACAAGGAAGATGGCTCTAGAAACATTGAATTTTCTACTTATTATTATTATTATTTGTATGTTATTTTATGAAGTTGATATCTGTTGTGTACCAGGTGCTCTTCAACAGGGCAAATCTTTCAATTGAAAGGGGAGAAAAAATTGCCATTATTGGCCCAAATGGATGTGGAAAGAGTACGTTGCTGAAGCTGATAATGGGTTTAGAAAAGCCAAGAGGAGGCGAACTTCTGCTTGGGGAGCATAATGTCCTACCTAACTATTTTGAGCAAAATCAGGTGACCTATTTATAAGTTCCAACAGTTTAGAGAAGCCAAGGGATACTATATTATGATCGATCTAATTATCTTGAGGCTTCTACTTATAAATGGTTACTTTCTAAGTACCGACGGTTTGGCAAAAAAATAAAAAATATGTACCACCCACACACACATATCATCTATGTTCTTATATAATTTGTAATTGCATAGATACACAAATATATTGATTCTGCTAACTGAGATTGATCTACCTCTTAGGCTGAGGCACTCGATCTGGACAAAACAGTGCTTGAAACAGTAGAAGAAGCAGCAGAGAACTGGAGAATTGACGATATTAAAGGGCTCCTTGGGCGTTGTAATTTCAAAGCTAACATGCTTGATAGAAAGGTTTCTCTTTTGAGTGGTGGGGAGAAGGTAAACTAAAACTTGTATACTCTCTACTATTGCTGGACATTGATTTAGCAATAATGTACTGCTTAAATGTAATTTTTGATTTTGTGGTAGCTCATGCATAGTTTGTATTGTTATAGTAGAATTATAGTCTAATGGAAAACAGAAATTACCACCTGCACAATTTGGTGAAGGTTTTGTTGATGGTGATAGGTTGAGGATTTTTGGTTAAAGTCTTGTCACTGCCTGATAGAAAACTGTTGTGATGATTGAACAAAAAATAGAAAAGGAAAATAATAAATTTTTGGTTGAAATGAAATGTGAACTAAACTATCATTGAAACAGTTTGTCAAGGTAATTTTTAATTCCGGTATTTCAGATTTTTTTTCCCTTTATTAATAACTCTTTTGTTTTCTGTTAGCGTGTGTTAGGAAAAGATCCAGGGAAGGCACACATATTTTGGGGATAATAATATAATAAGTTATCCTAAATTTTTATTGATAATCAAGTCATATATTATCGTGAATTCGTGACTGTTACTTTACCATGTGGAAGATAGATGTATTGTGTAAAGTGGATCCCATTACAATGCATCCTGTTATCTGCATATATAATTCTTCCCCAGAAAAGTTTGTGTATACTGTTTTTCTCTTGAATACATTTTGGGACTTAACTAGCATCTCTTTATCGG